>JAZDUH010000425.1:6100000-6700000 GCA_036419115.1 Scarus forsteni
AGTTTGCCAGGAGCATTCAGTTAATCTTTCAAAACACACCGTGATTGAGGATTTATCTCCAGTTTAAAATATAAAGAATTCAGACTTGAAGAATTTGTAATAATCTGTTGACAGCTAAATTCGGGAAGACTAATGTGGAACATTTTTTTTGTTGTTTTTCTATCCACAGATGTGCCTTCACTGGCTGACTCAGTGTTTCTGGAACTTTCTGGACTGGCCTGAAATCTGTCACTACGTTTCTACGTGCGTGCTGATGGGTCCAGACTACCAGGTCTACATGTGTGTGGCCGTATTCAGACATCTGCAGCCCGACATCCTGCAGCACACACAGTCCCAGGAGCTGCAGGTCTTCCTCAAGGTGAGATCGAAATGCAACACAAAGGTGCAAAGTGAATTTATGGAGAAAAATCCTGTCAAGTGGATTTAAAACTCAGCTGAAAGTGATCATATGTAGTGAGAAAAACAATATTTTAGCCATCAGATTGTAAGGAGTAAATCTCAATGCAGGAGCTGAAAGTGAGAAGAGTTAGGACATGTGTCCAAAGCCACATCAAACCAACTTTCCTAAAAGGCAATGCTAAGCTTTTTGGCCCATGGCACTGACTTTTACAGTCAGTAAAAAATTGTAGATGCATGTTTTATCAAGGACAACATGGTGGCGGTTGCCGGCTCAATCCTCAGGTTAGCCAGGGCCTTTCTGTGTTCTCTCCATGCACGTGTGGGTTCCCTCTTGACACTCCGGCTTCCACCCACAGACAAAATAAATTCAGTGGTGACTCCAATATTGCCCTGAGGAATAAGTGTGAGCGGGAATGGTTGTTTTTCTCTAAATGTGTCCCTGTGATTGGCTGGCTACCGGTTAAGGGTGGATCCTGCTTCTTGCCCAATGTCATCTTGGATAGGCTCCAGCCCCCCAACTGTGATCCAAAAAGGATAAGCAGAATAGATAATGGATGGATGGATATTTTTATTGACAGTGTTGCAGTGGCGCAGCAGGTAGTGTACCTGCCTCATAGTAACAAGGTTTTTGGCTAGATCCCGTGTCACTTAGGCCCTTTCTGTGTGGAGTTTACTCTAGGGCTGCAACTAACGACTATTTTCATAATCGATTAATCGGGCGATTATTTAAATGATTAATCGGATAATGACAGATTTTTGCAATTTCTTTTACAATTTAGCTTAAAGTTGTTTTGGATGTTTTCTAAACAACAATAAAGACAAAAAAGCATTTTTACTTCAGTAATAATATTTTATTACAGTTTTTTCTTTCTTGACTCACTGTGCAAAACTGTAAGTACATAAACAGACTTGTTTGCATGTTGTTCAAATAAAAGCTCACAAACTTATTTTTTCTAGAAACAAAGCAGGCAAAGCAGTAGCAGTCTTGTCTATAAAGTATTCAATAAAATGAGGTGTTGTTGAATGTAACAAACAAAAATAATCTTTATACCGAGGTGAGTCTTCGTCCGTCTCCAACACGCCAACGTGCTTTCTCAGCGAGTGCTCCCATCCCAGATAAAGTCGGCCTAGCAATGTTTGCAAGTGATCGTTTGCTTTGCTTTTTTAAGCGTGAAATGAGGTTTTTGGTCGTTCACGAAGTGATGCTGCCGTGGACGCTGCCATTGTGAATCCTTCTGCATGTTGTTATGTGCAGTGATGATCGCTAGTGCACATGCGCACCTCTCACAGTAGCTTACGGCAAGAGAGTGGGCTCATCTCCTCCCAACTAACTGACTGTAAGCTACAATTTCATGCACTAAAACATCCGCGATTTGTTGCCAATGAAAATCGATAATTATATTCGTTGACAACTAATTTAGTTATCGAATATCAGCGATTTAACTGATTGGTTGTTGCCGCCTTAATGTTCTCCCAGTTCAAGCTTGGGTTCTCTTCTGGTAGTGTGGTTTCCTAACCTGACAAGCCAGATGGACAGCTCCAGATATCTGTGAAATATTTCACTAGTCCATCTGGGTAGGAGCCCTTTAAATTTGTTTTCAGGGGCAGAACGTTTAAAAAAACACACAAACTTGTGATTGGACAATCGTTTGGCTCCTCACATTCATCACAGACCAATCCACATCAAGCAGGGTTGCCTCCTATAATGTAGCAATGTTTTCATTGAATTTGTCTTTTTTTTTTTCTTTTATATATACATTTTATTTTATTATTTTGTTTATATTGGTTGCTGATGCTGCTCAGTGATTTTTGAAGACTGTATGAATTGGCTGAATAAAGAGTTGAAAAATAATGTAGCATACATGGCGACTAACTTAGCCGCTAACAGCTAACAACAGTTAACGACCGTTTGCCATTAGCCGCTAACTTAGCTGCTAACAGCTAACGGCCTTATACTATCCTCTTACACTAAATTATACCACACAGATGATTCATTTAACTCTTATATGTGACATGAACCTCGTCAAAGACAATCCCTACAAGTAAACTTCTGAGGAGGGCAGATTTCACCAAGTTTCACTAGGTAGCCATGAGGACAATAGACTAATCGGCATGTCCGTTCTCAACTTCCGGTTTTCAACTTCCGGTTGTCGTCACGTCCGCATTTTACAGCTCCCGCCTCTCTTCCCTGATTGAGTCGTTAAAAATTCAGCCGAGTGAATTCATTGGACAGCGGAGGCTGGCAAGACAGAGCTGCAGGATTTCAGAATCAGGCAGGTCTAACTGCTCTGCAAGGCTAGTGGTTTCCTCCCACAGACTATAAAACATGACTGTAAAATTTCACATAGGTATAGTCTGTCTCTCTATGGCCCTGACATCGGCTCGCAACCAGTCCAGGTGGATATAACACAATTTAGACATAATGCTTAAAAGAATAACAACTATAAAAGTTCCAGTTTGTAAGGAAAGTGTCTTTGATTTTCATTTGTTAACTTGCCCCGTGATCAATAGCAGGCATGCTTTGAGTTAAGATTTTAGTGAATTTTAAAATGACTTCTGCTTGACCACAGACTCTTTTGTACAGTGTGTTGCTCTTATCAACTATGAATGCTGAACTGAAGAGGATCATTACAGTTTAAAGATGTTTCAGTCGCAGCACAGCTCTGCTTCATTATTTGATCTCATGTCTGGGTTGTAAATATGAAATGTGAACCCCTCTTCAGACCTCTACTGAATCATTCAGCACTCCTTTTATATTCTGCACTGATCCCCAATTCACATTTATATTGAGGAGCAAATCGACTTTTTCAACGTGCTCCCAAAACTTCCCCATTTCGCCGCATTTTGCTGGCAGCCTGTTCTCAAAGTTAACATCTCATTGAAATAAGTTCTGCCTGGTGAATTTTGGATGATGGCTGAATTACAAAGTGGCCCCGGAGATTTCACCAAAAGGTCTTAAGTCACACTCCCAGAGTCGTGCTCCTCTGCTAATATTCAAAGTAACATTAAACAGCGGCGGCATTGAGAACGAGGCTCAGCCCGACACGGAGCGCTCACCGTCGTCATTATTCATTAAACATCTCAATCCTTCTTGTCTCCGGCTGATAGCTCGGGTGTTAACATCGCCATGAGCTGCCGCTGACACTTTTTGTGCATAAAAGATCAGTTATGGAGGCTTTATCAGAGGAAGTTCTTGTAATGAGCTGTAGCATCAGATATCCTGGGAAGAGACGGAGTGTGTCTGCGTGTTTATGAGTGTGTGTGGGGAACATACAAAGCTCCCGTCCTGGACTGAACTGTCAAAGTTTCCAGTTTGGCGTCCGAGGGTCTTATCTTCTCTCCTCTTTGGGAACAATGTGAAGGAAGTGTTTTATCCCGACAGATTTGGTATTAAAGGGTCTTTATTAAACCTTCACATACTTTCACCCTTTACACTTATCCCGTCTCACTGGAGGCTGGATCTATTTTTCATGTAAATTAAAATTTTAAAAAGGAAAATGACTTGTTACAATGACTCAGGCTGGGGTAAAGCTGCAGTGAATCTCAAGTGATGAATGAAGACAGAGGTCATAAATCTGACAGGCTCAGAGACTAGAAAGAGACAATAGACTTGGAATGAAACTTTGTTTTACTTGTTCTGTAATCAGAGAGAAAGAAAGCCTGTCGCCACATTTATAAACCTGTCATAATGTTGCTTTGTGAAATAGGAGGCTATATTATTTTCATTGTGGGGCCTTGGTGTCTTAGTCTGGGAGAGTAGGTCCTCCATCAATATTAAGGCGGAAGATTCAAGCCCAGTTTTTGCCCTTTAGCAAAACACCTGACCCCATAATGCTCCCACTGCTTGTCAGTGGTGTGTAAATTAAAATAAAAATGCTTTAATGTGTTGCCTTACGTTGATTTTTCAACTAAGACAGCTTAATATATTACAGTTCCTCACATCACCTTTAGAGAGATCAACAAAATTAAATACATGGTACTTCCTGCAAACAGCACACGTATCAATATTAGGATAACTAATATATCATGGATGTCCTGCTGCCTTGCACCCACTCTACCCTATGTGCTTTTTCCTGCCTCAACCATCCACAGAAATGACATTATCTAACACAAATTCATTCTGTTTACCAAGTTAAACCCATTTTAAAGGCAGTTTAGCTAGAAGCTGATATATCAATCAACAGCAGTTCGATCCAGTTTATAATCATTATAGATGATAACGTTAATATTGCATTGATATGTAGTAATTATCTTTACAGCCACCAAGACATTGCACTTGAAGACAAGACATCACATCTAAAGAGGCTTACTCTTAATAAATTTATATTCAACAAAGACAAATATGGCACTATACACATAAAGAATGATTGAGTCTATATGCAGCAGAAGCACATGTGTCAGATTTATGGTCTGGGCCTCCATGGGTTTGGTATACAGTCTTAATTTTAGTCTTTTGTATATACATTAGGGCTGGAAGATATATAGTTATTGTATTTATATCGAGATATGAACGTTCAAGTTATTTATGTTGAAAAAGCAACAGTATAAACAAAATGGATTTCTTATCAAATAAAACTGCACTTTCCACATTCTTTTGTGTTATGATGTTTTTATTTTTCTGAAAAATGCTTTGTTTTCACTGAACCCATAGTCATATCGTATTGTATCGATATCGAGATATCTCGCATAAATCAGGGCTCCAGACTAACTTTTTCCATTGGTTGCAACGGTGCACCTAAAAATATTTCTAAGGTGCACCGGCACAAGAATTAGGTGCACCCAAATTCTTCATAGTGTCACCTTTAACGCCACAAGTTCACCATTTTATCACTCTCCATAACTTTTATATAATGTAAATGCTTTTAAAACAAGAATAAGGTGTAAATAAATACTTGTCTCTATTTGAAGCAAAATTATATATTAAAAGAAAAACAGCATTTTAAGTGCTTCACTAACTTCACTTAATTTGAACCTAGAACAGGACTTCACAGACTATATACAACACAAACTAATTTATAAATAACGACAATATAATGACTAATGCATATATATATATGCAATATAATGACTAATGCATATATATATATATATATACTGTATATTAGGGCTGAACAATTTATCGTTTTCAGATCGAAATCGCAATTTCAGACAATGCAATTTTGTGATCGCCAAAGCAGCAATTTTTTGCAGCGCTCCTGACTGACTCAGGATCTGTTGTGTCAAGTATTATACACATACTGTTTCACAAATTTGTAGACAATCTACATGTTAAAAGTGCTGGTAAGCAGGTCAACAACACAAAGCCTCTGTGTAGGAGTAGAAGTTAATGAAAACAGATTATTTATCATCATTATTGAAGGTGAATAATGTGTTAAAGTGTTTTTCATCATTTATTTCCTTACTGTTGTCTGTACTGTAAACAAAGAGAATTTTGCGCTGAAGTTTGATTTGAAAAAAAAATCATGAATCGCAATATCTGCCAGAAAAATCGAAATGAGATCTTTTCCTAAAATCGTTCAGCCCTACATGTGAATATCCCAAAGCTTGATTTGAAGAAAATCGTGAATCGAATTGAAATTGTAATATCTGCCAGAAAAATCGCAATTCAATCTTTTCCTAAAATCGTTCAGCCCTACTGTATATGTATACATGCAAATACATGTGTATCTTTGAAATGGATGGAGAGTACTGCTTCAGTCTGCTCTATTGTAAAGTGCCTTGAGAAAACACTTGTTATGAACCTGCATTATACAGTTAAAGATTAATTAGTTGTTAGGCAGTATATCTTTTTCCACAAGAATTGCTGTGTGCACATGTTAAATTGACTTGAGCTTGTATTTTCTAGCTTCTCTGACTGATCACAGTGCTTTCACACCTTAGTCCACATCTACCCACTCACATCCATTCACCCTCACATTCTCATACTAGCAGTAGAATTTGTATGTAAGTTGTCCATCAGAGTTTTTAACACAACCTCATCCCCATCTACACTCCTCTGATGCATCAGTGTGGAAACTTAAGAGTTTTTTTCTTAAGGACTCATCGACATATAATAGCTGGTGCCGAGCTCATACCCACAGACTCACATCCCAGGATGTGCAGTATTGGTCATGTGTCCTGAAGAAAGTCATACAGCCACTTCTGTACCTGTTAACAGAGACTTGAAGACTTGATTAATCTTCTTTATAACTCGGTTGCGGGAGGTGCTGCAATGTACTAAAGTCATGCTCAGTGGCTTGATGGTGGAAAATAGTTGTCGTGTAAACAACTTGCAATCACCCCTCACTGTTTTTATGGCTTGTTTTCCACTTGAAGTCTAAAATTAGTGCATGTGGTGCAAGCTATAGCCCTAGCTGACGTGCTGGCTCTTTCTGTTGCTGTAGCTAATGTTCAGGCTAATGCCATGTACCATATACAAACTCACATCAAAATCCCACAGCATCAATTTGAACTGGTGCGCCTCTTTTGCTCCATATGGCTTTTTTGCTGACTTAATGATATCCCTTGACTAAAAGTCTTCTTTGTTTCATTTGGAACTTGAAACAGCAAGTCTGAGAAAATCAAACATCCAAAGACTCTCAGAAATCCTAAGGAGCACTTTGATCTTCAGATTTATTCAACACAGCTTCGGTATTAAAGATCATTGCTTGTGCCTCCTGACTTTATAACATATCTTTTGTTATCCACAGACGAAAATATTTATCTCAATGTCAAATGAGAACAAAATGCACGACTTCAAACAGCTTAATATTTGGAAACTAATCCCAACATTTTTAAACCAACCAGTAAAATTTTAATGACTTAATCTCATCAAACTGAGACTCACACTGAGCTTTGAAATAACTCATCTATCACGAGAGGACAAGCTGGAGAAATATGGAAATCTTCGGTGATTAAAACAATAATTAGCTTACCTAATGATCTCAGACGTGCTAATGGCTGAAATATCTTCAAGATTATGTGGAACATTAAGCAACTCGATTCACTTGTCAGGCATTTAAATACTCAGCACGATTCTGGCACATCATTTACTTTATGTTGAACTTAAGGAAATACATATTAGTATGTTACTTCAATCCCTCTAAACTCATGACTCTGCAGCTTTCTCTTAAGTCCTGCAGAGAAAAAGCCCCAAAATGCTCAGTCATGGCATTTTCAGCCCTTATCTTTCTTTGGGTTTGAGTGTGTCAGCAGCTGTTATGGAAGGAAAAGCAAGTTATTTTGATATTCCTTCAGAATTAAATGTACTTTGCAGTTTATTTTCTGGTTTGAAGAATCTGACAAGTCTAACCATAATCCAGTAGGAGATTTAATATTCTTACTGTAGTGCCAAACGTCAGACAAAATGAAAATGGCACAATGATGCACAAGACATTCACATGAAAAATTATCGATTTAATAAGTGTTCGAGTTGTAGTTGCTGCTACTGAAACTAACCTACATATTATTAACATCATATATCACATATGTCTGAATCTGTTCTTTAATTCATAACATAATGGCATTAAAAGAACCTTTCCCTTATAAAATGTCTGTCATAATGATCCAGTGCTTCCTGTTAAATCGCAGTGGTACGATCCTCCATCAGTCTCAAAACTCATTTCTTTCTGATGTTACAGACTCCCCTCTGAACCATCATACCTCTGTTTTCATTTCATTTCTCTGACTTTAAACCAAGAAAATGTGCTCCAAGTCTACTTAGATTTTTTCTTTTATTGCTTGTGCTTATTTTTTTTGTAGTTCATCTAACTGTTAACTATTACCGAGGGAAGGACAGCTTAAAGAGGACGATTGTGTGGTGGATTAAAAGTGAGGGGAGTTTCAGGGGAGGTAGAGTGAGAGAAAAATAACCAAAGATAACCAATTTAGTTTCTTTTGTTTGATTAAAAATACATCAGAGTTATGTGAAAGACACATCTCAGGGTTAGATCTGGGATTTCAGCCCTTCAATAGTGAGTACTGGATTGTATTGTTAAATAAAAAACACAAGAAAAGAAGGGAAGAAAATACTTATTGCAGCCCATGCTTCAGATTAACTTTAAAAAGCCCATACTTTGTCTTAAAATTTAGGTTAAATATTTGATTTTGATTACTTTTATAGTATGTTCACCATCATTTATATTCAGAGAAATATTCACATGCTGAGTACCCCTGATCCACCTTCGACTGCACCCAGTTTCGACATAATTCACTTGTGTATCATTTCATACCCGCGCACTCTCAAAATCAATTTACTCCCAGTCCCTTTCGTCAGTTGATTTCCAAATCCTGTCTCGATCTGTCTGCTGTGCATGCCAGCAGTGCAGCTCATCGCTGGTTCGCTGGAAATACGCGTTGAATCTATTTTCAGTAGGAGCCATTTCAGCTCTGCTTCAACCTCCGCAAATCATATCAGCTCAACACAGGAAATCAAGCACTCACAGTTAGTCATACTTTTGAAACAGTGGAAATAATATTGATACCTGCAGCAAATCAACATTAATCAAGAATTATAACCTGTTGTGTACATGCTGCTCTTCCTGTTTTCTCATTAAATCACAATTACCTTGTGAAGATAAATAAAGCTTGTGTGTATTCTAGCTGATGTTTAATTATTAATAACATTCATGAACCTGTTAGGAACAGAGAAGCAAGAACTTCCAATCCTTAATTCTTGTAAAAGTTTGAACTGGGTTTTGATACCTAAGCCTTGGGGTCAGAGGAGATTGGCCAGAGTGGTTTGAGATGATAGAGAGTCCATGGTAAGGTCCCAGTCATTACAGCCAAGGTAAGAGGAAGACTAAAGATACAGCAAATAAATGGACAACAGTAGCAGAGGACCACACCAATTGCTTCTCCTGTCAGTTAGGAACAGGAAACTGAGATGACAATTTGAACGGTTTCAACAATCTAAGAAGATTAGAATAAATCAGGGGTGGGCAACCTTAATAACCAGGGGGTCACTTTAACCTGTCTTTCCAAACCTGGGGGCAGCATTGTAACACAATTTCAGACGCTGTCCATGAGGAAACATAATGTTTGATAACCAAAATATAAGGTAGTCATAAAAGTATACCAATATCATTTTATTATACCACAAACAAATTATGCATACTTAAATGAGCTTGACATAGAATTCAAGCTAATTTAGCCAATGTACACAGCCTTAGAGCCAATTAAGCTATATTTAAATCAATGAAGCAAGTGTTTTCCAATTTTTAAAGCACAAATATTTTATTGCATATTTAGACAGTAGTGAGTAGTACTCGATATAATGCGCTAATGCTTTATGAAAGAGATTTAGAGATATTATTGTAACAAATTAGGTTCTTCAATTATAAAAAAAAACAATAAAAATATGAATCGATTTTATACAGAATTATTTTTCTTAAATAATTTTTGTTTTCCGTATTTTAGTCATACTTGTTGATTTTCTGAAATGACTGGCAGCCTCATTGAGGTGGAGGGCCACATATACCCCTGAACCACCAGTTGCTCACCCCTGGAATAGATGAAGAAAAATGTTGCCTGGTCTGATGGGCTTCTGCTGCCACTGGCCGGTAGGTCTTGAGGTGAACAACATGACAGGTTGGATCCTGACTTGAACCATCAGTCCAGGCTGGCTGGTGGTGCTGTAGTGGTGTGGGGTATTTCTTTACAATATTTTGCCCCATAGTGCCGAATGAATGTCTTTTAAATGTCTCTCTATCTGAGTGTTGTTGCTGAACATGTCCATCCCTGTATGACCAAGGCCAAACTTAGCAGAATAACAAAGCTGAAATCATCTCAAACTGGCTTCTTGAACATGACATTAATGGCCCTTTTCCACTAGCACACCATGGCCCTACTCGATTTGCAGCGTGTTTCCACTAGCCCGGTACCTCCTAAAACAAGCTAGTTTTAGTACCTACTCCGCGAGCAGAGTCGATACTAAAAGATGACGTCACCGACTGCCGGCTACTGATCGGTCAGACAATGTCATCATCGATGAGTCATGAGCGCGACGATGCGCAACGACCTGGCATGCTAGCGGTAGCTACCATTAGCTTACCCTCATACGTCTTTCTTTGCAGCTGATTGCTCTCGTCCTCGGCTTCATTCTGTTGTATAGCTTCCAAAACTCTCCTGTGCTTCTCAAGAGGTTTTTCTTCTTACCAGCCTTCTTCTGCTTTCCTTTTTTACTTGGTTTGTGACAAAAAGCCACAGATTGTTGTGTCGCGCTCAAAATGACGTCACCGCAGAGCCGCTCAGCGACACTGCACCCTGTTGGCTAGGCGACTGGGACATATGGAAAAGCAGCACAAGTCGAGTAGAGTAGAGCTGGGTAGAGTCGAGCAGAGTAGATTAGGGCTAATGGAAAAGGGCCATAAGTTCACTGTATTCCAGTGGCCTCCAAAGCCACCAGGTCTCAATCCAATACTGTAGAGCCATTGTTGGATAGAATGGGAGTTATAAATCATGGATGTGCAGCAAACACTTTTTGTGTTATGCTATCATGTCAATATGGACCAGTTCTGATGGAAAAATCGGATCCAACAAGTGCATTTGTTGTGTTATGTGGCAGGATCTTTAGATTATCTCAAAGAGGGCAGTGTTATCAAGGACAGCTGATGATCTTCAACTGCACTCACGTAGTGGCTGTGTTCTCCCAGTGTCATGCTCTTGTCAAGAGTAATTTATCCTCAAATATTGGTGTAATCAACTTCTCTGAAAACACATTCCCCAAAGTAAAGATAGAAAATGAGTGCTGACAGGTTACAGACAGTACTAAACATTGGTTGACTGTTTTTTAAAGCCCTTAGCTTGAATAATTGCTCGAGGTAAAGTCGGGTCGTTTGCTGTGTATTATTATTCTGATCGAGGTTCGTCTTTGGGGTGCAGACCTTTCCCTCGTCCTTGTAATTGTCGATGCCGCTCACACCATGATGCAAAGACACTGATTTGCTCTGTTGCTCTGTTAGCGTCGCCCATGAGGCTGTCCTGAACTATACTGTAACTGCTGCAGCAATTAAAACAGCAACCATTAAAATCCTGACAGAACAAATAAGCTGAATAAAATGCTCTTTGTCTGCTTGGAGTCTCCTTTCATAAGATAACACTCTTAGATTACAACACATCCTGTTTCCTGTTTGCAGCATGGCAGAGATCTTTGTTCGTAGTAAGATATTGTTTTTCTGCCCCGACTTGTAAAACCTCATTACCTCCACACTAAACAAGGATTCTGCTTGCTCGTAGAGAGCAGTATTCAATATGGAGCAGTTAATTTGATTTCCTGTGACTTTGAAATAGATTGAATGTAAATTTTAATCAAAAGGTTGTATCGAATTATTCACACTTCACCTCCCAACAAAGTGAATGATATTAAAGTAAGTTGCATTCTGCATCAATACACAAACCATTTTCTGACTGCAGAGCTCCACTGCAGAGACCAAATATTAAATCGAGGGGTCCCAAAATAATTACAGGGTGCAGCAAAATAAATGCAAAAGTTTTATGCTTTTTCTTGTACTTTTTAACTTTGCCAGAAAAAAACATTTTTAAATGTTGTTTTTCCTTTAGAAAAATACGTCATTTGAGACTTTTATTTGACCTCTGTTACCTCCGCAAAGGAGGTCATGTTTTATCAAATGGACTTTATTTGTAAAAAAAAAAAAAAAAAAAAAGTTTAGCAATGTACAGCAAATTGACTACCAAGTAGGTATAAAATAAAACAAAATAAACAAATTAACACGAAAAACTACATGATAAAATGCTATATAATTCTAAAAATGTGAAAAGCATCTGAAAGTAAATGGAAAATAAAAAACAATTTTTTATTAAAATAAAAGCCAACTTTGGAAGATACATACAGACAGAGACCCCATTACTCTTATGCTGATTTAAAAGCCAACATGTAAAATTGAGTTTTAAGATGAGATTTAAAGCAGGTAAGTTTGAAAACAATCTGATTCTAGTAAGTAAGTTGATTCATAATTAGGGGCCACAGCAGAAAAGCAAAAAAATCCATTCAGAGATTTCAAAACATTCCCTGTTTATAGACGAGCAGTGTTTGTTAGTTTGTTTGGTTGTTGGATTATCAACAGGACAGCTCAAAAAGTAAAAGATTTTGATGAAGTTTTCAAGGAATGTTGAGTGATAGGGTTTTAATGATGATCCAAATCTGGATCCAGGATTTTTTTTTTTTTTCCTTTTTTTTTTTTTTTAATATATTTTTTGGGCATTTTGTGCCTTTATTGATAGGAGAGAGACAGTGGATAGGCTTGTGAAAGGGGGTGAGAGAGTAGGGGAAGGCACTCTGCAAACTGGTCACAGGCGGGTTTCGAACCTGGACCGGCAGAAGCGAGTACATGGGGTGCTAACCACTACGCCAAACCAGCACCCCGATCCAGGAATTTTTAAAGGATTTCTTAAAGAGACAAAAGAGTATTCACAACAACTGTCCAAACATTGAGGCTGATCTATTCTGTAGAATTTGTATCGATACACGTATCCCCGAGGTGTGCATGATGATATTTTGTCATATCGATATTTTGAGCACAGGCCTAGTACAGGGCAAGTGCAAGGGTAGCAGCAGCATGCATGGGGTTCAAAGAGTTATACATAAGACAGACCAAAAGAGTAACAAATAATGCGATAGAAAAATTAATAAACTGTTCAGTTGTAAGCAAAAAAAATAGTAGGTAATTATAATCATTAAAAAAAACTAAGTTAACAAAGTAAGTTTCATTAAAGACAAGTGGGCTGCCTGTGTAATGCAGAGAAGGTAAGTGATAGTGATATTGAAGTGACAGTGTGATATGTAACAGGAGTTATTTACAGTACAATAACTGGAATAACTGTTATAATAACTAACTACTTACCCTGAGAACTTTTGCAAGACAGGGCAGTTCTTCACATATGACAACAAGCCTGACAGTGGTGGAAATGTCTTGGTGGTTTGAGGTCTTGGAGTCCTTCTAGTTTGAATCGTACTTTCCTTTTCTCTGCAGGAGGAGCCAATCCACGGCTTCAAGGTGAGCGTCTACCTGGAGTTCATGAAGGAGCTGGAGAGCAGATACAGAGAGATCGTTCTCACAGACATGAAAACCATCCGTGACCCTGTGGAGTAGAAGAGACTGAACTTTTCATCTTAATGACAGATCTTTTGGTTGGTATGTTTAACTAGATATTATAAAATATCATTAAATTCTCCTATTTCTTACATCTTAGCAAATATTCAGCAATTTTCTCCATGTACCAGTGTAAAACAATGCTCATATTCACAATTTTAGATGACATATTTCACATAGAAATCTTTTTTAACCAAAACACTTGGTGCGTGTTGCAAATTTGAGCTCCATGACCAACCTTTGAACCTACCAGTTGAGACCCAGAGGAGTATTGTCCACTCGAATTTAAAACAGAGACAAAGACAAACACAGACAAACCATCTCTGGATGAATTACCGTATTTTCCGCACTATAAGGCGCACCTAAAAGCCTTTAACTTTCTCAAAAACCGATAGTGCGCCTTATAATCCAATGCGCCTTATATATGGATCAATATTGGTTAATTGTTATACCTTGCGGTTGGTAAAAGATAAACTGTGTTGCGAAAATACTACGTCACTGACGTTACCATGGGGGAAAAAAAATAAAACAGCTGTTCATGTGTGCCATAGGCGTGTTTATGGATCCTGCTGCAAAAGAACAAGTTTTAAAATAGGCCATTCATTGAAGATGCGCCTCATAATCCGATGCGCCTTATAGTGCGGAAAATACGGTACTCTGAAAAGAATGTGCTGGAAAGCTAGTTGAAAGTATATTTGAGGCTGTATAATTTGTGTAACTGGAGGATACAGATGTGCAGTAGTGCTCAACTTCCTGATGACAAGGCAGAGTCAGTCATCAAAAGCAAAACAAAGTGCTCATCAACAATCGACAACGACATCACAAGCTCATGATGGTATCTGTTTTTTTAATCTTTGCCTACACACTCAAAAGGTTAACAGTTTAGTTAGTTACCAACTAACCGACTCACGTTACTTATTTACGTACAACACGAGTGTGTTAATTCCAGATAAACTTAATTTTTCCGAAAATTGAATGCATTTAAAAACATTTCTAGGTAGCATTCTCTTAAACTGTGGTATTATTTTTTGATGGGAGTTCATGTAGGCGGAGAAAATGCCCTTTCTATTTGGTACAATACTTCCCTGTTTGCGGCTGGTTATTCACAATCTTTTACAAATTGAGGGATCTGAGGGAGACAAGAGATCTGTCTCCTGCATCTAATGTACTTAGTGGCCATATGGAACTCATGCAACCCCACTTCAAATAAACTGAGTTATCCCTTTAATTCAAAACTGACTATGAGCATGGATATTTATGAATGTACAGTGTATATGAAGCTGGACTCTCCAATGGCAGAGGAAAAGAACACTGGGAAAACAGCTGGACATTTTGGACAATTCATCAGCAACCAGAGGAGCCTGTTCAACCCAAGACTGCTGCTTCCCAAGTGCAGGACCTCTTTTGTCCCTCAGGCCATCAGACTGTACAGCTCCGCACTACTGAAGAGGAGGAGTGACAGGAAGACAGAGGATGGGAAGGAGCAGTAGTCAGCCAGTAGCCATTTTGTTTTTTATTTTTATTTATTCATATTTCTGTTTCGACTTATCTTCAATAAATCATGCTGCTAGAATCCTAATTTCCGTGAGGGAGTTTCCCAAAGGGATAAATAAAATTATATCTAATCTAACCTTTGTTAAGACATTGTCATTATCATGAACATTGTTTTAAGGATTTTAGGTTACAATATCGTATCTGTTAAACAAACGTATTTTACAGTAAAGCATCTTAATTTTCCCTCAGGTTGAATATAACTGTTTATAATGTAAATAATCTGTGGTATCTGTTATCTTGAACAGGGAGATCCAGGAACCACATGTGTAAAAGGTTTTATTCTTAATTTATTTCCCTAAGTGTAATATTAAATCTCTTTTCAAAGTATTTACGGATGGAGCCACTTTAATTTTCCCCACGTCCCTTGACTGGGTCTGTGATGGGACCTGCCCACCCTCATGTTGTGGTGGGTGTATTTACTGTTGACTCAATGGCTGGTGTTTGGCTGGAACTCTGCCGTTTTCTGGCAGGAAGGGAACATTGAAGCATCTGTGAATCTGTTACAGCTGTGAGTAGAATTTGATGCAGGCTAAAAAAAAACTGTGCTCTCCGCTTTGTGTGAATAAAATCCTTGAAATGAACAATCTTTTTAATCATTCGCCACCGTATCTTTCCAGATTCTCCACTGGCTGTTCGATAGTGTGGCGTAAACGGCTGTGACACACACCATTAATGCCAGCACACGCTACGACGCATCACGACGCTCTGCTGCTCTTGTATTTATGCAGCTCTTGGTATGAAAGATGCATGAGGCAGGTTGTATTGTTGTGATAAAGCCTCATTAGTAAGCACAGACGTTTCTCTCTCTGTCCCCACACTGCTGTCCTGTCGTCCCTCTTCAGACACTCTGAGGCCTGAATGATAAATACATTTATCGGGTCCATCCATCTCTCTCTCACATATCAGCGGTGTTAAATGGGGCTGTGCTGGGGAAAACACAGGGGGTGGTTTATAAAGAGAGGAAATGATCCAACACTTATTACGTGAAAGAGGACACTTAACACTTCACCTTCATTTTATAAGCCTCTGTGATGAAATGTTGTGTACTCAACCTGTGCTTAAAGTACTGTTACGGCAAAATATCGTCAGTCACTCCTTGGGGATACATTAGTGATACAGATTCTACAAAATAGATACGGCCTCAGTGTTTGACAGTTAATACACTTTGGGTAATGTTAACAATGGCACAGTTCGATGAGGAACCCAAACTACATGATGAAGCGCATGTTCCAGATTTAATCTTAGGTCTGACACCTATGAGGACCTGAATTTAAGTTTCTCAAGTTATAGAATAATTTAAAACTCTTCCTTGTTCTTTCTTCATGTAATAAAAACAGAACATGTCAAAAATTCTGTTAGTAGCATAGTCAGTAGTGGTGGGAGAAAAAATGTATTCATGTAAAAATCTGGATTTTTTTTTTTGTTTGTTTGACGATTCTTAAATTGATTTTTTTTGTTCAAATATTGATTTTTTTCCAAATTTAAATGCCCCATTTCAGTATATGTTAATAAGCCGAACTGGAAAAAAGTTACCGCCTTCTCCAGCAGAGGGCAACATGTTTTTCATTGTCCATCTCTACCATCATTCTATCTCATTTTGTTTTCTATACTGATTATTGCTGCTTTTAAATGCAGTCTAGGCTTTTGAAGAGAGAGTATAAACAGCTGGTTAAAATATATTCCTGAAAAAAATCCTAAAAACGGACTCATGTGTGATGTGAATTTTTCCTGATACAGTTTGTAGGCATCACTATTCATGTTTTTCACTGGTGTTAAAAAAGATAACTAAAAGTCAGTTAACTAAAAAAGCTAACTAACTGCAAAAATCGGCAATATCGTAGAATCGCAATTTAAATCCAATAGCCATCTAAAAAATTGCAAAAAATAGAAGCGGGAGAAAAGTGAATCATCCCAGCCCTAATAGTCAATGTTCACAATTTAAGTGTATCAGGATCCAATCATACTGTGACCTCAGTGTCTGGAAACATATCTCTTCGTGAGGTTCTTGGAAATGCCCAGCCCTACTGTGTACTGAAGCATTCACCGAACAGCAGCAACGGTTCTGTTTCTTTTTTAGCTTTTAGCCAAACTAGATCCCTCTAGACCCCACTCTGAGAATCTACCCTATGTGAGGGAGTCATCCTGACTAACCCTTGGCTATAGAAATCAGACCCAGAGAGCCTGGATTTAAAGGTATCTAGTTTGTCCGTCAACAGGTCGACTGCCTTTGAGTTCGGTTTCAGTGTTAGGGCTGGGTGTTATAATCAAACACTCGCACCCCTCCATGAACATGTCAGCCCGGCCCATCATAATAACTTTGTTGTACATTTCTTGTCATGAATTCCACCTACAAAGCTTCAACAATTATGGCCCTTTTCCACTAGCCCTATTCTACTCGACTCTACGCGGCTCTACTCTACTCGCCTTGTGCTGCTTTTCCATTAGCCCCAGTCGCCTAGCCAACAGGGCGCAGTGTCGCTGAGCAGCGCTGCGGTGACGTCATTTTGAGCGCGACACAACAATCTGTGGCTTTTTGTCACAAACCGAGTAAAAAAGGAAAGCAGGAGAAGGCTGCAGAAGAAATGCCCCTTGAGAAGCACAGGAGAGTTTTGGAAGCTATACAACAGAATGAAGCTGAGGATGAGAGTAATCAAGCTGCAAAGAAAAGACGTATGAGGGTAAGCTAACGGCAGCTACTGCTAGCATGCTAGGTCGTTGCGCTCATGACTCATCGATGACGACATTGTCTGACCAATCAGTAGCCGGCAGTCGGTGACGTCATCTTTCAGTATCGACTGAGCTCTCTTGGAACCAGAGCAGAGTAGGCACTAAAACTAGCTTGTTTTAGGAGGTACCAGGCTAGTGGAAACACGCTGCAAATCGAGTAGGACCGAGTAGAGTAGGGCCAAGGCGTGCTCGTGGAAAAGGGCCATTAGTGTCCACAGTTCTCAAATATGTAGTTAAAAGAAAAGGTGATACAACACAGCAGTAAACACATCTCTGTCCCAGATTTCAATATAAGGGAATGCTTCCAACAAACAGTGCAGTTTTTCAGTTTGAACATTAAATAGCTTGTCTTTGTAAAGCATTCAGTTGAATCTGTTATTGTGTTCTGTTTTTATGTATGTTTGAAGTGTGTCTCAACTTCATTGGAAGCTTGTGTCTTACATGGAAGTTAATCCACACAGAATTCACTGTTTTCGTACTCTTCTGTAGAAGAAAGTCAGTGGCCGTTTTCTAATTCGCTTACTGTACTAGCAGTGCCCAAAATGTAGTATTCAGTATACAGTATGTGAACAAATGCGGAAGTTGTAGTACGTAAAAAATTCCACACATGACGTACTGATTCGGGAAAAATTCACAGTATGCATCAGACCAGACTGCTCTGCCTACTGCTACCCACAATGCAAAGTGACCAAATTGAAAATGACAGAGTGGAGCATCAAGAACCAGAGCAGCAGACGAAAAATACAAATTTAAGAGCCATTACTTGTCATCTTTAACTTTTCAACAGGTAATAGTAGGGCCCAACAGATACATCGGCCGGCCTATATAATCGTCCGATTATAGCCCTTTTCAAAGTATTCAACACTGGCCAGAGTTTTGCCAATTTAACGCCGATGTATTCTTGATTTCTCATAAAACAGTAAACGCTGTTCAGTGTCCAAGCCGCGCAGAATGATGACGTGGAAGATGGCGACGCGCGTTGGTGGCGGCTCTTCTTTGCTCTTTGCTGGTTGCTGTGTGTAAAGATGAGTCGCCTACACTCACACGGAGTTGCTCTTTTAAGTCTGAAAGTCCGACATGATGAGCAACTTTCCGTGGTGTACAATGTCCCGCTGCTGCTGGACACAGAAAGAAAACCGGGCCCCTGCTAGTTCGGCTCGGATCAGCCTCACAGACAGACCAGGTACCGCTGAATGGTTTTCTGACCGACGCCTCCTCTGTCATTCTCAATACTGATGAATTGGACCTTTTGGTGGCAGGGGATCAGTTTAGCCGTGACTGTTTTATTGTGATTATGACGGAAATATGTCTTAATCTGCTTGTTCCCGTCATGGAAGCTAAGCTAACTAGCTAGCGAGCTAACTAGCATTAGCACAGCTCCTCGGAGGCTACGTCATCATCAGCAGACTCATTCAGGGGAGGCTTAAGCGTAGCTGGGGATTTAAATCAGGCTGTTTAAATAAGTTTGTGAAATACATGCAGTGTCCCACAAACTATTTTGATTTCCTCGCACACATAACCACATGTTTACAATAAAAAAGTGGTTCTACCTGAACTAAAACCTGCTTTTGATAAACTAATGAAGGCTGAAAGGCAGGTGTGACGAAGAGTTCATAAACAATCTATATATTTACATTTTTAAAAAGGTCATTTGTTTTATTTTGCAGGAGTTTGCCTCAGTTTAAAACGCTCTTTTATATTGTACTTGAAAGCTGCAGAGAAGAAAAATAAGATGCCTATGAAAAGAATGTTACCTTAAGTGTTTTTGTTCCTTTCCTGTTAACAAGTTCTTAAAAAGTTGTTCTATCTTTACTATAATCTTCCTCTAATTTTCATCAACAAGAAGTACAAGATACAGAATGACTCTTTTTTTTAAAGGTGATATAATTAATTTCCCAGAAGTTCGATGCATTTTTGCATGTTTTTGTACTCCAAAATTTCCTCTCTGGTGTAAAATTAAACAAATATTAAAGGACAAAGTATTGTGTATGTATATACATATCTATCTATCTATCTATCTATCTATCTATCTATCTATCTATCTATCTATCTATCTATCTATCTATCTATCTATCTATCTGTCTGTCTGTCTGTCTGTCTGTCTGTCTGTCTGTCTGTCTGTCTGTCTGTCTAGCTATCTAGCTATGAATCTATGAATCTATGAATGAATATATATATATATATATATATATATATATATATATATAGTGTGTGTGTGTGTGCTGTGTGTTGTTTTGCCGTTAACAGTTCGTAACGGCAGGAAGGTGGTGTTCAGTCTGTCCTATACCTGCAGCATTTTTAGTGTAAACCACTGACAATTCTGACATTATACTGTTACGTTCAGTATTTCTCCTCTATATTTCCACCATCTCAAATTTCCATGCTAGTTTTCCAAATTAGCTAGCTTTAAAGGACAGATAAATATAGTTACATTATTGTTTCAGTGGTTATCCGTCAGTTTAAGTCACCTTAGTCGCCCCTTGGATCTCTCAGAACAAAAAGACCAGACTTCTTCGTCCCTCTCTAAAGGTCAGCTGTCCCCTGGATCTTCGCTGCTGCCGGGTTGTTCATGTGTCATCACTAAGAGGGTCAGACGTCCCCTCACTCCTCACAAGTTTGTACTGCACTGTGAAGTGAAGAACCGGGCTGTCTGAAGCCAGATAAGCGATCCATCCAGCAGCGAGGAACGTCCATTTCTCTCAGCAAAGTCGAGTCCCCTCAAAGTGCCCTGTTTATAAAAAAGAGTCAAGGATCCTCGTCAGCTCTGACAGATTACAGCCGGCCTCCGAATCAATCTGCTGCTCTCTCATTCTGTGCACAGATCCAGCGTCCACATGGATCCAGCGGATGAAAACACAGCTGACAGGCACGTTGAATATCACAGACTGGTCTCTGACACACACTCTGCTGCTCAAACTCTGCCAAAGTAGGGCAAACACTGACATCAGGCTCCGCATTCAGTTTTACTCAAAGAGAGGGTGCTGGTGCAATGAGAAGCGGCCAAAAACACATAAATATATTCTAAAGTATTTCTGCTTTTGCTGTTGTAGAACCTCATCAAATCAACAAAGAAGCCAATCTCATGGTTCAGACTAAACTATCAGTCAACAGCAGCAGCATAGTTTAATGTTTTATTTATATCTGCAGCTCATTCAAAGAAGTACAAACATAAATACATTTGAAGATAATAGTTTCCTTAAACTGGTGCCTCACTCTTCTGTAAATCTTCCCCCTCTGGGTTTTTCTGTCGCTCCATTCATCTCCATGATGCCTCAAATAAACCAAAATCATCATCGTGTCCTGCTCTCAACATACACATCAAACCTTAAACTGTTTTTATCGTCTTTCACAGCTGTTAGCGACCTGACATCCACATGTTTATCTTGTGTTTTCACTCAGTATGAGACAGTTAATTTTATCACAGGAAAAAAGAGACAGAGGGGAGACCGTGTTACTTTATCACACTGTTTTAAAGGGACTGTGAGGAGTTTCTGTAATAACAAAAACGTCTTACTTTTAGATATATGCCTGATCAAAATACACACTTTAAGATGAGTTTTATAGCATCAAAATAGTTTATCTATAAATGCTATTCCTTAGCTTCGTGGTGGGGTTGGACAGGGCTGGACTGGCCTGGATACTCAACTTCGGGAACAAGACAATTAAAACTAGAGCAATTTTATATTATTCGGACACGTCTTATAGCACCAGGCTGTAAGTAGCGACACATAGCTGGCTACAAAACTACGATACTAAGTTTTCCAAAAATTGCTTGTTGTCACACATCAAAAACTACCGCTATGTAACTAGAAAGAGATACATAACCTCGTCGCTTTGCATCCTGTAAGTTGTTGAAAAAAGAAGTTGTAAAGTAATGCAGAGTTCTGAGGAAGGTCCGAGCTGCATCTATTAGCATCACAACAAACACACGCTTTGGCTTGGGTCACGTCTTTTGGTGCGTTCCAGTTGTAGTCAGCAGTAGGAATTTCCGAGTTGGAAACTGCAACTGGAACGCCCCTGAAGTCGAATTTTCCAACTGGGAACTCGGTGAAACCTCACCACCCCCGAGTTGACAATCGAAGATGGATGCCCCTAGTGTGAACAGTTATTTAGCTCCCGTAATAATCTATTTATGTGCACTTCTGACTGGGGTGTGTCGCTCTAGATCAGCTGTATTCATAGTATTGTTAGACTTATATTTACAAAAATGCTGCTGTAGTGATAATCACATTCTTCATACAACAACGCAGGGCGTGCTAACAACAGCTAACAATAGCCTGGTAGATCGGCATGTTTTTTTCCAACTTCAACTGGAACGCCGATAAGTCTGAGATGATGTCACTCCCAGTTCCGAGGTTACTGGAACGCAGCATTACGACAGTTGCCGCGTGTGCTCATGGGTAGCAGAGTCTTAATGGTGTGTTCACACCGGACGCGAATTTGCGTCGACGCGCGTCGAGATTACATACAAAGTCAATGAAGTATGAAGTCTTGACGCAGATTCGCCCCAGGCGGCGCGTTGGACGCGTTTGGAGCGGAGTGTTTGGAGCGTCCGGCGCGTTTGAGGCGTCGAGCGTCGAGGCATTTGACGCCCTCGACGCCCCGATGCCTCGACGCCTCGACGCCTCGACGCTCGAGTTGAAAATATTGAACTTTCGACGCAAGTTCGCTTGACACTGTGGCGCGGCAGCCAATCAGCGATGACATCCCCCCCCCGACGTCATTGATTTGATGACGCATGACGCTACGTCCCCCTGCTCCCGCTCAAAGCCCTCTGTAAGATGGAGGAGAGGTTTATCTGCACTGTTTGCTATCATCCGGAGCTATACTATTCGGCGTGTGTACTCTACAGAGACCGGAATAAAAGGGAGCAGGCTTGGGTGAAAGTCGCCGAGGAGACGGACAGGTTTGATTTGATGACGTGTGACGCCCCGGACTCCTGTTCCTGCTCAAACCCCCTCTCAAAGATGGAGGAGAGGTTTATCTGCGGTGTTTGCTATCATCCGAAGCTCTACTACTCGACGTGTGCACTCTGCAGAGACTGGAACAAAAAGGAGCAGGCTTGGGAGAAAGTCGCTGAGGAGACAGGTTTTGAAGGTAAATATCTGTAAATATTCGTTTCCAGCTGGATTTGCCTGCACGGGTTATCACTGAGTCCGACAAGCTCCGGCTCTCTACTGCGCCTGCGCCAGGACGCGCGTCGTCCCTCAGCTTGTCAAAATGTCCAGCGTCCAGCCTCGGGCGTTAAGCGCGGCGCGTCACAGGCGTTACGGGCGTCCATTGACGCCAATTCGCGTCCGGTGTGAACGCAGCATAATGTTGCTGGGAATAGATTCTCCTCATCGCACCTTTAAGGTTTTCTTAAAACCTCTATAGAAGCTTTGACTTCTGGATGATTTTGACCACTCCTGTAGACAAAGCACTGACATATAAAGAAATATAATAACTCGCATTATTTATATAACAGTCTTATTACTTTGCACTTCTGTATTGATGCCAAATGTCTTTTCTTTACCCTGTACCTGTGCATCTGTAATGACAATAACTTTAAGTCCTAATTATTATCCTTTGTTCAAAGCTGACAGGTACCTTGGATATATAACAGTGTGGACGGTCTTATTAAGGGCACGGTGGCACAGCAGGTGGCTCACGTGTGTTACAGCAAAAAGGTTGCTGGTTCAAACTCTGTGTTGGTCATTTCTATGTCCCTGTGCATGTATAGGTTCTTTCCATCCACAGACCAAAAACAGGCCCATTAGGTTGACTGGTGACTCTTAATTGCCCTTAGGTTTGAGTGAGAGCATGAATGGTTGTCAGTCTCTATAGAATAGCCATGTGATTGGCTGGAAACTGCTTCAGAGTGTGTCCCACTTCTTGCCCAACGTCAGCTGGAAAAGGCTCCAGCTTTTAGGGTTAAACAGTTTGATAAAAGATGGATGGATTATTTTCACCTTTAATTGAAAGCTGTCAAATATTCGGGACATGTGACGGTGTGGGTGTGTTTGTGAAGTAAATATTGTCCCCTCCCGCCTCACAGTTCAACCAGCTCACCGTCATGCTCACAGCTGTTGTTGTCTCTTGCAGGTTCTCAGCTTTGTACCAACAATCAGGAGAAAAACAGAAATGAGGCAGGGGCTTTGGAGATTTTACTTTTCATGTGAAGATGAAAATGGAAGTCTGGTGCTCAGGTCTTCTCACTTTGAGTCTGCACTGGATTTGGTGGAATTAAACGCTCTCGCTGGATTATGGTCTGTATGTGAAATAAATTACACTCTCTGTTGCCTTCAGATGAACTGTACTCAGTGCTGTTTCCTCGGAGGCCCCTGAGCATGCCTCAGAGAGTTAACAGAGGAAAATCAGGCCCTCAGGGACCGTCCTGAAGTCTGAAACCCGCTGAGGCGTGAGGGGCTCATTGCTGAGCAGAAATATTTCCATAAAATTTTGGTTCACTTCGCAGAAACGGACAGGATGGGATCCAGGAGATGAAGAAGACATAATACTATTTTAGATCAGCAGACAGGTTTAATAATGTTCCTCAGACATGAGACTGGAGGCTATGAGGGAGGAGGACAAACCTGAGGAGACTTTAGCATCAACAACCTGATCACTCAGGAGGGTCTTTTTCCTCTGGTCTGGGACTTCAGACGGGACAGATCCATACAATCACCAGCCAACTGTTAAGGTACAACTGTTCAACTTTATGTTAACAGGTATAGCTTATCAGCCAACCTAATGGCAGTGCTTTTAGGTATGTTGACATGATTAAAATGGCCTGCTGAGGTTCAAACTGAGCATCAGAATAAAAAGAAGATGATTTGAATGAGGAGTGGTTGTTGGTGTAGGTTTTAATGGATCAGGAAGTTCTCATCATGGATGGGCAGCTGCAAATCTGAAGCAACTGCTATCACATCAATACAGACTAAAATCTGGTCTTCCATGAGAGTTTTGTTCATATTGGGGTGGGGCTGGAGCCTATCCCGGCTGTCATTGGGCAAGAGGTGGCTGAACTGGTTACCAGTCAATCGCAGGGCTACATAGAGAGACAGACAACCATTCACGCTGCCACTCACACCTAAGGGCAGTTTAGGGCCACTAATTAACATAATGTGCATGTTTTTGGTCTGTGGGAGGAAGCTGGAGTACCCATAGGGAACCCATGCATGCACGGGAAGATCATGCAAACTTCAACAGAAAGGCCCCTGTCCGACCCGTGAATCGAACCAGGTACCGTCTTGCTGTGAGGCAGGTACACTGCCTGCTGTTTCACCGTGCCGCCAATCTTTGGACCACCTGTCATTAAAATGACAAACCTTGATAATTGAAGAAATCTTTCAGAAACCTGTTTTTAAATTGAAAATGGTTTTGTTATTGAGCAGCAAAGAGGAAATTTAAACTGAATTCATGTTTTTATACCAAAATTTGAGCCACTCACTTGGCTTCTATGAGAAGTCAGAAATGAATCAAGCAGTATGTTCAACCACTTTTTTTTGTAAAAGTAAAAATTGATATTTAATAGACAACATAAATGATTATATTTTAGCATTGAATATAATATATTTGGTAAGATCTACATACTGCTGTATTATTCATTACAAAAATACATTTTTTGAAAAATTGTTAGTTACCCATGCTGTTTATTTAGGGCAGCTTTGGCATAACCCTTATGATAGGTGGAGATCTATAGGTGGCTTGGTGGCCCAGCATGTGCTGCACTTGCCTCACAGGCAGAGATTTGATAGTTTGATCCACATGTTGGTCAGGGCCTTTCTGTATGGAGTGTGCATGTTCTCCAAGTGCATGTATGTTCTCCTCAGGCACTCTGGCTTCGTCCCACAGACCAAAATCATGCTCAGTAGGTTGATTGGTGACTGTTTTCTCTTGATGTGAGAGTGAATGGTTGTCTGTCTCTCTATATGGTCCTGCAATTGGCTGGCAACCCATACAGGGTGCACCCTGCCTTTTGCCCAGTGTCCCAGGCCCTCACGACCTCAAAAGGGAGAAGCAGTATAAAAAAGATAGATGGATGTCTGTATTTGTGGCAATGGTGTGAGTCAGAGCAAATTTGTGCATATTCATGGGATGTGTTTTTGTGAAAGAAATAGTGCACGAGAGAAAATTTTGAAAAAAAAAAGCATCAAAATTGTGCCAAAACAAAAAGAAAAGTTTTTTTCTGTGTTCAGCTTTGCCTCTAAAATCCACCACATCATCTCAAAGACCTCGTCCTCCTTCATCAACTCCTGCATCTGTTTGACCATCAGTCAGGTTGCCGTGACCTGTTTTCCAATCGAACAAATCCAACCCACTCGTTAATTATGACATAATGAGGTGTTTATTTCAATTAGTGTGAAAAGCTCATTATCCACATGAGGGCTGATTGACCTCAGAAGGAGACGCGGCTTAGAGACGATGACTCTGATGACAACCTTTACAGTCACATATAACGATCTGTTGTGCTGTT
Organism: Scarus forsteni; assembly: GCA_036419115.1. Classification (NCBI taxonomy): domain Eukaryota; kingdom Metazoa; phylum Chordata; class Actinopteri; order Labriformes; family Labridae; genus Scarus; species Scarus forsteni. The sequence goes on from JAZDUH010000425.1 coordinate 6,126,227, forward strand.
CATCTTCATTATGGACGTTTCAAACTGACAGAGAGCGATTAGAAAACGTTAATTGTTGGTAATTAGTCTGATTAGTCAGCGGCGAGGACACACCTTGGAGCCTGAAGACGCCTGTAAATCTCCTTTAGAAACTGCAGACTGTTCTCTTTGTCAGCTGACGATCCCACAGATTTTCCTCCTGGACTCATTTGTGTCACTGATTAAACTCATCTATTTACATTCTTTTTTCTCTCTCTGATTTTGATCTGTAGCTGCAGGAGTTTGCTGCTTTTGTCTCGTATCAGGCTGTAATCTTAAATCTTTCTATCCTCCGTCCCCGCCTCTCTCCACTGTTACTGCTGTCTCTTCCTTTCCAGCCTTTTGTTAGCAGATTCACCGCAGATTTTAACGGCCAGAGATGACATGATTTGATTGTTTGCATGCAGGCACGGCTGTGCAGAAACAGCTCTGGGAGTTTTGTATTAGCATTTCCATTTGTTACGGTCAATATTTCCCACAATGCAGCATTTTGTTCATTGTGGGCATGAATCAGATGACTCTGGGATTTGAAGCTCAATGATACAAACTGTTGAACACAATATATTGATCAGTATGCAGGGGAGTGCAGGGGTGGTTTGGGAGAGTTAGAGGCCCCGAGCAAGGACTAAAACTCGACCCCCTTTCCAAGACTGTGTTCCATTAAGCCATAATTTGCATGATGAGACGTTTAAAAACTTCTGTCAGGGCTTAACACTGAAAATATGTACTTTTGAGTCGTACTCTCAAACAAGAGAGAGGAAGCACTATCAACTTTGTACAAGTATGTTGGCAAAGTTTGGATAGTCGACCTTTTGTGACCTCTCATATTGGTTAACTGACCAACCAATCAGAATTGAGAACCCTCCTTAACCCTTTAACTACCAGCTCAACTGTTTGGCAAAGGTCAAAATAAACTCAGAGATATTTAATGTTTTATAAAACAGAACAAATCAAATCATTGTTTGATTCTCTTAACATTTTAGGGAATGAAGACGAATGCAAACGAACCAAAAACCAGATATTTTCATAGTGTTGGATTCAAAGGTTTAAAAAGTTAAAAGTTGATTACCTGATGACCTAAATGCACAAATATTAGAATTAAAAATTAGAAAAGGCATAAATGTTTGCTAAAAAAAGTAATAAAAATAACTTTAAATATATGATTCTGAGTTGGACAAACACCCCAAAAAATGTTTTTTGATGAACAAATATATTATCTCATTAAAGTTAAGTATTTAAAATAATTGATTGACATTTATTTCAAGCATGAGGTGAAAGTAAAATCACTTTCAAAGACAGAAAAAATTCAAAACAAACAAACATTATCTAATCACATATGTGAAACAGAGTGGGATGAAGTAAAAACTTAATAATTCCCACCCCTTTAGTAAACAATTATTTACAAACAAATGCAGATGTTATACACTTACTGTACATATACTTAGAGACAACTATGTCCGTACACCCTTATTTCATGCTTGGACATTGCAACAGAAAACTTTCATCCACAATAATAATGATAATTTCACACAGATATACAGAACTCTCATACCATCATTATTTTTTAATAATAACCATATAATACTATCAGACTAATTAATTCTCTTCATTGTGGTACCTTGCAAAAATATCATTTTGTACACTTTTCAAACTTGTTTTTACTTGAACGTTTCTCCATATGCTCACCCCGATAACAGATACACAGAAGCTTTTAATGTTTGTGCATCTACTTAATATTTAAAAGTTTTTTCACCACTCAGATTGTAACCTCCTTTACGTTTACAAAACAGACATTAAATGTTTTCTGGTAGTTGATTGTTTCTTGCCTTGTGCATTATTATTTCCGTCTGGTAAGAAATGATGTCGAGGAATTTTACTAATCTTGACTTTAGAAACAGCTGATGGGTATGTTCCCTATAGCCGGCCTTATGTATGGTTCTTATTGCTTTCTTCTGTAAAAATGGTTAGTGACTACATAATGATGGTGATAGTAATAAAAGCTTTTAACTTTTTAAATCTTTAAATCCAACACGAAGGAAATGTCAGTTGCTCTGGTTTGTTTACATTTTTTCTGTATCCTAAAGCTCTGACAAAAACAAACAATGATGTGTAATTTTTTTGACACAATCAATATTTCTGAATTTATTGACCTTTGCAAAACAGTTGAGCTGGAAGTTAAAGGGTTAAAGCAGCTGTTGCCGGGCGACTCCAGGCAGAAAGCTGTTGTGCAAGGAGAGTGTATTTTAATGAACTGTTGTGAATGTAGCTTATTTTCTTTAAAAATTACAAAGAAAACAATCAATGGTGAGAGGATGCATTAAAACACTGACAATATTTGGTGTTCTAGGTAAACTTAGAGGAAATAATGAATTTCTTTGTTGATGTGAAGAGCTGATGTACGATAAGAACAAGTCTCACCAGCAGCGATGGGCAGTAATATCATTACAAATATCTTCTTGGTATCTTGATCACATATATATCGCTTTTTGGTAGCATCTTTGTTTCAATTTACTTATTTATTTATTTATTTGATTAGGACAGTGCACATCAATGAACAATTTCGTGATACACATCATTGTAAATATGCCGGAATTAGCACAATAGCTAAATGTTATCCGTTGTCTTAAGGTTTTCTGAGTCAAAAAGCTTTTTGGTAGCATAGTTTTTGTATTGATCAAGGAGCATGGTAGGGTCTAATCATCAGAGGGGGGTGCATAAAGGATGGATAAGTAAAGAGCGTAAATCAGGACATGTGAACAGTTTTGGAAATTTGTGGGGATACAAGAGACAAGTCCTAAAAATGTGACGGTCATAGCCAAATCAGGACACCTGGACACCTGGTCACCCTATCCCGGTTTAGTACAACATTAGCAACCTGTTCTCTGTGGTGATTGGATAATGCTCTTTAGGGGTGGGGGGGAATCAGTACCCTATAGTGTCACAATATTTGACATGGAACGACTGTCATGCATTGATTGGTGACATTGCAATCCCAAATCCCATCGCCTGTACAAATAACATATTTTGTCGCTGTTGCTCAGTGACGTCAGGCCCACTCTAGTTTCACCCCGTGATCGTATCATATCATGTAATAGGATGTATTTGCTAACATTATTCCAGCTGTATCCTTTTTACTCACCTTACAACAACAAAACACTGCAAGTGGTCCTGCAGTAGCATCAGCTGTGAGTTTCTGCAGATTGTCTTAGAATGTATTAATTACCAACATTTAATAAAGCTTCTGGTTCTATAGAAAAAGAAACGATTACTCTGTGAGTCCACATTGTGGTGCTGTTGAGCAGGTCAGACGAGTGACATTCATAGTGCAGGAGTTAACAAACATGGCCATGAAGGATAGCCAGACAGCAAGAATCTGACGTGTGGACTTTTATTAGACTTTAAAAGGGAAATAAGCTGTTGTTTGCGAGGATAGATGCATGAGAGTAAATACAATGGGGATACAGCTCACCCTACATGGAACCACCCGTGGCATTAAGTACATTTGAAGTATATGTCATGATCAAACCTCATATTTGCAGCTCTGACCATGTCTTCAGGCTCTTTGCAGCTTTAAGACCCATGTGATTTCTTACCATAGCTCACTGATGAACAGCCTGTGGTAGAGATCGTTGTTGTGTCTCATACAAATGCAGCAGATCTTCACTTTCATTTTAGGGCCTCTTTTTAATGAGGACACAAACTCAGAATGATTTATCGATCTTTAGAATCTGCAGCGGTTGATGCTCCTCGCCTCCGTTTCCTTCGTCTCCGTCTCTCTGGAGCTCTGCAGGGTCCTTCTTTAATTTAAAGTGTGGCCCTCTCTTGTTTGGAATGCATGCTACAGGCTTTTCCCGAGTCCCTCTGCCCAAACCCTGCTGCTATCACCCCGGCAGCCTGTCAGACGGTCTGCGAGGGAGACGGCGCAAACGCTCTCTGAATGATAATTCAAGCTCTCGCTCTTGGTTGCAAAGACACAAAGCCCTGCACAGACTCTGCCTCCACTTCTCCCCTTATTGCACCCGTTCCTCGGATTTGTGCTGCAAAATCAAGAGTTGGCTTCCTTAATCCCTAAAAGTCCAATAATATCCAGAGTGTACTGGTACATGAAGTTTCCTCAGGGAACAAACAGAGGAGCGTTTCATTGTGGCCTGGATAAGAAGAAGAAGAAGACAGTTCAGACAGTGACTCCGCCAGAGCCGTGGAAGCAATCAGCTCCATCGGGGAGTTTGTTCCAAAATCAGTGTGCCGCCAGTTTAATTTCATACCAATATGGCTGCATTAATGAAGTTTTCAAACCAAACACAAGCCCTGTCTCATTAGGTTGGACAGTGTCCTGGTGTTATGAACTGCATCTTTGGAAAATTGATAATTCACTGATTGAGCTGGAACTCATTTTTTTGATAGAACGCCGATCTCTGCCCACTGAGGACTGCTGTCAGAAATGTTCTATTTCAGGCAATTTCAGTCAGAAAAGTGATGAACAGATGCCTCGCTGGGACATTTGGACAAAGAACAGAGACAAAAATCTGACAGTCATTCTCATTTATGTCCATATTCTTTCACAAATGCTGTTTAAATGGACTACCAGTGGTGTCTTAGAAAGACAGTTTGCTTCCTAAAAGGAGCTGCTCAATGTTCGAGCGATGAGAACAGGCAACTAAAGGAAGGATAGCATGACTGCTAACCAGTGTTGGGCAAGTTACTTTAAAAATGTAATGCATTATTTATTACTTGATACTGTCATTTCAAAGTAACTAGTTACATCATTATATTACTTCATTTGAAATGTAAGGTATTACACTACAATAGCATCACTTTAAAGTTAGTCTCGTCAAATTAACAGGAAATATGGATTTGTCATTCTAAATGTAGCTCATTACGCTCAAAAAGCTCATCACACATCCAGTGGAAGGTGATGTGGTGGCTATCTGACTGAGTTCAGCTTAAGGCTAAAAACAACTCAGATCACCAGCCAAAAAAGCCAAAGCCGGCAAAGGCCAATCAAGAAGCATCTGGCTGGAGCAGGAAGTAAACATAGCCATGGCAACTATTGTTGAAGGATAAGTTCAGTTTCTACAGCTTTCACATTGTTTATAAAATGAAGTAGAAAAATCTACTCACCCAGAAGGCTTTCCTGATCCAAACAGTGCTTCAGGAGATATTTAGATCCAAAATCGAGCGGCGGACATCCCTATAATGGTAGCACACGGGGCATGTATAGCGCCGCTCCTAAAACTGCATTAATCGTCCAAAAACTCATTAGTTTCACCAATATTTCATCATGGTCCGCTCGGGCTACTCCTCCACGACAGTCTGTGTCACTCCAGACATGTTGTGTAACTGTGCTGACCTCTGAACTGAAGAAGGGGAACACTTGCCTTCGCGCATGCGCAGTACAGCTCATTGTTTCAGGGGAAGACAGCTGGCTACACAACGACTTCCTTCTTCCAATTTTGGGCCAAATGGACAAATATCTATTGGATGAAGATGTTGTGGAGGAGAACTTTGAATATGATGGGTGTCCTTACAGTTTCGAGCCAGAGTTTACAGATGAGGAGCTCATAGAAAGGAGGACGCGGAGGCAGAGAGAAGAACAGCTCTCCAGAGAGTACTGCGCCTGTGCGTAGGCAAACCTTCTTCTTCTTCAGTTCAGAGGTCAGTACAGTCACACAACATGTCTTGAGTGACACCGACTGTCGTGTAGGAGTAGCGCGAGTGGACCATGATGAAATATTGGTGAAACTAATGAGTTTTTGGACGATTAATGCAGTTTTAGGAGCGGCGCCATACATGCATCGTGTGCTACCATTATACAGATGTCCGCCGCTCGATTTTGGATCTAAATATCTCTCGAAGCACTGTTTGGATCAGGAAAGCCTTCTGGGTGAGTATATTGTTCTGCTTCATTTTATAAACAATGTGAAAGCTGTAGAAACCTAACTTATCCTTTAAGTCAAAGTATAAAGTCAGACAGATGCTGAAAAGAGAGGACCAACTTGTTAATTTGCAGCAAAAACACAAGTGTCTGGACATGAAACATGTAAATGATGTGTAACAGACTGATTAAAAGAAGAGCTAGACTTACAACCACAAAGGATGTCTCATGAAGCTAATCGCTATCCAAGTTTAGCTCAAAAGCTTTTCCAGACGTTGTCTGACAATGGTGGATTTTATTCAGACCTGTTGACTCTCCATCCACAGAAGTTTCTCCTGTGATCTCCAGTTAACAGAAGTATTCCAACGTATTGGAATATTGTCAATTTATGTTGTCTTGTAGTGATTGCAAACTAGTTGCGCTGCTGTTGGAAGGACAGGCCGTATAACGGCGTTACTAACGGCGTTATTTTTTTCAGTAACGGGTAATCTAATTAATTACTTTTTCATGCGTTACAACGCCGTTACCATTACTAACAGGGAAATGTGGTGCGTTACTTTGCACCAATGTCAAGCAGCTGTTATCTGACCAGCCTCACCCTCAAATTCCACAGCTCACGGAAGCGCCGCGCAGCGCCACGGTCTTGCCCTGACAGACAAAACCCACTCAAGGGTGCACCGAGCAGAGCTGCAGCTGCAGCCCCGTAGGGGGAGGGCTGATCCCCGGAGAGCTCTCATGATGAGCACAGCGATGTCACACGCTCATAAAACATGTTATACACTGAGAAAAGAAATAAACAACGCCTCACTTCGCTTCTCTAAGGTCCCTTTGCTGGTCCCAACCACACAGCTTCATGATTTATTTAACTTCTATCCGCCTATATCCGTGTATAAAAGTGAAAAGTCACAGTGAATTTACGAGGTTTGGACGCGGCCGCGCGACAAATAGATCTGAAGTGAATCTCCAGCGCCTTGGCGCGCGCTGGCTCTCACCAACACAGCGCTGCGCGTTGGTGAAGCTTACTGTGGAGCACTCCACTCCCATTCTAGTCTATCAGGCAAATTCCCCTGCACGTGCTGTTGGAGAACTGATGATGTCAGAGCTGCTGCAGCAGGTCACAACAAGGAAGGACACAGAGACAGAGACACACAGTTCAAGCAGCAAAAAGCTTTTTTAAAAAAGTAATGCATCAATTACTTTACCTGGTAACTAATTACATTTATGAAGGAGCAATTCTGTTAGTAATTCAATTACTTTTTTGGGAAAGTAACTAGTAACTATAACTAATTACTTTTTTGAAGTAATGTGCCCAACACTGCTTAAAATAGTTCCTAGTCATAGCAGCTTAGTAGTGGGATATTAAACCAATGTACACAAACTTCATTTTGTGTTTTGTTGGTTTGTTTTCTTCAACAATTCTTTCAATTGTGCAGAGAGTTTGTACATTAGCTTCTTTCCCAAGACTTCTGGACAGAAAGAGAACTGAGCTGTGACACTGTGGCACACGTTCAGGCTCATGCCTTGTCACACAACCCAACTTCAAAAACCCAAAGACCTGTGGGTCAAAAACAGGGATTCTAGCCAAAATTTAATACGATTATGTTTTAGTGTGTACCCCTCTTACAACGGTCAACATGGCTCATGAATCACTCGCTCTGGTCTGTGTATAAATGTCTCCATGTGACCACAGATAACGCGATTTTGCATCAACACAGCTGAGTTCATCATGTAAACCATAACTGAAAATGCCCTTAGTATCACTGAGACTCTTTTTCAGTGTACAGACAACATCTGAGTTTTACTATATCACCACCCACCCTGAAGTGGTCCATCAGTCTTCAGTTGCAGGTGTTAGAGTTAATCTCAGTTAATCCTCTTTACAGTTCAAGCTGCCATTTAGACGTCCAACGGCGCGAGACATTCTCAGTCAGAGAGCTTTGGAGAGTGTAATGTTTTTACTGCCTGATTACTGGATTATCAAGGTTTATTTTTTCCCAACACACAATATTTAACATGATATTACCTGAGGAGACTTTAAGAGACATTTGGAGGTTTTAACTGGCTTTAATAGAAATCAAAATGATCTGTTTGACATATTTTCCTCACACTGTTTCAGGAAGTTGTAAAAAGTTACCATGACTTTCTGTTCTTACCACTTCAGTGGGTGTAATGACATGATGAGTGTGAGTGGATGGCAGTCAGAGTGGTGAGTCTTTTCAGAAGGTGAATGACAAACTGAGGAAAATTACCTGTTTTTACAGCCACAGGAAGTAAAATGTAAATGTCAGGCATTAGTGACACACATGCTGACACAATTTACTGACAGTGTTATAACTGCAACGTCAACATTCTTCTTAGAAAGATTTTCTAAATGAATAATTGTTTTATTTAGTCACCATAGCATTTATGAATAGGGCTGGGTCAAAAAAAAGTCTATTTAAATTGATTTTTCTTTAACTGGTTCATAATCGATCCACAAAATCCAAAGATCGATCTTTTAACTTGGGTAGTTTTTTCTTCTTTGGATGTGCAGAGAAGCAGCCTGTGGTATCAACCCTGCTAGTCTTGTGTGATCAGCGTTTAGCGTTGCTTTCTGCTGAACAAGATTTCATGAGATGTTACTGCAAACAAACATGGTGGAAGCACTACATGGGCACCACTGGCAAGTTTAAAAGCTGATGTTTGGATGTACAGTAGTTTAGATTTAAAGCTATGGTCTACGATTTGGAAGCTTTGTACATCTTAATATCACCGTTTATAAGGCTGTTATGGTCCTATGGTCCTATCTACACAGTATAAAGACCAAAAAGAACGAAAAAAATCCATTCAGTATATCCGCTGAAAAGCTGCATACTAGCTGACCAATCAAACCTAAGAACCTGCGACTATTAATTGGTCCGTGAGTTGGTCTGTGAGTCATCCAATCCTCGTATCCCTCGCTACGCAGCGTCATGCCCATGGTCCCGCCTCCTCCCCTCTACCTCCGGTGAGCAGCTAGCAGCGTTAGCTACTGAACTATCATGGAGCGCGGTTAACGGCTAACGGCTAACGGCTAACGAATAGCCTCAGCCGCCAGACCTTCAGCATCGACCGTTTCGCCCCTGGTTGATCAGGTAATGGCTTTGTTTACTACAGTGGGAGATGTCTGCTGAATAACTGGTTAGTTTGTGCCTGCACGGGCTAATAACTTGTAGGGGAGCGGGTTAGCCTGTTAGCCGCTAATCGTTTGCACTGTAAGCTGAGCTGGGGAGTACCAGGTCAAAAGGTCACTTTTTAAATTTACAGCACTATTTTAACTAAGATATCCCAGACTGAATAAATATCGATCTGAATCATGAATCGAATCGATTTGAGACCTTGTAATATCGAATCGAATAGATCCAGAAAATCTGAATCGATACCCAGCCCTATTTATGAATAACTCAGTTTGTTTAACGTGACACAGTAGATGGACAGTTCAGTACAAACACATGTCTAATTAAGTTGGGACAAAAACAGAATACAATAAGGTGATGTTATTGCCTGCGTCTGTTTTTTTTTTTTTGTATTTTATTTTGATTTTTAGTTTCTCTGTTAGCAACATAACTCAAAAAGTTATGGACGGATTTCAATGAATTTTCAGGAAATGTCCAGATCAGGACAAGGAACAATTGATTCAATTTTGGGAGTGATCTGGATCAGTGTAAAACTGCCATGATGAAAACAGATTTTCGTGAATAACTACTGCACTAAGTGCTTTTCTAGTTTGCAAATGCTTTTCTACCTATACTCAATTGAATACATACAACGAAAAGATAATGTTTTTGCTAATATCCACTCATTTTAAATTTGATGCCTGCTGCACATTCCAAAAAAAGAAATGGGGGCATGCTTACCACTGTGACATATCACTTTTCCTTAAACAACACTCAATAAGCATTTGGAAACTGAGGACTCTAATTGTTGAAGCTATGTAGGCTGTGTTCTTTCTATCTTAGGTCAGGTATGGGAGCATATGTTGGTTCAACACTTTGTTGACCTGTTGTTTTTACTTCCCTGGCCTCCTCTGATAGCCTTTGTTTAGGCCCATGATCCAACTCTTCAGGTATCCTTCCAGCTGACCTTTCCGCAGCGCAAGGCAACAAAACTCAAAAGTGTGTCGAAAGGAAATAGTCTCTAGAGAGTCCAGCCGAATCTCTGGCTACAAGTCAATGTCCAGAAACAAGACCAGTGATTGATCTCTGCCTTACAGTAAGCAGATTGATGAACCACACGACCATGGTAAGTCACTGCTTTACAACCACTCACCACCCACAGAAACAGACTTAGGAGCTGAGGAGGGAAGGAGCAGTAGCCATATTGTATTTTTTATTTCTATCTTCTGTTTGTTATTTGTATCTATTTATATCTATCTTTTTTATTAGGGGTGTCCCGATACAACTTTTTTAGAGCCAATATGATACCGATATTGCAGCCTTGAGTACTTTCTGATACCGATATTGATCCGATTCAATTTGATATCAGCAGGAATCATACAGACTTTTATTACTTACTTTGTAGTATGGACTGTAAGAAAAGGCTTGATCAAGTGAGATTACACAAACAGAGAAAAGTAATCAAACTCATTTGTTTTCAACCAGTGGGTTGAATAAATTTTAACCTTAAACATAAGAATATAATACAATTAAATAAAATAACAAAAAAATGAATTAGACACCTGTAAAGTACCCTCAAAAAATCCAATAAAAACAAATGCATATATTTTTACATTGTAAAAAAATCACTGTAGTGACCATTTGTTTAAAAACCTCAAAGAAAAATTTAAATATCAAACTGAATCTGTAACCAAATTTAAAGGATCACTGATGCACCATGGGGATGTGGTGTATGCAGGCAAAATAAGTCTAATGTCTAAATGTTCTGCAAATTTCCAATGGTTTATTTTTTTGCAAACAAGCAAACAAAAGAACAAAGGAGATTAGGGCTCCGTCTCTTATGCTGGTAAGAAAAAACATAGGCAAACCAATGATAATAACATTCAAAACATCTAATTATACTAAACAAATGACTAGTCAAAATATACAGACCTATATTCAACCCCAAAAATCCAGCTCAAATCAATTACAAGAAAGAAAAACGTAGCTGAATTCAACAACTACTACTTCTACTATTACTTCCAAATCAAAATAAACCACCAAGTACAAAAAACAAACAAATAGCTCCAACAACCACTGTGTTTAATTTAAGCGTAAGATATTCTACAACTGAAATAATTAAATAAAAACTTAATTAGAATGAACTGCTTGTAAATGAGTTTTTAATCAGAGATATTAGATGCAGGCCGAGTTAATCTGATATTTGTTTTTATGCTGATATCAGACCGATATCAATATCGGAGAGGGACATCCCTACTTTTTGTATAGCAAAACGCTATTGGAATCCTTATTTATCTTAGGGGGTGTCGAATCTAATCTAATCTAATATGAATGCCTTGATATTTATTTTAACCAAGGAGCCATGCTGTCCCAAAGGTTCAGCCTCCTCATTCAGCAATTCAAGAACCACACTGGGTTAACCATCAATCAATCAATCAATCTTTATTTGTATAGCACCAATTCATAACAAGTGTTATCTCAAGACACTGAACAATAGTGCATAAAACTCTTCATTTTGTGGATACACATATGTGCATAGATACATATATATACAAATATATACATCCAACATCCAACATGAATCCATATAGCCAATCATGAATCCCTCCATCATGGCAGCAAGAAAAAACCTTCTGTTAAGCAGCAGGAAATCTTGAATGTGGATCCCAGTCTCATGATGAACAGCAAATCCGCACGATGCTGTGTTGGGTGTGAGGGCGAAGGAAGGGAGGTAAGAGGGGACAAGTGGACTAAAGTAAGAACTAAAGTTAGTGACAGATCCATGAACCATAGACCTGTCGTCTGATTTAGTGGAGGTTAGCCTCTTGAGATGCTACATCTCGCTTTCAGGAGGGTCCTCATGTCTGAATGGTTGTGGTGATCATTTTATAGAAGTATAATCAATGATAATCTTACTGAAAATAAGAATTTTATGGTAGTGACAAACTCATGGATGCCCAGACCACTACAGTCTCTGCAATGATCACAGCATCATCAGCTAAGTCTGGATTGGTGATCCTGTCTTTGCTGAATGACACTCCACAGTTTGCTGTCCCGTACCTGTTACCTGCCCCATTACCCGGCCCAAACAAGCACTTAAAAGTAGTTAAGTGGTCTTACCTACAGAGCCATCCAGTCACCTTCTTATGTTCAAATCAGATTAAATGGCTCGCCGATACCAAAAGTGAATTTTTTGTACTGAACTCGACAGAGAAATGTATGTATTTATGTAAATGTATTCATAGGTGTACAAACAAAGTCATCCATTAATAAGTTAGATTTGTTTCCTAGATTGAGGCAAAAGTGATGTATGACTGTGTCACAAAAGGTTCTGAATGTACACAGCCCTAACAGTGAGGGACTATTTTGTTGCTCATGAAAACCTGAGCTTCATATGGATCAACACATTTTCCAGCTGCTTCACTGCTGTGATGTGTTGCTGTGTCCGGGGACAAAGTTGCGACCATCCCTGACATTTCCCCAGCGGCCGCCGAGCCTGCACGTCTCAGCCCAGCGGAGGAAAGAAATTGGAAGGTGGAAAGGAGGAACGACTCACAAAAAGGCTCCAGCAGTTTCTCACACCCCCTAAAATTTAAGTTTAAAATAAAACAGTACTTTGGGTTTTTGGAATTAAAGGAACAATACGTAGTAATTTTGTCTTGTCTCTTCTGGCTTCCATTGAAGGCCTTCTGGTGCAATTCCATTGGCCCAAGACACATATGAAGCTAATACTACTTTGAAAACATGCATTTTTTAAACCCATAGAGGTCCATGAAGTTGGCAAAAGATGTTTGGAGAAGCCAAAGAGCCATGCTCAGCAACAAGATACACTGGATTTTACCACCATTCACAACAGCATTCTCCATGGGTCAAAGACATTTTTCCCATTGAGGCTTTTGGGCTTGTAATATGAGACTTCCAAGCTTTTCCCGAGTTTTTGTTTGATCGATGGTGCAGCGAAGTCAAAATTCCACCAACTTTACATGAGCTTGCTTTAAAAGCTCAGTATTTCCAGCCTCATGACCATCAATTTGCCTAGCAACTGTTAATTCTTTAACTGTTTGAACAATTGTTTCTTACCGATAGCCTGTTAAAGAGTTGTAGGACGCCATGTTATGTTAACCGTTTGATTGTCGCAGGAGCCTTTACAATAGCAGATGCCTTGTATACCCCTTACAGAATATTCACACTTTCTGAAAATGGGAGGTAGAAAAGCATATCATTATTTCGAGGGTTTGTGTCTTTCATTATATAGCGATGAATCCGAAAGAATTGCGATTGGAACAGTTTTGTCTGGGATGATTTTGATCCAACACCTGAGAGATATTTTTAGCAAGTATTTAACCAGAGGAAAGAATTAAGAGTCAAACTCAGCCATGGAAACATGGCTGCCCCACAAAGCAGCAGGCTAAATACAATTGTTGGTAGACGTGGCTGGCAGTGGTATGGGTGATATGTAGGGCTGTGAGAGAAAAAATCGATTCACAAAAGTATTGGGATTTTTTTATCCAAACTTAAATGCTTCATTTTAGTCTGTGTTAATAAGCCACTTTTAAATGCAATCCAGGCTTTAAAAGAGAGAGCATAAACAGCTGGTTAAAATAAATTACTGAATAAATACTAAAAACGGACTTGCATGTGATGGGTGCTTTCCTGATATAGTATGTTGGCATCATCATTGTTCATCTTTTTCGCTGGTGTTAATAAAGCTAACTAAAGATTGCAAAAATCAGCAATATCGTAGAATCGCAATTTAAATCTAATCGGCACCTAAAAAATCGAATCAGTAGAAAAGCATATCGTCTTAGCCCTTGTGATATGTACTGAGCTTTTATGGCTAAGTAATAATAAAAAAGATTAAAAAATCAAAGTGTTAATCTAATTATATACTTATAGTGAAGTTTAGGAACAACCTCAGAGAAGTCAGCAGGACTACGATGTGGCTGGAACTTGGCAGACACTTAGCTGGAAGGGAACAATTGAAGCGGCAGCACCTTTTCCTAAGTTTGACCCAAACAATTACTTTTAATTGCTTTAAAAATCCGTCCTGTCAAGTGAAAAACTGTCTCTTTTGCTCGACCTTCTTACAGACAGAGAGGCTGTGTCGAGGTGGGGTTCAAGGATGTCTGACCAATAGCAACTCTGCATAGACGTGCATGTAAACCATGTCCTTATTTCCAAAACCTGGAATCCTCAAAAATTAAAATAAGTGCAACTTGAAAAAAAAAAATCTCTCCCCACAGTGAGAGCATATAAATGTACCTAGATACTGAAGCTATTTTGTGAACCAGGCTGTAAAGTTGTGTATTTAAGCTGTAGAAAACATAAGTTTCCCTCACACAAGCACTTGGGTGTCTGCAGTCAGCCTCAAGTGGACACTTTGGGTACTACAGGCTTTGACACTTCCACATGGGCCTTCATTTTGAGCCCTAGAGGTTACAGCTAGTCTCGGCTAAAGACTGGTGCTGTAAAACCCAAAACTAAATGTCAACCAGTTATGGGCATACCCTGTCTCCTAATCATTATCAGTTGGCGTAACCTCCAGCCCTTCATGACCCATGATAGGATACAAGCGGTGTAGATTATCGATGGATGGGCAGATTACCGCAAAAGCCACTCCAGTGTTTGTTAAACCATCACTGCTCTTTTACTGCCTGTTAGATTTTTACCCAACATAGACATAAAACAGTCGGATTGTAGTACTAGTTTTTGTTGTTGCCTTCATAGTCTTTTATCTGTTTTCTTCTCGGCCCTGGTTTCCCCTCTGACCCGTCTGAATCCTCACAAAAGACTTCATCTCTATTGATCAGCCATGCCTGCAAACCCACACAGGTACGTTGTGTGTTGTGTTGTACTGGTCGATGATTCAGCAACAGTCTGTCTGTGAGTCAGTCTGCAGATCTGATGACCCTAAGATTGAATCCATAACCTCTGACTGGGTGAACATCCCTCCTTGAAGCAGGGGTCATCCTGCTGCTGTCAGCAATTTGACCCCTGTGATCTATTCTCTTTGTGTGTCTGCGTTTGTGTGTGCTTCGCTCTATTGCTCTTATTGACAAAAGAATGCACATGCTCCTTTTGAGACTTTCTTTTTCCCTATTAATCATTAGACTTTTTCATAATTGTGTGAAGACAGAGATCAGAGGGGAGAAGCACGACTAAAGGCCCATTCACACATTGACATATAGAAGCTGAAAATCAAAACTTTTTATGTTGCTATGGTCAAATTTATTGTGTTCAACAGAGGTCAAAATATCACATCAGAAACATTGTGCTGGTGGTGTATGACGTTCCCTGATAGCCCCTAACTAATTGAAGATTTGAAACATTCACTAACGTAGATGTAACGCATAAGTGGCCTCAACCTAGGAGAACTTTGGCCTAACAGAGCTTGGAACACTGAACAAATGCGATGTCACTCAGCTAGCGGGACATTTTGCGGACCTATATGCTATTTTACCAAGTGCAGCTCCAGCTGGTCAAAATTTTATGACCCCATGTCAACAGGACAAAAGGCTACTGTTTACTGGATTAAGCAGCTGGATCAGACATAGTTAAAGGCGCTATGAGGAGAATCTATTACCGGTGACAAAGACTCTGCTACCCATGAGCACGCCCGGCGACTGTCGTAAAGACGTGACCCAAGCCAAAGCGTGCGTTTGTTGTGATGCTAATGAATGCAGCCCGGTGCTCTAAGACGTGTCCGAATAATATAAATTTGCTCGAGTTTTAATTGTCTTGTTCCTGAAGTTGAGTATCCAGGCCAGTCCAGCCCTGTCCGACCCAACCGCGAAGCTAAGGAATAGCATTTATAGATAACCTATTTTGATGCTATAAAACTCATCTTAAAGTGTGTATTTCCATCAGGCATATATCTAAAAGTGAGACTTTTTTGTAATTACTTAGAAACTCCTCATAGCATCTTGAAGAAAGACAAGGTAAATGGAGGTCAGCTCATGATGCTGTTTAACAGCATGTTGGATCAAACATCTGAAATTTTCAAGCAAATGTAAAATTCTTCAACTAACCTGACAAAATCCGCATCAACCCACTGATGTTTGTTTAGTTCTGCATCACCTAACTTAGCTTGATGTGGCTTGACATTTCTGTCTAGGTTGAAAAAAGTTGGCCAAAGTTGCCCCTGCAACATAAGAAGTGGTGTTACTGTGACCATGTTGGCCGGTGATCCAAGGCTGCCCTGCTCTGTAGTTGCTGTGATCACAGCAAATGTAGAAACCCAGCAGGTGATCATGAATGCTTTTTAATCAAAAGATCTGATATAGTCTAGCCTATTTTGCTGAAAATGCCTGCCTGCATCAGTTAATTTGGTCACAAGTTACAGTGTCACCAGTGAGACTCATGGTTTGAATACTTTATAAAATGAAACAGATCTTAAATTGTACAAAAGACCTTTTGCATGTCATAATAATTTGCATTTTACTCCAAGTCATTGTGTTTATGTGTTATGTGGATGAATAAATGTGCAATGCAGCACATCTGAATTAATGTCTGTAAGAAAGCAGGAAATGACTGCTTGTACAAAGATTAGCATAGATGCTAACAGCATCAATAGACCACATTTCTTTATTAAATTAAAAAAATCATCAACACTGAAAGCACCCCTCCATAGAAAGGGTATTTTTGTTCTATTTCTGACATGTTTTAGTGAAAGTTTGTCTAATTAACTCATGTTTAGTGCTTACCCAACGGCAGTATTGCCCACCTATTACATTATCTGATTGACTCATAATGAATGTGAATGATGGAACAATCATCCAATTACCCTGCTATTAAAGGGTTCAGCTCATTCCCAAACACTTTCTATGGGCTGTTGCTCAGATCTACCCATGAAATATGCTTAAACGCCAGGTCAGGTTTGTGGATGAAGATGATGAATTCATGGGATATATTTAGCATCTATCTGGGAAATAATCCATGGAAAGTTTTTGGGAAGGGTTGGACACATCAGGAAATTTTGAGGGTTGTATTCATGAATCTTTGTCAGTCACATTCATTTTAAACTAGTCAGGGGCTCAAGGTTGCTTCCCATTATTGTCACAACTAAACCAGGATTGTACTGCTTTTTACATTTTCCAAGCAGGCACACTCATTTCAGCCTGAAGCTTTGTGAGATGAATCTGCCTGATGTCAGCCATGGAATCTGGCTAATCAAGGCACTTTGTTTTTATGGACTTAAAGGAGAAGGGCAAGCTCTGTTCTAAAAAACATAGACATAGCCTCAAAATATTCCTGTATCTTTCAATACAAATGCTGGTGCTTTAACCAAGAATAAAACTACACTACTCAACAAACCATGTTAAGCTGAAAGAGACTAAATGAAAATCCACAGATCAGTTTGAGCTAATGTCTTGCATCTTTTTATGCTAATGTAGTATCATCTGACCTGCTCTTAATCTAATGTAGATTTAAAGTGGTATTATCAAATCTTAACTCCACACTTTGACCTCCTAAAATCTGAGCTCTGATTGAACTGACATTTAGCTTCACTATTACATAAACACTCAGCTAATGGAAGGAATTTCATTAATTAATATGAAGATTAATAACAATGAGCTGATGGGGCTGCTGACCTTTAAGACCAGAGATAAGATTGTATAAAACTCACATTTAAAATATTTAAATGAATAAATCAGTGCAGACCTCCAGAATATTAAAAAAATGAGACCTTTCACCGTACGGTGAGCTTGAGGTGGTCATCTTTAATCTTTTCCTCCTTCAGACTCTTGAACCTTTTAGTATTCGCTTTGAATTCATGAAAGTTCATACTTTAGAATTTATGAGCAACAAGGGACTTCGCAACAAAATATTTGGATATGACACAAAACAGAGAAACATCAGGACGTGGCTTTAGCCTGGTCATGGTTAGAGCTTGACTTTACATCTCTTTACCGCAGGAAGAGCTGCGGCTGTAATACACTTACATTTTCATGGAGATGCCTCCCACTGTAACAGCATAAATGTTCTGATGCATAATTCACCCTGCAAAGCTGTAAATTATTTAACACTGTGGATTCTTGGAATGGGAAATGATTTGTGGCAGCATGAGTGAGCACAACGTGAGCAGACTGACCGTCAGCTATCAGGAGTGTTTTGTTGAAACAAGCTGAACCAAAATCTGTTGTCCTGCATATCTTACAGAAGAACGACCTCACACTCACGAGAGGCAGTCAGTAGAAATGTAGCTTAACTTTACACAAAATGACACTTAAAGCTCAATGTGCTATGTCTCTGTGTTAATTTGAGAAAGTGAGAAAATACTATGACAAGCTGATAATTACTGCAGAGATGCATTTTTTAACCACTAGAGTAACAGAACATATCATTAACACGAATCAAGAATGTCACTGTCTGTCAGATTAATATGGACACCTCAAGAAGGCTCAAAAACGGAAAAACAAGCATAGACCGAACTAAAATGGCCGCTGCACAGCAGTCAGGCAGCATGTGGATAAACTGTTTACAGGTAGGCTCAAAAGAGGAAAAACAACCACTGCCCACTACATAATGCAACTTGTATGAACACGAAATACACATCACAAAAGTATCTGCTGATGGAGAGTTCATGGGTTTGAGTGATTAATGGCAGAAACCTCAATGGGAACATCCAGGTTACCTGTTGAAGCAGGTGTATACATTTCGGGCTTGTTTAAAATTCCCTATTTTTGTTATATTACTGTTGTGTTTAGGATGATAATATTTAAAGATGCAAAGAGGAGTTTATAAGTAATTACAAAAAAGGTCTCACTTTTAGATATATGCTTGATAGAAATATACACTTTAAGATGAGTTTTATAGCATCAAAATAGGTTATCTATAAATGCTATTCCTTAGCTTCACGGTCGGGTCGGACAGGGCTGGACTGGCCTGGATACTCGACTTCGGGAACAAGACAATTAAAACTAGAGCAAATTTATATTATTCAGAGATGTCTTAGAGCACCGGGCTGTAAGTAGAGATATATAGCCGGCTACAAAACTACGATACAAGGTTTTCCGAAAATTGCTTGTTGTCACACATCAAAAACTTTGCAGAGTTCTGAGGAAGGTCCGAGCTGCATACATTAGCATCACAACAAATGCACGGTTTGGCTTGGGTCACGTCTTTAAGACAGTCGCTGCGCGTGCTCATGGGTAGCAGAGTCTTTATGTTGCTGGAAATAGATTCTCCTCATAGCACCTCTAACTTTCAACACAAAACTAAGAATTCAGGGGCTCCACAACAACCCGGAGAGTAAACGTTCCCTGCCTTTACTCTATTTAATATATTGTTTTTTCGAGGATTTTCTGCCTTTATTTTAGTGACAGGATGGTGGGGAGAGTTAAAAGCTGGGGTGAGAGTGTGGAATGATGCTGTGTGAAGGAGCCACAGGTCACATTTATACACACCACCCTCTTTGAGGACTACAGCCTGTACATGGGGTGAACAAAGGGCCCATTTGCTAGTTCTTTCAGGGGCCTGGGCAGTTCTGTGGGCCCTCCATTTTTCACATCACTCTTAGCATCTTCACTGCTGTCAGTTAAACACCTCACTGACTTTAAAGTCCTACTCCTCACCTTTAAAACCATTCGCAGCCTCTCTTCTTTGTACCTCTCTGAATTTCGACATCAGCACACCCTCCTGCACACTCAGGTCTGAAGTGTCCTTCCTCTTTTGTAAAAGTTGGTAAACGTTGCTTTAAAAACAGAAATACAGATGAAACTCTTCAGACTCTTTACATTTTACATTGCTGTTAAACAGATTCACTTGACGGAGTCCAGACTCATAGTCACAGCTTTCTGTCCACACAATCAAAGAGCAACAAAAATATGTTTGATTTCCACAGCACAGCTCAGCCTTTTCTGTGATTCTGTAAAGCTGACAGTGTCTGAAGTCTTCAAACCGGCTGTATACCTACGTTTAACATCCCACGCATGCACACACATTCAGAGGCTAAGCAGGCCGGCGAGTCAGAGCCAGCGGGAGGGAAATGTCAGGACAATGTCAGGGTGTTAGCTTGGCATGGCACGGCACAGCTCGCCTCTGAATGTCACTACTCTGGAGACCATAGGAGGCCACGCTCACACAGACATTACGAGGAGAGTCTAAAAAAAACAGGCATGGGTGACTGAGGAAACACAGAAGTTAAGGCTAAAATTAAAAAAACTATGATAAGACGTCAGAGAGTGATTAAAGAACAAACCTACTGCTACCACCTGTGAATTGGATCACCTTGGCATTTCTAAAAGATTAAAATAAATTCAATGCAAATAGAAGTAGTGTTACCGCCAGAGGAACAACTAATACAATGTTTTGTAGACCTCCAGCAGGTCTTTAGCAGACCTTCAGCAGCGGCAGGTAGGATCACGGTTAATTTGTTAAAAAATAATGCCTTCGTTTTTTTTCCTAGTTAAACAGACCAGGATTAAAGACAATTGCAAAGAAGAGAAACAAATAACATGTTTCTGTTAAAAGTTAAAGTATGTTATACCCTCTCCTCATGATCCCACAGTGTTTTAAATTACAACATATGACTTATTATTAAAGTCAGACTCATAAATATAAGATATTAAGTTTTATTCAACATATAAGACTTATTTCCTCAATTTCAAGGCTTTATGAATATGACGTATCACAGAATTTTTCTGTGATAGTGTCAGTTTTTCACCTAACATTTATAGTATGTTAATCATGGTCTTTAATTGACTTGAGCTATAGCAGACCCAGAATTAGAATGGCCTTTATTGTCATTATGCGAAATGTACAACGAGATTGGAGAGCTTCTACTTTCAGTGCAATAGTTAGTTAAAGAGACTGTGAGGAGTTTTTAAGTAATTACAAAAAAGTAGATGTATGCCTGATCGAAATACACACTTATTGATGAGTTTTATAGCATCTAAATAGGTTATCTATAAATGCTATTCTTTAGCCTCCTGGTCGGGTCGTACAGGGCTGGACTGGCCTGGATACTCAACTTCAGGAACAAGACAATTAAAACTAGAGCAAATTTATATTATTTTATTATTTATATTACACGTCTGAGAGCGCCGGGCTGTAAGTAGCGATATATAGCCGGCTACAACTACGATAATAACTTTTCCCCGCATTGCTTGTCGTCACACATCAAAAACTACCGCTACGTAACTAGAAATAGATACATTACCTCGTGGCTTTGCATCCTGTAAGTTTTTGAAAAAGAACTTGTAAAGCAATGCAGAGTTCCGACAAAGATCCATGCTGCATTTAGCACAACAAGCAAACACATTTGGCTTCACGTCTCCGGTGCGTTCAGGTTGTAGTCAGAAGTAGGAATTTTGAGCTCCGAGTGGGAAACTAAAACTGGAACGTCCCCCGAAGTCTGAATTTCCTACTGGGAACTCGGTGAAACCTCGCCACCCCGAGGTGTCAATCGAAGATGGATGCCCTCAGTGTGAACGGTTATTTAGCTCCTGTAATAATCAATTTATTAGCACTTCTGACTGGGGTGTGTCGCTCTAGATCAGCTGTATACATAGTATTGCTAGATTTATATTTACAAAAATGCTGCCATAGTGATAATCACATTCTTCATACAACAACGCAGGGCGTGCTAACAACAGCTAACAATAGCCTGGTAGATCGGCATGTTCTTTTCTGACTTCAACTGGAACGCCGACAAGTCGGAGATGATGTCGCTCCCATTTCCGAGGTTACAGGAACGCAGCATTACGCTGGCAATAAATTCTCCTCATAGCACCTTTAAGTTAAAAAAGTATACAAAAATAGTACAAGTAAAAAAGAAAAATTAACAAGTTGCAGGGAGGCTTTAAATATACAAGATATATACAAGATGAGATGCAGACTTGTGCACAGCACAGTTGAGGCTCAGTGTACAATATGAGGTAGATGACAAATATTAATGAATGAAAAATAGTCCATTTCCTATGAAAAATAGTCCAATTCCCAGTTCTCAGTATTTCTATGTTGTTCACATAGTATTGCACAGGAGGTAGATATGTATTGCACGGACACCAGAATATGTATTAATTTTTAGTGCAAATGATGGATGGTTTATACAGATGAGTAAATATCACATATAATTGTACTGCACATGAGTTGTTAAATATAAGTTTTGAGGTAGTGCTAAAAGTAGCAGCAACCGCAGTGGCAGTGATATAGGTATATATATAATATATAGATATTGCACATTTTGCATTACACTAATGACTGGAGTTGTTGTATATCCGAGTACAAAATTAAAATGTGATTTTTGTGACAGAAGCTCTGAAAGGACACAGCAATGTTAGCAGCACACTTGTTTCTGTGACTAGATGAAGTAAAACAAGCTGTTCACCACCAAGTTTGAATAATAACACATGAGCAAATTTTGGTCCAGTACCAGCAGAATCTAAATCCAAAAATTCTGCTAGATGCTAACAGCCTCGGTAGCAGTTTTGTCGGATCCTTATAGCATTACTGTATTGAATATAAAACAAATAACTTTGTTGAAAACATACCTCCATCAGAAGAATATTTTCTCTCCACTTTGGAAATGTTTTGACTACATACTTGTTAACAAAATGGTTCACAGTCTGTCCTTTACACAGCAGCAATATCGCCCACCGACTTAGTTATCTGATTTACAAAAAATGTGATTGACGGAAAAATCATCCAATCACCTGCCTGATAGGCCTTTTTTTTTAAAAGAAGGCTTGGATTAGGTCACAAATGTAGGATCCTGCTTGGGTCCCTGACCCTTTAGCTCCATAATAAAGCCAGCTGAAGCACAGGTCTGTCTGTCTGTCTGTCTGCCTGTCTGTCTGTCTGTACCTCAGTATGTTCGGTCCAGCAGACAGCAGCTTCTCTCCTCTTTCCTGTGTGATTGTAGCTCAGGTCCAGCTCTGTCAGAGACGATGAGCTCATGCCAGAGGCCAGAGACAAACAGCCTTCCTCTGAGACCACACAGCCAGACAGTCAGACTACACACTCAGACTGACAGACACACACACATACATAAAGATCTGATACTGAGGGAGGGGGCAGTCTGTGCTTCCTGGCGGTGATGATCATGGTGAATAAAAATGGCTGCAGATGAAACATCTCACAGTCCTTTTATAAGGTCATCCTGAATGTCACGCATTGATAATTAAAATATGCAGAAAACTGTCCTCATACATAAGCATATGTGAGAAGAATAAAGACTTGAATAGCCTTTAGGAACATTTTCTTGTTGCAAATGATTTTGCAATTTGCTGAAACACTGATGCCATTTGGTTTTTGGGGTTTTGCTTTTGTTTTCTGAGCTTCAGATGAACTTTATCAGCTCTGTGCTGAGTTACATCAGACTTTTGTACTTTTATCAGCATTGTTTGGTTCATGTTGTTCCTCAGCACAAGAGTTTAATCCAGTGAGAAATGTTTATTATGATTCCTACTTCTTTAATTTGAACATGGGTTTGTTACCAGCGTATTGGATTGCATGGGATTGCGTGAGGTGTTGATGTTATCATATGCAACTGATGAACATCTACATAAAAGATTTACAAACCCACACATTTGATGCCTGCAATATGTTTAAATAAGATGGGACGGGAGCAACAAATGATTGGGAAGATTAAGAGATGCTCAAGAACACGTGTTTGGAACATCAACATGTGAACAGGTTAATTGGAAAAAGGTTAAAGTCATAATTGGAGCATTCTTGAAAGATTCAGTTATTCTAAAGTAAGGATGTCGGTGAGGTTCATCACTTTCTGAACAACTGGGTGATCAAATAGTCAAACAGTTTAAGAACATTTCCCAGTGAACAACCGCAAATTATTTAGGTAACTCATTCTACAGTCTATATTATTATCAAAAGATTCAGAGATTCTCGAGAAATCAAATTAAGATTTTAACTCATGTACATCTGCTGGGGAGTTGGTGGCGCAGTCTGCACAGTACCTTGATCAGTAATCTGATTACAGGTTTTAGCCCAGATCTGGTCATCACATGGCCGTGCGTCCCTGGGCAAGACACTTAACTCCGATTTGCTCCCACTGCGGCATCAGTGCTGTGTGAATGAGTATGAAAAAGTGTGAATGTGTGAGTTGATACTGATGGACAACTAACTTAGAAACTCCAAACATCAGTGACTGAATGTGAGAGTGAATGGGTAGACTTGGCCTGCTGTGTAAAGCTGATTTGACTTGTCAAATAGAGTAGAATACGCTCATGTTCATTTACAGTTTAGAGTTAAAAATAAATCTCTTGCCTCCACTGACCCAAATCATACCGTCTGGGTTTTTTTATTTTGTCACCAATTGTTGGTCAAGTCTCTATAAGGCCAAATGGCACCTACCTTTTTAGTGAAGCATCACTTTATGACCCAGCATCGGTTTGCTTGACTTCCTGATGAAAACTTGATGCTGAAATGTGTTAAAGTTTGTTGACCAAACCATAAAAATATGGCATTTTAACTGTTTAAAGAGAGCACCTCGGGAAATTTTATTGATGAATACAAGGTTATGTGAATCCCAGTCTGAAGAACACCTCAAACAAACTCTTCCTTGAGTCCACAAAGAACTCCTATTCTTTGTCTATTGAATGCCTGTGACCTTCAATCCCTCAAGCTGTTCTGAATTACAAAAACCAACATCATTCTGTGAAGGACATTACTACGTGGGCTCAGGAACACTTTAGAAAATCTTTGTTAGTTTACAGAGTTTGTCTCTACATCTTCAAGTGCTAGCTTAAACTCTATCATGCACAGTGTTGGGGAAGTTGCTTTTAAAAAGTAGTGTTCGCTCATTACTCATTACTACTGAAAAAAGTAACTTGTTACTTTACTGAGTTACCCTCTATGAAATTACTTTTCCGTTACTTTTACATTGCTGGATCTTGAACAGAACCTAAATGTGAAGGCCTACAAAAAGTTCTACTGCAGAGAAAATAACAGTTATTTTTTTTGTGCTCTTTATTTCACATAATCATGTCACATACCCTGTGGAATGAGCGCACCTTCCCAGTGTTTCCACATTTTGCTTCTGAAATAAGCAACCAGGTCGATAAAAACAATCCCAAAATAAGCAACCTCCAGCTCTTTCCTTTCCTAATGTGATATACTACTTTTAAAAAGAGAAGTCTACATTAAGTGTGTTAATTTTCTTCTACATTACATTTCATTATCACAGTGCCAAGCATCTATTCAAGAAAAGACAGTCGCTTATAATAAGTAGAACTGGCAACTTTGGCTCTGGAGTATGCGCCATGTGCGTGAGTGTGTTTGGGGGCGTGCGCGATAACCAGGAAACAAGGAAGTGGACAAACTGTCTACCGCAGTCTTGTTTTGCTTTATGTTAGGAGCTGGAAGGTAATAATGGGGATTCACACAAACAGAAAGGCCCCAAGAAGCAACTTCACGTCTAGAAACAAGCCCAAAAAACCACAACCCGCGGCTCGCGAGATTTGCGGCCCTTAGAAGCTTACAACGAGCGGACTTGGCAACGTTGCACGTGTCTGTGCGAGCAGCTGAGAAGACAGCTTCAGTGTCAGATCTATCGGGGGGAAAAGTAACGTCGCACAGCATTGAAGAAGGAACTACGTTTCGTTACCAAATTTTCAGTAGCAGTGCGTTACTTTACTTTTTACCTGGAAAAGTAGTTACGTTACTGTAACGCGTGACACACAACACTGACCATGCAAAGCCAAAGCCAGAAATCAACAACACCCAGAAACTAATCTGGGATTGACTGACATAAAGTGCAAAAGTGTGCTGTGGTCTGACGAGTCCATGTTTTTGGAAATCATCTACGTCATGTCCTCCAGACTACAGCGAAAAAGGACCATCCAGACTTTAATTAGAGTGAAGTTCAAAAGCTAGCATCTGTGATGATAGTGGGAGTATTTTTGCGCCCATGGCATGGGTAACTTGCTCAACTGTGAAGGCACCATCAATGCTGAATTCAGGTTTTGGAGCAATGTACACTGGACATCCTCCACCCACTCCATGGTGTATGAGCAATAAAAATTCACTGTCAATCGGACAGCATCCCCACCATCTAAAACGAATAATCTTTGATCCACCCCACCTCTCTGAAATTAACTATATATATGGGCTAAAACATTTCCATCTGTAAATAAATGTTGTTAAGATGCGGAAATTCAAGACACTAGACCTCAAGTGATTTATCATGAACCATTCCCCTTATTTACAAATAACATACAGAACAAATGCTATCGTCACTCATTCCCTCCCTTTATTTTTCCAAGCAAAGTCTGAGACAAGAGACCATCAAGTATTGAAGGAGTCCACAGGTGGACGGTTCATGTGTATTTGTTTGTCAGCCTGCTGAATCATTCATAAACACAAAAGAAAAAGTCTCAGTGATTTATAGCTTACCAGAGCAAAGTTTGAAAGAATAAATACCATCCTTTTGCTCACATACACACCTCCACCTGCGGGGCCGACCCGGTGGGAGGCAGGAAAAGACACGGTGAAAGATAAATGAGGAGGATGAATCGCTGTTTGGCTCTCAGTGCTGCTGTCGGCCTGAAAGCTGTTCAAAAGGCCAAAACGAAGAGGGCAGATTTTCATTGATCACAATGACCCCCGAGAGGATAACGAGACAATAACTCTCCATCACACACACACACACACACACACACACACACACACACACACACACAAGAAAGCACTGCAGAAAGAAAGTGAGACAGCAAAAGTAAACCCACCTAAATAGTCTAAAAGGGATAGTTTGTTTTTTTCAAAGTGGGGTTGCTCAAGGTCTTTGTAAAAAGTGCTAGAAAACTAACTTCCTGCACACTAGTACATACAAAGCAGTCAATGGTGCCACCATATGCCTCATGATTAACCCACTTTAAAGCTAGGGTTGGCGATCTGATTTAGATACACTTTTTGAAATACTGGTTAAAATGGTCTTTATGACCCGATGGTAATCAACTCATAATGTGTTCTTAAAACAGAGCGAAAAATATCCGCTACCTACAGCAGGAGTAAAACAGGGAAAACACCAACCAATAATCTTGCAGGGATACCTTTTTTTACACCAATCAAATCCCGTCGCCATTCTGCGTGCCTTCTGCGCGTGCATTTTCCCGGCGTGCACAGACAGTGCGTGTAGCATGTAGTGTGTAGAGAACAGACTCCGCTGGAGAATGCTTACCTTTCAAGTTTTGTCTTTGAAAATAAGGGAAGTCCGCTGTGAGCTGTCCCACAACACCAACCAAGCTCCAGTATCTTTCACATTTTAAGACAGATGTACAAGAAATCTAAAATAAACTCTTTATTTTTCTAAGTTTGTTACGCTGTTGGCTCTAATCTCGCGAGAACTGCCATCCATGCTACTGCAGGTGGCAGTTCTCGCGAGACTTCTTCTTCTTCGGTGGTTGGCATCCATCATTTTGGAGCATTACCGCCCCATTCAGGCTAGAGACAGAGTTCAGTTTGGAGAGGCAGAGATTTACAGGAGAATACTGATACAGGAGGACGGGAGAAAAGAGGAGAAAATACGGAAAATACGGTAGTTTCATGGCCAAAACGGGAGATTTGACAGCTATGTGGAGAATGTCAGAGGAACTACCTATACCCCGATCAACATCGGCTGTGAGTACTAACTGACTTTACAGGTTTGTTTGGTGTTTTCTTCGTGCTGACTGAGACATGACTTGATGTAGTGTGAAACAAACATGTTGTGCTGAGGGTTTGGAGTTGAATCAGTCTTCTGGATATAGCGGCTGCGCGGGTGCATGTGAGCGGGGGGTGAGGCTAGGCGGAGCCCTGAGGAGATGCTACTTTCAAATTCATGCTAGTTTTCCAAAATCGCCAACCCCAGCTTTATGGGTAAAACTACACAAAAACTGTGTTGGCTTGACTAGACGCTACAGCAAGATTCTTTACAGCATTTCACTTTTGCTCAATATTTCCGTTTGGAGCTACTTTGTGATGCAACGAGACTGCATATCCTTCCACCAGCCACAAGCTGGTTTCCTCTAATCAGTTGTTAGAGTCAAAGTACTTCAGCAGGATCAGTTAAGGCTTTTGTCCTCTGGATGATCTGGTTTGTTAAGCACAGTTCAGACCCATTTGGAGCAGTAGTCCTGTTTGCTAATCTTGTTTGCATTTACACTGCCAACCATGCCTTCACTTAAGGGAGGGAATGTAAGGCCAGTAGACAGGGCCATACCAGCTACGTACACAGTGCAGCATGACACAGTGAAGCAGTTTTTTAAATAAAGAACAACAATGGAGAACCTCTATCACTCCAGTATTCTGTAGAGCAATATCTTGTGCAGACATTCTTTACAACAACAGCTGAGAACAGATCAATCTTGATCCATGGCTTATCTGAACATGGTGAGGAATGTATTTTTTTTGGCTGCTGCCACATGGGAGTTGACATTTTTTGTGACCAATTAACAGACTAACAGACTGTTTTAGCTCCACCCTTTGGGGTCAGTTGGTACTCTCAACCCCCCTTCAGAAGGGAACCAAAAAGTTAGATGGCACGGGTTGCTTATTTGTGTACCTTTTTCCTTATTTGTCAGTGGAAACACCTGAAATTGCCTCCACCGTGGAGTTTATGGTTTTGCCGGCGTTTGTTTGTTTGATAGCGAGATCACGCAAACACTTCTGGACCGATTTTGCTCAAATTTTCAGAACATGTTGGTAATGGCCCAACTTCAAAATGGTTTAATTTTGGTGGTGATCCTGATAACCGGCATTAGCAAATGATCAATTTTGCTCAAAAACTGTCTCGTTTATAATGACATCAACATGATTCTGGGTGCTGGGTGTGGGTTTTCAGGGTCAAGGAATCATATTATGATGTTAACTTTATCATGAAACTATTGCTTATTGATGTTTCAGGAATATGTGAGCTACCTTGGCAGATGTTTTTGCCTTCAGAGTGCTTTTTAGTTGTGAAGCTGAACTTGGTGGGAGAACCAAACCAGAGCATGAACTGATGTAAATCTAACTTATCTGAATATTTAGTAAATGGATCACTCCTGTATTTCTTCTGTATGTAAAACAGACAAAATAATGAACACAGTGTCAATTCCCCTTGCTTGTTAGGGCCTTTGCTAGCTTTGCCGTATTGTTTTGAATATGGACATCAGGATTCCCCTTTATTAAACAATCAAACATCTTGCAGTGCCAACTTTACCCATTAGGATTAGAAAGGTGTAGAAGATTTTTTTTATTTTACTAAAGACATCAATGGGATCCATGTGATCTGCTCTGCTCCTCAGTTTCCACAACAGTTTTCTGATTCCTCTCTTTACCTGTTTCTTCCTTTGTGTGCTCTGGCTCATAAATATATCCTCTGGTACCCACACCTAACCACATGTTGTTGCCATTTGAGTCAAATAATTTAGTTCAGATTTAGTAAAGTTAGTGTTTGTTGATTCTTCTGAATACCAACAATCATGACAGCCGATGAGAGCAAATAGCTGGTGGAAGGATAGTCCATATGTTGCATCAGTAAGTAGTTCCAATCAGGGGTTTTGTCAAGGGAACGGAAATCTAACTGTTGCATCTATTTGAGACAATGTATATTTTTGTATAGTTTTACTCTAAAAGTAGGCGAATTATGAGGCTTTCGTAGCACCACTGACTGCTATATATAAGCTAACATACATACCCTGCTACCTCCTCTCAGGTGAGCGTTTGCAAATAGTTAAATGGCAAAATATGTTTACTAGTGCCATAAGCCTCAGGCAATCCACTTCAGTAAACCTCAACTAACCCTTTAAAGGGAAGAAAAGACAAGAAATACAGCAGAAACAATGAACCCATTGTACATCACACACATGAAAAAGGCAAGGTTATGCCTTTGTGTTACAGTTTCTTGTGCAATCTTTTGCTTTTGACAAACTATTAAATAAAGTATCTTTTGGGGTGAGTCTTCACACAGATGGGTCAGATAATGGATGGAAGCTGTAAAGTCGAAAGATGAGCCGATGAATGCCAGCCGGCCCAAAAACAAATTAAAGTATTAAAGCCTCCAGCTCATTTCTATATTAATGCTGCTGTGATGAGTTTCTGCATTAACAGAAGACGGATGATTATCCACTCCAGGGTGTTTTAAAGTTCAACCAAACCTGACTGGAATAGAGATTTTAAAGGGCTGTTAGATCTAATGAAAGCATGAAAATATGAGGGTTTAAGCACTGTTGTGGGCTTGATCTGACTTTATAGACTCCAAATCATCTGAGGCAGCCCATGATGGATAATGAGTGAAGGTTTCCATCCAAGAGAAATGTTTAATTGAGTTCTTGTTTAAAAGGCAGCAATGAGATTCATTCATCAGAGAAAACAGCGGCTTGAATTCTTAGCAAACTCTTCCAATTGCAAATAATTAGATGAAAATATCTCCTCTGTATAATAAAGCCCTTCTATGCACAAGGCAACAAAGTATGCTTTATGGACCTCTCCTTGTCTTGTAAGCAGCACTAGTTGCTTCATTAAATGGTTTGTTCCGTCAAATAACCCGCGTGATATTCCTTAGCAGTTCTGTTAGCAGTGTGTAAAACAGCAACAGTTGACGTCTGCTTAAAGGGACTGTGAGGAGTTTCTAAGTAATTACAAAAAAGTCTCACTTTTTATATGCCTGATGGAAATACACACTTTAAGATGAGATTTATAGCATCAAAATAGGTTATCTATAAATGCTATTCCTTAGCCTTCCGGTCGGTTCGGACAGAGCTGGACTGGCCTGGATACTCAACTTCGGGATCAAGACAGTTAAAACCAGAGCAAATTTATATTATTTTATTTTATTATTTGTATTACACGTCTTAAAGCACCAGGCTGTAAGTAGCGATATATAGCCGGCTTCAAAACTATTATTCTAAGTTTCCAAAAATTGCTTGTTGTCACACATCAAAAACTACCGCTACGTAACTAGAAAGAGATACATTACCTCGTCGCTTTGCATCCAGTAAGTTGTTGAAAAAGAAGTTGTAAAGCAATGCAGAGTTCTGAGGAAGGTCTGAGCTGCATTCATAAGCATCACAACAAACACACACACGCTTTAGTTTGGGTCACGTCTTTTGGTGCATTCCAGTTGTAGTCAGAAGTAGGAATTTCCAGGTTCCAAGTAGGAAACTGCAACTGGAATGTTGCCCGAAGTCGGAATTTCCTACTGGGAACTCGGTGAAACCTCGCCACCCCCGAGTTGACATTCGAAGATGGATGCCCCCAGTGTGAACAGTTATTTAGCTCCTGTAATAATCAATTTATTTGCACTTCTGACTGGGGTGTGTCGCTCTAGATCAGCTGTATACATAGTATTGTTAGACTTATATTTACAAAAATGCTGCCATGTTTTTTTCTGACTTCAACTGTAGAGGATGTCACTCCCAGTTCCGAGGTTACTGGAACGCAGCATTACGACAGTTGCCGCACGTGCTCATGGGTAGCAGAGTCTTAATGTCGCTGCAAATAGATTCTCCTCGTAGCATCTTTAAGCACGTGTAAACAACATTAAAAATGTTGCATGGAGAGACATCATCCCAAGGAGATGAACCAGAATCAAATGTAATTGTCATTGCACATGTCACAAGTACTAAGCAACGGAAGTTTCTTTACAGTTCAATAGGGGTGGGAGAAAAATCAATTCACATAAGAATCAGGATTTTTTGTTTGACAATTTTTTTGTTCATAAAATGATTTTTTGTTCCAAATTTAAATGCTTTATTTAAGTCTATGTTAATAAGTCACTTTTAAATGCAATCCAGGCTTTGATGAGAAAGTATAAAAAGCTGGTTAAAATATATTGCTAAATAAATCCCAAAAACTGACTCACATGTGGTGTGTATTTTTCCTGATATAGTCTGTAGGCATCATCATTGTTCATCTTTTTCACTGGTGTCAAAAAAGCTAACTAAAGATTGCAAAAATTGGCAATATCGTAGAATCGCAATTTAAATCCAATCAGCGCCTAAAGAAATCGTAAAAATCGAATCAGGAGAAAAGTGTATTGTCCCAGCCCTAGTAATAATGTTGAATGGAGTGGCATCATCCTGAGGAGATGTTGGCTTAAGACTTAACTTTGAGTATTTTAATTAAAGTATTTTTGATAGAAAGGATATTTTTGCTCCACTTCCAACATGTTTTAGCAAGAGTTTGTTCTACAAAGTTGCTTACTCTATTCAGCATCAACACCCACCTACTTCAGTATCTAAATTGACCTTTGAGGAATGTGAATGACGAAATAATCAACCAATCACCTGCTGGGTATGATTTTGATTTGTTTTGTCCATTCCCAAACACTTTCTACGGGCTCTTTCCCAGATAGATTAGTGAGATATATTGAATAGCCCATCTCAATCCAATAGAGCACCTTAAAGGGCAACTCCGGTTTTTTGACACCTGGACCTTATTTATAGGTGTGTGCATGCTCATATACTCACTCAGACAAACATCGTGCAGCTCGGAGTCCTTCAGAAGTTATTTAGATCCAACCGATTTAGCCGCACTTAGCGGGGGCCACGGCAAGGGAGCTTCAGCGCGGGACATAATCTCTGCAAAATCGCTCGTCTCTACCACAGCCCGGTTTGTCATTGCAGAGAAATCCTCCAGAGTAGTCAGACATATATTCCTGGATAGATCCATACGCGTGTCAGCTGGTCTCAAGTCCCACTCTGAGCAGCAAACACACTCCTCTTCTGTTGCCATAGGCGAACACTGTCCACAAGCGCACCACCAGTTCGCATTGAGTCGTGGACGTGCTCCTGTTTGTTGTTCTCGAGCCAGCTGTTCCTCTTTCTCCCTCCACATTCTTCTTTCATGGAGCTCCTTGTCCGTGTACTCGGGCTCAAACCGGTAAGGACAACCGTCAAAGTCGAAGTCGTAGTCTGACTCTTCGACATCAGATAAATATTCTGTCATGTTGCTCAGCAATGCAGGCAAAAAGTGAATCAGCTGTACCTTTGTGTCGGACTCTGAAGGACTCCGAACTGCACGATGTTTGTCTGAGTGAGTATATGAGCGTGCACACACCTATAAATAAGGTCCAGGTGTCAAAAAAAATGGAGTTGCCCTTTAAGGATGTGGTAGAACAGGAGACTGACATCATGGATGTGCTTCTGACACATTTGCAGTAACTGATGCCATCATGCCAAAACTCTCACAGGGAAGTCTCCAGCACCTTGTTAATCTGTGCCACAAAGACTGTGGTCAACTCTGAAGGCAAAATGAGTTACAACCTGGTTCTGGCAAGATGTTACTAATGAAGTGTCTGGTGAGTTTAAATCACTGCACAGACACCATCTGCTTAAAGGTATGTGACTTTTTGCAGTGTAGGATTAGTTATACAGTATACAAACTCTGTTGTGGTGATTCAGATCAAAGTTAACACTTCTTTTCATGGAGTTTACATAATTTATTTACCCATTGGCTGTCTGCAACACTCCCGCTCCTCTGTATCTGTGTATTAATAATGAAAAAGCTTGTTTATGTTAGAGTTGCGCAGGCTGCTCACTTTGTGGTGGCAAATATTTCTGCATGTCATCAGCTTATGACATCTAAGTCTGT
Source organism: Scarus forsteni (assembly GCA_036419115.1). Taxonomy (NCBI): domain Eukaryota; kingdom Metazoa; phylum Chordata; class Actinopteri; order Labriformes; family Labridae; genus Scarus; species Scarus forsteni. The sequence goes on from JAZDUH010000425.1 coordinate 6,159,767, forward strand.
GTGCTGTGAACTTGTTTGTTAATGCAGACATGCTGAGTAAGTATGTTGGTTCATAGATGTGGTGAAGTGTTTAAAAAAGGCAAATATGTGTGCACAAGGATGTTATTTACATGAGTTGCCTCTCTCTTTCTTTCTGCTTTCCATCGCCTTTTGATTTTCATTTTAAAAAGTCTCCCTCCAATTAACCACCTCTGGAAAGTTCAGCCTCCTCTCCCTGCTATTGATCTAAAGTCAGTTAACGAGAGAGCAGGAGAGAAAGAGAGGCATGTTTCAGTGTCTTCCTCCTTCAGTCTCTTCTTTCTGTATCAACACATCGCTGCATTCAGGTCTTCACTGACTCAGACTGTTGTCTCAGAGCCTCTGTCGTTCTTGTCTTAACTTCTGACAGACTCCAAATGTGTTCCTCTGAGCTTAGATTTGATGTCAGGAAAAAGGAGAAGCTCAAACAGTGACAGATCAGGTGAATACGGAGAATTGTTGGGTCAGAAACTGCTTTACCGTGGGCGCAGTGTGAGCTGACGTGTGGTCTTGATGGAATGAAACTTAATTCTCAACAGCTGTGGTCTCTGTCTTCAAACTTCTTTCAGTTTTTTCTAGAAGCTGTTTGTGATTGTATTGATTTACTGTTGACCCTTCTGGAACCCACTCTTCAAAAATCATAGCTTAATGTCAATGGAAACATCAACATAAACTTCAGTTTGGACTTTTGTTGTTATGCTTGCTTTATCCTTGGTAACAATGGTGTTTTCCAGTAGACTGATTGTTGTTTTGTCTCTGGATTGTATTAGAAGATCCATGTTTCACTCCTTATAAAAAAGGGTTTCCTTTAGTATATTCCAAAATGGCTCCACAAACAAGCCAACATTTTCCCCTTTTAATCAAGAATCAAATGATTGGGGACAGTTTTGGGACAAACTTTTGTCAAGTTCAAATTTTTATGCTAAATTTCCAAGCTATCTTTTTTATCAGTGGAGGCCTTTTCTGCTGTGATACTTATTGACCATTTGCAGTCATGTGATTAATATAACTAATTTAGTTCTGTGGATGGCAGTAGTACAGCATCTGTCATCAATAATAGTGCATTTTAGCTGGTAATACTGTGAAGATGAATTTCTGAGCCACCAAAATAATAGAAAGTATCATTAGTATCAAACAAAACTGCCATTGAGTCTATCAAATGAGTCTGGTTGCCTTAAGAAGACTTACAAACAGAAAATCAAGCGTAGACTGAGCTTAAATAGCCATTGTACAGCAGTCAGACAGCATGTGGATCAGCTGTTTACAGGGAGCCTCAAAAGAGGAAAATCAACAACTGCTGGGAGAGAGTTAATGTGGCAATCTTTCCAGGGATTCTGCACGCCGTTTGTATGGGATATGTGAGAAAACTTGTATGAACACAGATTTGGTTTGAGTCATAAATGGCATAAACTTCAATGGGAAATGGAGGATGTGAGGACATCCAAGTAACCTGTGGATGCAGTTGTGTAAACTTTGGGCTTATGCCGTCAAATTTGGTGAAATACCAGCTTGAGTTGGTAAAACACTTCACATTGTTTCAGGATCAGAGGGTAGCAGTGGCTAATGTATGTAAATCTGCAATCTGTGGCACTTATCATGCAGATCCTCTCTGCTGTAATGAACGTCTATAAATGTAATCAACATTTTTCAAACTCAAACGACCAAGCAAATGAAAGTTGATCTTCAAAGTATTTGGCTTACACTGACTGCTAATTGGATAAAGACACAGCAGTGTTTTTATTGATAAGTTTCACTTTGTGAGCTTATTTGCATTAGCTCACCAAGTGCTTCTGTTGCATAAGACAGTGAAAGCTTCAGATGTAAGACTGACATTAAAGCCTTGTTAGAATGGTCCACTACAGCAGTGATTAAGGTTGGATATGTAGGTTTGAGTTCACCAAGGTGACATTTTAGTTATGTAGTGTAGATGTCCATGTAGATTTATGTTTGACGGCATCATTTTTAAGGTCCAGCCAAAATGGAACGGAGTGAGACGTCATGTGCAAATGGTCAACACTGAGTCCTTCTCAAAATCTTTTGAATGCAAGTGTTGTACCGTGCAGAGGAGACATGTAAACGCAGTAAAGGGCAGGGTTGGGCAACCTCATGATGGGATATGGATCCTGACACTGAGGTCATGATGATACGTATCCCAATACAAGTGCATTGTGAGCCTGACAAGTTTAGTTTTCATTACAAGAAGAAGAACAAGGATGAGTTTTAAATAATTCTATAACTTAGAAACTTAGATTCAGGTCCTCAAAGATGGTAAACTTAAGCTCAAATTTAGAACATGTGCTCCATCATGTAGTGTGGCTTGTATTTCAAACTGTAGCAGTGTGAACATTACCCAGTGTATTGTGTCAAAGCACTGAGGCCGTTTAGATTCTGTAGAATCTGTATTTCATTTCAAAAGTGTTTGAAGGGTCCTCATTTAGTGTCCTTGTGTGAACTTCAGTGTGTGTCTGTGTGCATACATGGATGAGTGATTGTGTCTGTTGAATGTGGGTGGCTGAGTGGATGGGGTTTTGTTTTGTTTTTATTTAATATTCTCTAACTCTTATCTGACTTTGCTCTTGAATGTAAAGCACTCAGTTTGATTGATTTATTGATTGATCCCCAAGGAGTGCATGACAATATTTTGCGGTAACTATATTTTAGAATAGAATAGATTAGTTCTTTACTGGCTCTATTTAAACACGTTAGGCAACAGAGTTTGTACAGTGAAGGATTGGTTGCCATCCTCTGTGGCAGCATAGAAGGGTAGGAAACATATTAAGAAGACAGAGTTATAAAAAGAAAAAAAATACAAATAACAGGATTTTTTTATGTACATCAGGGGATTTAGAGGCATTGAAAGTGGCTGTGCAAACATATCTAGCATACACATGTAGGTGTTACACATTAAAATGATAGATAAAAGTAATTACAGATTTTAAAGCGACAAATAAAAGTTATAACAGATTTTAAAGTGGCACAGGCCTAGTAAAGGGCATATTTGAAAAAGCAATAAATGCCCTCGTTGATTTTGGAAGTCAAAGACAGGTCGTGTCTGTCTTGTCTGTGACATATGCTATCAACATGGAGCTGCATATTTGCTGAAAAAAAAATTGCTGTCTATGTTCTCATGTTGCTGACTAAGGCTGCGTTTACACAGACACTCCTGACTTAAAGACGCAAAGATTTGTCCTTTGCGTTTTAGAATTTTTCTGCGTTCAGACGACGATGCTCTGAGACGAGTTAATCCACTGTAGTGTGCATGTCGGTTCAGTAGATGGCGGTGTAGGTCTGCAGAGAGGCAGCACTGCTACAACAAATGAACGAAGAAGAAAAACTTTTCACAAACAACAATGGCTAGTAGACGCACAGAGATTCAGGAGTTTCTTTTCCGGACAACAAATCAGTTTGGGCAACAAATCTGTCTGGATAGTTTTGTCTGGATAACAAACCGAGCACAGTAAGAGGCTCACACGTAACTCGACAGACGGCCGAAGCTGTTGTTGTTCCTGGTATGCGCACGCAGCCTTCATGTGAAAGAGTACTGCGCATGCGGTGACGTCGGCGTTTCACCCTGAAACGCTCTGATACGGGTTTACACAGAGCTGCATGGATAGCATATTCAAATCTTTCCACTCTGGAGCCTGTTTTCAAAAGTTTCCATTTTAGATGGAAACGCAATGTGTTTTCATCTAAACGCAAGGCCAAAATGCAACGAAAACGTATCATATTTCACCGTCTTGGGCGCCATGTAAACGCAGCCTAAATCAGCCAAAATACAAGCATGGATCAAGGCAAAAACAAGCCAGCCTCCTATACTCAAAATTGCCAGGAAATATGAGGGTCATGCAGACATACTGCATCCAGTGTGACTCTGCCATGAGACTTTGTCCTTGTTGTGACCAGAGAAGTTCATTCAAAGTCGCTCAGTGCTGCTGCTGCTTTAGAGTTCACAGACTCTTCTCTAAAGGATTAAAACACAAAACAGCACCAGGTTTTATTTTGAGCAGTTTGCTCTCCAGCGCTCGGCTGCCTGTGCCGCCTCAAACTTCTCATCTCCAGGACGTCGGCGCTCAGGTTCAGTCCCAGCAACAAGCATTAATCTTCACTTTTTTTCCGAAACAACTTCTATTACATTACTTCATGTCGCTTTTGAAGACATATAAATCCAGCAAGATGCAGTGACTGAAGCTTTCTGCAGACTTTGTTTAGCAGGGATCAGCACTTTAGCTCCGTTACTCGACTCGGAAACTCTCACCATATAATAAATGGAAATAAGATTAGAGCTGGCAGCGTGGCTTTTCTCTGGGGGACGTTTTCTCCTGCAGCGGTACAGCACAGTGCAGCGTACACCGAGCAGAGGAAATTAACCTGGAAACGGAGACCCTCAAGCGCACATGCAAGAGAGCTGAACTTAATGCAGGTGGAGGTCGGGGTGGAGAGGATTCTTGTAAGTGTCTGAGGCAGTGACAGGAGGTAAAATGAGCCGGTGTGTAGGAAAAGGAGCAGGGAGGCTTTAAAACAGCAACAGGAGATTGTGGTGATGATCTCCCTGTAGTCAGAGCTGCTGTAAGAGAGGCTTAGCAGACTGTGGCTCATTTTAGAAACAAATCACTGGTACATGCCGAGTCAATTATTACCCTGTCCTCTAACCTCAGTCTTTGCTTGAGCTGGATGTTGTTCCTCACCACCATGTTAAAGGGATACGCCAACTTTTTTGGTTACTTTTGTGTCTTGCCTTAATCTACAGTCAATGACAAGAAGACAAACATTCTTTCAACTGTGTGTGCAGTAACAAGGAGGAGTTGGCCAGAGCTTACCCACTTACACACTTGGAGTCAATGGGAAGTGTTAGCCTGCCTCTGCCTACAGTCATATGATAACCTTTTCAGCAACTTTAAATGATCGTGTGTGCTTGTTGTGACTTGTTCAAATCATGGCAGAAAGGGGGCAGAAGTGGTCAAAATTTTGTTTTAATTTTTGGCAAAATGATGTTTACTGCACAAGATTGTCACATTTTTGAAAAGACGACCATTGAGAACCTATACTAGCCAACTCCTGTAGGCACAAGGCATCAGCAAGAATTGATGAAGGACTTGTTAAAGAATTGGATTGAGAAGTAGAGTCATTAATGGTGTTGGTATCAATAAACTCTTATCTAGTCCATCCCTAACTATGTGTAACTACTTGCATTTTCAAGGCAGTGATGATGACTGTTATGCACAGATGGGGCCACTTTAATTTTCTCCACCTTCCTTGACAGAGCTTTGGCTGGTCTGTGGCAGGAGAGTTCTGGGACCTGCCCACCCTTTTGGCTGTAGGCCATGAATGGCATTAAAAACAAACAACAAAAGTATTAAATCAATTCTAAATCAAACTGGAAGCCAGTGGAGAGACGACAACACAGTGGTGATGTGCTGACGTCTTGGTGTGTCTGTAAGAAATCTCACAGCAGTTTTTTGAATTAGCTGGAGGCGAGAAAGGGAAGATTGGCAAAGGCCGATATAATGGTGTGGCCACACCGGACGCGAATTCGCCAAGACGCGCGTCGAGATTACATGCAAAGTCAATGCAAAGACACGTTTGGGGCGTCAAACGCCTCGGGCGGCGCGTTGGAGGCGTTTGACGCGGCGCATCTGGAGCGTTGGACGCGTTTGGCGTGTCGCATTCGGAGCGTCCGGCGTGTTTGGGGCATCAAACGCCTTGACGCTCGAGTTGAAAATATTGAACTTTCGCCGCAAATTCGCATGACGCTGTGATGCGGCAGCCAATTAGCAATGACATTCACCCCCGACGTCATTGATTTGATGACGTGTGACGCTCCGGTCGCCGGCTCCAGCTCAGACCCCTCTGCAAGATGGAGGAGAGATTGATCTGCGCTGTTTGCCATCATCCGGAGCTATACTCTACGGAGACCGGAACAAAAAGGAGCAGGCTTGGGTGAAAGTCTCAGAGGAGACAGGTTTCGAAGGTAAGTTCTGTAAATATTCGTTTCCAGCTGGATTTGCCTGCACGGGTCATCACTGAGTCCGACAAGCTCCAGCTCTCTACTGCGCATGTGCATTGACATGCGTCGCCCCTCAGATTGTCAAAATGGTCCAGCGTCCAGCCTCGGGAGTTATGTGCGGCGCTTCACAGGCTTTACGCGCGTTTAAATTCGCCAATTCGTGTCCGGTGTGGCCGTAGCATAAGGTGAATTTCAATACTCAAGGTGGGAACTAATAAAAGATAGAGCGATATTACAGTCATAATGTGCTAACCGTGTCTGCATTAGACACATACTTGTCAAGTTTTGGATTTGAAAATTCAGGAAATTTTCAGCCGTCCCACCACCCCAACCAAGCTCCAGTATTCTTTACTTTTTAAGACAGGTGTACAAGACATCTAAAATAACCACTTTGTTTCCTTGGTTTATTCACTCTATTGGCTCTAACTCTACCCAGGCTACTGCAGGTGGCAGTTCTCGTGAAACTTTTTTGCAGTCGTTTTCATCCATCACTTTGGTGCATACTGCCACATCCTTGCAAGGCGAGTGACAGAGTCAATTTGAAGAGGAAGAGGATTTTTTTATTATTATAATTCGGGAGATTTACGGGAAAATACTTATACAGGAGGACAACAGGTAAAATATGGTAGTTTAACAGCCAAAATGGGACACTTGAATGCTATGATTAAACATTAATCGATGAACAGATCGTTTAGAAATCGCCTCTTATGTTATTAAAAGTTGGAGCTGGCTGGCTGGAAGTTGGCTGGTTAATTGGCTGGGAGGGAAATATTAAAGAAGATTAGTAATGTTTTTTTTTATTTCCCTCAAGCGTTTCTAATAGTTTAAGACTTTTTAACCTCTGTCATCTGTCCACTCTGCCTCCAGCACCACAACTTCATCCTGACATTTTTGTACGTGGCCTCTGGTGGAAAAAAGTTTGGCCACCTCTGAAAAAGAGACTTTACATCCGATGGTGTAAAAGTTATTTGTCATCTAGCTTATAGCGAGGAAAAGGACACGACCTCTGTAAGTTGGCAGGGAGATTAAAATAAAACTTGAAGTATATGTGAGGGCGTAAAATAACTGACATAAGACTTGAAATGGTGTCAAGAGAGGATGATGAGAAAGGGTCAAGCCTTGGGTAAGACTGTGACTTCTGGATGAAGTCTGCCTTCTACTTTCTGTGACTCAGCAGCATCTGATTCACTGCAATACATGAAGTCAAATAAAAAATTAAAGCAGAAATGTTTGTGGAGAAATTAGACTGTGACACACAAACAGTAGAGAACAAACAGAAGAGGATTTCTGAGACGTATTTTCATCTTATTAAATCTTAAATCCAAATGTATTCACAGTTCACAGTGTTGAAACCGTAGATGAGATACATGTTCTGTATTTGTTCTCTGTTTCTCCTCCCGGTTTGGAAACAAGACAGTATGAATATTCAACAGCAGAAAACCCCTCATTTTATTCTCCAGATATGGGCATGAGCCGTCATTTGGCAGCATTAATTAGACACAGAGAGGGAGAACAGCTGTGTGTGTGTGTGTGTGTTCCTGTTGGAGAACAGACAGAGAAAAGGAGGCTAAAGAGAGCAGATGCAGAGGCTGAGAGTTTAGCATGAGTCACAGATAAGTCTGGCTTTAATTAATGACACGGGCCTGGAGCTTTTACATCACACGGACAGACGAGGAGAGTAAGAGCCTAAATGAGAGACTAAGTATAAGAGGAAGCTCTGAAGTCGAGGATATTGGGCTTGGATACAAGTTTGTCTTAATGTTTTCTATCAACCAAATGAAGAGCAGAATAAAAGCCAATAAATATCAAAATGTGCATCTATTTTTACATCCAGTGGCAGGGTTACCCCATGTCCTGGAAAACCTGGAAAACATATGGAACATTGGAAAAAAGGTAACGTGTCATGGAAAAGCTAGAATTGACCCAGGAAAATTATTTATCATCCCTCTTCCTCCCTTGTCAGTGATTATTAGCAGGTTAAATCATTTAATGCTGGGGTCTGCGATTTTGGAAAACTAGCACGAATTTGAAAGTAGCATCTCCTCAGGGCTCCGCCTAACTGCCCGCCCCTGCTCACATGCACGTGCGCGGCTGATATATCCAGAAGATTGATTCAACTCCAAACCCTCAGCACAACATGTTTGTTTTACAGTACACCAAGTCATGTCTCAGTCAGCGGTAAGAAAACACCAAACAAACATGTAAAGTTAGTTAGTACTCACAGCCGATGTTGAACGGGGTGTAGGTAGTTCCTTTGACATCTCTACATAGCTGTCAAATCTCCCGTTTTGGCCATGAAACTATCGTATTTTCCGTATTTTATCCTGTTTCCCGCCATCCTCCTGTGTCAGTATTCTCCTGTAAATCTCCGGTGTGACGATATAATAATAAAACATTCCTCTGCCTCTCCAAACTGAACCCTGTCTCTTGCCTGAATGAGGCGGTAATGCTCCAAAATGATGGATGCCAACTGCCGTAAAACCGAAGAAGAAGAAAAAGCCTCGCGAGAACGTCCACCTGCAGTGGCCTGGGTGGCAGCTATCGCGAGATTAGAGCAGCAGAACAAACTTAGAAAAACAAAGAGTTTATTTTAGACTTCTTGTACATCTGTCTTAAAATGTGAGGGATACTAGAGCTTGATTGGGGTTGTGGGACGGCTCACGGCGGGCTTCCCTTATTTTCAAAGACAAAACTTGAAAGGTAAGCATTCTCCAGCAGACTCTGATACGTATGAGCTTGGCTACGTGCACCGAGTCTGTGCACGCTGGGAAAATGCACGCGCAGTAGGCGGGCAGAATGGCGACAGGGTTTGATTGGTTTAAAAACAGGTGTCCCGGCATGATTATTGGTTGGGGTTTTCCCTGTTTTACTCCTGCTGTAGATAGCGGATATTTTTCGCTCTGTTTTAAGAACACATTATGAGTTGATTACTATCGGGTCTTAAAGACCATTTTAACGAGAATTAAAAAAGTGTATCTAAATCAAATCGCAGACCCCAGCTTTAAGCACAACCTACATGTCTGTCATCTCAGTATTTAGCTGCAGAGTTTCTTTGACTCCAGCCGGCACAACCCCCCAAATGACACGACAGCCAGTCAAATTTGCATGTCCTTCCACAGCATTCCTGCTACCCAGTGTTTCCATATGACTTTGTCTCGAGATATAGAAACTTTTCAGATCCCAGTCAGGACTTATTCTTCCCCAAAGAAGCCACAGAGAAGAGATTAGCAACTTTTCAGTTTTAGCTAGCTACTTTTCTAATGAAAGTACACTGTAAAAAAAAAAAAATTAAAAAATTGTAATTTTCCAGCAGCTGGGGCGCCAAAACAATACCGTGAAATAACAGAAAATTGCTTTCTCATAAAAATACAGTTTCTTTCCGTAATTAAAATAGTTTGTAGTTGTAATTTTAACAAGATTTTGCCTTAATTTAAGGTTCTTTAACGTTTAATTTCAAACATTTAACGTTTAAAAAACAAGTCACCCATAAAGATGGTAAATCCACATCGTAATACAAAGAATTATTCTTAAATTTACAGGAATGTGCTGCTAATAGTTGGTTTTAATGACATTATTATTATCTTATATATTCTATGGGTATTTTGTGCCTTTATTGATAGGAGAGAGACAGTGGATAGGCTTGTGAAAGGGGGTTAGAGAGTAGGGGAAGACACTCTGCAAACTGGTCACAGGTGGGATTCGCCCCTGGACCTGCAGAAGTATGTACATGGGGTGCCTGGTTGTTAACCACTCTGCCAAACCAGCACCCCTTCATGACATTATTTTATAGAAATGGGTTTTTGTAGAGTTGTAAAGTTGAATTTTACAGTTTATTCTCTTAAGTAACAGAAAATATTTGTAAAATTACAATACACTTGTTACCGTATTTTAACAATATTCGTATTTCTAATGGGGTTTCTTTGTAAAAGAACAGAAATATTGTGTTTTTTCACAGTTACAGTAATTGTTATATTACATTTGACATGTAAAATCACAGTTTATTTTTGTGAATGAATTGGCATTTTGAAAATACAGAAAAAAACTGTAAAATAAACAGTAAAATACTGCTATATTACTCTCTTGATGTCCATGCCATCATGTTTGGTGGTGTCAGCCTGAGCCTGTGCCTGTGAGTGCAGCTCCTTGATTGGAGTAATGTCAGACACCTGTGCTTAGAGTGAGGAGGTTATTTAAGCTCCTGCAGTCACACAGTCTCTCTCTGACCTGGCCTCCACACAGGTACCACATTTGAGTTCAGTTATGTTAGATTAGGTTTAGTTAAGTTCACATTTTACATTTAAACACGTTATCCTCACTCATGCACATCCTACATTACTGACTCTACTGATTTACACACTCCATGCTTTAAATGTTTAATTTGATCTTATTTGAAGTAACTTTGAGTAATTTGGTTTAATTTGGTCTAATTTTGCATTTCTGTTTTTTTAGTTTGGTTCAATTCAGTTAACAGTAAACTGCCTAATTTGACTATTTGATTTGGCCTAATTTGGTTTTGTTTGACCTTACTTAGTTTAAAGATTTGTTTAAGTTGAATGCTTAATTTGGTTTAAATTTGGTTTGCTTGGATCATTAAAAACGGTATAAAAAGTTTGCCATGGTGTTGTCTTCCTCTTTGGTTGTGACCACCTGAGCCAGGTCATAACAGAATTTCTCAACACCTGTGTAAGTCCTGGGAAATAATTTCCAAGAAAGAGTGGAAACCCTGAGTCGGCTCCAGGTTCCAGGTGTTAATGTTACGACATTTCACAGTAAATTCCATTTAATATTGACTTTAAGAGTTGTGCTACACTAAACTAATGTTTTTTTTAATTAACCTTTATTTAACCAAGTAAAGACCCAATGAGGTCAAGACATCTTTCACAAGGGTGACCTGGTCAAGAGAGGCAGCAGCACACATCCCAGTCGACAAAACAGTACAGCAACAGACATTAAACTACAAGCAATTAAAATGCATTTTAAGAAACAATTTAAAACAAAGAAACACAACATAAAGGCTTCCAAAGAGATAAATTCAGCCAGTTTCAGTTCAGATTGGAGAGCATTCCAAGTAGAGCGGGCAGAGTAACTAAAAGCTTTTTTTCCTGTTTCAGTTGAACACGAGGAACAGAGATACATAATGCCATTTGATCGTAAAGCATAATGGTTTGAACCAATAATGTGAAAAAATCTCAATGTTTCTTTAGATGTTAATACACCAACATGTAGAAGCTCTTTCCTTGAAACAAACAGAAGAAACTCCAAGGCACTCTCTTTATACTATTAAAATGCCTTTATTTTAACAGCATGGTCATGAAGACCTTAAAAACAAACTTCAACGTGTTTCGGCATCAAGCCTTCATCAGGAAGCCATGCAAACAGATGTTAGGCTGCAATAGGCCCTTTTAAAGGTTTAAATGTAGAAGCTCTTTAACTGAACTGATAGGTGTAAGATAGATGTATTAATATAGAGAAGAACCATACAAGAAACCATACAATGAGAGTGTGGGTTAGAAATGAATCTGAATGAAAGATTAACCGTGCTTAAGCTAAGTCTTGAAAGTGGAGTAAGTGCTTTTACTTGAGGACTTAATCTATCACTGTTTGTTAAAATTACTTGAAGTAAAACAAATATGCATGTATACTTATCAAAATAAAACCTGGTGTTGTGTTGTATGTTCTTCTTTTTGTTTGTTACAGACATGGACAAAAAAGTTGGTACTGGTCGCTGAAATAACTTGAAACTGACAAAAGTAGTCATTTTTGTCCACGTCTGTAGGTCACAATGTGTTTGTCCAGCATTCTGCAGCACCGAGCTCCATTAGGTCAACCTTCTCCTAAGCTGCAGACGCTATCTATGCTGTACGTTAATGTTAAATTAATGTTAAAAAGCTGTCTTCCTTTAGTCAGGGGCCTGTTGGGAAATATCACACTCCACCAGCATGTTTCTCTCCACTTTAGACATGTCAAGCTGTGTAAGAGACGGCAAACTTGAACCCAGGAACTTGCCATCTATGAAATTTGATTGATTGCTCAACATTGATCAATGTCAATTTTATAATTAGTGAATGGACTTTAAACTCTCTGGACATATGAAAGAATGTGTCCTACCTCCACAGTGAATTTTGCTCAAGTTTAATTTATGAGTTAAAAAATGAATGCCTCAAAAATACAAGTATGTTATGAGTGTCCCAATGGGGATGTAACAAAGGCAGGATGTCATACTGGTAGATCTAATTTGTGGGGCCGAAGTAACGAGACATTTCAGGCCACTACTAGTGCTCTACTTAGTAGGGGAGGGAGGAGTCCTTATGCTGTGATCGTTTAATCTTGTAGAAGCATATGAAACTCCCACAAGCAAAATATGGGCCCTATCATGAGCTGCAGACTCCGTTATTAGTGCAGGGACATATTACCGTAATATAAGCATAAATCTCCCCTTATAAATTAGATTAAAAAAAAAAAAAAAATCAGTCATTTTAGCACATTTGCTTAAAAGAGTGGTTAAAGTATGCATTTTCAAATTAGTCAGAAAATTCATTTTTAAAAGCATCTTAGGACACCATTTTTTTGTATCTTGTGACCTCTAGGGTAACCTGACAAGCCAGATGGACAGCTCCATGTATCTGCCACAGAAATATTTCACTAGTCCATCTAAGTAGGAGCCCTTTACATTTGTTTTCAGGGGCAGAACGTTAAAAAACCCCCACAATCGTTTGGCTCCTAACATTCATCACAGACCAATCCACATCAAGCAGGGTTGCCTCCCATAATGTATCATACATAGCGGCTAATGTAGCGGCTAATGGCTAACAACAGTTAAAAACAGTTCATGGACGTTAGCCATAGCGGCTAACTTCGCCGCTAGCAGCTGGCAACAGTTAATGACCGTTAGCCATTAGCCGCTAACTTAGCAGCTAACATCTGACGGCCTTTTACTATCGTCTTACACTAAATTGTACCACACAGATGATTCATTTAACTCTTATATGTGACATGAACCTCGTCAAAGACAATCCCTACAAGTAAACTTTTGAGGAGGGCAGATTTCGCCAAGTTTCACTGAGTAGCAATGAGGACAATAGACTAATCGGCATGTCCGCTCTCAACTTCCGGTTCTCAACTTCCGGTTGTTGTCACGTCCCCATTCTGCAGCTCCCGCCTCTCTTCCCTGATTGGGCCGTTAAGAATTCAGCCGAGTGAATTCATTGTACAATGGAGGCTGGCAAGATGGACCTGCAGGATTTCGGAATCAGGCAGGTCTGTCTGCTCTGCAAGGCTACATCTAGGGACCCCCAACCCCACATTCAGAACCACTAGCCCAATTCACAATGCCGTTTCAAGGCATAATATTTACGCCCCTACTGAGAACGTTGTGGAGATGGAATGTGGCATATAAGTGATCCCCATATACTCCTTTTTCAGATGTAACAGAGGTGCAACATCGGAGAGAGGAAGGCAGGAGGAGTCAGCTGGAGACAGGAGCGCCATCTCTGCCGCTTTTGTCCACAAGAAACACATCTCCATAAGGTAAGAGAGTAAACAAAACTACCATGACACCAATGGACCCAGAGACAAACTGCACTCTCCAGCTCTAGGCTTCAAAAAGTCTTAATGATAAGATTGAAAATTGAGTCATAAAAATATCAAAAGGGACATTTTCCATATAATTATTCACTGACATTCAGCAGAGCCAGATACATTTCCATTTCTCTGTCTTCCTGCCTCCTCGTCTCTCATTTGTATCCCGTTAGCTTGGTGTGTCGTCTGTGTTAAAGTGTTACTGGCTCCAGAGTCTCCACGGTCATTAGTTTTACGCTCAGACGCAGAGACACTCCCACTGAGTTTTATGAGCGGCTCAGCAGAGTGTCTCCATTACGGACATTTATCTAGTTGACAGTAATGCACTAATAAAAAAAGAGAAGAAGAAGAGGGCACAGACGGGCAGATGACCACTGCAGACACACTCGCACTGCAGAACAAAATGAGGCTGCGTTCAAGGAAGTTCTCTGTGATGAAGAGCAGCAATCAGCTCTTTTTATCCACTTCTCTTTCTCATTGATTTTAGGGAGGAATTCTGGATATTTCCCAGAATGCTCTGCTCACACAAGAGAAAACCTTTTGTGTGAGCAGAGCACTCGGGGAAATAATTAAACATTAAGGAAAACATCAGCTCAAGGCAACGTTTGGACTGCAAGAGACATTTTGGCCAAAAATATTATTTTTTTATTAAAAAATCTTTTTTTGTGAGTTAACCTTTGCGTCGCCACTCCTTTTTGTAATTGTAGTGTTTAACACGTCAACATTCAAATCAATAAATCATTGTGTCATAAAATTCAGTTGAACAACAATACTTGTTGCACTACTCTTTTTTCATGCTCCTCTGTTGAAAAAAGTTAGTAAAAGTATGCTGTTGACTGAATAAGGGTGACACTTGTGTTCCTTTTGTAAGAATAATTCAACAAAGTATAGTCTAATGAACCACTGAATAACAGCAAACAACTTAAGATAAGTTCTACTGGTGTATTACACTACTTTTTTTATTCTTAGATATGTTATAAGAAAAAAAGGTAGTGCTTTAATAAGTTTTTCTGTTTTTTGTGTACCTCTACACAGTTAATTGCAAGTTTTAGTTTTGTGATTTGATAAAAATGTCAAACTTAAGAGTTTACCGTACTCTAACTCAAGTCCTTTAATAATTTGTTCTTGGTTGGAAAGAATTCTAAGTTTAAAAAGTAGAGTAAATATGCGTTTATCAAATTGTAAGTGTCTTCAATTTAAATTCCATCCCAGGGCTCTGTATGTGGATGTGACAGTGTCAATCATCCAGCCTCATCAAGAAACTCACTTTTTGAATCCCTTTCATTGTGTTTTTTTTTAACACGTATCCAGTGTGATTCTGCAAGCTTAAAGATGCTATGAGGAGTTTTTAAGTAATTACAAAAAATTCTCACTTTTAGGTATATGCCTGATCGAAATACACACTTTAAGATGAGTTTTATAGCATCAAAATAGGTTATCTATAAATGCTATTCCTTAGCTTCGTGGTCGGGTCGGACAGGGCTTGACTGGCCTGGATACTCAACTTCAGGAACAAGACAATTAAAACTAGAGCAAATTTATATTATTCAGACACGTCTTAGAGCACCAGGCAGTAAGTAGCCACATATAGCCGGCTACAAAACTACAATACTAAGTTTTCAAAAAATTGCTTGTTGTCACACATCAAAAACTACCACTACGTAACTAGAAAGAGATACATTACCTCGTCGCTTTGCATCCTGTAAGTTGTTGAAAAAACGAAGTTGTAAAGCAAAGCAGAGTTCTGAGGAAGGTCCGAGCTGCATTCATTAGCATCACAACAAACACACACTTTGGCTTGTGTCACGTCTTTACGACAGTCGCCGCGCGTGCTCATGGGTAGCAGAGTCTTTATGTCGCCAGAAATGGATTCTCCTCATAGCACCTTTAAGAAAGCTAAGCTAGATCTCTAGCCAGCTACCCTAAACAGATACACTGATAAAAGGTTGTTTTAAATTTTACAGTAACTTACTGACAACAAGATTTAATTTACAGCATTATTATTGTAAAATATACAGTATGTCATAGTTTCACTGAGCATTTTAATTATTTATATCAGTAACTTTTTTTTCTACAACTTCGTAAAATGCATCATAAATTACAGTGAACTTCCTGGATTTTACTTTATCTTACTATTTCTTTTACTTTTATTGATGATTTATAGACAAAATATAAGTTTGTGACTATCAAACAAAAAAATATAAGATACTTCATTTATCCAACGAAATATATTCACTCTAACATTTTTCTGCCCCAAAAATGTAAAGAAATTCTGCCTGCTATTGGTGTTTTCCTGGTAAAATGGAATTTTCTCTTTATCCATTGCTCTATTCAGTGATTAAATGTATGGACTCTTTACAGTAGGCAACTCTAGATTTTAAGGTAGAATGCTGTTAATTCTGCAGAAATCAGCTCGTTTTCCTACAATCTATCCCCATTTACAGCAATTTACTGGATATATTTTGTACAGTAGGTAGGTGTAAATGTTATGTTAAATTATATTCTGTGACAGAAAAGTGCTCGTATCTGTCCACCCTAATGATTTTAATTCAGTCACCTGAAATGGCATGATAAACATGTAGCCAAAACTGCCCTATGTGAAAGGATACATTAATTAAAAATTTTGATTAGCTTGGAAATGCCACAGTACATAGAAATTAAGAAAAAAAGAAACTTGTGGCTGGGAGTTGGCTGGTAACTGGCTAAAATTCAGCTGCGAGAGGAAAATAAAGCAGATGCATCTGTATCTCACTGCCTCACCCATATCTCACTTTACTTATATTTATCCTTTCACTTCTTAAACTGTGCTTCACCACACAAACACTGACCTTGTGCCAGCATCACTGGCAGCTTTATAACAGCCGACATGTTTTCCATCTGCAGGGATTAACTTCATATCCCGTATCTGTCTCTTCTATCTCTCTGTCAGGCATGACTCTCTTGTTTGGGATTATTTTTATACAGGAAACCGTTGAGAGCACAAACACAAACCCATTAGTCTGAAAGTCAGGATTTCCCAGTTTGCAAGGACACAGAAAAACACAAGCTTTTGTTTTAGTTTGGATTTTGTATGCAAGAGAAATAAATGGCTAATTAAAATGTGCAAATGTGATTAGAATTATGTGGATTTATGAACAGAATGAACCTGAAACTGCAGCTGTGAAATTGCAGATCGATCAGGCGTTTGTGTTTTACACAGCAAATTAAATACACTTTTGGGCGTTTTGTTATGAAGTTTGATGTGAAATCCATTATTTATGAAAAGCTAAATATTGTACAATATGTTTTAAATGCTGTAAATTGTTATAATTAGACATCAAACTTATAATGGTTAAAACGACAAAATCCTATTCAAGTTTCATAATGCAGTCATATCTCTATTTAATTAGCATATTTCTTCCGCTAAACTGTGCCAAAGCCACTACAATGCCTGAATTCCCCTCTTAGAATCATTGCGGTATCTCTAATTATGATTCATGTGTTATTATGTTAGTCATCGGGTCAACTGGTTTGCACATCAGCATGTGAATAAAGGTAATTCTGTGATTAATCATGCAGTCAGAGGCACTTCAATCAGCACTGTGTTGTGCTTTTTGATTAAACTTATAATAAAATACACAGCATTGGGCCCCAACACTAATATTCACCTTACTGTTGTGGACAAGATATTATTTCCTATTTGTTTCTACCACTTATTTATTACAGGGTTGATGCGCAGTCTGATTAATTCAATGATGCTCATGATTTATTACATCTTGGTTAGAAATGAGAAACTAAAGGAAAAATGAACACTTACAGAGCCTCCTGTTGGTCATTTATATTCTACTTTACCACACAGAATCTCATGGTGCTGAAGAATATTGAGACCAGTTAGCTTTTATCAGGCCATAGATTTCAGGAGCTAACCTAGCGCAGCTGCTGGATCCACCTGATTCAATATCTCTAATCAGACAGCTCAATCTTTGCAAACTCCAATGTACAAAAATAGTTCTCAGCCCAAAGGGACACAGCCTAATTAGCATCCTTTAGAGCAGGAAGCTACAAGCATTTCTCTTTCTACAGGATATTTTTGCTCCACTTCCAACATGTTTTGGCGGGAGTTTCCTCTATGTACTTGTATTTTACGCCACAGCAGTAGCCTTTTACATTATCCGATTTAACCCATTATGGATGTGATTTACGCAACAATCATCTAATCACTTGGTGGATATGCTTTTAAAAGGCTCTACCCATTTTTTCAAACACTTTCTTATGGACTAGTGATATGAACAATCAATTCACCACTGTTAAATTCGCACAATGACATTTTGACCATCTTTGGCCAATGTATTGTGAAGCATCGAGCTGAGTCAAGCCATGCAGAACTGAGTTAATGACAGTTGGCAACACTGTTCATTGGATATGCCAAAAAATTCTATGTATGCTCAGTGATTTGTAACGTTGGATTCAAAAGCAAGAATTGAACTCACTTACCTTCACTACCCTCAGTTACAGCTTCGTTCTTCTCCGTTGGCTCCAGCTGCCTCAAATATGTCCACATTATGTTATTAGTTGAGTGACATTGCAGTTAGTTAGCACAACATTTAGCAGGCCAAACTCCATCAGGCCAAAATATCTCACAGGCATAGCATAGAACTAAAGGTTTGTAATATCTCAACCAGTCGAGAAACTGTGAGAGAGCTCCACATTAAGACAAATAATCCCTGGCAACCACTACATGCTGTCTCACACTGGAGATCACTTGGCATTTGAGGGATACCTATATGGTGTTTGACATTCTCTGCATTGTTATGTCTGTGTGTCTGTTTTCTATTCATGTTCAAGCTATTTCTGGTAACCAGACTTCTCATCTGTGGTTCGTCTGTACTCAGCATAGATTCATCCGTGTTGGTTAATATATACATAACTTAAATTGATTGATACATGACTTGAATTGATGAGTTAAAAGTTCTAGCTATCAGACAGATATCAGCTTTGTTTTTTTGTGTGCCACAAAGAGACAGGCATGGGACACCACACACCAATGGATTCATTCACCAACAACCAGGACTTTTACTCTTACAAAAATGTGACTTAAATGTAAACAAACATGCTGAAAAACATCAGGAGGAACTACTAACTTAGCCTCCCATTGCTTCCTTTGCAACTGTGATTTTGGCCAGCTCCTCTCTTATCAGTGTGTTATATGTATTTTACAAGCTACGTTGTTTAGATGCTTGTGTTTGATACAAATCATAAAGATGGTGTTTCATTTGTGAAATCTGTCTAGCTTTATGCTTAGCTTTCTTTGCTATGGCTGATTGAAAAAACTGGTCACCTTCAATCTTTACGATTTCAAGTCAGAGCGGCCCCGATTCTCTACTGAGACAATAAAATGACTTTTAACACCACCTCACACCACAGGATGACCAGGCAAGGTAATTTTTCTCCTCCTCACAATAGGGCTTTTGCTGACTTTGACCAGAAGCAGGAATCCAAGCTGAAACTCTGACCTAATGTCTTGCAGTGTGCACTACTCAAGTGTTACATCTGCATTGTTGAATATATAAAATCCTTTATGATTAGTAAAAGAGCCAAAGGAAATCGTCATTCTCAACCAGAAATGTTTTGAGCTGTGTTGAACACAGTGAAATTGATTCCAGGAGTGTTCTCTAACCACAGTGTCGATCATTTTTCATTGTTGGCCAATGTCTGTGTATATACTTTAATGTGTGAACTAGCCTTTGACATTTCTCCTCATCTTTATCACAGATGATCCAACTATCCTATCCCAGAATGACAATGAGGTCTTGCTGTGTTTTTTGAAATAGCAGCCAGTGGTCAGTGCTAAGTGCTTAATTGAAATATCTGTTGTTGGACAGATGATGTGTTTTTTATGGCAGCTGCCATTATGGCTCCATCTATCACTGCTGTGCTCTCACAGGCTCCATTACTCCCAATAACACTCACACAGACTCATTTTCCTAAGGAACAGAGTAACTGACAGTCTGTGTGATGACTTAATGATATGAAACACTTTATGTCGGACAAGAGGGTGTTACATTAGGAGTCCATGCCCCTCTGACACCAAGCACACTCACATCTTCTCTCACCCCAGCTCACCCCAGACTCTGATTCTGACAGCCAGGATGACATGGCTAAAATAAAAGTCAGACATCTCCAGCTAGCAACAACAGCCTTCCTGTGAGTGTGTGTGTGATCTAGCCTGTCTGATGCTTGCATGGCCCAGCAGCTCCTTGTTTTGTTGGATTCTCTCTGCCACTCTTTTTACGTGACGGTTAGTAACAAGCAGACGACGGGCCGGATGAAGCAGCACTGACAACATGACAAGCAGAAATGCACACATCAACCAGACAACTGTCCTGCCACAAATGCAACCAAAGCTTGTGAGAAAACAAAGCAAATAAAACCAAATAGGAGGCTATTTTTAAACCCCCTCTGGTCAAACTGGTTGCTACAACTTTCCTTATAGAATAATCCTGAGTGTCAGAAGTTTAGAAAACCCCATATTAATATTCTTAGTGTCATGATGTCAAAATGTCTCCCAGAATTGTCTGATATAGATAAATAATCACAAGCATCCATCAGCTAATTCAACCCTGTCTCCAGCAAATTAAATTCAGATGCAAATATCCAGCGAAACATATTTACACTCTGTGCAGAGATTAGTTTCAATTTCAAAAGTGTGAAGATCAGCCAAAAAAGTTTTTGTCTTTGAGCCTCTTTGAATGTCAGCAGCAAAGTGGATCTCCTCTGCAAATATGATTTGTTACAGAAATCTTTGTGGAGAAGACTGTTGACCTTGGGAAATGCAACTGACTCAGAAGTTTTGCAAGAAGCTAATCCAAAGCAAATAGAAGAAAAGTCTGATTAATGGAAATATGGACGTGATGTGCACATTAATTCTACTTAGAGATAGTGTGTTATGATTCAAGCCCTGACAGGGATTGTTTTGCAGACTCATTTTTCTCAGTCGTAATTCAAACTTCAGTTACATTACAGAGTTCAGTTTAAAGCAGACAATTGCCCAAGTCCCTCCGTTCCGAGTCCCAAGCAAGTCTCGAGTCATTTGATCCGAGTCTCAAGCAAGTCCCAAGTTTTTTCTGTTGTGGGCAAGTCGAGTCGAGTCGAGTCACAGGTTTTGTCAAGTCGAGTCGAGTCACAGATTTTGTAAAGTCAAGTCAAGTCGAGTCACAGGTTATGACAGGTCAAGTCCCTCACCTTTGTTCCCCAGTCCTCCCAAAAAGGACTCAGATTTTTTATCTTGAAGATACAAACCTTATGTTCCCAAGGTCAACATAAAAAACTGCATCAGACTAGTCTGCCTAGATTAATGCAGCATAAAGCTGGTCATTTACCAATAAGATATTGCATGTCTGATTATTTAGACCTAGGTAGAGGAGAAAGGCTACATTAAAGAAATGGCATGTTTCATATAAAAAATACTTTTATCTAAACAATTTTGCAACAGTTATTTGCAACAAATAGGGGGCTCAGCTTGCAATTCAGCAAACATAAAATTGCATGCACTCACTTTGACTGCTGAACCTAAAAAATAAGAGAGAACTCCTATCTTATTCTGACACACCTGGATAACCCAGATCTAGTGTATTTAAATAGTGCCATTTTCAGTCAATAGTAGAGGATTTCACAAGGTGAAAGGTAGTTAGTCGCTTATGTGTGTGTCACACATACACACACGCACGCCCCCCCCCACACACACACAGACATATATATGCGGGCTAAAAAAATACACTTAAAATCATTTATCCTACGCCATTTGGCCAATTTTTTTTCACTTACTTGCACGTGATAAAGTTCGATGTTGTGCCCTCTTTTCGCTTATCGAAGCGTCGCAGGTCGTACACTTGGCTATCTTCGTTTTCCATCTGAGTGAAATTCTTTTTATGCAAAGAAAATAACTTTGGGCACAAAAGACATAGCAGCTGAAGCCTGCGTCCCGCGCTATCTGCCCACTGATCATCACTGTAGCAGGAGCGGGTGTGTGGTAGGAACATATGTGTGTAGCACTGTGTTGTGTGCGGGACCATAATAGTTGACGGACATGTGTACTGTGAATGGAGCATCAACAGCGGCGTATATCTCCTGTCTGGCTCTTCATATAAAGCCTGAGTGAGTGAAATTTTCTGAATCATGATGTCTCAAGTCAGGTCGAGTCTGGAGATATTTTCTCCCGAGTCCCAGCCGAGTCTCAAGTATTTATCTCCCGAGTCGAGTCGAGTTCCGAGTTTTTACCTCCCGAGTCCGAGACGAGTTGCAAGTCGTCTCATTAGCCGCTCGAGTTGACTCGAGTCCGAGTCCTATGACTTGAGTCCAATTGTCTGGTTTAAAGGAGGGAGGCAACAATTCTCAGTAAGAAATTGAGTTTGATACATATATGGTTTATTTTGGTTCATTAATTGTTGCTCTTCTTCTCCAACGACCAATCCCTAATTTGTACCCGACTATCTAACCCACCTGCCAGTCCACCTCCAGGCTGCTTTTTTACAAACTGGCCAGGTGAATGCTTGGTGATCAGACTGATTAATATATATAGACAGTTTACGAACTAACAAAATGACAAAGTTCTTCAAAGAGTAACTGACTAATTTGTCTGCGTACCTACATATAAACCAATCTATCTACCTTGGGACTTCTGACTGGCCCATCTACTGTCAACTTACTAACCTACCAACCTACCCTCTGACTGTGGTATCAATCGACCAACCCACTAACCAACAAAACAAACAAATAACAATTCAATGAACAAACAAACCAATCAACCTACCTTCTTGCTGGTCTACCAAAGACTGACAAACCTACCAACCTATCTCTTGGCTTTTTTGGATACCAAACTACCAACAAACCAACCAGCCAAAAGAACAATCAATTTAGGCCCCCAACTAGCAAGTCCACCAACTGATGACCAACCAATCAACCAACCAAAAACTCAAACAAAAATGCAACAATCGAACAAACCAATGAAACAACCATCTAACAAACCAACAAAAAAGTCCAGCAAACCATCAACCAAACTAGCTAATGTACTGATAATCAACCAGCCTACTTACCCTTTCACTGTCTGAGCTATCAACCAACCAACCAACTATCCTTTTCACTAGTCCCTCTAGAAAAGAGCCCACTGCAAGTAGAGCTGGGCAAAAAATCAATTAAATCGATTAATTCAAATTATTTTCTGCAGAAGATTTTAAAAAATTAAAAATCAAGATTTTTTTTCTTGCCTTAGTGCAAGTGTAAGTAGTTCCAATTTTTGAAAAAAAGTACAATTTTCATAATGGTCGGCCTTGTAGGGTTTGCACAAGCACTTTTATAGACTTGTATTTGTTATTTAAGTAGATAAAATATTGATCAGAGAGTTTCATGCTAATACTGTAAAAATACCTGAGCCTTTTAGTGTTTATGTAGAAAAACATGCCTACATTTATGCTACATAATCAACCTTTTATGACCCAGACTTTGACTTTAAGAGGGAAACATTTAGACAACATAAAGGCAAAACTTGATTTGTTTCATTTTTATGTCACTGGGAGTTTTGTTTCTTGTAGGGAGGGAAAAATCAATTTAAGTCGTAAATCGAGTGTTGTGGAAAAAAATCAGAGATTTTATTTCTTGGCCATATCGCCCAGCTCTAATTGCAAGTGTTTAGGGAGGGCAGAACCTTTCAAAGCATATCCAGCATGTGATTTGATGATCATTCTGTCAATCATGTCCAATATTGGCCAGTCAGCTAATGTAGTAGGTGGACGCTGCTTCCTCTGTGTAATGGACAGAAAGTGAGATACTTGGTAAAACAAACTCTCAACGAAATATGCTGGAAATGGAGCAATAATATCTATTTTATTGAGAGGTTTGTAGTGTTATTTGCTTTTAATCTAATGAAAATGTGCCCACATCTGATATGACTGACTTAAACTGTTAGAATCCATGCTAATCTCTGGATGAACAGTCACTTCCTCCTCTCGTCTAGCTCATAGTTCTCACCTGTTCCTGCTTTAAAGGACTCTGATTGGGCCATCCCACTTTGTGCTTCTCACAATCTTTGCAAATTAGAGCGAAAAGCAAGATACTGCCTGATTACAGACATTCATCAGGCAGGTCCATCTTCACTTTTAGACTTATCAACCAACCGAACAAACAACCATTCAACAAACCAATCATTCAACTAACAAACCAAAGAAACATCCAAGCAACCAACGTACCTACTCACCAATCAACTAACCAAACAAACAACTGACCAAACATCCACCTTACCTATCTGCAAGCAGTGGACTAACCTATCTATCTACCTTCTAGCTGTCTGGGGTGCCAACCAACCCTCCAATCCAGCAAACTGCTAACCCACCCTCACCCAAACTGACTACCAATCTGTTAGACTAACTAACCTACCAACCAACCAATCTGCCACCCTTTTGACCCACCCTTTATACACTACTTTCTACTAGCAAACTGCTAACTTGCCTCTCACATTTGCCAACTCACTACCTGCCTATCCCTTTATCCATCACTGAAGGGAGTAAAAACATCTAACGCGGCTCCTTTGAAGAACACCATTTGTATGCATGGCTTTGAGGATGTGTGACATCTAACTTTCAGCTGTAAACACATGTAGCAGCAAAAACAGTGGCTTAAACCCCCTCTCAGATCCTGGGAATTCCTCCGCTGTGTTGCCCTTTTTAAGAACAAGCCCCCCGCCTCTGCGACACAACCCTCCAGCTGTGTGAAGACAAACTGTAAAAATGCCAAATGCAAATGAAAGGCTGATAAACGGCAAGTGTCCTACAACGTTACGAAGGACACGGTGTGGAAATATCAGAGAGCGAGTAAATGATGCAAGTTTCTGTAATCTTATCTTGAAGAAACACTGTAACTCAAGGGGGCTTTCCAGAGTTATTTAGTCTGTTGTTATTCCTCCTCTAGTAGCTCTTTAAGGGAGTATAAAAGAAGCCTCTGAAGGATGGAAACACAAGGATACAAGACTCCCTTTGCTTTGTGAATGAATCCACTGGGGTGACATGTATTTGAAGCCATTTCTTTTTTACTTCTTAAAGGAAATGTGCCTTAAATCATGTCCTCCACCTTCTATTGAGATATTATTCTTTAATGAGGTGTGAAGTTCAGTCGACGGCTGAGTTTTCATTTACTCTTTTACCGTCAGTGTCTCTTCAGTAAGTTTGAAATGTCCTCCTTCTCCTGACTTGTCATCCCTACAAAACTATCCCCCTCTTACTGTAAGAACTCTTGCCCTTTTCCCGAAGTTTTTATTCGGGTGTCACAACCCAGTTAATGTCTTTTATGAGGCAACATTATATCTGACAAATTCTGATCTGGTTTTAGAGCCCCTCGGAGCACCAAGACTCTTCTCCTCTGAGAGACTCGTGACCTTCTTTCCAGCGATTAATACAGGGCAACATTTCCAATTTGTATCTTTTAAATCTTGCTGCAGTCATGAATACTGTAGTGAAATAGTTTTGCTGCAGTGCTTCCAGGCTCATTTCAAGAGAACTAAATATTCAGTTTATAGTCTTGGCACATGACCTTGCAAGTATATAAAATTTAGAAAGCATACTTTAGGATTCAGTTCAGCTTTTACAAAAGACTGAAGACTGCACATGTTCTTTTATCAGCCATAAAAAAACAAACATATCATTAAAAGTGTGAATATGAACCACAGTTGATCCAAGGAACATGAAAACACTCAAAAAGTTGAATTTTTGTTGGTGTAATATGGCTGTTTAACTTAGATGTAGAGAGAAACTGACATCAAAATCTTCCATTAGCTTCACTTGTATTCATTTGAGAGCCTGGCAGTGTGTGTAGCGCCACATATGCCACAGACGCCAAGGCACAAGACACTGGAGGCATTATAATGCTGCGTTCGCACCGCAAGCGACCCAGCTACCAAAGTCGCGTCGCGCCTCCATAAATACCTCATTTTGGTAACCGCTGCCGCCGGCTGTCGCTCGGTGATGTCACGTCCGCTGGAGTTTCACCGCGATCATTTCATATATCATATAATAGGATGTATAAGCGGACATTATTCCAGCTGTATCCTTTTTGGACTTATCAACCACAAAACACTGCAGCTGATGCTCTGCAGCAGCATCATCTGTGAGTTTCCGGCGGTCCGTCTAAGCGGAACTAATGTCCTCACTGACATTAGTTCCGCCTAGACGGAACTCATCCGCCCTGTAGTCCAGATGAATAACTGTCTGTCTCGGGTACCATCACACGTACACACACCGGTGATTGGCTGATGCCGCACAGCCACACACGACATCGCCTGAATAGATCAACTTTTTTTAAACTTTGACATCGCATGACGAGTGAAGTGATCGTCTTGTACGCGGCTGTTGCATCACGGGAGGGTTAGCCCCGCCCCATCGCGGCTGTACATTGACTTTGAATGGAGAGTGATCGCCGAGGTAGTACAAGTAGCGTCCGGTGTGAACGCACCTTAAGACTCAGTTGTTGTTCTTCAACAACCATCACCTGAGAAAGAACTGACAGAGGCAAGCTTCACAACTGGTCCATGGGGGAATTACTGCTTTTGCGTCAGTGAATTTGCATGATATTGAATCCAAACCAAGGGTGTAAAGTTTAACTGGGTCCAGGTTGGGAAAATTTATCTGAACAAAGCTCTGGAGCTTCATAATTTGTGACTACTTAGTCATATTAATTATCCTACAAAGGCCATGTGTACATATAAGTACAACGTTACCTTTATCATAAGAGGCTGAATAAGAACTGTGGTGTTTTTTTAAGCGAGTATTTTTTTAAGTTTAGGAAGGAGGGTTTTCTCTTTGAATAAAAAGCAGCTCTTGAAAGGGCTACATTGAAAAGACTTGTTTCTACAAAAATTGAACATTTGTCTCCTTTTCTATTTATCAGTTTTGTGAAAAAACTATTTCCAAAGTATCTTTGCTCATAGTAGACATTCAACAGCGTTAAACAGCTGCTTTTTTTCCTTATTCAGTTTCAAATTTTTTCTCTTTTGATCAGACAAATGAGTGTCAGTCCTGTCAAGATATGAGCACACAAGATGCTCTAACGTCATTAAGGAGATGTGTTAACCGCAGACAAAGGGAAACAAGGGTTTTGTTAGAAACTTGATGGTCTGTAGCTAATAATGATTCAGGCTTATTGATAAATCAATCACAGTGGACTCTCATTTTATCACTGTATTTGCATCAGGGAGAAGATTCAAGTCGGGATAACTTTTGTAAAGACGTGTGTTTGGTCTTGTATGACTGTTTTTAATCATCCTGAGCATTCCAACACAGAAGTGAGCTAGACTGATAAGCCAGTGGTGAAAGTGAACACATAAACATCCGTCAGAATCATTTTTGCAGTCCGTTTTTCTTGTTGAACCACACAGCGATTGGCTGAGGAATGTCATGTGTGATGCTTTTGAACAAAGTCATTGGTCGGTGAACCTGCAGGGCAGAAAATGATGTCATCAGAACTGAAGATACTTTTGTGTGCAGAGAAACAGCAACACAAGCAGCACTATTTGTCATGGTTGTTGCCAGTTTTGTTTTATTTGGTATGTTTAAACCTCTTGTTTCTTATCATTCCTGATTTAAACCTTTTATACCTCATGTTTCTTGTCATTCTTGTTTTATTTTGTAGTGGTTCTTTGTTTTTTGTTTTACTTCCTGTCTTGTCTGCCCTGATTAGTTCACCTGTGTAATTCTTCACACCTGTTCCTGGTTTGTCCCGTTATCCCTCAGTGTATTAAGTCTCTGGCTGTGTCCGAAATGGCATACTAACGTACTACTCATACTAAGTGTGACGTCAAAATGAGTATGTAGTGTGTTCACACTGGATAGTATGAAAAGATTGAGTGTGTGAGAAATACCCGGATGTATACTATATCGGAAAAAATGTTAAGTATGCGAGGTGGGCATACTACTCACACTCAACCGCCTCATAATGCATTGCGAGCCCCATAATGCATTGCGCCATACACGACCGACCAGCATTCAGCTAAAAATCGGCCACTAGCAAACTTCACATTTTCAAAATAAATGCGTCTTTTATGATCTCTTTTTAGTTCTTTAACGCTTTTGTAAATGGGCTCTTGTTTTGGAGCCGACCGGAAGTTTTGTCGATAGCATAATAGCAGCATAGCGGAATGTCCGAAATGTCGAAATGAAATTTGTATCCGTGCGTTTTATGGCTCAAATGACCACATTTTGGTATTCTACGTGGTGACTTTCTCGCCTAAAATGCCCTCTGAACTTTCAAATGTGGTGAATCAACAGAGATATTTGATAGTCTGGTGTGCTTCTGATTCTTGTCGTCAGAGGTTTGAAATGCATCATGGGAAACTTAGTAGTATGTTTCGGTGTGGACGGTTGGCATTCTAATCATACTTATAGTATGTAGTATACAGTATATACACAATGGGTTTGTAGTATGTAGTATGTTAGTACGCCATTTCGGACACAGCCTCTGTGTTCCCTCTTGTCTTTGGCACCATCCACACAAAGACAAAACGCTTAACAGTTTCTTAACGATCGTCATAAAGACGAATGTGTCTCAGAAAATGTGTGCGTCTACATGAATGCACTCGTTACGCATAAACGCTGTAAAGCAAATGCTAGACCTCTAGGGGCGCTGTAACAATATGACGGAAACAAGCGGAAACAGACGAAAAAAAATGTGGGCATGCGCACTTGCGGCATGCGTGTCAATGAAGATATGAAACTATGACGTAAGCGTATCGGAAAACTTGCAGAGAGCCAGTAATCACGGAGCTGCGTATACGGCATTGCAAAATCTTTCCACTCTGGAACCTGGTTTCAAAAACGGTCATTCACAGACCCCCAAAACGCCGTCTTCGTATGGATGATACGCAGATTCTACAAAAAACTTATGCGTTTAGACCTCGGATTGTCTTCGTGTGGATGGGGCCTCAGTCTGTTCATGTCTTCCATGCCACATTCCCAGTCTAAGTTGCCGGTGCTTGCAGTGTTTTTCTTGATAGGTAGTTTGTTTGATTAGGTTTTTGGTTTTTGAGCCTTCTAGTTTATGATGTAGGTTTTCTAGTTTTTGCCTGCTTGACACTATTTACATTAGAAACATCAGTAAAATCAACTTGGCAGTCAGGCAAGGACCCAAGTGTGCTATTTTAGTGACAACCAATCCAAACTATGATTGTCATAAATCCCCAGAACTGATAATGGCAGAGCTTTTAAAATACAGCAATATTGACATTGTAATCGATGGCAAATGTTGAAAAGTAAATAGACTTGAGTTCATACAGTTGTGCTTTTTTAGTCTTCTGACCACTCAAAATACTTTATCACCACAGACCACATATTCACACCTATTCACTCTCACATTTAAAGTTCTGAGTTTCAATGTAAGGCTAAGGAAAAACATTGTTATTGTCATACTTATCTCTCATCATTCCTCTGCTTACCCTGTATATTCAGTGCTCCCTGCCACACATCATATCTTAGACATCCTGAGAATGAAAATCTGATCTGCTGAGCCGACATCCTGTCTGAGATATTACAGTACAATACCCTCTTCCTTGGAAGCCTATCCTGTGGGCTTTATGACGGCCTAATCTGTGTTTCCCCCCTGCTCTGCCTCCTTGTCTATAAAATGAAATCCAACAAGTGTCAAATTCTGTGGAAATTGCTTCCCCCAATAACATGATCGCACAAGCACAACCTTTGGTTTGCCTGTAAATGTACGAAGCATGTGTGTGCGTGGTCATGCATTTTTATCACCTGTTACTGTGAGCTGTTGCTAAGGAGCAACAAGTTAATTCCTATTTTTCATGGGTAGGTGTGATTATGAAGCATTTGTCACAGGCCCCGTGTCATTAGAGGGACAGCGCCTGCACAGAGGAGGCTTCAGATGAATTCTTTACTGAAATGGAAAATTGCACTGATTATAGCTTCCAATAGATTTCCCATCATGCCTCAGTGAGAGCCGCGTTGATCAGCTGCAGTCTGTCACACGCTCTCCTGCCTCCACCCACACATACTTTATGGCTGATCAGAGTTTTAGTTCCCGCTGACTGAAACTCACAGAGCAGGCTAACACACTGATTGAGGGGCTGAGTGAGTTATAAAGGGGGCTTTATTTTTCAGGCCTCACAGGGGACACGTCTTAAAGCTGCATTAAGGATTGCGTATAAGGGTTGTTAGCTCTGCAGACTCAGAATAAATATGCGTCTGTACAGTGCTGTGCAGCTCCAAGTCCCAGTGCAGCAAGACCACAGCAGCACAAGGTTCACAAAAGCAAAACAAAAAGATAAAGCAAGAGTTTCACTGGCTTATGAGTTTCAGAAATGCCAGAGTACCACTTCACAAACTCTGCATCTACTTTTAACGGGAACTATTATGCTCTTCCTCTTTTCTGACCTAAAAATGTTGTCACAATGTCAGACAGTCATGTTAAACTATTATGAAGTGTCAAATAATGAGGTTTATTTAGTGAACCCTGAAGCTAGTTTGTTTTGCTCTGCACACTGTAATTCAGTCTCTTTCATGGCTATGCCCGTGTCCTCGGAAGTGTGACCAATCATAGTAGACTAAGCTCGGTGGGAAGTAAATTATACGGACCATTCTTCCAGAATACAAGGAATACAAAGATGTGATAAAGCAAGAGACACTGTAATATTCGAATAACTGTTTGAATATGGGGATAACTATCAAAACTGGATGGTAAATAAATATTTGAATGTAAAATATTGAGTGTGGCGGCACATCAGGCCTGGAGCAGTGGACCGTTCCGTCCAGCAGAGGGCGCTGTGAGCGCAGCTTGATAGTCAGTCACACCCGCTGCTCTCTTGACCTCAGTAAACAAAGAGTTTCCACTCCGAGCGGACATTAACAGCTCTGAATCATCTGATGAGAGCTGTGTGGAAGTAGTTTTGGTTCTACACCGTTGCAAACTTACTTAAAATTAAAGACCAGGCTATGTGTTTATGTGAAATGCAGTGTAGTTATTCGTCTCTCACCTACTAGCGGGCTCAGCCATTGGCTTTTCATCCATCTATACGGCTGAGTGCAGCGGCGCTTTGTCAAGAGTTTAACCCCATGAGACTGTGTTCTTTTCAGTAGGGTCTTAAGCGAAAGGGTGGATAATAGAGTCTCTGTCCCTTACTGGGGGGGAAAATCGAATATCTTCGATTATTTGGGTGCATGTTTGAAAACCGTTTGAGTTTGATTTTTAGGAAAAGTGACAGCCTAAGTATCCTGAAGGCCGACAAAGCTTTCTGTGGTAGTTGTGTAGCTGCTCTATAGGTTTCAACAAAACAATACAAAGGCTCGAAAATGAGTAAACACCTCTTCTTTAAAAATCTAAATCTTAGTCAATGTGCAGTCAACAGGCTAAAGCTTCTTCTTTTCAAAAAATGTGCCAAAATCCTCTACACTCTTCTCCTGTTGGTATTGATCTTCATGTGTGTGTCAGAGATCTGTGACTCTCATCTGATTGACAGCACTTGTGAGCATTGGTCCTGCAACTTTGTTTGTTTATTTGTGCATCCATCTTTCCCTCCAGGATAATGCCTGTGCAATATGGCAACTTGAAGCTGGTGTTCTGATGTGAAGAGTGGCAACATTATTTGGTGTCAGCCCTGATACCATTTCCAAACTAAAGCTGCAATCCTACCGCAAGTGACTCTGCGGTCAAAATTGCGTCGCCCACTGATATATCATCGCGTGTCCATAAATCCCTCATTTTGGTCACCGTTGCCATCGCAGTCACTCGGTGATGTCACGTCCACTCGAGTTTCACCGTGATCATATCATATATCATATGATATGATGTATTATCTGTGAGCAGTTTATCTCACTGACTAATGTTTTCACTGACTTCCCTTGTTCCTCTGTAGCCCACACACACACACACACACACACACTGCTGATTGGCTGTTGCCGCACAGCCACACACGACATTGCCTGAGAAGATCAACTTTTTCTAACTTTGACATCACGTGATGATTGAAGTGATTGTCTTGTACACAGCAAATGCATCGTGGGAGGGTTAGCCCTGCCCCATCACAGCTGTACATTGACTTTGCATGGAGAGTGATCGCCGAGGCAGTACAAGTAGTGTCCGGTGTGTAAGCACCTTTAGGGCCATGTTCTTGAGACTGATGAAGTCAGAGACAGACCGTGAAGTGGGTGTACCAGGAAGACAACACTACAGTTCCTGGCCTTGCTTCACTAAAGAACTGTGGACTTCCTTCCTGAGATGTACGGGCAACAGGCTGCACATGGCCAGTCTTCATGCTTGCAGATCTTCACTATCCCATTTGAGCTGGTGTCAACAGCACAGTGGACCCTTATAATGCTGAATCAACGTTCTGCCCATAGAAGCTGAATGGCAGGATCGACCTATGCAGACAGAGCAGGGAATGCTTCACAGACTGCTGATCAGACTGGGTAACATCTTTCAATGGGGGCAGTGTTATGGTGGGCCGGTGTTTCTCTCACAGGCAAAACAAAAGTTGTCATCATTGAAGGCAATCTGCACGGGATGTCAATGAGATTATGGAGCCAGTGGCGATCCCATATCTGCAGATTCTGGGACCTAAATCCAATCTCCAGGATGACAACGGTAACCCCCACAGAGCCAGATACACCACGGGAAGTGGAGCAGAAGAAATGGCCTACCATTAGCCCAGACCTCAACCCAGGCACTGGAAGACTCTCAGCTCTCTAAGGCCATGTTTACATGACAGCAATCCACGTTCACATGGAAACGTGAGAACAACTGAAAATGCTGTAGCATGCATGCCAGTCCAGTGGATAGCGATGTAGGCTTGCAGAGAAACAGGGGTGTTACCAATCACATGAAGAAAAACTTTTTGCAAACAATGATGGCGAGTGTATCTGGACAACAAATCTTTCTGGAAAATTTTGTCAGGATAACAAACCGAGCACGGTAAGCAGCACACATGTTACTCGGTAGACGGCCAACGTTTTTGTTGTTCCTGGTATGCGCCGCAGCCTTAATGTGAAAGAGTGCTGTACATGTGGTGACGTCAGCGTTTCACCCTAAAACCCTGAATCCCGTCTACATGAAGCCAAACACCAATACCTTTTCAGAACGCTCCACTCTGGACCCTTGTTTCAAAAGTGTACAGATTCAGTCACCATTCCCATGTAAACAGGAGGCAAAACGCAATAAAAAAGTCTTTGGATTCTGCTGAAAACTAAGTCGTGTAAAGGCCCCAAAAATTGTGCCTAGAATCCAATGAATAACTGGCCATTCATACGTTTGCATGGTGTCTCCTTAAGATGTTTTTTCCCTCACAAGATCACATAGCCTTAACCTTTCTTGGCTTGTATTCAGCTGCCATATCAACTGAGAGCAAACAACACCAAAAATTCACCTTTATGTGGCCTAGACTTTGCAATCTATGACTGTCAGGGTGGGCAGGTCCCTGTCACAGACCTGCCAGGGACCTGCCAAGACCCTGTTAGGGAAAGAAGGTAAATTCTACGTGGCTGCATCTGTATGGAAGTGAAGTTTTTTGGCACCTCTGCTTTTACCACTTTATTGCACTTGAGCTTGCTGCTCATCGAATAAAAACTTGAAAATTAAACTAGAATAAAACATTAAACTACAGAAATTGATGGCTCTAGGTTTACAACTAACACTGCCAACCTTGCTAACTGTGCCATGATGTGAATGATACAATAGTTCCCTCTTCAAGCTTACAGTCTCACAGGCTTCAAATCAAATCACAGAGCTTTTCTCTCCAGCTGAGTTGTTTGTTAAAGCTGCTGTGTCCCTCTATGGCAGGTAAAACCATTTCTGCTCCACTGAAGACCAAAGGCTTTGAGCTTTTTTTATTTTTTATTCCGACACTCTATCAACAACTTTTGTAGGAAGAAGTGTCTTGATCTTGGTAAAGAAAAGTTCTCTCTTCTCTCCTGGGTTCAATCCATTGAGTCAGCGTCCCCCCGGTCGTCCGCCTTGCCCGGGGCGATGGTAGGAGGACGGGGCTTGAAAAGCTTCAGACTGCAGCCCTGAGGAATTAATCAATGTGAGAGAGCGAGAGAGAGGCTGTGTCAGAGGGAGGAAGAAAGGGAGGGACGCTGAGATCAGAAGATACAGAGAGATGAGAGAGGGGAGGTGGGTGTCCGTACAGTGGCTGATTGTTTCAGATTTTATCACCGTTATTTTTTTCTCTTGTTTGTTTGACCTCTGAAACCTCTAGGGTGCTTTTAGATACACAGTGCTAAACACATAATGAGAAAAACATACTCAGGCAGCTGGAAGTTCACGCGTCTCACAGCAAAAAGGTTGCCGGTTTGATCCCTGGGTCTTACAGGGTCCTTCTGTGGGAAACTTTGCATGTTCTGTTCCCGTGCATGCATGGGTTTTCTCCAGCTTCCTCCCACAGACCAAAACCATACTCATCAGGTTGATTGGTGACTCTAAATTGCCCTTAGGTATGAGTGTTAGAGTGAATGGTTGTAATTTTGATAGTGTGAATACCTTAGCCTTATTCGTAGTCTCACAATTTACTATTTTTCCTTAATAAGGAATTTGATATTGCTTAACCCGTTAAAGCAGGGTTATTCAATTAGCAAATCAGTTGGGCAAGATTTTCAGACGTGGGACATGAGCTGGGCCCGACATTTTTGGCAGACAGTGAGCCAATTTAAGTACATAAAAGAAACACAAATATATAAAAAATATTCTGGATGTTTATTAATTTATTGCCATATCCAAAAGTTCATAAACTCATTAAAAGCAGTACCTAAACTAAACTTCTGCTGAAATACTGTTTCTTTAAACTTTAAACTTCGAGCGGATAACTTCAACATGTTTTGACAGGTAAATACAAGCACATATTAAATGAACATAAAAGGGGAAATTAAAAACACCATCTTTTGGTCACATTTGAAAGTGCATTAAAAGTAACTTGCTTAGCAGCAACCTTTTAGAATGTGTTGCCTTCAATGTCTGTAATAATGTTGGAATTTTCGTAAGACTTTGTCAGTGTTTGTAAAAGTTTTTTCTGTTTTTCTCGCCAGACCTAAACACCAATCACCTTGATTCCAGGCCACTTGAGGGTTGCTTTACAGCCACATGTGGCCCTCGGGCGGCTAACTGAATTCGGCTGCGTTAAAGCCTGTGGTGTTATATTTGATACATGCTTTTATAATACCTCTATCTAATCATTATGATCAACAAATTAATAACATGCATTTGGTTACTCTTAAATAAGGTCTAATCTTCAGGTGTGTGTTATACACATCACAAGTAAAATATGTACAATACTTCGCCTCACAAACATCACAATTACAACACATTTGATATAAAAAGCCGAAACATTCTCTTTCTCTCTGGAAAACATTACCGCCAAACTTTTCTAATTTTTAAAAATATGACCGTGAAAGTGTTGTAATCTGGTACTTTGGGTCTCAATTAGTTTACCCTTGTGATCATGTAATTCTTGAACATTACAGTACCAATCACATCTGAACACTTGTGAGCAAGGGGATCAAAATAGCTGCACAGTGAGCATGCTTTGGCAGAATTTGAGGAAGAGCACATGTGTGAAGCAGAAGGTACTTCCATATCACGTTGAGAGAGAAAATCATGTACGGCATTTGTTGTGAAAATACTGAAATTTCATTCATCAAAATTTTGACTAAAGGTATTTTTTTTGTTGAGTAAGGTTTGGGCAAAATATGGGTGCGTGTTATATTTATATACTGCAATTATCCTGGAAAAAGCTTGAAAAATTTGTGTTATAAAAGACGGAGTATTATATATGAAAAAGGACTAAAAAAAATCTGAATACAATCCAATAAATTATGAAAATGTCTTTATAAAAACATGGTTTATCAGCTGCCAAAAACACCTAATCTCCCGAATGAGATACAAAAGTAGATATATAAAATATTATGGAAATTTTGATTACAATTTTCTGGCTATAATTTGTGTTTTCAGGCTTTAAGAGGTTAAAGTTTCTGCATGCTGCAACCTGTCTACTTAATTTTTCATTTCATTTTATTCAATTTAAATTTAAGCTCTTGACTATCTTTAATGTCTTATTTGACATTTCCTACTGCTATACTGAGTATAAGAGCAACTAAAACAATCAAATTTTCCCTTGAGGATTCATAAAGTCTTTTTGACTCAGTTTTTGTGGCCCTGTGATCTGCTGGTGACTGGTTTGGGGTGCTGACAAGCCAAATGGACAGCTCCATATATCTGCCACAGAAATATTTCACTAGTCCATCTGGGTAGGAGCCCTTTAAATTTGTTGTTCAGGGGCGGAACGTTATAAAAAAACCACAAGCTTGTGATTGCACAATCGTTTGGCTCGTCACATTCATCACAGACCAATCCACATCAAGCAAGGTTGCCTCCTATAATGTAGCATACATAGCGGCTAATGGCTAACAACAGTTAACAACAGTTCATGGATGTTAGCCATAGCGGCTAACTTAGCCCTTACAGCTAACAACAGTGAATGACTGTAAGCTGCTAATTTAGCTGCTAACAGCTAACGGCCTTTTACTATCGTCTTACACTAAATTGTACCACACAGGTGAGTCATTTAACACTTATATGTGACATGAACTTCGTCAAAGACAATCCCTTCATAAACTTCTGAGGAGAACAGATTTCGGCAAGTTTCACTAGCTAGCCAGGAGGACAATAGGCTAATCGGCATGTCTGTTGTCAACTTCCGGTTGTGAACTTCCGGTTGTCGTCACGTCTGCATTCTGCAGCTCCCGCCTCTTTTCCCTGATTGGGCC
This sequence comes from Scarus forsteni, assembly GCA_036419115.1. NCBI lineage: Eukaryota > Metazoa > Chordata > Actinopteri > Labriformes > Labridae > Scarus > Scarus forsteni. The sequence goes on from JAZDUH010000425.1 coordinate 6,196,145, forward strand.
GTTAAGAATTCAGCCGAGTGAATTCCTTGGATAACGGAGGCTGGCAAGACGGACCTGCAGGATTTCAGAATCAGGCATGTCTGTCTGCTCTGCAAGGCTAGTTCCCACCCGCTTGTATGCACAATCTCATTCTTTTGCCATTTACCCAGAGCTCATGAATGTAGGAGAGAGCTGCAACGAAGATGAAGGGGTAAATCAAAAGCTCTGCCTTCCAGCTAAGCTCCTTCTTCAACTTATGCTGTCAACCAGATGCTGAATCAATCAGCTTATCAGTCTCTCAGTCCATTTTGCCCTCACTCAAGAAGACTACGAGATACTTGAACTTCTTTACATGAGGAGAAGACTCACCTTAACTCCCCGGGCTAAATACATACATGAATCTGAAGTGTGTATTTTCAAATGGTGGTCATGTGGACAATTAAGTCAGGAATTTCTACTTTTGCTGCTGGAAATGAGATCCATACCCACTTTCTTCAGCTTCTCAAAGATTCTTACTCAAGTCTCATTCAGGAGGTGGAGGGAACAAATGTGTACTTTAAAGCTGAGCACGGGGGAGGAGAGCTGGACCAGCCTGTGAACTACACCCAGCAGGGAAGGACGACTGCGGGGGAGAACGGCAGCTTTATGAGACATGAAGGCTGCGGGGCCCGTTGATTTACTTCTGCAGTGCACTTTGAGAAATGTTGCACACACATGCACACACGGATAGAAACACAGATAAACTCAGTGTGCAGGGAAGGAAATAAAGGCTGAGGAGAAACATCAATTTAGCGCTTTTATAGTAAGACGAGCGGAAATCTGCAGCATGTTGAATGACCTTACAGTGGCGGTTTGCACTCAGAGCTGTGATGCAACAGGAACACCCCCCTGGTTTTCTATATACACCCAACAATGGGTGTCAGCGTCCGCAAAAGACCATGTTATAGAAATTATTATCAGCCATTGAGCTCACAGCATGCAGGAAACCAAAGGAAGGGGGGCTAGTTTTCCATTCACGCCTTCTGTTTTGACTCCCGAGTAGAGCCAGCATGCAGCAAGATAAGGCGTTATTGCTCTTTCTCCTTCTCCTTGCAGGGTTTTTATTATGTGATATGTCATTTCATGGACCTTCAAGGCCCCCCGTGCCACCACATACCGCTGCTATATTGTGCTTGGTTCGTACACAACAATAAAGCATGTTTTTATTGGCTCGATGATTAGATACACAAACAAGAAGTCCCATCCAGACAAGCCAGACATAAACTAAAACTTCCAAGAAAGGCTGGAGAGAAATAAGGTTTGTTTTTGTTTCAAATATAGAAGCAAGATTCAGTATCAACATTTAAGTGGTGCCATAAAACACAGTAAGCTAGAGATGCTTTCCCAGAAGGCTGCAGAGGCTGTTGTGGGTGATACTGTAAAGGAAAGAGGAAATGCATCCAAACAACAGATCTGGCAGCTTTTAGAGGTGAATAACTAAGAGTCACACTTATAGAGGGAGCCTTCATTTGTTAACTATTCCACAACACCATGAATCAAGAACACTTTTAGAGATTTGATTTGGAAGTTAATGAATCAGAAGTCAAAGTCACTGTTTTCCAAATTTATTCTTGCTTGTGGATAAAGTGTCAAAAATGCTTGAAAAAATTGTCCTTAAAATGTATAGCCGGACACTCCAGATACATTCTTCATTATCTACATTTAGAGCATATTTCACTTTACCATTTGGGAAAGAGTCCATAGAAAGTGTTTCGGAATGGGAAAAGCTTTTAAAGCATATCTGACAGGTGATTGGAAGATCATTCTGTTAGTCATAGCCATTATGTGCCAATCAGATACTGTAGTGGGCGGATAGAGCTGCTGTGGAGTAAAGAACAGAGCGTGATTCACTTTGTGTAACAAACTATCACTAAAACTTAACAAAAGTAGAGTGAAAATGTTTTTTCTATGGAGAAAGGCTGTCAGTGTTTTTTGTTTTTCCTTTGCTGAAGAAGTGTGGTCAAGATCTGACAAAACTTCTGCTGAAGCTGTTAGCGTGTATGTCAATTCCCACACATGCAGTCACTTCTGCCGTTATCTCCCTTACCCCCAAATTCCACTGCATGCGATAGCGCTGCACTGAGCAGAGCAGAGCAGCGCTCTGGACTGATCCCCGGAAAGCCACAGGCTCTCATGAGAATAGCGATGTCACACGTTCATAAAGCATGTTATAGACTGAGAAAAGAAATAAACCACCTCACTTTGCTTCTCTAAGGTCCCTTTGCTGGTCCCAACCACACAGCTTTGTCATTTATTCAACTTCTCTCTGTCAATATCCTTGGAGAAAGGTTTGGTGTCATGTATACAATGTTATGTATTTCTGCATATCTACGATTCACTTTTCTTCGTCCAGTTTTGCAGTAATGACAAACTATTGAGGAAATTTACATGCAAGAGTCCGTGCATTGTGTTTTATTTTGAAACTTCTGGATACTCAACACGTTGACTTCCTGTCTGGTGCTTTCTTAACGGCAGTGAATTTCTGAGGTTTGGAAGCGGCCACGCAGAAAATAGACCTGAAGCGTATCTCTCACACCTTGTTGCATGCCGGTGCTTGAGCAACGCAGCTCTGACGCAAAGCAGCTCTGACGCAACGCAGCGCGTGCAGTGGAATTTGCTTGATAGACTACAATGGGAGCGAAATGCTCCGCAGTACGTTTCAAGGGTGCGGTGCGGCGCTTCCACGTGCAGTGGAATTTGGGGGTCACAGCTCTCATCTCCTTCTCTGAAGGATTCTGGTTGGGTCGTGCAGGTACAGGCTATACATAAGTGTTGTAGACTAGGGGGCCGTTTACACAAGGCCGAATACGGTCAAATCTGATACGTTTTTCTTCTTTGTATGTGTATCGTAACAGTGCTGCCTCTCTGCACTGCCATCTACTGAACTGGCATGCATACTATAGCAGTTCATTTGTATCCAGCGTCTCTGTCTGAATGCGGATCAACTTTGAATACAAAAAGGATTATTATTTTTTTTTTTTAATGTATTTTTTGGGCATTTTGGGCACTTTATTGATAGGAGAGAGACAGTGGATAGGCTTGTGAAAGGGGGTGAGAAAGTAGGGGAAGACACTCTGCAAACTGGTCGCAGGCGGGATTCGAACCTGGACCGGCAGAAGCAAGTACATGGGGTGCCTGGTTGCTAACCACTCCACCAAACCAGCACCCCTAAAATTTTTGTATTTTAAGCCTTAAGCTTGATCAGATGGATCTGCCTGATTACAAACATTGAGTCAAGAGATCCAGCTGCACTGCAAATTTGACTCAGAAAATAATTGATCACAATTTGAAGGTCAGCGTCCAGAGATCTTAGTAATTCGGTCACGTAGAAGATTTTTGTGTCCCAAATTACTTCCATTGCCATTTTCGATTAAAAGTCCTCATCCTTGACTGTGATTTTATTTTAAAGCATTTGAAACAACTGAAACAGCAAAAAATTAATAAGCCACTGGATCAGTTACAGATACATCAGTCTGCCATCGAAAACAGAGAAATCTTTGAAATAATGGGCTTGGTATTAGGTGTAGGACGGGGCTGTCGATCTTGAAAATGCATTTTTAAAAATACAAAGTTTTTTTGCTTTGCATCAATAATGCAGAGAGAAAAATGAATGAATGACAAAAACCCTCTATTTTGAGATTTAGTCCTTAACCCTCCACACAATCATTTGATTGCCTTTTTTCATTAATGGTTCGTTATTGCTTTTGTTTTTCTTGTACATGTTTACTTTCACTTATTGTTGCAGGCAGTGTGTTATACAATCTAAAGAGGGTTTCTCAAAACAGAGACAATAATTAAGCTGTAGATTAATTTGACACAGAAAGTGTTTTCAAAAATGTCTATAAATATGATGGTAATATCATTATTGTCGTATTTTTCTTCTATGATAATGATGAGATGAAAATCAAGCATCATGACAGCCCTACTTGGAGGAGATCTCTGCAGCAAATATCTTTAGAGTTAAGAGAGTGTCTAAAAAACAAACATGTTATACTGTGTGACGAAGACTTTACCAGTTCACAAAAACACTCTTGTCCCCAAGAACAGAGCTGCATGGTCATTCTCTTAGTTCTTAATATTCAATAAAAGTTGCCTCTGAAAAAGCGCCACAGCATCTGTTCACAGACGAACTCACTAATGATGTGGCAGTGATCAATAACAGTCACATCACATTCATCCATCTGAGTTCATGAAGGCAGCCTGCTGGCAGCTGGTGTCTAAAACTGAGCACTAGTTTTTTCCCTTTGACGCATCTGCAGGACATGAAAGTCAAGCTTAGCCTCTGGTCTCAGGAGCATGGGTGAAATTTTGGGCCACATGAAAAGATTTCAGATTTGGCCTTATTGAGGGAATCAAAAACGATCTTCCCGTTGAAGCATCCTGATGCAGATGTCGATGAAGATGCCTCAGTGCAGAGAATGTTAATACTCGTTTAATCTTGCAGAGGCTGCAGGGTCAGTTTTGTTTTTGAGAAGGACGATAAGTGAAGAGAGATGACACCTATGAATGTGTTAACTTTGGTTTACAATGAAAACTTCATGTTTACTCTGTTTAATCTCAAAAATTATTTTCAATTCATAAAAGGAGTTCATCTTTCTCTGACTACCTGTACCTTTCTTTAAAATGTAGCCTGGTGCAGTGATATAGAAAATCAAGGATACTACTCACTCTGATGCATCATGATATTATATCAAATTAAGTCATCAACTTCATTAAAGAGGCTATGTGGAGTTTCAAAGTAATTACAAAAAAGTCTCACTTTTATATATATGCCTGATCAAAATACACACTTTAAGATGAGTTTTATAGCATCAAAATAGGTTATCTATAAATGCTATTCCTTAGCTTCGCGGTCGGGTCGGACAGGGCTGGACTGGCCTGGATACTCAACTTCAGGAACAAGACAATTAAAATTAGAGCAAATTTATATTATTCAGACACGTCTTAGAGCACCGGGCTGTAAGTAGCAATATATAGCCAGCTACAAAACTACGATACTAAGTTTTCCAAAAATTGCTTGTTGTCAGTAAATGCATGATAGTATAAAACCATAAGACGTTTCTCAACTTGCTCTATTAACTGTGTAAATAAAGATATTTAAGTATACCATTTGGTGCAAGGGAAGCAAGAAGAAAACCAAAATTCTCGAAAAAATGTTTAAAATAAATGATAAGTTATTGAATTTTTCCTTATGGGAGTTAATTGATGCTAGAAAGAGACCTGGGTGTTACTTTTTGCAATCAAAAACATGAAAATCTTGTTTTTTTTGCACATGAAGACACAAGTAACCTTTAAAAACTTATATTGACAAGTTAAAAAATTTGTATTAAAACAAAAAATAATACTAGACTGTATTATTAGGGGCCCTTGTCAGCTGTGGGCCCTTCAAACTTTCCCCCTTCTACAATGCCCCTGCTCAGGAAGTTGATTTAGTGAATTCCCCGGTTTATTCTGCTTGTTTCGACCTTTTCCCTTCTTAGCTCCTTGGATCTGAAACATCTAAAGCCTCTGAGCTTTTCATTGATGGAGGAACATGTCGACCCGCAGAGAGAAGGCTGCTAATTGGTTAAAAATAAAACTTGTCAGATGCGCAGGGAGCCTGACTGTGCATGCAGTGCCAGTGGTATTTAATGTGTGCTCTCCACATTTATATTCAGTGTTTTACATTCAGCTCTGAGTCCCACATCACTGATTAATTACAGCAAACATTAGAAACAGTTCTGACTGGTTAATATGTGTGTGTGCATTCAGAGAATTTGACAAAATAATGTGCAACTCTGCAACATCTCCAAGTTAATTAGTGCAGGGATTTGGATTGGAGTTGCTGACCACAGCAGGCAAACACTTGTTTACTAGACCTACTTTATTTTACAGTAAATGCTGAGCAATAGCAGCCACAGCCCTGCTCAGCCTGCACAGCTTTGATCTCGATTGTACAGCACAGCAGCCTGAACACTCCGGCTCACAAAGGACGGGCTCTTGTTCCTTCTGTAAGAGGCTGAAGGATGAAACTGGACCAGAGCCATTCAGACCAGAGTTACATTTATAGCTCTTTGCTGACAATGCCTGCAATGCTTCTCAAGGCAACAATGGCTGTCAGTCGGGTACTGAACCCTCTGGAAAAATACCTTCACAAAATTTATGTGATATGGACTTCTTGTACTTTTTGGCATCAATGATTTTTAACCCTCTGTGCTCGTAATCTTGTGTGAAAACGACATGGTAAATTTGTAAAACACCAGGTTTGTCCAGTTAAGAACAACAGATCTATTTTGCAAGGGAGACTTGAACAAGAAAGAGACCAGACACCTTTTATAAATGTAATCCAGTTCAAATTTGCATTCCTTTAATTTAGAATGATCTTTCTTGACAGTGTTTGAAGCTTTTTGCACACATTTTTAATCATAAAAGTGGGTGTGAATTGGAAATTTACATAAAATAGACCTTGATTAGACATAGGCTTCTCAATTTTCCTCTTCCAGCCAAACATCTCCCAAATTCAAGCAAATCGCCAGCCAACATCCAGCCACTGGAAGTTCCCCACACTCTTCTGGGAGTGCACCTAAATTCCACCTTAAACATGCTTATTTATGCAATTGCAGGGTGTCCTCATGGTGGCACTTTCCTCCCAGGTGCCATGAAATTGGAATAGTCTCTTGATGGATTTGAGACTTAACAGAACTGGTCACTGTTGGTGAACTCAAGACTTTGTTAAGGGGCCGAGAAAGATCTAGCCTTGGACAATGTGACTGTTTTAATTCTTGACTGCTTCTCATTTTGTTTTGAATTGGTGTTTCCAGAATGGTTTGGTTTTGATGTGCTGATCTCTGAATGTATTTGTTGTTTTTATTGTGCAACTGTCTGCTGCTGCCATGCCAGGTTCCTCTTGAAAAGGAGATTTCATATCTCAATGAGGCTTTTATCTGGTTAAATAAAAGATATAAATAAATGAAGAAGAAAAACATCCGCGTTATTCACTTCACCTGGCAGCTGTCAGAATGTTACTCCTGATCGTGTATGTTGTTTATTGAAATTTTGTTCCCAAATTCCATTCATTTGTAGCTTTTCACATCAGCTGGATCTTAATGATTCAGTGTCTGCAATCAGGCAGGTCATCTGTCCAAGCTCCAATCAACAATGATTGTGAACATCCTAACATAGGACGAGCCGGTCAGAGTCTTATCGAGCAGGAAGAGGTCAGAGCTACGAGCAAGATATGAGCACGAAGGATTTGGTTTTGAAAAGTTTAGCCCGATTTATATGAGGTCTGCCCCAGATAAATGAGTGAAATATACTAGTGCACCTTAGTTTGATTATGTGACCCATATATTTCTGTCCACTGTAGACTTTGGGTAACAAACAGACTACAATGTGGGACAATCTAGGACAGGTCACTGTGATACTTAACCATGTAAGGCAGCTGTTTTCACTAGATTTAATGTCTGCCTTCAGGAAAATCTATCTTGCAAAGCTTCAAGCTGAGGTGATTGACCCAGTACAGAAAATGACTGGACTTTTATGAATCTTTTAAAGGCAGAAAAGCATTTGCCACCTGTTTGAGTTAGTTGTAATAAAAGCAGGAACTGACTACAAGCCTCTAACTTCTGTTTAATGAGTGTAAATGTTTAACTAGTTTCAGTTTTTCTTTGGTTGTTCTGCCCTTCCCAATTATTTTTAATGGAAGGTTGTCCAGATGGACTTGAAATACACTGCCTGGCCAGAAAAAGTTGCCAACAAAAAACAAGGTCAAACACACTTTAATATTTGCTGAACCGCCTTTAGCTTTGATTAAGGCACGAATTTGCTGTGGCATTGTTTCAATAAGCTTAGGCAATGTCACAGATTTGTCCCAGATCACAGCACTGCCCCCACAGGCTTGGACAGTAGGCACTAGGCATGATGGGTGCATCACTTCACCTGCCTCTCTTCTTACCCTGATGCTCCCATCACTCTGGAACATGGTCAATCTGGACTCATCAGACCACATGACCTTCTTCCAGTCCTCTGGAGTCCAATCTTTATGCTCCTTAGCAAATTGAAGCCTTTTTTCTGGTTAGCCTTACTGCCTAGTGGTTTTCTTCAGGCTACTCAGTGGTTCAGTCCCAATCCCTTGAGTTCCCTTTGCACTGTGCGTGTGGAAATGCTCTTACTTTCACTATTAAAGACACCCCTGAGTTCTACTGTTTTTTTTCATGTGATTTACTGATCACGATCATGCAGAATTTTACTCTTACCACATTTTTTCCCTGAAGACGATGGTTCCCCACTATCCTTCCGGTTTTTAATAATGCATTGGACAGTTCTTAATCCAATATTTGTAGTTTTTGCAGTCTCCTCAGATTTTTTTCTCTGCTTGATGCATGCAAATGATTTGACCCTTCTTAAACAGACTAACTTCTTTTCCATGCAGTAATTATCCAATCGGAGAATCATACCTGTTTGCTTAGTAGAATCCAGGTGGCGACTTTATTTTTGGACAGGCAATGTATATCCCACAAATTTATGAAACAGTCTATTTGTGTGACATGATCAGACAACAAACATGAGGCAACTGAAAGTGCTGTTTAAAACGAAATGTGACGAATAAATTAGATTAAGAGCTAATTAAACTAAATCAAAATGCTCATGAACCGAAGGCAAAGAATCATAAAATCTGATCAATGATAATGGTACAACAAAACTAATTTAGTCTTTAATTTAAGGAAACTAATCGCTATCTTATCCCATTTCTCTTACAAAGCCTTCAAGTTAAAAAGTTAATTGAAATACTAGTCTAACAACTACAAAAGCTAAACACAATGCAGATCAGACTGAGATGTGGCAGCAGCAGGCTTTAACATCTGGAAGAATCGACGATTAGTGGACCAGTTCCCTGCAACTGCTGAGTATAAAAACCAGACAGGTGGAAAGTAGCAAATTGTCAGTCATATCCCTCGGCTATTAAATAAAATGGTGCCAATCCCTGACTCAAAAGTGCCTCCTGATTCTCGCTCCCCCTCCCACAGTAAAGTGAAATCAGTGAGCTGCTTTGGAACACGTGTTCTGTATCCTTTACTTCGCCTGAGATCTGTGGATTCAGCAGAGGAATACATCTCAATTTGAAATAGGAGTGACACCATGCCGTGAGAAATTGTTACGCCACATGAGTCTGTGTGCTCTTAAAAGGATTATCTGTGACTACTGTAACACACACCACAGCTCTGAGGGATTGGGGAGGGGAGTGTGTGTGCAGGTCCACACACTCACAGCTTCAATAAGAAGCTTTTTCATGCATCATGAGCTTAATCCGAGAATTTGATTCATGGTGTTTTCTATAAAAACAAAAAGGGGAAAACAAATCAGAAAGGAGAAATAAACAGTTTGTCTCCTCCACCGCATCTCACAGCATCTTACATCTCACTTTGATTAAAAATACTGGTTGCATTTTAATATTAACAAAAGTAATTAATAACATACTGTGGGCAGTAAGGGGGTGATAATCCAAGCAAGTATTGCACAGGCATGTTTCTGGAGATATATACCCAAAACACCACAGATATATGATTGCATCTTTGAAACTGATCACATGGTCCTGTGAAAGTTGAATTTCCTCTTAGAAAATTTTAGTCTGCTGCAACATTTGTGGATCTGTGGACAAGGCAGCTTGTTGTAATTCCTTGCTGGCTTTAGTCTGCTTGAGGGCTGTCAACTTAAACCCAGCATTTTGATATCAGTTTGAGCAATGGGGTTGAACTATGAATAGACATTTGATTTGAAACTACACAGTGTTTCAGCACGTTAGCAGTTTTGGAACAGTCAGCCTCCCCGATCAAACAGAGGAAGCTCCCAGCACAACCCGATCATCCATACACTGTATGTGCAAATGCAATCAGCAAAGCAGCGGGTTTACTCCTCATCCATGACAAATCTGCAGGCCCATTTGTCCTGTCTGCCCAAGTGCAGCTGTAGTGGAGAGCTCAGCCCATGGTAATCACTTTTCAGTAGCTTACTACTTTTATTGATTATATAGTGCAGTACTGTCCTAAAAAGCTACACTTCCCTAATCAAAACATCAGTATCTCTGTCACGGCCCAAAAGACTTTTAGGGATGAGAAAAAAATTCTAGCAGACATAGAGAGACAGTGAATTTAGTGGGTAGTGCTTGTATATTCTTTATGACGTTGATGCAGCCTGATCCTTAGACTTGCTTAACAGTCCAAATCTGCAAGTAGACGAGCGTGAGAGCTACTGGTGCTCAATGCAAAAGGAAACAATGGACAAGTTATGTGATATGGTAGTTGAGACAAGGACCATGTGGACAACTGATGTAGGCTGTTCAACTTACAGTATTGGACGACTTAGGTAATATTTTTGTTTCTTCACTGTCAACATAAGGACTGATTATTTGTTTCCTTACAAAACATGACTTAATATCAAATGACAAACAAATAAAACCAAAATGATGAGGTCTGCTAAGAGTAATTTAATTACCTTTATAATGTGGAAATTTGTATATTTTAGTAGTTAATCAAAATGATTTTATTAAACTTTGTTCAAAAAGTGACTAACTCAGTAAGCAGAGTCCATTCAAATGATTATTTTAAGAATCAGTCGTCATTTGGTTAGTCATAGTTTGAAAAAAAATTAGCAGCTCGTAAGTCAACAAATGAGAAGTAAGCTTCAAAAGAGAAGATAGATTAAAAATACAATAAAACAGCCAAGCCAAATGTTACAAATAAAGGAAAAAAACTCATTGAATGTGGTTAAAATTGATTAATAATAACAGACATAGTATTAATAGGAATAATCCATTAGAAACAACAAAGATGTTATGATCATGTTTGAGATGCTTGTTAATAATGCCCTATATTTGTGCCAGTAAAGCTCTTTAAATTGAATTGAAATGTTTATGTACAGGGTGTCATGGAAACACAGCAGATGGTGTCCTTTAGGTTCATTGGTGACTTGAAATGCCTTAAGGTGGAGGAGTGAGCACAAATGGTTGTCTGTCTCTCTATATGGCCATGTGATTGGCTGGCAACCCATCCAGGATGTGTCCTGCCTGTCTCCCATTGTCAGCTGGGACAGGCTCCTGGCCTCCTCAACCCTAAAAGGGATAAGCAGAATAGAAAATGGACGGATGTTTGTATTTACAAGCTGCTTGTTCAGTGCTGAACTCCAATATTCAAATGGTTTCTGGCAGCTCTTTGTCAGATTTGAAGAGTCTTGAGGTCCTCTTAAGGTGCCTTAACACCAAACGCGACTTGAGCGTTCACTCACCATGCAAAGTCAATGTACAGCCACAATGGAGTGGGGCTAACCCTCTGGGGATGCGACGACCACATTCAAGGCAACAAAAGTTGATCTTTTCAGGCAATGTCATGTGTGGCTGTGTGGCAATAGCCAATTGGCGGAGTGGAGTTGAGTGATGGTACCCGTGACAGACTGTTTTATTCCGCACTATTAGTTAGTGAGTACATTAGCTCCGCCTAGACGGACAGCAGAGGACTCACAGAGAATGCTACTGCAGGGCATCAGCTGCAGTGTTTTGTGGTTGGTAGCTGAGTGAAAAGGATACGGTTAAAAGAATGTCAGCTTATGCATCTTATCATATGACATATGATATGATCGCAGTGAAACTCGAGTTGACGTGACATCACCGAGCCACAGCAACCAAAATGAGGTATTTATAGACACGTGACGCGACTTCAGTGGGCAATGTGATTATGGTTGTGAAGTCGCGTTCAGTGTGAGCGCAGCTTTAAGGTGCGTTCACACCGCAAGCGACCCAGCTACCAAAGTCGCGTCGCCCACTGAGGTAGCGTCGCGCGTCCATAAATAGCCTACCTGTTTGGTCGCCTGGCGTCGGCCGTCCCTCGGTGACGTCACGTCCGCTCGAGTTTTACCGCGATCGTATCATATATCCCATAATAAGGTGTATAAGCAGACATTATTCCAGCTGTGTCCTTTTCACACACTTATTAAACACAAAACTCTGCGGCTGATGATGCAGCAGCATCCTCTGTGAGTTTACTGCGGTCCGTCTGCAAATGTCCTCACTGAGATTAGTTCCGCCTATGCGGAAGTCATCCGCCCTGTAGTCCGGATGAATAACAGCACCGTCAGACGTACACACACCGCTGATTGGCTGATGCTGCACAGCCCCGCACGACATCGCCTGAATAGATCAACTTTTTTTTAACTTTGACATCGCGCGACGAGTGAAGCGGTCATCTTGTCGCCAGCTGTCGCGTCGCGGGAGGGTTAGCCCCGCCCCATCGCGGCTGTACATTGACTTTGCATGGAGAGTGATCGCCGAGGTAGTACAGGTAGCGTCCGGTGTGAACGCGCCTTTAGACTGTTACTTTGAGGATATCATCTGTTAAAAGCTGATGAGCCGTTGAGTCGCTCTTGTCCAATTATCAGTCTCCTCCGAATATAAGGGAACATTTCCAAGTAGTTCATCTGAATTGTCTCCTTTTTTGAGACCGAGGTGAATCCCATTGACATTCATGGTGAGTCCTGGACTTTCAGATGATTCACTCTGTAGACTTTTCAGGCTGCAGAAAAATTGGCTCCACACAGAAGACCTTATCAGAAAGGACACAGGGACCTACACCTGCCAATCACTGTGGCTGTGAATGAGCTTCTGTGTGGCTCTTCTTCTCCTGCCAACTGATATATGCTGACAAAAATCATCTTCAGCAATATCTTTTTGATAGATGATACAAAAATGGGAGCAACATAGCAAAAACATTTTTTCAGCAGTGACTGTAGTTCTATTTGTGCGTACAGAGAAAGGTGAAAGAACAAATCTAACAGACAGATAAAAAGAAAAAGACCTTTCAGTCACTTATATAAAATGCACTGATATGCTGTTAGGCCCCAGATTGCAAGAAAAAGCCAGCGTTTTATCATACACCTTGAAACAGTTTGGAAACATTATTTTTGATGATTATTTCTCCCCTTGAATTATACCAAGTAGTCTTGCATTTCAATTCCTTGGAAAGCCTGATAGTCACCTTAACAATGAGGTACAACTTAAAAAGATTGTGCACCAATCAAATAGGAGTAGTGGTTTTATTAAATGCCCTGCATCATTCAAACATCGATTTATTGTTAGTGATACATTAAACAACTCATTGCAGATTATCTCTGATTATTAACTGTAAGTTCAGGCATTTCATATTCCAAGCCTGAATTGTTTCATGTGAAATACCCAGTTCATTTTGCATTTTTATAAGAAGTAGTGACAAAAGCCTTGGTTTGTTCACTCACTGGCCTCTTTGTTAGAAACACCTGCTCAACTTTCAGTGCAAATAGAAGAAGAAAAAAAAAAAGAAATATTTTGACTTGAGCTTATATGGTGCTTTTCTAGTCTCTTAGATGACTCAAAACAGCTTTACACCACAGGTCGCATCTACACATTCACTCACATTCATTTACTGATGGTTGGAGTTTTTCTGTCTGTTGTCCATCAGGATCAGCTAACACATTCACGCCCTTTCAAACCCATTTGCACCCAACTTACTCAGCGGTGAAAACTTGGCTCAAACCCGCAAGACTGCACCATCAATGCCCACTCTCAGGTCCTAGATCATGCAGTCAAAGAAGCGCTATGGAGCAGCCTTTGACTTCAGTACGTTGCTCAAGGGCACCTTGGCAGTGCCTAGGCAGTTGGCTGGAAAGTCTCCAGCTACCAAACCAACACTGAAACATGGTTTGGTCAGGATTTGAACCACCCACCCTCTGATCCACCACCATGTGGCAGCACCAATATGACCTACTTAACTTCAAACTAAGTCTCAAATGGGAGTTTGTGCACACAACCAACTCTAGGGATTACAGAGAATAGTTCCAAAAAGAGCAAATATCTGGTGAGGGGCGGTTCAGAGGAGAACAGCTAGAGTAGTTTGGGATAACTGACAATGGGATAAGGAAGGCAACAGTAACTCTAATGCTGTGTTCACACCGCAAGCAACCCAGCTACCAAAATCGCGTTGCGCGTCCATAAATACCTCATTTTGGTAACCATTGCCATCAGCCGTCACTCAGTGAGGTCACGTCTGCTCGAGTTTCACCGCGATCATATCATATATCATATTATAGGATGTATAAGTGGACATTATTCCAGCTGTATCCTTTTCACTCACTTATCTACCACAAAACACTCCAGCTGATGCACTGCAGCAGCATTATCTGAGTTTCCCGCGGTCCGTCTTGCCGGAAGTAATGTCCTCACTGACATTAGTTCCGCCTAGACGGAACTCATCCGCCCTGTAGTCCGGATGAATAATCTGTCACCGTACCGTCACGCTGATTGGCTGATGCTGCACAGCCACAAACGACATCGCCTGAATAGATCAACTTTTTTTTAACTGTGACATTGCGCGACGAGTGAAGTGGTCGTCTTGTACGCGTCTGCCGCATCGCGGGAGGGTTAGCCCCGCCCCATCGCAGCTGTACATTGACTTTGAATGGAGAGTGATCGCTGAGGTAGTACAAGTAGCGTCCTGTGTGAACGCACCATAACATGTTTCAACCAAGGCATGCAGAAAACCAATTCTGAATCCACAACTAGGGATGTGTATCGTTATGATTTTATTGATACCGATATAGATACCAATACTCCTTATCGGTATCAATACTGTTATCAGTACTACAACACGTAATTTTGTGTACAAAATAAAGACTTTACAAGATATTAAAGGACTCAACCTTTTTTTTATTACCACAAGGTAATAAATAAGCTTCAACAGAATGGAAGTAATGCATTACAAATGCTTCTCAAAGGCAAAAAGAAGACCCATATATCTTGTGGTGCTAAAATCGATGCTGTAATGATGACTACAAACTAGACAAAAAACTTACCGTGACTTGACATGGCAGAAACAAAACCGGGTATGCCGCCACGATGCTGCAGTCTTTAGTGTTAGCCAGGCTGCTATAGTAATCAAACAGCCCACACTCATTTAGCTTTATACTATGCTCCTGCTCCAAGTGTTTGGTGATGTTGCTCGTATTTCCCCCCTTGGATGCAACTTCTCTCTGACAAAGATTGCATCGGGCCGAGTTTTCGTTAACTTTGCTAAAGTGAGCCCAAACCTTCGAGCGCTTAGCCCTCACTGACATGCTTGAGCCAGCTGTGTCATCACCTGTTGACGCGGTAGTTTCATAACTACTTGACAGTTGAAGAGCCTTTCAATCACCGATAACAGTACAGTTTTTTCCAGATTCTTAACGGTATTAGGGTACCGACCCAATCAGGGTACATTAAAGTACCGGTCTGCAATGCATATCCCTACCCAGAACACATCAAATCTTGAAGCAGATTGGCAGAAGACTCACACCCAGTGCCACTCTAAAAACCGAAGCTACAGTTTGCCTCGTCTGACATGCCTCAATTTCTCCTGCAACATCCTCATGGTAGAGTCAGAATTTAGACACGAGAGCATGGAGCATCCTGCCTTGAATCAACAGTTCAGGCTGGTGATGGTGTATCAGTGTGGAGGATATATTTTGAACATTTTTTGAATATAAAACACTCAGTGTTACTGTGAAATGTGGTTTTATCCTCTTAAAGGTGTAGTCAGCGATGTGGGAGAAAACGAGTGGAGAGGTTGTTGATAAACAAATTTAGACCCGTCTCTCCCTTCATACCTCACCCCTGGCTCCACCCCTGAAAGCTGATGGACGTTCATCATCATGGAAACGGCCGTAGAAACTGTGTAGCTGACCAACGTAGCTAAGGTCGTCAGACAATAGTAACCACAACTCGACTGCCATTATTGATAACATCACAACAACAGTACATTCTGGCAGATAAGACAATAAGATGAATGCCCGACGGCTGTTACTGTTATGTGAAGCACCACAAAGCTGATGTTGCTTACCTGTCCAGCACGACATCCGCGTCCGTTTTCAGGTATTTCAATTGGCGGATTTCCTTCCACCGTCGGAAAGCAACACCAATGTTGATCCGGGTCTTTGCTCTTTCATGGTCATAGCCCTTCTTTTTCACTTTTCACTCCTCTGATCTTTTTCTTTTGGGCTGTTTTTCAGCCATTGCTACTGCACCTATTGTATCTCTCTCTTACGCTAACTGTGCACGCTACGCAACCTACGACTCCCCCTCCCCCCTCTGCCTGATCTGTGCATGAGTATGTTTTCCTCCTGCTGAAATTCAGAGCCAGGGCTGTGCATTGAAACCAGACTTTTTTTTCAGCATGCTGTCAGTGGTGACATCTTGTGGATGGAGAGGAGAAATACAGTGATTTTGACAAATAGTGCATTAGGTTAGAAGATAGAAGATTGCTGACTACACCTTTAAGTGCAGTCTAATTATTTAATAGCTAACACTTTTATATGACAAACTTGTTTCCTTGAAAGGCTTAATTCAGGTCAATGCAAAGCATTCCTATCCAAAAGTAGCTTTATATAATCTCGTTGATAACACTCCGAAAGTACTAGTTTGTCTTAAAATGGCCACAATAAGGACAGAGATTTATTGAAGGCATTTGTGTCCTGGTGTGCGAGAGGCTTCAAGCTCCTGCGAGAGAAGAGAACAGCTCTATTTTCTAATTGAATAGTGATCCAATCCTCAAACTCAGCGAGCTGAAGTGTAAAGCAATTAGCCGATTGATGGTGACCGGTCTGAAAGGGTGTGTGTGTGTGCGTTCTTTCATCACCGAACAGCGACGTCAGTCACCATCAATCTTCTAATTGCTCTCCCAGAAACACACACACACATATACAAGGGACCCCTGGTGTGAAATTCCCCTGGCAGCAAATAATTCAGAGTACAGGCATGGATCGGCAGTGTGAAATCAGAGCCAGTGTGTGTGCTGGATTACTGCGACTCAATTCTCACCGCCCCTCTGAGAGACAAGCAGAGAAGCTGTCAGTCAGCCCGTCTCCTTCGGCCCGGAGTCTAACACGCACACTCTCACACAGAAAAGGCATGAAGAAGAAATACATAGAGCATAATAGAAATCTAATCAAAAGGACGCTGATCAGGAACACAAGCAGAGATTGGTGTGGAGAAGCTGATTATCACTGAATTAAGTTACATTACCACAGCAGCATCCAGATAGAATTACATGTTCGATGTTGACAGGCTCTGCTCACAGCTGCACAGTGTTGGTTTGTTGGTTTAAGTGTTGGTTTATCTGCTACTATTTCTTAAAAAACAATTAAAAAAAAATTCTGAAACCAGTCTTGGAGTGTAGATCCAGGCCTGATTACTACAGAGAGGCATGGGTTTAACTGATTTGGAAAGAAACAGGACAAAGGAACCGAAAGAAAAACTAGAAACTGCCCAGAAAGTGCAAACCTCCACCAAGGTAGCTCACATATTGCTGTTACATATATAAGCAATAGCTCCATGATAAAGTTACCATCATGATATAATTCGCTGGCCCTGGAAACCCATGCCTCGCACTCAGAATCATGTTGATATCATTATTACTTAGACAGTTTTTTTTGTAACTTTATTGCAATGTTTATACAGTTAAAATTCAATTAGTTTTATCCAAAAGGAATCATTGGATTTCTTTCCTCATTTCATTTTCAGAAGAATTAATGATTGAAAAAAACTAGTAAAGAATTCTATATACATTTACATATACACTTAAACATGTATTAGGGGTGTAACAAAATGGTCAACTCACGAAACGATACGAAATACGAAACAGGGCTCACGATACGAAATAAAGATTAAGGAAAATCCCCAACAGTCGGAACTTGTGCAAAAATCTCATTTTCTTTATTTTCTTCCTAATGCAAAAAAATAATAATACAATACAAAAAATATTGCTGCACGTTACAAAATAAATGCTCTTTGAAAAAAATCTCAATAAAAAGTGCTCTGTTGTAACAATAAGGATAAGTACATTCTTGAATGAAAAGGAAAACAAATATCAGTCCTCAGAGCTGCAGTTTAGACCTATAAATGTCTGAACTGTGAACTATAATATTTAGCCTATAACAGAGCATATACTTCTGATCTTCAAGTATGATCAAATTCTGTCAACTCAACAGTAGATGCAAAAATCAAATGTTTTTTATGCAGACTTACACAAACATAGTGGAGCATTTCTTTGGTTTGTTATGTGATCAATGTGGATTTTAATGTTTCCTATGAATTGACGGTCAGTGAATGGACCAGGAAGGCGGGGCGATCGGGTCAGAGTTCAGAAGGGGAGAGTTGGTGTGTGTGTTAGCGAGGAGGGAGAGAGCCGTTAGTAGGAGGTGTAGAGATACTACTCACTGTTTTGTTCATGAATTAAAATTGTAGTTGCCGTGGTCACAGCCCACAGTGACTGTTAAATAAATGCAGGTATTCCGAGTCGGAGTCACCTTTATTTTTACGTCCGACGGACGTCACAATACAGCCACTGCCTGTCTGCAGTTCAAAGTAGTTGGTAGTTGGTAGTTGTACTCGCTGCAGTATACAGCGAACTGTAGCGGCATATTTTGCACACGGTTGTTGTTTTGTCTGCAATCTTCTCACCGTTCTCTCGTCTTTTACATGGGAAGCCAAAATAGGTCCACACAACTGATTTAGTTGACGAAGGAGCGTCAGCTAATTCCTCTACTTCGTCCTCCTCCTTATTGCAGCTGGTGTTTTGCTACAGGAGGCGAGGAGGGTTTATTTCGTCCTTTTATTTCGAGTGTCTTTGAATTTTATTTCGTCATTCTTTATTTCGTGAAATTTCGTGGCACGAAATTTCGTTTCACCCCTAACATCTATACATATGTACGTACAAACTGATACTTAAACACATGCATCTGCAAGCCCACGTACATATGTACACTATACCTATCACTAAACTTAAAATCCCTCACTCATCGATGTATCTTGTATTCACGTGTAGGATGGTCCTCTTTGTCTACACGTCGACTTATGCATTGGCACATTCTCATTTATAAGGAGATTCTGGATCTACTCCGTTCATATCTTCTGACCTTCATCAGTCAAAGGACTTCAGGGTCTTATAATCTTCGGTCCCAGAATTTCCTCTTGTTGTCTGTTCCTGAGGTCCGAACTCAGCAGGGAAAAAAGGCCTTTAAATTTCCTGCTCCTTTTGCTTGGAATGAGCAGCAAAAAGACCTGAAACTGAATGAGCTGGTCTCATTGGACAATTTTAAGAGGATGTTAAATGATGTGAAGGAATTTCTGGGTTTGGTGTTGGAAACTGCAACTGGAACATCCCCCAAAGTCGGAATTTCCTACTGGGAACTCGGTGAAACCTCACCATCCCCGAGTTGACAATCGAAGATGGATGCCCCCAGTATGAACAGTTATTTAGCTCCTGTAATAATCAACTTATTTGCACTTCTGACTGGGGTGTGTCGCTCTAGATCAGCTGTATACATAGTATTGTTAGACTTATATTTACAAAAATGCTGCCATAGTGATAATCACATTCTTCATGTGATATTTGTAAACAACAATGCAGGGCGTGCTAACAACAGCTAACAATAGCCTGGTAGATTGGCATGTTTTTTTCCAACTTCAACTGGAACACCGATATGTCGGAGATGATGTCACTCCCAGTTCCAAGGTTACTGGAACGCAGCATTACGACAGTCGCCGCACGTGCTCATGGGTAACAGAGTCTTAATGTCGCCAGTAATAGATTCTCCTCATAGCATCTTTAACATTAAAAACTTTTATGATTAACTGGTATAGAGGACTGATATTAAATAATACAGCGGCATGTGAACTGCAATCAAGTTGGGTCGAACTGATTCAAAAATATGAACAATATTTTTTGAAAAGGGAGGAGAAACTGTTTATCTTCAAAATTACCTGTCTGTGTGTGGACATGGTCTAAATTATTGGAGTTACTATGTAGCTCATCATGGAGCTACAATTAATGATGCTGGAGCGGAAAAACTGGAGTTAGACCACATAGACCTCACTAAAGTCACTTTTCACAGCATATGTTAGATATCTTCTACAAAGAGCATTATCCTGCTTGAATAAAGTGCATGGATTGATGTTGAATCCTCACACTGCAGCTTGAATCTTCTAATGAAATCTCCCGGGTAGAGACAGAGCAGATTTCTTTTGTTTTTCTTCAGTAATATGCTCCAAAAGTAAGAGTTCTGCTTGGGGAAAATCTACTAGCCATTTGGGGAAAAATGTCTGAAAAGAGAAAAAACAACAACTTTGCAAACACTCGGGAATGAAGAAAATGAGTCTCGCTCAACTCAAATAACATACAAGGCGGCTTTGTGATCGCCCTGCATAAGGATTCATTAATTATGGATATACACCGTGAAGCATATCCACACAATGGCTCTAAAGAGGGAAGGGTTGGATTGGGGGTGGAGGGGTAGGAGGCAGTCATTAGGATGTTTCACTCATGTTGGTAATTCTCTGCCTGTTTAGCTTGAAGATGCAGAGGCTCGAAGGCAGACTTTCAGCTGGGAGAAAGTGCAGTCACTCGGGGAAAAGGGAAGAAAAAGAATACCAAGGAGAGAGGATAAGAGAGAGGGAGAGAGGACAGGGATGTTGAAAGGCAAAAATGGAGTGATGGGTGTGTGGAGTAAAAAAAAAGGTGAAAAAGGGTTTTAGTATGATTGTCCATGTATGAGCCAGTTGTCCTCATTAATTTAGGTCAAGCTCTTTAATGATTGTGTGAAAGTGCTTTACTCAAATCCCATGTGGCTCCCACTGCAAAATGAGCTGGAAAAGAGTTTTGCATGCGTGTAATTATATGAGAGCTGAGGGCTGGGGATTCAGGAGTTATCTGAAGAGCTGCAATTGTGAGGGCATGCACTTAAAGAGGAGTCGATGACTTGAGGTTAGGCTGGAGCACATTCAGCGGGGTTCGGATCGGGACTCTGACAAAGGAAAATGCTCTTATGCCGTTTAGTTTTATACCCTTCAGGCAAACAAAAAAACATGTTTAAACCTCATCACAATCGGCTCCTGTCGGCAGTTCGAAAGGATCTAATCGGCATTTCAACCAGATCAACTGACCCTTAAAACAACATAGGTTTTTATCAGCTCACCTCTGATCGGCTTCAGTGGGAACATCAAACCAAGGTCAACCCGCTAATTTACATCATGACCTTGGCGTACCGTCTGTAACTTACGTGACTCTTTGCCATCCCAGCAGCAAATTCCATCAACCTTTGTATGTGCTCGAATGTCGTGCAGTCTACACAAAGTTTGTACATTTTTAAACAGAGACAAAGTACAAAATACAGACAAAACTTGTGTCCACGGCTTCCGTGCTCCTGTCCATAGTTTACGTGGTTGTGTTTGGGTGCTAGTGTTGTGTTGTTTGCGAACGATTCGTTAAAAGAACGAATCTTTCAAGTGAATGCACTGAGCCAAATCACGCTGTTGCATGGAGCGACCGCGCACGCCAACTGCACTGCTTGCCAACGCCTGAATCACTCAGTGATCCTCGCTCTCCTCCTGAATTAGTCAATGTCCTGCGGTGTCCAGTGGAGATTATATTTGTTGTGTAGTTTAACCTCAAACTGGATTATATTGTGAGGCTTTCAGTGGCACAATTGACTGCTAAGTATTGTATGGTGTCAACCACAGGCCATCTTCCCTCAGGAACACTGGCAGGTAACTTTTGTGGATTTTTACTCATTTCTACTCATGACATAGGCCATGAGCAACCTACCTTAAAGAAAGTCCCTTTTAGTGGCAGGATCTTTTACTGAGTATCTCAAACATACTGTTAATAAAATGGATTAAAGACCTTTTTGAGCATTAGTGATTGTGAACATACTTCTGTAGTCTTTAAAATCCAGTATATAAAGTTTTGTTATAGTAAGATACGTGCTCTCTGAAGGCTCTTTTTCCTTGTGTACACAGTTTATTGACTTAATATACAGAATGGCATCAAGCATTAATAATAATAATAATAATAATAATAATAACTTAAATTGATATAGCGCCTTTCAAGGAACCCAAGGTCGCTTTCCACAGTAGAGGGGACAAACTAATACGATTTAAACAGGCAAGGCCAGGGAGAACAAGTGAGTCTTGAGAAGTGATTTGAAACAGTCCAGAGTGGGAGAGTTGCGGATTTCTGCGGGGAGAGAGTTCCAGAGGGTGGGGGCAGCAACACTAAAGGCTCTGTCACCGAATGTTTTAAGTGTGGTCCGCAGGATGGAGAGGAGACCAGCATCAGACGACCGCAGGCTCCTGGATGGGTTGTGTCGGTGGAGGAGATCAGCCAGGTACTGGTGAGCAAGTGCATGAAGGGACTTATAAGTGAGTAAGAGGAGCTTGTAGTGAATGCGGAACTTGGCCGGGAGCCAGTGGAGGTGAGTGAGAGTGAGGGTGATGTGCTGCCAGGGTTTAGTGTGAGTAAGAACCCTGGCAGCTGAGTTTTGCACATATTGGAGCCTGTCCAGGGTTTTGCTAGGAACCCTGGACAGGACTCCGTTGCAATAGTCCAGCCGGGATGCAACAAAAGCATGGATTAGGGTTTCAGTCACAGAGTCCAATAGTGAGGAACGGAGACAGGAAATGTTTCTGAGATGGTGGAAGGCTGATTAAGTGACGGATTTAATATGTGACTGGAATGAAAGGGAGGGGTCAAAAATGACGCCCAGGTTGCGGACCTCAGAGGCTGGGCAGATGGAACAGCCATCGACACTGATGAGGAGATCCCCAATAGGCTTGTCACGATACCAGAAATTTAGTAGTCGGTACCAATACCACTTAAATTCTACGATACTCGATACCATTCGATACCATGGTAAAAAAAATAAAAAATCCCCTGTAGTTCAACATACACTCCTTTATTTGAACAAAGTGAACAACAAACAATATTATGCTTAAATTGAAAGCGTCTGTTATTGTTGGCTGTGTATATTGATGCTGGCTCTGCCCGGCTGGTCCATGTCACTGTCCTCCTCTGGCTTATACTGTGAAAATAAGATAGAGATTTGGGTATAGCTTAATGACTGTATGAGAACAGCAGAGGCAACACTAACACAAACAGAGAGAGAGAGAGAGAGCAGCAATTTACTGACATGGAGGTGAAAGTTTTTTAAAACCTTTATATATGACAGTGCCTATTGCATTTACTACTGTACCCTATTGATGATCTTATTTTGCTTACTTTATTACTAGGACCAAATAATATCATACTTGGATACTAGGATAATTTAACTAGCTAATGTACATTTCTATAACATATGAAAGCATTCCCTACACCTGCTACCACAAAGTTATTGGATGTGAAAAGTATGTGAACAAAATACACATGATTCTTGGCAAGTAGCCTCCGCATTGATTTACGTTCTGAACCAGCCTTTACACAGAGCCATAATCAAAGTAGGTTATTTACTCGCCCATATCTCAGTTATTGATCACATTAGCTGCTTCTGTTGATGTATCATGAGTGTCATCCTGTTGTGTCGCTCTGACGCACAGACCGGATGTTTACTATTGACGACGTGCTATCATGCTAAGCTACGTGCTAAGCTAACGCCGTCTGACATCAGACACACTGCACTGTTTTCTTTTCGTCCCTTCTTGTAGTGACCACACACTTGAGACACTCTCTGTCATTTCTTCTGTGGACTATCTGCTTTCTGTTCCTCTCTTTTCTCTTCCTTCATGATTTTCCAGCCGCGCAGCAGCAGAGGTAGCAGGCGCGTAGCATTTACTATGGGCTCGGCTCATCTCATCATCGTAACGTAATTAGATATGAGCAAAAGTGATAACACGTGAATTAAAATGCACTCACCTTGAATTCTCTGTACAAGTCTGGATGCTTGTCTTTTAAATGTTTCATTGTTGACGAGCCAGGTGCGTGTGGCTCCATCATATCGAGTGTTGTTCTTCTTCGCAGGGTAGTCGGTCATGTGATCAGCACTGTGTGAGGGTTGCCAGATAATCGCTCATTTACAGCCAAAAAAACAACGCTAAAGAAGTGGCCAGATCTGGCTCCTCGGTACCTACGGTACTTTGGGTAGTCTAGAAAAGTCAGTACCGTCACATTTTCTGAATCTTAGTACCGACTTGGTACCGACTTGGTACCGAAGTATCGGTTCTTGTGACAAGCCTAATCCCCAACCTTCCGGAGCAGTTGCTTGGGGGCCACAACCATGAGCTCTGTTTTGCTGCAGTTCAGTTTGAGGAGGTTGGTTGTCATCCAGGTTTTAATGTCATGGAGGCAGTTGACCAGAGACTGTGGAGGGAGCTGAGAGGAAGGTGAGGTGCTGAGGTACAGTTGTGTGTCATCAGCGTAGCAGTGGAAATTAAGTCCATGGCGGCGTATGATCTGGCCGAGGGGGAGCAGGTAGATGGTGAAGAGTGTGGGACCCAGCACGGAGCCTTGAGGGACACCATGGTTGACTGAGGCAGGGGAGGATGTGGAGCTATGGGGGGTGACAAACTGGGTTCTGTTGGAGCATTGGTAATGAGCATTGGTAAATATGCTCATTTGTGCAAATGTTCTTGATACATCTGACCTTAATCCTTGCACCAAGTCAAACAATGAGTCATTTAGTTGTCGGCTTGGATGCTAATAACTTAACATAATGCAGAGGGCAGACATAGTTAAGTTAGTGAAGGCCTGACTGTAAGTCATTTAGCCTTCATTATGACTTTCAACAGAACTGGAGCAAAGCAGACATACTGTCGGTGTGAACCCAAAATCTCTGCTTTGTCACTGTATATCCAAACTTTATACAGTATTTCCTTTGCTGCATTTTGGCCTGACCCATGCTTCACACCTTGTTCTGTGCAGTTTGACTTTACTCACTTTCACTCCCTCATTCATCTTATTTAAATTTTAACTTGCCTCCATCCAAGCTTGTTTTATCCCAGTGTTTATAGCTCATTTTATTTTAAAATCTCTTTCTCCTCCTATGTAAAGCAGTTTGAAGTTTCTCTGTGATTGAAATGTGCTCTATAAATAAAGTTTCTCTGCCCTGCCTCAGGCTCGCCTTAAAACTTGCAGATTTGGCAGAGCATCAGTTTAATAAAGTTTAACTTACTCCCCCTGAGAGAGAATGCCTATGTGAATGACAGAGATATTTGTGGAAGTGTAGATGTGAGGGAAAATCTTTCTTTGATTATGAAGCCAGATTTTAATTTGAGCTAATGGAGTTTCAAATGCAATCAATAATTAGCAGCAACTGCCTCATGGGAACCAACAAGTCTAACAAAGAATGAGAGCAAACAGGATTTATGTTTTGCAGTACTTAACACTCAAGGGGTCCAATCTACTAAAGGTTTGAGTATATAAAAACACATGTAAACGTGATAGCGCATGCTAACAGGGTGCACCAAGGATTGTGTCTCTCAAATGAGCAAAATAGCACGCACAGTCCATTTAACATGTTTGCTCCCATGAATATGCAGAACACATGCAGATGATCAGAGCGCGCAAAATATGGGGGGAGGACATACAAATGTAATCATTTAGCACCCGTAACGTGATGTATCAAAGCCGCAACTGATTGCGCGCCGTTTTTGCATCTGAATTTGGTACATTTGAAAAGCAGGAGCAAAAAAGGGTACAGTGCTATGAACAGAGGGCTGCGATCACTGAGACAAACGGGATTGCATTAACCAAATATTTTCCATCACTGACTGAATTTTTGCTGAAAAACAACAAGTTGGAGGCTGTCTGTCATTATAAAGGACTGGACAAAGAAGGACATTGTGCCACAATGAACACAGTTATGTGGTTCTGATATAAACCCATTCTGCTTTGCACTTCAAATTACGGATGAGGTCATTAAGTCTATGTATAAAAAAAACAAAAAAACTTCATAGCCATAAATACTCTGTTTGTCACTCAGAGCGGACAAAATCACACTCTCCATGCGCTGACAGTGAGTTTAGAGGCTGCCAGTGCGTGGAGAGTGTGATGCAGTCAGTGTATAAAAGGCAACAGTTACCCTTGCGGTCTGTGTGCGGAACTGTAAGACTGCTCTTCACATACGAGGTTATTGATGATGAAGCTGTGTAACTATGTGAATGCTGTCATTTAGATTATGTTTCATTGCAACCAGAAAAGGAAATTTAAAAATGATGGATAGAATTATGGCATGAGGGAAAAGTGATGATCTTGTACATCAAAATGACATGCAGCAAAAAATATTACCACAAGTGTGTTTATTTGCCTCTAACTCCATGGCTTCAAACATTGTTTTTCATTAAAGACCACTCTGCTTTCCCACACTCTCCATGGTGACAGGAGAACACGCAAAATCCTCCTTTAAGGGGGCGGTCCACACCACTTTTGCGTCTGTTATGAATTGCACATGCAGTAATAGTAGATCACCCGCAACACGCCCACTAATTGCACATGCAAGTTTTTAGTTTCACACGCAATTTGGCATCCGTTTTTTAGATCTTTGTAGATCAGGCCCAAGGTTTCCAAAACCATATTGGTTGTAGGTTGATCTAATTTCTTAAACTGTGTGTAGTTAGTGTACATAATAGAGTAACTAATTCAGTAACTTGAATTTAAAACATGAAACAACAATCCATGGACCTCTCTGTTGTCATGCTTTTGGACTATGTTTTCTGGATTGGATTGTAGAGATTATTGGTAAATTATTGATATTTGAAGGGATTCACAACATCAAAATATGACATTAGTAAAGCAGATAATTTCTTCAAAAACATATCAGTCTTGACATATGTGGCAGTTTCTGCAAATATTTCAGGTTTATATATTTCACAATTAAAATTGTGTTTTTTTGTTGTTGTTTTGCATGCTGATCGTTATTTGAGAGCACAATCTCCCAAAACAGTGCATTTTCTGTCAGGTACATTTATCTTTGTTTTAGCTTGTAAAATATCATATTAAAGTTAATTTACTGTTACTGTTAAAAACACGTGAAGTATTTTACAAAGGTCCAATCTAATCTAAAATTTGCTTCTTTCAGTTATTCCCCTCTCTAAACATAGGTTTTGATATCAGTGTAGGCCAAAATAGGTTTTTTAAAATCACCAATTCAGCAAAAATCCAATAATGTGCATCCCTAATTTTTTATTTTACAGTTATTTATCCAGGGTTGTCTGATGTTTGCACCCCAGTCCAAGCTACCAGGATTAGGAATGGATTGGCAGAGGAAAAAGGCATCCAGGTCTCTGGAGTTTCTCTATGGTACGTCCTTGCACTGTTAATCGCAGACATCAGCTTGACCCTTGTTGAAGTCGTAGATCGTTTTGCACTATTTAAAGTCAGGACTGCATAAGTTTTGCTCCTCTGCATTTTCTTTATGTGACAAATGTAAATTCTCAGATGCAGATCTGACATTTCTGTTCTTGCCCTTTGCTGGATTCTGGTCCAAAATATGTGCCTGCTTTTCTAAGACTTACAAAATTTGGATTTTGTCAGATCCTGAACTTTTGTTTTTGAGTGTTTCTCACAGGAAGTTACTCAAAGGCTGCTGGCATTCGGCCTGGCCTTGGCCCAAAAAACTCATCCTGAGAGAAAGGAGGTCTTCTTCACTCCCTCCCTTTGAGAAATGACTCGCTGATATGATGTCAGCTATACAAACGGAAAGGCTCAGATTTTTGAAGGCAGGGTCCATAAATACTTTTCTGGCCATCAAGGACTCATTCTTACAAACAGAGGAAAAATCCATCACTAATAAAGGATTTATTTCAAATATTAACACAACAAACAGCCAGTCTAAAACACAAACCCCGATCAATGAAGAGTCACGCTCTCAAAGACCTTACAGAGCTAACCCAAGTGTGAAAGCAACATGTATTTATAGTCCATCCTCACCCGTTAACAAAGCAACATTGGGATAAACATGCGTATTTTACTGGCAGCTCACTGCCAGCCTTGGCGTTATTTATGAGCCTACTGTATATAGCCTTTGCTTCACAGCCAAACTCGCTGGCTGCTTTATGCTTTGTTGCTTCCAACTCGACACTCACTGTAAACAGCCGAGTAATTGTGTCTTCCTCAAATATGGTGCCATAGAAGGGGCAGAGGATTTAAGGAGGAGAAATAAGGGTACAAAGACTTGGAGGAAGATCATATTTCAAGATCACAAAAAACAGATTTGACACAGGGAGACTGGACATTGCCCTTGTGTTCTCATTTGCAGCTTGTTGGTAAGGCTAACTATAACAATCTCCCTCTTTTTTTTACTCTAATAGTGTTTCCAACAGATAAAGGTTGTTATCCCATCTTATTTCAGAAGCTTATTAGTGATTATAATCCCTTTTGTCATAAATTTGGATAATTACAATGAGCTGTAAAACTAATCACCTTCTGGGTATATCAAATATATTTTTATTATAATATAAAGCTGAAAGTTTTAACTGCTCTTTTGCTTCTTGAATTAACCTTGAATCCTGACTTTTTATTTTTTTTACTTTGTCCTTTGCTCCCAGTGTATACTGAGGCAGTTTGAACTATTTGGATTTTCTGTCAAGGTGCAAGGTCTTCTCTTATTTTGGTAAAAACAATCATGTTATGTAACATAAAAAGTTTTTTGAGGAGGAAGGACTCAACATTTGTTCTGACACAAGTGAGAGTGGCTTGATTGATTTGTATATATTTGTATATAAACTCCACAAAAAGGCAAAACCTCTATGACTTCTGCAGCTACACCCATGCAGCTGCTCACTCGTGCATATAGACAGTAAACAGCCACATGGCAGCAACTCAATGCAATTAGGGAAGTAGACGCAGTCAAGACAGCCTGCTGAAGTTCAAACTGAACATCAGAAGGTCACAGTATTAAATTCGGCTTGTTATTTGTCTACCTGTGACTCCATCAGCTGGAGTTCTTCCTCGATTTCTCAAAAACAACCTTAACGACCTAACTTCACAACAACATTGAAGCCTCAGGTGTTTATAGATGCTGCTCCATGTTTGCAATCCTCATCCAATCCTCATTGAGGAAGCCCTGAATGAGTTTGCATGTAAAAATCGGAGTTAGTATATTGTCAAAATGAACCTGTTTAATATTGATCATCTAATGGGTACAAATACATTAAAGGCCTGTTATGTGTCTTTTATCATTATTTTTTGTGTTATTTTTGTTGTTGTTTTGTATATCCTGTTAAACTAAAGTGGATATACTTTCTGTACAATGTTTGTTGAAAAAGGAAAATAAATAATATATTTTTAAAAACTGAACATCAGAATGATGAGGGAGGGGATTCGGCTTGATTGTTGGTGACGAGGGATGTAACAGTTACTGGTATAATGGTAAACCGCGGTAAAATTTCCCGCAGTAATCATTACGGTGTCCTTTTAAAATTACCGTTATACCATGTTTGATCACCACACTGTGTCAATAACTCACAGTGATGTTGCTCTTTGCCTGAAAAAGTGAAACTGTGCGTCTGCCCCTCGATGAAGCAGCCGTGTGTCGCAAACAGAGGCGCGCATACGTAGCTTGTTGTACAAATGAAGTATGAATTGTTTTTTTTCTATTCGTGTAATTACACACAGTTTAAGCATTTATCACAGAATAATGACAAAAAATTGCAAGAATGGTTTACTTTTATTTCTAATGAAATGTTTTTAAACACATTTACTTATAGTACATTTCCTGACACAATTGTTGACAAAAAAAGACAAAAGGACTTTTAAAATTATAATATTAAGGGGGTAAAATGATTTTAAGACTGTGTAAAAGTACTTTTTTCAACATTTTGAGCACACTGCAACAATACTGCGATAATAATGATAAGTGTGATAATTTTGGTCACAATAACCGTGATATGAAATTTTCATACCGTTACATCCCTATTGGTGACAAACATGCTAGTCTGAGTATTTCATGACCTACTGATCTACTGGAACTTCCACGCACAACCATCTCTGAGGATTTAGAGAAAATGGTCCAAAAAAGGGGACTTATCTATGAGTGGCAGTTCTCTGGGGTAAAATGCCTTGATGCATATCAAAAGTTCATCGGAGCAGGATTAGTTTAAATGATAGAGAAGCTGCAGTAACCCCCCAAAAAACTTGCTATGACCAAGAAGACCATTTCTCAACGTACAACATGTCAATTAAGCAGAGGATGACTCTGGATGCAACTACTTTCAGCTGTTAATAAGAAACTGAGGCCACAATTCACGTCATAGTTAATCACTGGATAAGTGTTGCTTTGTCTTGACTTCTGTTGCCGGGTTGAGATGATATGAACAGAATTTGGCTTTAACAACATAAAAGCATGGATCCATCCTGCCTTCTATGAACTCTTCAGACTGCTTGTGGTGGTTTTGGCAAACTTCTGAACCTTTAGCGCCCTTGTTTAAATGCCACAGCCCATCTGAGTATCGCTGCTGACCATGTCCATTTTTTTATGACCACACATGATCTAATGGCTATCCAGTAGTATAACACACCATGTCACAAAGATCAAATTATCTCAAACTGGTTTCTTGAACATTACAATGAGTTCACGGTATGCCAGTGGCCTCCATAGTCACCAGAGCTTAATCCAATAGAGCACTTTCAGGGGCCGTTTACATGGCGCCGAAAACGCTCAAATCCGATACGTTTTTCATTGCGTTTTGGCCTTCCGTTTAGATGGAGCGCGTCGCGTTTTTACTGAAAACGGAAACTTTTGAAAACATCCTCCAGAGTGGAAAGGTTTGAATCTGCTCTCCATGCGGCTCCGTGTAAACCCGTATCACGTCCCTGCATGTGCAGTACTATTTCACATGAAGGCTGCGCGCGCATACCAGGAACAACAACAGCTTCGGCCGTCCGCCGAGTAACGTGTGAGCGTCTTACCGTGCTTGGTTTATTATCCAGACAAAACTATCCAGACAGATTTGTTGTCCATAAAAGAAACTCCTGCTTCTCTGTGCGTCTATTCGCCATTGTTGTTTGTGGAACGTTTTCCTCTTCGTTCGTGTGTTGTAGCAGCGCTGCCTCTCTGCAGACCTACACCGCCATCTACTGAACTGGCATGCACACGACAGCGGATTAACTCGTCTCCAGCGTTGTCATCTGAACGCAGAAGAATTTGAAAACACAAAGGAAGAATCTTTGGGTCTTTAAGTCAGGAGTTTCCATGTAAACGGCCCCTTAGGGTGTGGTTGAATGACAGGTATGCGTCCTGGAAGTGATGAAAAATTAAATCTGCAGTAACTGCGTGATGCTACTGTGTCAATATGGTGCAAAATATTTGAGAAATACTTGTTGAATCCATGCCATGAAGAGTTATGAAGGCAAAAGGGAGTCTGGCCTACAAGCAAGGCGTCGCCAGCAAGAGGATGTTTGCCACAAAAAATAATTTAGATTTAAAGCCAAACACAATCTAATCACAAAAACTCAAGCAGACTTTTACTTAATATCTACTCCTCATAGTAACTCTATCTTGAGGCTCCTCAGTGCATGATGCCGAAGAAAATTACAAACTTTACCAACTAGTAAAATCAGCCATGCATGTATCTTCGGCTCACAAGACTAATCCCCCTGTAGTGCAAAAGAATGAATCTTAATCTCAAACTGCATCGTCCTGAGTTTGTATAGGAGCTCCTCCATCAGCGTGAGTGAATGAGGTGTTATCTCGGCCAGTTTACACGCTGAGACAACAAATTGCTGCTGAGAAGTGCAGGTACACAGATAGCTCTAAAATGTGTGCTAGATGTGGTTGATAAATCACAAAGCTATCTCAGGCTCCAGCATCTACACACTTAAGAGAAAACAGCACCATCGTTTGAGCTTTACGGTGGGCTTTCAGGAGGTGGCATCCGAGCTGGAGGTCATCACGTCTTTGAAAACGCGCGCTACTTTATCACTGATGAAGGCTTTCCATCAATATAACAGATATTACACAGAAAACGCTTTCAATTCTGCCTGACAGATGCTACTGCTGTGTGCCATGTTCAAATGATGTTACTCATGCTGCATGTACAGATGGTATGACTCCGATTTGGTTGCTTATGCTAATTCTAAGTGGTATTCTCGTTGGCTGTTGGTATGCTGCTACTGTTCAAATGACATATGGGACAAGAAAATGACTTTTTAGTATTTTCCATTTTCATGGGCAGGGACTGAAGAAACTTGTATCTCATGGTCCAACATATAAAGGGAAGATAAACAGTCCTTCAATGCAGCTGCCACAGAAAGAGCCTGAACTTCTGGTGGCTACATTTGCATCACAAGCTCAGTCCATACTTTTAAGGTCTCATGTCCTGTTGACTTTGCTTACTTTATTTTTATTATTTTTTTAATTTTGGATCCTCATTATCTACTGCCAAAGCAGCAGCTACTCTTCCTAGGGTCCACACATTACAAAACAATCAATAAAATACATCAATGACATTCAATGCACTCTAAAAATTAAAATGGGAAATAAAAGATAATTAAAACAGCAACCATCTGGCAGTCATAGTGATAGGCTTTTAGATACCCAAGGATCAGGGTGTATGTACATGAATTAATAAATGATCATTGAAAACGATTCTAAAAATAAATGATTCCACTTTAAACAGTATTTTTCTGCATATAATGTTGCTGGAAGGGGCAACATGACATGTTTTACACAAATATCAGTCAATGGAGAAATGCCCAATGGCTGTATAAAGAAAACATCCCATAAATGCTCTGTTTTAACTGTGTAGGGTCTATGATGTAAAAGCTGTACAGCCTCCACCTACATGTGTTTTTTACGTGACACAGGCAGATGCCATGACTGGTTTGGAAGTCCCCTCCGTGGCCTTTCACCCCTCCTCCCCCTAACATCAGGCTTCATCTGGGCAGCCAGTCAGTGCCGAGCTCATGATCATAGCCTCCTGTGGCCTCCTCACCCCCTCAGATCAGAGAATTTGCAAAGGTAAGTCACATAAAAACAAACAATATATATATTTTTTTTTTCATTCAAAATTCTTAATAGATGTTGATGATCAAACAAACCAGGATATGGGACCTTTGAAGAGTTATACCAACTTTTTTTTTGTATTAATGTCTTGCCTCACTCCCGAGTCCAAGACAAGCAAATAGATTTCGTTCTTTCGACTATGTAGTAACAGGGACAAGAAAGAGACGGGCAGAGTTCGCCCAGTGTGAATTAGCTTAGCACAAACACTTGGAGTCTCTGCCTCTGCCTACAGTCAACAGCTTAACTCTTTGTCAGCTCTAAAGGGCCCTGTGTTCTTGTTGTGACTCATTTATAACTGTTTTTTGTTATGTTATCTATGTTTAGACTAAGATTATCACTTTATGTTTTTTTTTGAAAGAAGAAAATATGAAACTAAACCACAGGATACATGTGCAAACCACCGCAGTTGTGTTGATATGATGACTGCAGGCAGAGGCAGGCTAATGCTAACTATTGACTCCCAGTGTTTGAGCTAAGCTAATTAGTGGTAGGTGGTCTCTGTCCATCTTTTCCTTCAATCAATCAATCAATCATTCAGTCTTTATTTGCATAGCGCCAATTCATAACAAGTGTTATCTCAAGACACTTTACAATAGAGCATAAAGCTCTTCATTTTATGAATAAACATATATGCATAGATACATACATACATATAAAATACACATATACATATACTCAACAGAAATATAAACGCAACCCTTTTGTTTTTGCTCCCATTTTTCATGAGATGGACTCCAAGATCTAAAATTCATTCCAGATAAACAATATTACCATTTCTTTCAAATGTTGTTCACAAATCTGTCTAAATGTTTGATAGTGAGCACTTCTGCATTGCTGAGATAATCCATCCCACCTCACAGGTGTGCCACATCAAGATGCTCATTGGACACCATGATTAGTGCACAGGTGTGCCTTAGACTGTCCACAATAAAAGGCCACCCTGAAATGTGCATTTTTTTTTTTTGCTTTATTGGGGGTCTGGGGACTCAGAACCAGTCAGTATCTGGTGTGACCACCATTTGCCTCATGCAGTGCAACACATCTTCGCATAGAGTTTATCAGATTGTCAATTGTGGCCTGTGGAATGTTGTTGTGAGGCCAGTTGGATGTACTACCATATTCTCTGAAACGCCTTTGGAGAGGGCTTATGGTGGAGAAATGAACATCCAATGCACGAGCAACAGATCTGGTTGACATTCCTGCTGTCAGCATGCCAATTGCACGCTCCCTCAATGCTTACGACATCTGTGGCATTTTGCTGTGAGACAAAACTGCACATTTCAGAGTGGCCTTTTATTGTGGACAGTCTAAGGTACACCTGTGCACTTATCATTGTGTCCAATGAGCATCTTGATGTGGCACACCTGTGAGGTGGGATGGATTATCTCAGCAATGCAGAAGTGCTCACTATCACACATTTAGACAGATTTGTGAACAACATTTGAAAGAAATGGTAATATTGTTTATCTGGAATGAATTTTAGACCTTGGAGTCCATCTCATGAAAAATGGGAGCAAAAACAAAAGTGTTGCGTTTATATTTTTGTTGAGTGTATATATACAAATATATACATCCAACACTCAACATGAATCTATATAGCCAATCATGAATCCCTCCATCTTGGTGGCAAGAAAAAAACCTTCTGTTAAGCAGCAGGAAATCTTGAATGTGGATCCCAGTCTCATGATGAACAGCAAATCCACACGATGCTGTGATGGGTGTGTGGGCAAAGGAAGGGAGGTAAAAGGAGACAAGTGGTCTAAGGTAAGAACTAAAGTTAGTGACAGATCCATGAACCATAGACCTGTCATCTGATTTATTAGAGGTTAGCCGCTTGCGATGCTACATCTCATTTTCAGGAGGGTCCTCATGTCTGAATGGCTGTGGTGATCATTTTATAGAAGTATAATCAATGATATTCTTACTGAAAATAAGAATTTATGGTAGTGATGAACTCATGGGTGCACAGACCACAAGGTCATCCCAACCATGTTTGTCTCTGTTAGGTATAAATGTATTAAAGGCCTCTTGAGATGTGACATCCCATTTTCAAGAGGAACCCCATGACTATGTGGTGCTAAATATAGATATTATAGATGTATCAAACATGGATAGGGAGTTACTGCACGCACAGTTGAAAGAATGGTGTCCGCTTGTCATGGAGTTGGAAGTGAGGCAAAACATGAAAAAAAAAAAAAGGTGTATCCCTTTAAGTGCAGGTCCATTTTTATATTGCTAATTAAATGCCTCACAAGACTGAGGGAAGACTGCAAATGTTGTTTACCTATCTACTCTGAATGCCCTGTTGGCATTGGCAACTTGCAAACTTATACCAGACAGACTTGAGATATGATGGAAATTTCAAATCCATGAATTGAAAAGTTTTTGGGGAGAGCTTTGTCAGTGAAGCGAATGTTTTGGCTGCATGCTGTACTGCTACAACTTCATCCAAGACGCAGAGACAAAAACAGACTCAGTGATGTACAAAAAGTTTTAAATCCAACTTTGTGGAGCATCCAGAAAAAGCAGCGAACTCGTGTTTCACCTCTACGCTGTGTTTGGTTCCTCATTAACTGCTCTCTCTCCATCTCT
Source organism: Scarus forsteni (assembly GCA_036419115.1). Taxonomy (NCBI): domain Eukaryota; kingdom Metazoa; phylum Chordata; class Actinopteri; order Labriformes; family Labridae; genus Scarus; species Scarus forsteni. Next base: position 6,231,554 of record JAZDUH010000425.1, read on the forward strand.
CCAAATAATATTTTAAATCATTGAAGCTGAACCCGTCTCCACACACCGACGCATCTGTGTCAATTTTATCAATACAACAAAGCTGTTTATGTTTTTGGCAGATGGCTCGAGCGCTTGAGTCCGCTGTGAAGTCAGAGATGAATGGGGCTTGTTTTTCCACCCGTTTCCTTTTTCTTTTGGTTCTGTCACATCTCGTATCCTTCAGGTTGCTGATGAGCCTGAGCAGCAGCGCTCGGAGCAATGAGATAATTGTCACTCCTCTTCGCCGTGAATGTGTGTGAGTGTGTTGGTGCACCGGGGGATCTGCGGGCCTCGTGGCGGGCTCCTTTCTCATTGTTTTCTCTGCTGTAATTAGCACACTCCTCAGAAAAACTGCTATAACACACTCACGCCGACAAGCAAATCCACGGGAGAGCAAGTCCCCAGACGCCTTCTACCTCATGAAGGCTTTCTATTTTCACGTTGAAATTACTGTCAAAACCTGGTGTTAGCTTTACTCTCTGCCTCCCTCCTCACAGCAGGTCATTAGTAATCGCAGAGCCTAGCAGATGGGAGAACATGAAGGGGTCTCTCATGTTGAGCAATCGACTCGATCCTCGGGCCTTGATCAATACAGGGGTATTGCTTGGCATGACAAAACATGGAAGAGCCTGCTCCTTGTACGGTGTCTATTCAGCAAAAACACATGTGTTCTGATGCAGCGCGGCATGTGAGCGTCCCTGTAGGGCCTCTTCTTACAATAACCATACATCATATAATCACTGTTTTCCACAGGGGACATCCTGTGTTTTCTTTCTCTGTGTGACAAAGAGCAATAACGGACCAATAACACTGTCAGTGCAGTGACGCTGTAGTGCATCCTCATCAGCCTTTCAAAGCTAAAAAAATTCAGTTTAAGCCAATAAGAATGGATTAAAATCAAAATCTAGGCATTCAGGTTGGGCTAAATTTTGACTCCTGTCATTTTCTTTGCCTTTACTTAGAAGCCTTGTGATCTATATGGTTTATTCAATAATAAAACTGCAGAAACGAGCTATATGTATTATCAATAAAGCTTACTATTATGCTCATACGGAGCCACTTTTTCTTAATTCTCATGTTGTGAAATTTTCTGATCTGTTTTATTATAAATAATGCAAATTATGTTCAAAGCAAAATCAAAACTGCTCCCTGACTCAATACAGAGGTTCTTTTTAATTCAGGACAGTCCATATAATCTCAGAGGCGTTTGCAAATTTACTGTAGGAAAAGCTAAAAAAGGTATGAAATGGAGATGTGTCTCAATTATTGGAGTTAAATTCTGGAATGATGCCAACATAAATTTAAAAACTTGTCATTCTTTTTTTGTTTTTAAGAAAATGGTTTGTAAAACTATTTTTAAAGCTAATAAGTGCGATTAAGTATCTGTGTTGTTGCTTCTTTGCTTTTTTGGAGGTTGGTAGCCTAAAAGGAGTTGACAATATAGGATAGGCCTTTATAAGCAATTTGTTTCTGCCTATGCCTTTCAGTCATTATTTAACACATGACTCTTGGTTTTGTGATTTTGTGTCAAATGTCAATATTGTGTGCAATATTTGGTGTTGTCATGACTGAATAAACAATAAACAATAAACAATTGCTGTGCAGCTGGATCTGCCTGATTCAGTGTTTGCAATCTTTCAGATCCATCTTGACAAGCTTCGGCCTAGAGTGGCTGTGTTCAACACATAGACTGTAAAAAACATGGACGTCATGTCACTGGGCTTGAATTGAAGCCGCCACGAAAACTGCTCCCCCTGGTGACTGGCTGCAGTATAGGTCAAATCTCCGTCTCCCCCATTCATCTGAACGGGCTGTAGTGAAACTTAAAAAAATTAATACACCTCGTCGAAATATTTCTCCCATCCCTATGCTGTGGTGATATGAAAGTATTATTGGGCTGCGTTTTTTCCAAGTCCTCTTTTTTCTGAAAAGTTTCTTTTTCATCAGTTATTAGAGTTTAAAAATAACCGCGGTTTATGGCAGCTTCACAATGATTGTGTACGGCGTATGCTGGGGAGTTTTGCAACAGTTTACGACAGCTACGTCCAGATATGGTCCAGATTCTCTACTGGCTGCACAATGGCTGCGCCCTGACGGGGAAAATTATGGCTTCAAAACCGTTGAATGGTAGAAGGCGGAGCCACGCTATCCAGTTCTTACAATACATCCATGGTTCAATCCCAAGTGGCACAGCCCAATCAGAGCCCTTTGATGGAAGATGACAGCAGGAAGTGACTGCTCATACAGAGATTAGCATTAATTCTAACAGCTTTGGTAGCAGTTTTATACAATCCAGACCACATTTCTTTATTTCAGTCAGTCAACTCATGTTTGATTGTTTTATTGTAGCTACAAATACATGTTATAGGTTTGGCGTCCAGGCTCCAGTCTCATCACTCCTTGCAGATAGGGTTACATGAAGGCATGGGGGAGTGATTAGCAGTGTTGGGCCCGTTACTGAAAAAAAGTAATATATTACTCATTACTCGTTACTCTTTCTAAAAGTAATATTATTACTTTACTTATTACTCCTTGTCAAAAGTAATATATTACATTACTGATTGTATTACTTTTCTTTACACCCCACAAAATTGGTCAGTGTGTTCTTTCTCTTCATGATTCTGAGTTTTTACAGGGCCTCTGTGTGAATGTTATAAGTAAAATTGCAGGCAGGTGCGTTTTTCTGAAGTCATGAAGGCATCAATTTACATGCTATATGAAATACACATCTGGTTAAACAAAGGATGTTTTTTTACCTGGGGGTCTTGTGCTGCCTCTGACTGGCACTTTGTCAAGAATCTGTCTGAAAGACGGAAATTCGACCGTGGAGATAGGCAACATTTTGTACACCACATACTCAGCCACGAGTTTCATTAGTTCCTTTTCGCTTACAGTCTGCTGCTGTCCCCGACTGAAATCCAGTCTAGGTTGTTTAGGCACTGTAGAACTGCAGGCATCCCCCTCCGTGGTAGCGGAAGACTCATTGGCGGGGTTAATTTCGACAAGCTTCACGTTGTTGTGCTGTCGATGTAGGTGCTTTAGAAGGTTTGAGGTCGTGTTTCTTGCTGTTGAAAGACATCTGGTACCGGGGCACAATCTGCATCTAACAACAATGTTCTTGTCATCTTTACTCCGGACGAAACAAAAATAATGGGCATATTTCCAGCCGCTAAATGTTAGCCTGTCCTGCTCCATCTTTCAAGCAAGCTAAGGTTGCCAGGTATGACGAATGAAAAACAACCCCCTCGGCAAAACACAGTCGTGGCAGCGCCCCAAAGGATGCCCAGTTCACAGGAAAAAACGCAAACCTGGCAACCATGAAGTGAGCTATTTTGCTGCTCGGCTGATGTGCCCGACGAAAATAATCTGCAGATTTGTACATTTTAAATCATTGTGGGTTTATAACAATAGTAACCGAGTAACGAGTTAATTTTTTGTGATAGTAACTGTAATAATATTACTAAAAATTAAAGAGTAATTTGTTACACTACTCGTTACTAGTAAAAGTAATATTATTACAGTAACACGTTACTAGTAATGCGTTACTGCCCAACACTGGTGATTAGCAAACATATGAACACCCCTGGAGCCTGCAGGTGGATGCTGGGGTGGAGGTGGGGGTGAAAGAATACGCAGTAGAAATGTTTGGCAGCATAGACGTTGACGGGTAGAGGGAGAAATGGGTAAATTTCCAGTTTAAATACACCGCCAAATTGAGAGGTGGAGAGTGTGATTGGAGGATGGATGAGAGGAATGTGACGTGTGACATATGCATGTGCATAGCAGAGCAGCTTGAGTTGTCTGCCTGAACGAGCTCGCAGGCTTTGCTTCATTAAATGGAAAAAAATGACAACATTGAAGGCATTTCTACATAGAAGTGATATTTTTGCTCCACTTTTGACATGTTTTTGGAAAGATTTTGTACCACAAAGTAACTTCAGTTTTGTACTTTACATTTCGGCAGTAGCACTCACCTACTTCCTTACCTGATTAGCCAGTCATGAATGTGACTGATCGAGCAGTCATCTGCTCACCCGCTGGATCTGCTTTTGAAAGGTTCTGCCTATTCCCAACAACATTTTAGTTTTTAGCAGATAAAAATACTCTGAATGCTCCTCATCCTGCTCTATACTTAATAAACACAAGCATGAATATATGTTGAAACACTTTTTACCGATTCCCTTTTCTGACTAATTCCTAGCTTATTAGAATTTCTATCTGACAGTTTTAGAAAAAAAAAAAACAGAGAAAAGCACCGGAAGTCTCAGCAGTTGCTTGAGTTTATCTATATTCCTTTCAAAAAATTATCCATGTTCCTGCAACAAAGGAAAATGGCATACACTTTTACTATTTAGTCTTGCTGTAGCCCCCTTACATGGCTGTACTTCCCCACGAAAGGCTGTAGGCCCCACTTTTGGAACCACTGCTCAAGCCCAATGACAGCTGGGATAGGTGAGTTGCAGTACCCCAGGGGTTCTGTCTCTTAAGGATGCTATGAGGAGAATCTATTACCGGCGAAATAAAGACTCTGCTACCCATGAGCACGCGCGGCGACTGTCGTAATGCTGAGTTCCAGTAACCTCGGAACTGGGAGTGGCATCATCTCCGACTTATCGGCATTCCAGTTGAAGTCGGAGAAAAACATGCTGATCTACCAGGCTATTGTTAGCTGTTTCTAGCACGCCCTGCGCTGTTGTTCACAAATATCACATGAAGAATGTGATTATCACTATGGCAGCATTTTTGTAAATATAAGTCTAACAATACTATGTATACAGCTGATCTAGAGCGACACACCCCAGTCAGAAGTGCAAATAAATGGATTATTACAGGAGCTAAATAACTGTTCACACTGAGGGCATCCATCTTTGATTGTCAACTCGGGGGTGGCGAGGTTTCACCGAGTTCCCAGTGGAAAATTCAGACTTCGGGGGGCATTCCAGTTGCAGTTTCCTACTCGGAACTCGGAAATTCCTACTTCTGACTACAACTGGAACGCACCAAAAGGCGTGACTGAAGCCAAAGCTTGTGTTTGTTGTGATGCTAATGAATGCAGCTTGGACCTTCCTCAGAACTCTGCATTGCTTTACAACTTCTTTTTTCAACAACTTACAGGATGCAAAGCGACGAGGTAATGTATCTTTTTGTAGTTACGTAGCGGTAGTTTTTGATGTGTGACAACAAGCAATTTTTGGAAACTTATCTTAGTTGTAGCTGGCTATATATCGCTACTTACAGCCCAGTGCTCTAAAACGTGTAATATAAATAATAAAATAAGATAAATTTGCTCTAGTTTTAATTGTCTTGTTCCTGAAGTTGAGTATCCAGGCCAGTCCAGCCCTGTCTGACCCGACCGGAAGGCTAAGGAATAGCATTTATAGATAACCTATTTTGATGCTATAAAACTCATCTTAAAGTGTGTATTTCGATCAGGCATATATCTAAAAGTGAGACTTTTTTGTAATTACCTAGAAACTCCTCACAGTCCCTTTAATCCAAATCCATCTGTTTTGCCTCTAAGCTATTGGTTAAATGCACTCAGACTGCCTTATTTAAGATGTTCTGGCCTTCTTACTCTTTGCAGCTCCCTTTGTAAGACGTTTTACAACCCTCCTCTACCCCAGCATGTCATTGTCTGATTAATCAAAGGCAGCTGACATTGATGCTTGCTCTGGGGGGGTTTGCTGCTTCTCTCCCTGCCTGATGTTTAAGGCGGGCAGGAATATATGCTGTTAGCACACATACCTACAAATAAGGGAAACTTAAATACAGCAAATAAAGTTAGAGTTAAAGAACTGCTTTGATGCATTTTCTTGACCCAGTGGCCCTGACTGTAATTTAAAATTTACACATTAAAACATTTAAAAAGAAAGGAAAAGCCAACAGGAACCAGTTGTTACACAGCCTACATTGTTTCTTTTTTTAACATATATCCCACTGCTGATATGGCAAGAAGTCGATGGGAGTGCAGAATTTTGGGTTGTGTTCTCTTTTCCTTCGTTCTCCAGCAAAAGGGTCCAAGAAGCCCATACCCTAGTTACCTCTGCCCAGGAGGTTATGTTATTGCCAGCATCTGTTTGTTTTTTTGTTTGTTTGTTTCTCTGTTAGCAACATAACTCAAAAAGTTATGGACAGATTTTGATACAATTTTCAGGAAATGTCTGGATTGGGGCAAGGAACAACAGATGAGATTTTGGGAGTGGTCCAGATCGGTCTGGATCCAGGAATTTTTTAAGGGATTCTTTAACATTGCAAGACAGGACCATTTTTGGCATTTGTGCGTATTTGTATGCTTTCATAGTCAAGAAATCAAAATATGTAGATGAAATAAAGGTAGGACTAATATTTATGGTGAAAATCACAATATGGGTGAGGACTGTGGCGCTGGCCGAAGTCTGTGCTCTCCGAGTGCTTTTCTAGTTTTACCATGTCTCTGTCCAGAAAAATCTCCCCACCCCCCAAATAGTTGCTCAGGGCTGGCACCATACATTTTAAACCTTCCAGGCAAAAAGTAAAGGTATCATCATTTCTTATTTGTGTGGCAATATAATAATTTTTATTGGCAAATGAAGTGTGTCAATGGAGTGTGTGAAGGATGGAGCTAGGAGGAAAAAGAGCAACCAAGAAAAGCAATAGTCTGATAGCACATGGTTTACATCTCTGCTGATGTAAAGTGTGTTCTCCTTTTAAATCTGACTGCATTATTCGATTAACTTTGAAATCATACACTGAAGTTCCAAGGGTTTGCTTGTCTGAAGGTTTTGTGGCTTTAGCATTATCTCAGGGTTGACTAGGGTACTGGTGGGGAGGCCTGGGGTTCTTTGCAGTCCCTAAATGAAAATCAAACAGAACGGAGCTGGGCACAAAAAAACAGAAAAACAAAAACAGCACAAAACAGTAACAAACAATATTAAAAAGTCTTTGTTCAGAATTAAAACCAGACAAACATCCATCACTGAGAGAATCTACATTCATGAATATCAAAAGACGTAAACATAAGAAGTTCAATTAAATCCTCTTGTTTGTTCCTGGAGGTATATTTTGTAATTTATTTTGCATTATGGGACTTATTTCATTGTTTTTCTTTGTATAGAGGAGTAGCATGATTTGCAATATTTGTAAACTCTGCTTGATTAATGAGTGATGTGCTATATCAAACTTCCTTCGTTCTCTTTTCAAAGTATTTCCTGCCTGCATAGAAACAAGAAGAAATTAATATCAACCCAGGAGTGACTCTCCCTGCAGATTAATCTAAAGAATATTGTACCGCAGGTGGGTGGATACAAAAACAATTTAATGTTCTTTGTTGTTAACCACAGCCCCCTCAAGGAACTCAGCCTAAAATAATTAGTTCTTCTTCTCTACTTACAATAGTTTAATGATGGAAACTTTATTGTGCAGCTGTGGATATATCTTACTTATATCTGTAAGTAAACTTTTGAAAAGATTGAATAAAGTCGGATTAACAATGAAAAATCATCCTACAATTAAAGTTTCAAACAATAAAGCTTCCTTTCAATTGCAGCACAATGGTGGATCAAGAAGAAATGTCTTTTGTGGCTGTGATTTATAGCAATCTTGTGTTTTGTGTGTGTTTTATGAATATATTTAAGATCGAAGCAGTCAGGATGCAAGTTTTAAATAGGTTATAAAGTCTCCATGTCCTGTAAGCAGTGCCAGAAGCTGCCCAAAATGGCCGGTTCACTGCCCCCCTGGATAGACTTACCATTGTTGCATCACAAGTTTAAGCCCATATGATCAAAGTGGCAAGCTGATTCATCTAGAGGATGATATATTGTGTTCTTATGCAGGAGATAACAACTGACCCAAAGACCAAGGCTTAAAAGAGAAGGGTCATGGGCTGCTGGAGCCTATCCCGGATTGCAGTGGGCGAGAGGTGATGACCAGCCAATCACAGGACCACATAAAGAGACAGACAACACACATATGAGAGCAATGCAGACAAATACAAGGTTTTTTTCTCTGGTTTGTGGGAGGAAGCTGGAGTGCCCAGGAATACCCCTCACATGCACAGAGGAGAACATGCACTCTACAAGTGCACTGCACTTGCACTCAACATGCACTCTCTCTCCTCAAGCCATGGCTGTAATGACTGACTTCAATAACACATCGGTACAACATCACAACTTTTACATGCTTGCATTGGATAAAAGAAGCCAGAAAATAATAACAAAATTGAATCACCCTCCCAAACTATATACAGCAATTTTTAATCATGCTCTAACTGCACATTCTGTAGTCTGGCATTTCAGTACATATACATTAGCTTAAAATTACAAACAACAGTAAATTTTCCCGCCACTACGGATCATATAGACAACAATGCAGGCAGTTAGCATCGCCACAGTTAGCTCACAAGGCTACTTGTTCTCTCGTCGTCCTGTAATTTCTAATTACTTCACAATGCACAGACATACAGTAATATAAGCACTCTCCTGAGCATGACGACACATTCAACTATAATTCAAGAAACAAAACCTTTCATTGTGGCACATACCTGAAAAGGGTGAGAAATAGTTAAATGACACACAGACACGCACTCTCCTCAAGCCATGACTGTAATGACTTGTGAAGTGCACCATAAAGTAGCTCAAAAGCATTATGCTCTCCCTGCTGTCTCTCTCCGGCAACAACAAGCTCTTTGTTCAGCTGAGGTAGGATGACACTTGAACATAAACAAACACAACATACTGTACTGAACCTTTAACAGGAAGTTAATATTTTAAACTCATAGAAAAAGGAGATTTTTATACAACAAAACCCAAAACCAGTGAAGTTGGCACGTTGTGTAAATTGTAAATAAAAACAGAATACAATGATTTGCAAATCCTTTTCAACTTATATTCAATTGAATGCACTGCAAAGACAAGATATTTAATGTTATTTTCTTTTGCAAATAATCATCAACTTAGAATTTAATGGCAGCAACACATTGCAAAAAAGTTGGCACAGAGGCATTTTTACCACTGTGTTACATCGCCTTTCCTTTTAACAACACTCAATAAACGTTTGGGAACTGAGGAGACCAATTTTTGAATCTTTTCAGGTGGAATTCTTTTGCATTCTTGCTTGATGTACAGCTTCATGTTGTTAAACAGTCCGGGGTCTATGTTGTTGCATTTTACGCTTCATAATACGCCACCCATTTTCAATGGGGGACAGGTCTGGACTACAGGCAGGCCAGTCTAGTACCTGCACTCTTTTACTACGAAGCCACGCTGTTGTAACATGTGCAGAATGTGGCTTGGCATTGTCTTGCTGAAATACGCAGGGGCATCCATGAAAAAGACATTGCTTGGATGGTAACATATGTTGCTCCAAAACCTGTATGTACCTTTCAGCATTAATGGTGCCTTCACAGATGTGTAAGTTACCCATGCCTCGGGCACTAATACACCCCCATACCATCACAGATGCTGGCTTTTGAACTTTGTGCCTATAACAGTCCAGCAAAACAATTTGAAATGTGGACTGGTCAGACCACAGAGCACTTTTCCACTTTGCATCAGTCCATCTTAGATGAGCTCGGGCCCAGCGAAGCCGGCTGCGTTTCTGGGTGTTGTTGATAAATGGCTTTGGCTTTGCATAGTAGAGTTTTAACTTGCACTTACTTATTTTAAACTTATAGAAAAAGGAGATTTTTGTACTATTTTAGGATATGATAAATACTCCAAATGAGGCCAATGATGTTGAGATTTTTCAATCCATCACATTATGCCACCATGCCGCTCTATGACCCTCAAACCAACTTATTGATCCCTTAAAACAAACCAGAGATATTGCACTCACTAGATTTGGCCAGGTGGACATGCAGAGAAGTAAGAGCAGAAGTGTGGATGGACATACAACCTGAAAACCAAGCATTTCTGGCCTTGGCTACTGTCACCGTTGAGACGTAAATGCTCATAGGTTCTAAACTGGAGTTCATTTATTTGTACTTTTAACTTGTTTTTCGTTCTCCTCAAAAAAAAGTCAAACATAACTCTAAGTAAGTCTGAATTTGACTCCTGTTTGACATTTTCACTTTTAGAAATCACTCAGCTGTGCTTTCTGTCCTCACTCTACCTGCCTGTGTTCTCATTTCTTCCTACAAAACCGCTCTTTTATTCAAAACTGCCTCCACTCTTTCTCTATCCCGCTGACCACAGTGGAGGCTTTTGTCTCAGGTTCTTGTTCTTGGCTTTGTTAGCGCCTGGCGTATATTCCCTGCACCTTATCTCTTGTAATTACAAAACAACGCCTCCCGTGTCATCCCTGTCTTTTGGAGGAAGACAAAACAAAGAATGAAAAGAAATTTCCCCCTGGAAGAGACAAAAGAGGTTCTGAGCCAGAGCAGTTCTAAATCTCTTTGTAAAGGGGGGAGCATGTTTCCGTTCAGAAACAGAGACAATAATAGAACAACAGTCAGCATGTTTGGCTGTTCAAGAGAAACAGGTGGATTGTTGAAGCTTTGAGAGCAGGAGTACCAAATTCATAGGCCAAATTCCATTCTTAACTGGGACCTCCTTTGGGTAGCCCTTTTCCCCAATGGCAATATGATTAATCACATGGATACAATATGTTATATGACATCAAATAACATCACATGGCAGTACATCCAGGCCTTTTATGCATATATAAGACAGTGAAGAAGAACAGGCACAGAGAAGGTGCATAGCCTGAAAGAGGCCACAGGCTGGATTTGAACTCATGCAGACTGCATTTAACCTGACACCCCAGATGGATTGTTCAATATATTTCACTGGTCCATCAGAGCATCAGCCTAAACAAAGTGTTTTGCGGGTGACTGGACAATTGTTCCATCAATCGCATTTATTACAGTAAATCAAATAATGCTGTAGCTATTGCAGCAGTGTGAAGAACAGAACGTAAGAAAAATTCATAATGGAATTTAAATCTCACATATTTTTTTGTAAAACAGGTTTATTGTGAACAAACCTTTTTACATCAGAATAAAGTTCACTAATCAGAATGTCTTTAATTTCCCATGAAGAGATATTAGCTTTGTAGCAGGGCAAACAAAAAAGACGAGGTAATAACATCAGAGTTAAAAAAAAAAAACATAAAACAACACAGTATGAAAAACACCATAAGCCAATCCACCAAAGTTTTATCCAGAGCTCATACCAAAATGGAAAATTACTACTGAGTAATTTAAAAGTGCAATGTATGGATGTGCAAATGAGCAATTGAAGTACAAGAACAGGAGCAACCTGATGGTTAACTGCTATTAAAGATGCTATGAGGAGTTTCTAGGTAATTACAAAAAAGTCTCACTTTTAGATATATGCCTGATGGAAATACACACTTTAAGATGAGTTTTATAGCATCAAAATAGGTTATCTATAAATGCTATTCCTTAGCCTTCCGGTCGGGTCGTACAGGGCTGGACTGGCCTGGATACTCAACTTTGGGAACAAGACAATTAAAACTAGAGCAAATTTATATTATTTTATTATTTATATTACACGTTTTAGAGCACTGGGCTGTAAGTAGCGGTATATAGCCGGCTACAAAACTACGATAATAAGTTTTCCAAAAATTGCTTGTTGTCACACATCAAAAACTAGCGCTACGTAACTAGAAAGAGATACATTACCTCGTGGCTTTGCATCCCGTAAGTTGTTGAAAAAAGAAGTTGTAAAGCAATACAGAGTTCTGAGGAAGGTCCGAGCTGCATTTATTAGCATCACAACAAAAACACGCTTTGGCTTGGGTCACGTCTTTACGACCGTTGCCGCGCGTGCTCATGGGTAGCAGAGTCTTTATGTTGCCAGAAATAGATCCTCCTCATCTTTAAGTAAATGAATAGCACTGGGGATAAAAGAGACCTCAAGTCTTTAAGTCTCCCTCCAGCTATGTGAAAATCATAAAAATGAAAATGCATGCAAAGTGACTCAGCAAAAAATATTCCCATAGTCACAGATGTTCTTAAAGATGTTTTTTTTTGCCTCATAGGGGTGTTAGTGCCACCCTTGGATACACTTCCTGTCTCTTTTGTTTACAGAGGCCACATATCTTCACTCACACCTTCTCTTTAGTTATCATGGGAGCTGACATGTTACTCTCTTGCTGGTCTTTGGCTGCTCCTGATTGAACGATACTGTCAAGAAAATAAATGACAAAGAAAATAAGTGCACTGAAGTGATCCAAAAGTAACAGGAAGTTGTCACTTTCTCTTGATAAATGTCTGCTAATAACACTGCTACATTTTTATGAAGAAAATTTGATTTAACAAAATCACTTATCATAGATTTTCAAGGTGGATCCATAAAAACAGAATTTCTAAAATAAAACTCTGCACTTCAAGGTTGAATGAAAACTTTTGGTATGGACAAATTTGATCTGTACGCATTGTTGAATGGAAAAAAGTGTCATCTTTCAAACGGCTGTACCTGTAATGATCTGTTGTGTTAATGCTGTGGGTACTGCACAGAAAAAACTCAATTCTAAGTGAGAGCATTTGTCCAATTTTAAGACAAAAAAATCTCACTACACTTTTATTCTTACCCACAATTTCCTGACATGTCTGGATTAAGATCTTATTTGAAGATTTACGAAATAAAACAAGCCCTAAGTTGCTTGTAGTAATAAGTAGAATAATTTGCCAATAAGACAAGACAAATTTCACGTGAGCAGATATTAAACCTTAATTTAACCTCACTGAGTCAAACTTTCCTGAATTCATTGGCAGATATTTTCTTATCATTCCAAGCAATTTAATGCCTGATTTTTAACTTTTATTCCTTGAAGTAAAATATGTTTCTTAAAGGTGCTATGAGTGGAATCTAGTCCCAGTGACATAAAGACTCTGCTACCCATGAGCACGCGTGGTGACTGCCGTAATGCTGCGTTCCAGTAACCTCGGAACTGGAAGTGTCATCATCTCCAACTTATTGGCGTTCCAGTTGAAGTCGGAAAAAAACATGCCGATCTACCAGGCTATTGTTAGCTGTTGTTAGCACGCCCTGCGTTGTTGTTTACAAATATCACATGAAGAATGTGATTATCACTATGGCAGCATTTTTGTAAATATAAGTCTAACAATACTATGTATACAGCTGATCTAGAGCGACACACCCCAGTCAGAAGTGCAAATAAATGGATTATTACAGGAGCTAAATAACTGTTCACACTGGGGGCATCCATCTTCGTTTGTCAACTCGGGGGTGGCGAGGTTTCACCGAGTTCCCAGTAGGAAATTCTGACTTTGGGGAACGTTCCAGTTGCAGTTTCCTACTCAGAATCCGGAAATTCCTACTTCTGACTTCAACTGGAACGCACCAAAAGACGTGACCAAAGCCAAAGCGTGTGTTTGTTGTGATGCTAATGAATGCAGCTCAGACCTTCCTCAGAACTCTGCATTGCTTTACAACTTCGTTTTTCAACAACTTACAGGATGCAAAGCGACGATGTGATGTGTGACAACAAGCAATTTTTGGAAAACTTAGCATCGTAGTTTTGTAGCCGGCTGTATATCGCTACTTACAGCCCGGTGCTCTAAGACGTGTCTGAATAATATAAATTTGCTCTAGTTTTAATTGTCTTGTTCCTGAAGTTGAGTATCCAGGCCAGTTCACCCTTGTCCGACCCGACTGCGAAGCTAAGGAATAGCATTTGTAGATAACCTATTTTGATGCTATAAAACTCATCTTACAGTGTGTATTTCTATCAGGCATATATCTAAAAGTGAGACTTTTTCGTGATTACTTAAAAACTCCTCACAGCATCTTTAAAGTAAAAAAATTTATCTTAACTGGTTAAGTAATTGTAAATTAGAATAAGTGTTGGATATTTTTGACTTGAAAATAGACAAACACTGGCCTACATCTGAGTTTGCGCAGTGCGGTGATCCCATTGTGTTGGAAGGGTTAAAGGAAAAAAAGTAAATTGACCCATCTTGCTGTGCTTTTACTGCCGGTACCTGTACACTTCGAGGAGGCATATCCGCCATGCAGTGGTTACCCTTGAGATCTATTGGTTTTACACCTGTCATGTGCCAACACAGAGCACAAAAGCACTCTCCATAAAGCCTCGCACTTCCTCTAACATTACCCATTAGTTCCTATAGATCTCTTAAAAGACTCCAACCTTCCCCCTCCGGCCTGACTCATTTCCTCCTCGTCCACTTTCTCTCCTCTTATATTCTGCTCCTGTCATTACCTCCCTCGCCCCTCCATCTCCCCTCGCTCTCTCCTCCACTCTCATCAGCTCAAGTGACAAAAAGTATCACTAGGCGTCTAACATTTCATAGAGCAGGCAATCAGAGTCATCTCAAAGGACCCGGCTGTGGCTAATGATTCTCAGAAATACAGCTCAGACCCTCAGGCCATCTCCAACATGAAAGGGAGAGGAAAGGTAAGGAGCTGATTCACTTCACAGGGGCTGCCGTGCTAATTATTCATAAAACTCTGAACTATTTGGATTCATTATCTGCATGAGCCCTGACAGCAGGTCACTGAGAGTTTACATCCAAACAAGTTCGGTGATAAGACATTGTGTTTAATCTTTCTACAGTCATCAGAAAACACTTTGATTTTTCTTTTTTGTTCACTTTACTCTTTGAGTTGACAAACAGAAATGATTAGGGGGAGGCTCATGAATGAATCAGCACATAAAAAAAGTATTTCTCAGTCACAGAATCAGAAAAGAGGAAAATAAGGTTTAAAGTAAGAGAGCACATCACAACATCCTCATAAATATGGCCTGCAGTAGTTAAGAATATCTGATGAACTGATGAAGAAATCAGGAATTTAGGCAGAAAATTGCACAAATCAAGCTCATTTCCTGTTTTCTTTCCCATCTTCAGGCTGTCTGTCCGTCTGTGAACAAAATAACTCAAAAAGTAACAGATGGATTTTGATGAAATTTTCAGGAAATGTTCAGCATGGGAAAAGAACTGATTCGATTTTGGTGTTGATCCGGATCAGCGTCTGGCCGCCATGATGAAAAGTGTGATTTTTGTGAACAACTGCTGAACTAAAATAGATATCATTATGAATCCAATTGTTAATGGTATGTTTTCATGGTCAAGGAATCTAAATATTTAGATGAAATAAAGGTAGGACCAATATTTATGGTGAAAATCACAATATGGGTGAGGACTGTGGCGCTGGCGGAGGTCTGCGCTCTCAGAGTGCTTTTCTAGTTTTGATTGTCTTAATGCACAAATACTCCCACAAGGTTAATGGCTCTGTACATTTTACTCTTGTTTTGTGTCTGAACGAGGAGAAAACTTACAGCGTGTCCTCTGCCACACAATGCATCATTCTAACCCGCCATCCAATCATTTCCCGGGCTAGTCAGGGCCCTTAAATCTCATTGGCCGACTCTTTGTCCTTATCTTTAACACAAGAGAGGTGGGGACATCAGAAATTCCTAATTAACTCTGGACACATCAAAGGAAATGTGTTAATTTCCATCCATTCATCCATCTGTTTGTAAGTTTATCTGTCTGTCTGTTCATCCATCAAACCATCAACCCATCCGTCTATCCATCCATGCCTCCAACAATTTGTACTTTTTTTTTGGTAGAATATTTTCATGAACTTTTTAATTTTTACAAACAACACATTCCAACATACAAACAAGTAACAAGTAAACTTTGGCCACAAGAAAAATGTCCCCACCCAGCTCCCCTGTACATAACACACAAAAACATCCCGCTATCCAATGTACAATCTTGACTATCCACAACAAATTTATACAACTATAATATCTGCATGTACCAGCTACACTCAGCTCAGCACATCAAGATGCTGCTAGCAATAAGACTGTAACAAAAGGGCATCCACTTCGGGGCAAAAATAAAATAAAAGAGCAATCCAGAATAAACAACAATTAGAGTGGTTGAATTGACAAAAATCAACAACAACAACAATAACAATAACAATAACAATAATAATAATAATCAATTAATGAAAAAAAACAGTGAAAAAAAGAAGAACAAAGGAAACCTCAAATTCTAAACTCCTCCAAGATCTGTTTCCCAGGACGGACATTTTGCCCATTTGGGTGGTTGCAGTCAATCATAACCTTTAAGATGACATTTAAGTCTTTTACAAGCATATCTCAAAAAGGGATTCCAAATATCAAAAAAATCTTCAGTTTTACATTTGATTCTGTAAGTAAGATATTCCATAAGAATGATATTAAGGATTAATCTGTGCCATACTGCAAACGTGGGAGGTGTATGAAAGATCCATTTAAACAATATGTTCTTTTGAGCAGCAAATGTGAGAATAATAAATAGCCTTCTCTGGTAGAAACCCTTAATTTGAGGACTTGGTAATCCAAGCACCAGAGTCTGGGGTTCAATGTCAAGGTGAACATTAACAATAAGATTGAGCTTTTCAACAATTTTTCCCCAATAATCTTCAATATGTTGTACGATAAGTTTACATTTCCAACCTTTATATTACATTTGGAGCACATTTCTGTTAATTTGTACTTTTTTGTCCATCATCATTCACCCACTCCATTCACCCAACAACCCACCAAACCATCCATCCATCAGCTTATCTGTTCATCCATGAATGACTTATCAATCCATCTATTCACATATCCATCTATTCTTAGTTCTGTCCATTTATACATACCACCAATCTATTGGTCCATTCTTTCATCAGATAATTTAACAGCTTTCCCCTCAGTCCAACTATGAAACAATTCATCCACCATCAATACATCTATCCACCTATCCATCCATCCTTAGTTCTGTCCATTCAACACCATCCACCCATCCATCAACATCCTTGCATCAAATTTAACGAGCCTACCAATCATTTTGTTTATTTTTTCAGTTGTCCATTCATCTCTCCCATCCATATCACAATCCACCCATCCATCCATTTGAATACAACTTTCCATCATCTTATCCATCCATCCATCCAGGCATCCATCCATCTATCGAATGATTCATAATTCTCTCCTACAACTGTCTATATATTCATCAAATGATCCATCAGTTCGTCCATCTATGTATCCATCCATCCATTTTTATACAACTTTCCATCAGCTTAAACATCGCATGCATCCATCCATTCATTCATCAGCTGTCAATCCATTCATTTAACTGTCCAAATATTCATTAAATGATCCATCAGCTCATCCATCCATCTATCGAATGATTCATAAGCCTATCTGTCTGTTCACTGATTCATCCATCCATCTGTTCAAACATAAATCCAACTGTCCTATCTCCTACAACTGTCTATATATTAATCAAATGATCCATTGGTTCATCCATCTATGCATCCATCCATCCACTTTTAAACAACTTTCCATCAGCTTAAAAATTCATCCAGGCATCCGTCCACCTATACAATGATTCATAAGCTTATCTGTCTTTTCAATGATTCATCCATCCATCCATGAATCCATAAATTCAACTGTCCATCTCTCCAATTAACTGTATATATATATACATCAAATGATCCATCAGTTCATCCATCTATGCATCCATCCATCCATCCACTTTTTAAAAAACATTCCATCAGCTTAAATATCACATTCATCCATCCATTCATTCATCCAACTGCCAATCCATTTATTCAACAGTCCATATATTCATCAAATGACCCATCAGCTCATCCATCCACCAATGGAATGATTAATAAGCTTATCCGTCAGTTTATTGATTCATCCATCCATACATCCATCCATAAATTCAACTATCCAATCCCCAACAACTGTCTGTATATTCATCAAATGATCCATCAGTTCATCCATCTATGCATCCGTCCATCCATTTTTATACAACTTTCCATCAGCTTAAACATTCATCCAGGCATCCGTCCATCTATCCAATGATTCATAAGCTTAACTGTCTGTTCATTGATTCATCCATCAATCCATACATACATAAATTCAACTGTCCATCCCTCCAATTAATTGTATATGTACATCAAATGATCAATCAACTAATCCATCTATCCATCCATCCATTTTTAGACAACTTTCCATCAGCTTAAACATCACATACATCCATCCATTCATTCATCCAACTGTTAATCCATTCATTCAACAGTCCATATATTCATCAAATGACCCATCAGCTCATCCATCCACCAATGGAATGATAATAAGCTTATCTGTCAGTTTATTGATTCATCCATCCATCCATCCAGACATAAATTCAACTATCCAATCTCCTACAACTGTCTCTATATTCATCAAATGATCGATCAACTAATCCGTCTATGCATCCATCCATCTATTTTTATACCACTTTCATCGGCTTAAACATTCATTCAGGCATCCATTCATCTATCAAATGATTCATAAGCTTATCCCTCTGTTCATTGATTCATCCATCCATCCATCAATTCAACTGTCCATCTCTCCAATTAACTGTATATATATTCATCAATCCATCCATCCATCCATCCATCTATGCATCCATCCATCCATCCATTTTTATACAACTTTCCATCAGCTTAAACGTCACACTCATCCATCTATTTATCCATCCAACTGTCAATCCATTCACTCAACTGTTCAAATATTCATTAAATGACCCATCAGCTCATCCATCCATCTATCGAATGTTTCAGAAGCTTATCTGTCTGTTCAGTGATTCATCCATCCATAAATTCAACTATCCTATCTCCTACAACTGTCTATATATTAATCAAATGATCCATTGGTTCATCCATCTTTGCATCCATCCATCCACTTTTATACAACTTTCCATCAGCTTAAACAATTATCCAGGCATCCATCCATCTATCAAATGATTCATAAGCTTATCTGTCTGTTCATTGATTCATCCATCCATCCATCAATTCAACTGTCCATCTCTCCATTTAACTGTATAAATATTAATCAAATGATCGATCAACTAATCCATCTATGCATCCATCCAGCCATTTTTATACAACTTTTCACAGCTTAAACATCAACCCAGGCATCCATTTGTCCATCCATCCATCAATCCTAATTGCACCTGTCATCCATTCATTCATCCAACTGTCAAGCCATCTATTCAACTGTCCATATATTCATTAAATGATCCATCAGCTCATCCATCCATCCATTCATTCATCCATTTGTTCAACCAACCTGCTATTAAATGATTCATCAGCAGATCCATCTGTCCATCCATCCACCCATCAGTCAGTCAATCAAATGATCAGTCAGCTTTTCTGTCTGTGCTTCCATCTGTTCATCCATAATCCATCCACCCATCCATCTATATATTTGTTTTTTATTCAGAGATTCATCCATCGATCTGTTCATGTTCTTATCCAATCCTTTATATTTTCTGTCTGTCCATCCATCAGTTCACTTATTCATCCATCAGGTAATCTATTCACCTATCCATCCACCCATTCTTTTTTCTACTTTGGATGTTAATTTTCATTCTGTGCTTTAAGCGGTGGATGTTATGAAGATTTAAGAATGGTTACAAACTTAAGAATTTAAAATGATGTTAGTATATGTTGATAAAATGTTATTTTCTTCAAGACATTGTAGTTATGTTTTGTGAAATGAGTTTCAAGCCTTCTAAGGAGTCAGAGGGAGAACATCTGACTCTAAAACTTGCAAGTCAACCTTTTTAACATTCAGTCTCACCCCTCCCCTGGTACATAATGGAGTAGACATCAGGCTCTTTCAAGTCATCAGCATCCTCCACCATCTGCTTAGCACCAATGCTGTGAGCGTGCAGCCTCCATGTGTCCTGTGGCAGCTCTGGAAATTACCTTCCAATTAGATCTAATAGATAAAATTAGAGTCCAAAGCACAAAGTAAGGCTGCGGTTATCTCCTCGGGCGTGGATTGCCCTGGGTTTCGAAAATTAATTAGACTGCCGAGAGACGAGTTCATAACAGACAAGATGGCTTCTTTTTTCCACTCTGCAGTCCTCCTTCCTTGTTATCAGACACGAATGTTGAACAGAAAGAAATGAAGAGAGGAAAGCTCTTCACTCATCAAGAGGGACAAAAAAAAAAAAACAAGTCGACAGAGGCTTCGTCTTTAATAGAGAAGTAATGAAGTAGGAAGCTGATTCATTTGCCTGTGAGGTTTTCTTTGTCAGATTCCTCTCAGCACAGATGTATCAAGGTGAAGCACACACTGAAAGTTTTTCAGGTGAGGTGGGTAGGAAACTAAAATGAGTGACAACAAAGGATGAACCATGAAAGACAACCACTGTAGATTGTCGTCTGTTAATAGAAGATATACTGTGTTCACTTATAACTTCTTACAGGCTCAGAGATCCTGAAATGCTTTGAGATGCACAAAAAAATGTTATCCTCCATCTTAGTACATTTGGCAGGACAGTTCAGCTGCAGAACTCCACTCTCAGCTGACTGTCTTGGAGACCCTACACCTCCATCATCAGAAGGAAGTGACGTCCACTCCTCCAATGTCGGAAGGAAATGGTGTCATAAAATCAAAGTAAAATACCTCAAATAAAATAGAGATCATTGTCTCTAAAGCTACGTCGGGCAGACTGTTCAGTTTTTCTGCATCTTGATTGCCTTGGTTAATCTGAGTCCTCAGTCTTGTTATATTAAAAAACAAAGTTTAAAATGCAGGTCATCAGTAGAGCAACATAAGTGTCCAGGCACCTCTGTTTGGTTTAATGATCTCGAGCATTTTCATTTCCTAGAGACACAATTGCTTTATTTGCTTGACAGTCCTATCACAACCTCTGTGTTAACAGTGACTGCTGTTTCAACTTTAACACGGGGATAAAGGCAGCATCAGTTCAAGGTTTTATTAGTTCAGCACCCTTCACACCACTGCGCCCCAAAAACAGCGTCTCTGCTGGATGAGTCCCCCAAATGCAGAGCATTTCTTAAAGGGTCTGCTGCCGCCACGGTACGAGCATAGAGTCCGAGGCGGCAGTGATGGAAGTGATTTGGTAAATGTCACAGCAGAGCCTGACCAAAAAGTCCTTCACAACACTCCCTCCTCAAACACTCTGAAGTAAAATGCTGCCTCATGCCAAGTTTTTCACCTCATTATCTTAATATGAAGGTGGAGCCGTTTGGTAGAGCTCATTTAATGTTTGCTTTGACCTGTGAAGTCTGCTATTTCTGGGTTCTCTCCCTCCTTAGATGTGATTGGCTGCCGCTAGAAAGTTTCGGTGCAGCAGGGAAAAGCCCATAGACATTATTTTTTTGTGATCAAATTTTTATTTACTTTATCTTTCAGCTTCTCAGCATGATGCACACAAAAAAGTTTATGCACGATACAAAAATAGATTCCAAGTTATGAAATTCACAAATGTTTACAAAAGTGCAGTAAAAAAAAATGAAACAGATATTGTAATCATAGCCAAAACATCAATTAAAGGCATAGACATCTACAATAGCTGTTAAAGCAATATAAAGTGTATGACCGATTGAGAACACGTATAAGGAAAAAAATAAAATATATGAATGAGTTAAGTAAAATAAATCTCAAAAACAATAACAATACAGAAAAAATGAATACCCCTACCCCTCCTCCCTCCCAGAACAAAACCCACCCATTCCCCAGATCCAGATCCATAAAGTCTAGTCACATGTTACATCTGAAGTCCACAGAGGTTAGTTAAAAGTGCATCCCATGCCTTTATGGCAGAGTCTTTCGCTCCATGAACTCTGGCTATTGATAACTCCAAATAAACAATATCCAAATATGTCAGAATCCAAGCACGGTAAGAGAGTGAGTGTGGAGGTTTCCAGCGTGTGGCAGCCCATAGACATTATATTCATATTTAATGTCATTATAGACATTATATAAGTATATAACACATGGCAAAATCTGTGTGTGTTCATGTGGGCGGCAACCACTTCCCTGTCCTACCGCTGCTGTTAAAACTGGTTTGAAGGGGGCTATATAGTTACTATTTATTTTTATGTCACATCCGTCTCACATTGGAGGTGGCTTCCGATTCACATTGGAGGATCCCTTAGCCGGCTGAGAGTGGAGGTCTGCAGCTGGAGCCCTCTCTCACCACCAGATCACTCCTTGGAAGGCCTCCTGGCAGATAAGGGCCATCATGGATAGGATTGCCAGATTCATATGCAAGGATGTGGCCCACCAGTGTGGCCTCAGGAAAGGTATAAAATAGTAAAAATACCCAACTGTAATGCCTCATGTCTGCGCTGCCAACAGAGGGTGGGTGGTTTGAATACTTCCTGTTAATAGCCTGTAGCCTGGCATACGTTAAGGCTCAGCTCACTGTGATTCACCTCAGTGTTGAGGTTATTTACCACCATCAAAAGGGCTTATTGTACATAAGCCCCTTAAATGATGTGTCACCAGAACTGAATTTATCATAATCTTGCTGTCAGTGCATGGTTTATAACATTTTATTGCTGCCTCTCCCGAGTCTCTACCTTACACACACACCTGCACATATTGGTCCATCCTTTTGAAGTTAACAACAAAGACAGGGTCACATATGAGCTCTGCCCTCCTCCTCTTCTGCACACCCATCTGTGCTTCTCCCTATTTCACACATGCTAGCACAAAATGCGAAGGCACGAGTTTGGAAATTGCACTTGACATCAAGGGAAAACCTCCCTCCATTAGACGGTGACTTTTTAAAAAAAAGTGTCCGGTGAGTGGTGAGGAGCTCCACGGATCACCCCGGACCTTCACATTACAGTAATGCACTTCCTGACAGAGGCACTCCACCAATGGGCCTTGCATTATGTATTATTTGTGGCCATCTGCACGGCTTTCAGCTTTGATGCATGATGAGGTGCTTCTTATTATGCTGTAGAGGTGTGTGTGTGTGCCTTGCCGGACGCTCCCCCGTGTATGTGAGGATCTCAGGCCGCTGAAAGGTCTGATCTAATATTTGTGAGCCAACACAAACCCATTACACACCCTTTAGGGAGTTTGTCCACATAGTGAATGTGGCTGCAGTGCAGGGTGGGTGTCATGGCTGCCAGGACGCCCCCAGAGAGGGGAAGTGATGATAACAAGCTGCACCGATGCAAACCACAAAGCTCCATAGGAAGAGCACATCAGAATACATCAGAAATATTTTGGAAGATGTGCCACAGAGATTGCAGCCAGGTTCAGGATATTACTTTTTGTAATGATGGCATTCTTCCCCGAAGGCGTTGGCTTTTGAACAGAACAAACTTTTCTTTTTGTACTCTACCTGTTTGCATGATCAGAGTAATCTTCAGTGTTTGATAGGATCAAGCGGCTTAATCTTTGGATGAATGAAAGATCTGGGTGCATTTGGCACTTGTGAATTACTTGGATGGTTCTCCTGCTTCTTAGGTTGTTTTCACATCAAATTTATTTGGAAGGGTGATTCTGACACAAGTGGGTGTTCCCTTTTGGGTTGATTTGTTTGAGAATATGAGAAAAATGTGATTAAACTATTTCAGTAAAATGCAGCTACACTAAGGTTGTCTGAAAGAGGTGGCCTTGGCTTAACTAGACACACTAGACAACAACTCATGGGAAGTGTTTGCAAATGGGCATATCTGTAAGTTGATTGGACAATTGTTTGATCAATCTAATTTATTATGGGCCAATCAGATAATGTAGTTGGCTGGCCCTACAATAAATACAATACGTACGCCACTTTGTAAAACATACTCCCCAAAACATGTCGGAAATGGACGCATCTTTTCTTTATGAAGTGCCTTTAGTGTTGTGTGTTATTATTGTCATGATAATCACTTGTGGTTTATATCACTGGGTTTATTGTTGGCCCAAGGTTTGGTGCCCAAGCAGGCAGACAAAAGGCAAAAAGGCAAAATTGGGTCCATATAACAAAGGCTCGAATATGAAGAAGTGCTGAAAAGTGATATATAGGTGCAAACAATCTGGCAACAAGACAGGGGAGGACGTGATGGTTGAATACATGAGGTGATTGGGACCCATTAGAAATAACTGGGGAAGAACAATCAGGGATCAGTTGTTACAATGTCAGACAGGAAGCAAAAACTATGGATATAAGGAGAGACAGGTGACTTTTCAAAATAAAACAAGAAGTACAGGAATGAACATAAAACTTGACCAAACCTATCTAAAGTAAACAGGCAGAGTCATGACAATCACTTAATATAGAATTTTGGTCCATGTCTGACAGCTGCAACTAAATCTGTTATATTTTATGCTTATCTCTACACAAGCTGCTGTAATGTAGCTTGTAGCTACCACCTCTTCAAGGAACATGTATTTGGCTGAGCACCATTGTTGTTGATTGGAACTTGACAAGATGAATCTACCTTATTACAAGCATTGAATCAGGGGGATCCAGCTGTTTGGCAAGGTTAGTTTTGACTGGCTTTGAGTTGTCCCCTGAAGCAGTTGTTGCAGTGAGGACACAGCAACCTAGTTTGACATGTTTTTGGTTTGGTTTAGTTTATTAGCATCCCCCTTTGCTGTAGTTATTCCTCCTGGAGTCCACAGCAAGGTTTTGACAATGACAGCTACAGCGTTCAGGGTTGGTGTGGTACTCTCTACTGTTTGGCTATTTGAGTACCTCTTCTCCTTATGTGACAATGCTAACACCAGTAAATGCGTACTGAACCAGACTGTTTGGTGGAAACACAGCTTTTGTGATGCCAAGTTGTCCTAAAGCGGCCTTGACACCGCACATGAGTAAAAAGTTCATATTTTCAGGTCATGTTGTGTGTGGCTGTGCCTCAAAAGCCAATCAACGTTGTGTGGGTATGTGATGGTACCCGTGACAGACAGTTTTTATTTTGGTTCACAAAGTAACAATCCATGTCCGTGTGGGAAACATTAGTTAGTGAGTACATTAGATGCTGCTGCAGGGCCATCAGCTGCAGTGTTTTGTGGTTGGTAGGTGAGTGAAAAGGATACAGTCAGGAAAATGTCACCTTATACATCCTGTTTTTTGTTATGTTATCTCGGTGAAACTCAATAGAACATGACGTCACTAAGCTGCAGTGATGGTGACCAGAATGTGTCATTTATGGACACGCGTTCACGCCTTCGGTGTGAACGCTGCTTAAGGTGTTATTGTGTGTAAATGGTTGTCTATCTCCCTTTGTGGCCCTGCGATTGTCTGGCAACCAGTTCAGGTTGCCTCTAACCCAATGTCAGCTGGGATAGGCTCAGCCCCTTCCCGAGCCTGAAGGGGATAAGTGGTATAGATAATGTCAACACTCAGTACAGCACAGATGTCTTTCTCCTGACCCAGAAAATTAACCACAAGTTAGAGAAAACACAACATTAATTTTGTAAGAGCACAAAGCAAACTGTGTCAGATGAAATCAGAACAAAATCAATTAAACTGTTGCTTTTCAGCTGAATTAATATTTAAACTGCTGTCAGAATATTCCTGCATGTTTTCTTCCCTTCCTGCTCACATGTATTTCTCCTTTATTTACGCTGAAATAACAGTTTTGACAAGACACAACAATGTTATTTATCTTTATCAGTATGAGGGCTGGCTGTAACCCTCTGCCCTCTGGTCCCACAGAGAAATAAAGCAGCAGGAAGACGTCGCAGTGTAAATGGAAGTCCAGCCTGATTCAGTTAAAGCAATAAAAAGTGATCAAACCCAGCCAGCCTGTCTCGCTGCAAATTAACCAGAGATGGAGAGCTCAGGGAAATATACTTTGACAAATAAACAGGAAGCTTTGTGTCTGTGTGCCGCACAAATAAAATATATGTTACTGTCTGAACAAGAATGGAAGAGCGAAAAGAAAACACAACACTATTATAAAAGTTATTGAACTTTTCAAAACTGAGTGTCTACCTCAAGCAGGCACAGGGGATTGT
Source organism: Scarus forsteni (assembly GCA_036419115.1). Lineage (NCBI taxonomy): Eukaryota > Metazoa > Chordata > Actinopteri > Labriformes > Labridae > Scarus > Scarus forsteni. The sequence goes on from JAZDUH010000425.1 coordinate 6,257,315, forward strand.
TTGGATCTAAGCTGTTTAATAAAGTAGATGTATGTTTTTTTTTGTTAGTGGGTTAGACTACATTTCTTTTTGTTGTAACAGGTATTGTGGTTTGTTTGGGCTGCAAGTCAAGTATTTCATTAAGAACTTCTACAATTTCTAAATAAACCTGCCCAGTTTATGTTCCTCTCCTCCTTCTTGTAACACAGCAGCATTTGGATGGAAGTAAAACAAAGTAGAAAAAGAAGAATGCATCTTGTTGTTATTTGAATGGTGGATTTCTGCACTTGGTCAAAACTGGCAGCTCATTTAATTCCTCTCCTTTCATTATGCACACAAAGCACCCACAGGACCTGAATTAAATATGCAGTGATGCGTGAAAACATCACTACTAATAGAGTCATTGGTTGGTTAATTACATTTCCCACAAATTTTTTGGTAGCATCATTGCTTTACAAAACTTTTCGGTGGCTTAGTTAATGGAGAGATGTCAAAGTGATGACTTGTTGTTCCTGAAGAAGCGCTACCCAGGAGTTTTAGGGTTCTGTGCCTTGTTCAACGGCACTTTAGCAGTGCCCAGGTAGTCAGCTGGTACCTCTTCATCTACCAGACCAGCTTCCAAACATGGGTCAGTTGGGACTTGACCCAGCCACCCTCTGGTTCCAAACCAAGGGTGAATCCCAGTTCTACCTCTGAGCCCTTCGCCTTCGTCTTCATCTTAGCCCTTCCCCTTAGCCCTCTGTTTTGAAGTCACTCGCTGGCTGTGACACAAGCAGACGCAACAATAACCGTAGTCATGACGGTGAAAGCTAGCAAGGAATTTTAAAATGCAGCCAACAACTAAAAACATGATCAATGTTTACTTAATGACAAAATAATTACTTATAATTAAGCGCTTCCTTCAGTCTCCACTCTGCTTCGTGTCAGCCGGCGCTGTGTATTATAGGAAATTCTCTTACCCCTTGGTTTAAGTGAGGTCCCGGTCTGTTTTCGTTTCCAGGGCTGTATAGCCCTTGGTTTTAGCCCTTCCCCTTAGCCCTATTGGGACACCATTTCACTCAACATGAACGCCTAAAACCAAGGGGTAAGACAAGAGCTAAGGGGTAGAATTAGGATTCACCCCCAGTCCTTTGGGACTAAGCTACTGCAGCCCCATAAGATGCTTGGTTTACAATTAATTCTTGAAAATGTTTTCATAAATACAGATATTATGATAATTCAATTTTAGCAAATCCTATTATGCTCTGAAAATAAGCATGGTGGGACTTTTTTATGCAAACATGAATATGATGTACCCTGGATTGGCTGCTTGATTTTTAGTGTGCTTAAAGGTGCTATGAGGAGACCTAGTTCCTGCGACATAAAGACTCTGCTACCCATGAGCACGCGCAGCGACTGTCGTAATGCTGCGTTCCAGTAACCTCGGAACTGGGAGTGACGTCATCTCCGACTTATCGGTGTTCCAGTTGAAGTCGGAAAAAAACATGCGGATCTACCAGGCTATTGTTAGCTGTTGTTAGCACGCCCTGCATTGTTGTTCACAAATATCACATGAAGAATGTGATTATCACTATGGCAGCATTTTTGTAAATATAAGTCTAACAATACTATGTATACAGCTGATCTTGAGTGACACACCCCAGTCAGAAGTGCAAATAAATTGATTATTACAGGAGCTAAATAACTGTTCACACTGGGGGCATCCATCTTCGATTGTCAACTCGGGGGTGACGAGGTTTCACCGAGTTCCCAGTAGGAAATTCCGACTTTGGGGGACTTTCCAGTTGCAGTTTCCTACTCGGAACTCGGAAATTCCTACTTCTGACTACAACTGGAACGCACCAAAAGACGTGACAATTTTTGGAAAACTTAGTATCGTAGTTTTGTAGCCAGCTATATATCGCTACGTACAGCCTGGTGCTCTAAGACGTGTCCGAATGATATAAATTTGCTCTAGTTTTAATTGTCTTGTTCCTGAAGTTCAGTATACAGGCCAGGCCAGTCCAGCCCTGTCCGATCCAACCACTTAGCTAAGGAATAGCATTTATAGATAACCTATTTTGATGCTATAAAACTCATCTTAAAGTGTGTATTTCCATCAGGCATATATCTAAAAGTGAGACTTTTTTGTAATTACTTAGAAACTCCTCACAGCATCTTTAAGTCAGAAATTATTGGAAAACTACTCGTTCAAACAAAGTAGACGGATCAATATCTTTTTGGCCTCCATAATGGACTTTTACACAAGAATTAATTAGAACCAAAGCTTTTATAACTTTGATAACCTCAGCTGCTGGTTCAAGTCAAATCACCTTTACGGTTTCATTTCATGCTGATTGATATTAACCTACAAGATTTCTTCTTTAGATTTCTTGAACTGCTCAGAGAGGCCGAGGTCTGACTGTGGGTCAGCCCGAGAGGTGATTAACGGTGCATCGTCAGCCTCTGAGGACACAAATGAAGAAACTAATGAATACCATTAGGATTTAGTAAATGGCCTCTGTCAGGGAACAGCCACCAGGAAATGAGCGCATGTGTGTGTTTGCAGGCATGTGGGGGTGCATGTGTGCAGCCATTTAATCACAGTGCAATTTTTAATTAAGGGCTGTGAGATTACTTCAAGCAAACAAAGTAAAACAGAAACACTTAGACCTTATTTGGAATCAAAGTATGCTTTAATGGGTGCAGGGGTGCTGGGGTCCAAAAGTACAATGAGTCTGTCCAGTGCTGCTGCTGGAGCTTTGCTTTAAATCCAGTCACACTCCACTGGAAGGAGAACAACAGGCCACACAGAACAATCATGTATTCAATTCAGAAGACTTTGGCCAATTTAATTTGCCCACCAGTTGTTCCGTCCATCAGCAGTCTCACACTCAGTCCTTCAGCTCTGAAGGATCATGGGAGTGGCAAAGTTGAAGTATGTGACAATCGGGTTTAAACTGAAGAAATTAACAGGAGTGTATCATTACGGCAGCAAATGACAGACTCTGCCAAATTTGTTGTAGAGTGGAAACAAATGGACAGTTACTCTTCTAATCTTATTCTTAATCTTAAGAAAAAAAACAAGCTTCCTGGGAATAACAATCCCCCTTCCTGGTTTATTAATTGAATATAGTTTAAGAAGGATCAGCAAATCATTGTATTCTGCTTTAGGAGCCTTTAACTGGGGTCCACATCTTTGCTTCTAATACATCCTTTAAACAAGTGCTTGATAGTTAAGACATCCCCCTTGACAAAAGGCCCCTCCACCTTAAAATGAGTTTGCTAATATGTGTCAGGGCTGAATGCTAATGGGGAAAAATGATGTCAGTATATTTTCTGCTTGTATTTGTTCAGTAAACTTTCTTGTTATGAAACAGTTTATACACTTAATAAGATGGTTTTCTACAAAAGGAGATTAGGGCCACTTTAAACAAAAAAGAGTAAAGTTACAAGAATAAAGTTGTAAAGTTATGAGAATAATTGCATCGAGTTATGAAAATAAAGAGAATAAAGAGAATAAAGTCATACTTTTTTATATTAAAGATGCTATGAGGAGTTTCTAAGTAATTACAAAAAAGTCTCACTTTTAGATATATGCCTGATGGAAATACACACTTTAAGATGAGTTTTATAACATCAAAATAGGTTATCTATAAATGCTATTCCTTAGCTAAGTGGTGGGGTCGGACAGGGCTGGACTGGCCTGGATACTCAACTTCGGGAACAAGACAATTAAAAATAGAGCAAATTTATATCATTCGGACACGTCTTAGAGCACCGGGCTGTAAGCAGCGATATATAGCCGGCTACAAAACTACAGTACTAAGTTTTCCAAAAATTGCTTTTTGTCACACATCAAAAACTACCGCTATGTAACTAGAAAGAGATACATTACCTCGTCGCTTTGCATCCTGTAAGTTGCTGAAAAAGAATTTGTAAAGCAATACAGAGTTCTGAGGAAGGTCCGAGCTGCATTCATTAGCATCACAACAAACACATGCTTTGGCTTGGGTTACGTCTTTACGACAGTCGGCGCATGTGCTCATGGGTAGCAGAGTCTTTATGTTGCCAGAAATAGATCCTCCTCATAGCACCTTTAAGCTAGAAAACAAACTGTATTATGAAGGTTGTACCAGAAGAGCGTACATTTCCTCCTCCAAAAAGAAGCCAATTTCCTCCATGGTGGTATGGTTCCTCTGTCAAGCCCAGTTTCTTGCAGTATCTTTTCAGGGTCCTTGTACTTATGGTAATATGATGCTGATGTACCTAAAGATTAAGTATTTCCCTCTGATCACAACACCCCAGCCTCACTGGCGTTGGGTTTTATATGTTAAAAGAAGGCTTTCACTCCATGATTCATGGCTGGATTTTCTCTGTACAGCAGCTCACTCCAACTGCTTGGCATGAACCTCAGAGAAAGTAAATCTTCCTCTCAGCCAACAAACTGACCTTCCTACCTCTTTATTCTCTCTCCTCCAGCAGACAAACTCACCGTGTGGCGACAGAGTAGCTCATAAACTACTGAGAACAAATTGAACCATGATTCACGTGGAGCAGTACGTCCTCATGATTACTGCCCTTATTACTGAAATGTATGGCTCCTGCACTTAATGTATCTCCTCTGTTTGTGAGGAGACCCTAAGGCCTTTATAATGGACTCTGGAGACTGTACTATACTTCAACAAAGACCAGATCCATTTATTTTTTTTCTGTTTAAATGATGCTTCAGTTGTTCTTTGAGGGGCTGCTTCTCGAGGTATAAATAAAAAATCAGTATGATGACCTAGTTACTGATACAGAGGTAGAAACTGGACAAATTGATTAGAAGCTCCCAGGACAAATACATAAGGACACAATCAAATTGACTAACTCTTGGACTCTTTACTTTATATTCTTGGCAATGTATTCCCTGTTTTTCAATCCTCATTAATCCATTTTTACTAGCGTTGAGTATGTGAGGCTTCTTGTGAAATTGCTTTTGATTGGTAATCATTGGTGTATTTTGAAGAAATAAAATAAGCCATCAATTCACTTGCCAGTTTGTAAGGTGCACCCTTTACGTGCATGTTAACACAAACAGCCAATCACATGGCAGCAACTACAAACCCAAAACCAGTGAAGTTGGCACGTTATATAAATCGTAAATAAAAACAGAAATCAATGATTTGCAAATCCTTTTCAAATTATATTTAATTGAATACACAGCAAAGACAAGATATTTAATGTTCAAACTGAGAAACTTTATTTTCTTTTGCAAATAATCATCAACGTAGAATTTAATGGCAGCAACACATTGCAAAAAAGTTGGCACAGGGGCATTTTTACCACTGTGTTACATCGCCTTTCCTTTTAACAACACTCAGTAAACGTTTGGGAACTGAGGAGACCAATTTTTGAAGCTTTTCAGGTGGAATTCTTTCCCATTCTTGCTTGATGTACAGCTTCATGTTGTTGAACAGTCCGGGGTCTCCGTTGTTGTATTTTACGCTTTATAATGCGCCACACATTTTCAATGGGGGACAGGTCTGGACTACAGGCAGGCCAGTCTAGTACCTGCACTCTTTTACTATGAAGCCACGCTGTTGTAACACGTGCAGAATGTGGCTTGGCATTGTCTTGCTGAAATAAGCAGGGGCGTCCATGTGCACTGTGCAAATGTGAAACAGACAAAGACATTTCTGGACTCAACATCACAAAAGGAGTACAAAATCACACACTTTATTAACTGCAAGACCACTTTTGTCATATACATGCTGGAATGCCCCATTTGCAAAGTTTTTTACATTGGCAGAACAAAAAGACGGCTACAGGACAGACTTGCAGAACACAAATATGCAATACGAACTGGAAACATTAACTTCCCCATGGCCAAACATTACCTGGAATTCCAGAACAGCAACCCAACTTTATTACAGACCACAGGCATTGACCACATCCCACTGACCATCAGAAGAGGTGACAGACAAAGAAAAATGAACCAAAAGGAGGCATTCTGGATTGACAGACTACAAGCCACAAAATATCCTGGACTAAATGAAGAACAAGATTATACTGTGTTCTTGTAGAGGAAAGATGTTGTCTAAACACTGAGTTAAAGTCTCTAACATACAGACCACTTTGTGAAAATGTTGTTAACCAGATTTCTGATGAGTTTTTAACTACTTTTATCTGCTTTGTGTGATACCATGCAGGTTTTCTGGGGATGGAAACTTTTTTGAAGCCTATTGGCTTGAATAACACCATCTGCTGGTGGGTCTGCTGGTTGTCACTACCTGCAGACCTTGCCTTTAAGTCCATGTGGCAGTTTCTTATTGGTTGAGCACCCCTTTAAAAGGGCCTATTGCAGCCTAACATCTGTTTGCATGACTTCCTGATGAAGGCTTGATGCCGAAGCGCGTCAAAGTTTGTTTTTAAGGTCTACATGACCATGCCGTTAAAATAAAGGCATTTTAATAGTATAAAGAGAGTGCCTTGGAGTCTCTTCTTTTTGTTTCAATCACCTGGGAAATTTGAGAAGTGCTCAAACACACCTGTTTGGAACTTTCCACCAAGAAGTTACAGATGCAGTTTGCAGTTCATATTTTGTGTCACTGGTTTACAAAATATGATAACCAGTCAACTACAATACCCAAAACCAGTGAAGTTGGCACGTTGTGTAAATTGTAAATAAAAACAGAATACAATGACTTCCAAATCCCTTTCAACTTATATTCAATTGAATACACTACAAAGACAAGATACTTAACATTCGAACTGGTAAACTTTGTTATTTTTTGCAAATATTAGCTCATTTGGAATTTGATGCCTGCAACATGTTTCAAAAAAGCTGACACGAGTGGCAAAAAAGACTGAGAAAGTTGAGGAATGCTCATCAAACACTTATTTGGAACAACAAAGCAGCTTCCCTGAAATGCTCAGTCATTCACAAACAAGGATGGGGCGAGGGTCACCACTTTGTGAACAAATGCGTGAGCAAATTGTCCAACAGTTTAAGAACAACATTTATCAACCAGCTATTACAAGGAATTTAGGGATTTCATCATCTACGGTCCGTAATATCATCAAAAGGTTCAGAGAATCTGGAGAAATTACTGCACGTAACCAGCAAGGCCGAAAACCAGCACTGACTAGCGGTGACCTTCGATCCCTCAGGCGGTACTGCATCAAAAACTGGCATCACTGTGTAAAGGATATCACCACATGGGCTCAGGAACACTTCAGAAAACCACTGTCAATAACTACAGTTTGTCGCAACATCTGTAAGTGCAAGTTAAAACTCTACTATGCAAAGCCAAAGCCATTTATCAACAACACCCAGAAACACCGCCAGCTTCTGGACTGATGCAAAGTGGAAAAGTGTTCTGTGGTCTGACCAGTCCACCTTTCAAACTGTTTTTGGAAACAGTGGTCGTCATGTCCTCTGGACCAAAGAGTAAAAGAACCAGCCGGACTGTTATAGGCGCAAAGTTCAAAAGCCAGCATCTGTGATGGTATGGGGGTGTATTAGTGCCCAGGGCATGGGTAACTTACACATCTGTGAAGGCACCATTAATGCTGAAAGGTACATAAAGGTTTTGGAGCAACATATGTTGCCATCCAAGCAACGTCTTTTTCATGGACGCCCCTGCTTATTTCAGCAAGACAATGCCAAGCCACATTCTGCACGTGTTACATGGTCAGTGGGATGTGGTCAATGCCTGTGGTCTGTAATAAAGTTGGGTTGCTGTTCTGGAATTCCAGGTAATGTTTGGCCATGGGGAAGTTAATGTTTCCAGTTCGTATTGCATATTTGTGTTCTGCAAGTCTGTCCTGTAGCCGTCTTTTTGTTCTGCCAATGTAAAAAACTTTGCAAATGGGGCATTCCAGCATGTATATGACAAAAGTGGTCTTGCAGTTAATAAAGTGTGTGATTTTGTACTCCTTTTGTGATGTTGAGTCCAGAAATGTCTTTGTCTGTTTCACATTTGCACAGTGCACATGGACGCCCCTGCTTATTTCAGCAAGACAATGCCAAGCCACATTCTGCACGTGTTACAACAGCGTGGCTTCATAGTAAAAGAGTGCAGGTACTAGACTGGCCTGCCTGTAGTCCAGACCTGTCCCCCATTGAAAATGTGTGGGCGATTATAAAGCGTAAAATACAACAACGGAGACCCCGGACTGTTCAACAACATGAAGCTGTACATCAAGCAAGAATGGGAAAGAATTCCACCTGAAAAGCTTCAAAAATTGGTCTCCTCAGTTCCCAAACGTTTACTGAGTGTTGTTAAAAGGAAAGGCGATGTAACACAGTGGTAAAAATGCCCCTGTGCCAACTTTTTTGCAATGTGTTGCCAGTGTTGGTAATAACGGCGTTACTAACGGCGTTATTTTTTTCAGTAACTGGTAATCTAATTAATTACTTTTTCATGCGTTACAACGCCGTTACCATTACTAACAGGGAAATGTGGCGCGTTACTTTGCACCGATGTCAAGCAGCTGTTATCCGACCTGCCTCACCCCCAAGTCCCACGGCACACGGAAGCGCCGTGCCACGGTCTTGCCCTGACTGACAAAACCCACTGAAAGTGCGCACCGAGCAGCGCTGCGGCGTGCGGGGGGGTCACTCACTCATGAAGCATGTTATAGACTGAGAAAAGAAATAAACAACACCTCACTTCGCTTCTCTAAGGTCCCGTGGCTGGTCCCAACCACACAGCTTCGTGATTTATTCTACTTCTCCGTGCAAAAAATAGATCTGAAGCGAATCTCCAGCGCATGGCACGCAGCGCTGCATTGGCGAAGCCTACCGCGGAGCACTTCGCTCCCATTCTAGTCTATCAGGCAAATTCCCCTGCACGCACTGTTGGAGAACTGATGATGTCAGAGCTGCTGCAGCAGGTAACAACAAGGAAGGACACAGAGACAGAGACACCCAGTTCAAGAGGAAAAGCTTTTTCAGAAAAGTAACGCATCAATTACTTTACCTGGTAACTAATTACATTTATGAAGGAGTAATTCCGTTAGTAATTCAGTTACTTTTTTGGGAAAGTAACTAGTAACTATAACTAATTACTTTTTTGAAGTAATGTGCCCAACACTGCGTGTTGCTGCCATTAAATTCTAAGTTGATGATTATTTGCAAAAGAAAATAAAGTTTCTTAGTTCGAACATTAAGTATCTTGTCTTTGCTGTGTATTCAATTGAATATAAGTTGAAAAGGATTTGCAAACCATTTTATTCTGTATTTATTTAAGATTTACACAACGTGCCAACTTCACTGGTTTTGGGTATTGTAATTACTAAAACCGATGAGAGGTTATTTAACATATGGGCTATCTCCTTTGCTCTGTATTTAGCTCTATAAAATCTAGCAAGGGACACACATTTTTCAGCCAATCAGGGCTCAGTCCATGGTCAGTGCTCTTATTTGATCAGAGCACTAAGGGGCTTGTTATAGCCTTAATGAGCTTTAGTTGATTTCTGGATTGTACAAGTAATTTTAATTTATGAAGGGACATGTGGTTTGTGATTTGTTTACATTGACATAATGCTAATAACACATAAAGGCTAAAAAAAGGGAGGTAAAATTGCTTTCACTGCGACCTCATCCAAGTCACAAACCCCAGTTTCAACTGGGACCAAGAACTGTTGAACAGCTTGAGTGTGGGAAAGAAATCAACCTCCAAAGCTTCAACAATAAGTGTCCTCAGGTCCAACACACTTACTGAGTGTGTTTAAGGGAAAGGGGATCTAACACAGTGGTTCACATGCCCCGTCCCAGCTTTTTTGGAACCTGTTGCAGGCATCAAATTCAAAATTAGTCAATATCTGCAAGAAAACAATGAAAATTATTATCTGAACATTAAATATCTTGTCTTTGTTCTGTGCTCACTTAAATATAGGCTGAAAAGGATCTGCTAATCATTGTATTCTGCCCTTTTTTTACGAAACATCCCAACCTCACTGGAATCGTTTGTATATTGTGACTCTACACATCTCATCATCCAGCTTTGAAAATGTCAGTTTGGAAAATGATTGATTTTAAACTGAAACATGTTGAAAAAAGTCTCATAAATGATAGAAAAACATTTCATCTCCAGACCTGTTGAAGGGTAACATAAGTGACGGTGACGGCCATGACAGCTGACGTCCCACGTGCCGTGTGTGACATGAAGAAATGAAACTGACTTAAATAGTGTGTGAAATCTCAGGAGAAGTGCTTCCAGAAAGTATCAGGATGGAGATTGAAGCGGTGCTGGTGACAGGTGCCGATCAATCTGACATCTCCATAGAAAAGTGTTTTTTACGTTCATGTGCTTTATCTGCTATTTTCGTCCTCATCACCACTGATATCTAAAGAATTATTTTCAGATGACTTTTTAAGTAAAAACCAAATGAAGTGCTGCCCTTTTCCAATTTCTTAAAGCCTTGCAAGAATTATTTTTAACATAAAAAAAGAGTTCTGAGCCAGAGGACATATTCAGTTTAATTCATCAAGTCCAAATGTTAGTCTAATAAATCTTACTGTCCAACCTCGGTTTTTGGTTCTTTTATAGTGAATACTGCAACTTTATTGATTTTTAATATTAAATGCATTTCTTTCAAGTTTAAAAATTGGCTCATAAATGGTTGACTCACAACTGCACTCAGGCACGAGCATCAGGTCAGCAGTCGGTCAGAGAGTCCCAGAGGCAGAAATATAAAACATTGCATATATGATACCAAACATCCTTTCTACAAGGATATAGGCAGAGAGAAGTTTAATAAATCACAAGGCTGTGTGGTTAGGACCAACAAAAGGACCGAAGAGAAGCGAAGTGAGGTGTTGTTTATTTCTTTTCTCTTTCTTCACATGTTTAATTAACTTGTGACATCGCTATTCTCACGAGAGCTTGTGGCTCTCCGAGGATCAGCCCCTCAAAGGGCTTCGTACTGCGCGGCGCTGCCCCACGCTTTTGCGTTATTTGGAATTTGGGGGGGAAGCATCAGTTTAGGAGTAGAAGAAGATACTATGAAGATAGAAGCAGGTAATGTAACATAACACAGTAAAAACAAGTCACAACAAGCATTTAACAAAGACCATTTAGAGTGGCTGAATAGTTTATTTGATGACTGTAGGCAGAGGCAGGCTAACACTTCCCACTGACTCCCATTGTTTGAGCTCACGCTAACTAGTGGTGGGCGAGATTTGTCTGTCTTCTTCCTTGTTACTGCACGTACAGTTGAAAGAGTAGTGTTTATGAGCTTGTCATGGACTCAGGAGTGGGGTAAGACACAAAAACTACCAAAATGTTTGAGTGTCCCTTTTAAGATCCTTAAATTGTTAGTTTACTTCCTGGAGTTTTTGATGTCAAAGCTGTGCAGCTGACACGTGTTATCTGCTTGTTACAGTTAGACGCCATGACTGTTTTGAAAGTCTACTCTGCAGCCTGTATTATTTGTGCAGCCAATCAGCACAGAGCTCTGAGCTCATTCTCATAACCTCCAGTAGCCTCACCACCCTCTCAGGTTTGAGTGTTTCCAAAGGGGAGGGGGAAAGAGCTGCATCAGATCCTCTATTGAGATGACGTTTCTTCATTTTTTTTCTTCAACTTAAATCAAATCCTTGCTAAAGTGGCAGCTAAGGCATGATGTGAATGGTCAAACACACCAGGACGTGGGACCTTTAAGATGCTAATAATGCTATTCGTCATGAAGTCACAGCCCATCACTGAATCCAGCTGCTGTCCTGTAAAAATAGCTTTACTATAGATTACCTAAAATGACAATGGGACCTTGAATGCAGCAAATGCATTACTTCATTTATAGCATCTAATCCCAGTGCAGTTTCCTGCTTCCTGTGTCCACATCTGAAGCCTTCTGATATCAAAATGGCTGCCAACCTCCACAGGTGTGTGAATATGAGTACAATGTATGTGCTTGTGAATATACACCCATGCATGACTCCCTGGTCATTTTTTAATTTCAAAATTCATTTCTTTGCTGTGTCTCAATCACCACATTGTTGTTTCACTCGTTATGGTTTCCACGATCACCACATGGTTCGCATAAGATCAAGGTGTGTGTCAGTGTGTGTGTTGTTAAATTAGATGCATCTTTTCCTCTCTGCTGCCTCTTCATGCATAAATTGCTGCTCTCTGGGGGCTGAGAAGTGCTTATTTACCATGTCTGGAACAGAAAAGAGGCAGAGGAGCTCCTCTCATGTGTTTTTATGTTCTTCTGTGTGCGTCTAATCATAGTTTTAATGTGTTCTTTGTGTGTGGAGCTGCACAAAGGAAAATATATTTGAAGCACCTTTGTGTGGTTTCATGTTTTTTGATGAATACGTCGCCAGGACTGAAGGAGAACCTTGACTGATTTTTAGCCACAGTACCTGCGATAGAGTCAAGTCCCAATCTGCATACATGAATGTTAACAGCTGCATTTCTCTGAGGGAGTCTCGGGGGCCGGGGAGCGTGGGAGACTGCAGATACTGTATATAAGGCTTTCCCAACACTGACAGGTTTCTGTTTTGAATCATATTGTTGGATATGAAAATATGGATGGAACAATGCTTTTATAAATTTGCTTCTCGCTCCACATGTAGGAGCTCAGGCTTTGGCGTCCTCATTTGTTTGGTTTTGACTCAACAGTAAAAAAATACCATAACACTGCGTAGCAGCTGGATCTGGCAGAAGTTATCAGGTGGTCATGGAAAACTGAAACACTTTTTCCAGTAAGAGTGCCAGTACCACCATCCTTTTATTGTAAGATCCCATTATAACCCTTATTAACTAGGTTTGTCCCACTGGAACCAGTGATGTCTTTGCAAAGGGAGACCTGACTAAATTGGTAGCAACACACAGCTTCACAAACAGTATTGTGTATAAAGTGTTACATCTTTCTGTATTTTTAAAATAGCATTTTGCAAAATTCCTTTTAAGGGTTCTTTAAAGAATCTATTTATCTAGACTCTTTGTTTTAATAGTTTTGTCTTACCCTGTTACACTTTGAGATTGCAACAATGTAAAGTGCACTACAAATAAAATGTATTATTATTATTACAGTAATGTAGCTACTTTTTCAGGGTAAAAAGTAAATTAATGCACCACCACTGAATATATAGTAACGAAACATAGTTCCTTTTTTAATTCGGCGCAGCGTTACTTTTCCCATGAACAGATCTGACACTGATGCTGCCTTCTCAGCTGCCCACATTATGGTGCATTTCAGTTGTATTTGGAAGTTGGGATTTTTGAGTTCCGTGTGGGAAATTTCAACTGGAACGCCCCAGAGGTCTGAATCTCCTACTGGAAAGTTGGAGAATCCTCACCACCCCCAAGTTGACAATTGAAGATGGCTGCCCCCAGTGTGAACAGTTATTAAGCTGCTGCCATACCCCATGTATTTGCACTTCTAACTAGGCGTTTGACACACTAAATAGCCATATACATAGTATTGTCTGAAGTATATTTATGGAAATATTTATGGAAATGCTGCTATAGTGTTATTATGACAACAACCTCACATTAAACATCAAAAAGACCAAGGAGATCATCATTGACTACTGTAGAGAACATAAGGATCATGCAAAATTAACCATCAAGGGGCAAGAAGTGGAACAGGTCACCAGCTTTAAATTCCTAGGAACTTATATCACAGACGACCTCACATGGTCACTTAACTCCTCCTCATTGGACTCAGTCTGCCCCCACTGGAAGACATTTTCAGGACATGCTGTCATCACACCACTACCAAGATCCTCAGAGACCCCAGCCATCCCAGTCATCACCTGTTCTCTTTGCTACCCTCAGGGAGGCGCTATAGGGCACTCAGAGCCCGCACCTCCAGACTCAAAAACAGTTTCTTTCACATAGCCATAATTGAACTTAACATGTCACGCCAACAAATTTAATAATGTGGCCTTCTATTTATTTATTATCAGTGCAATATGGGTCTATGTGCAATCATTCCTCATTTGAACAGTGCAAAATGGGCTAAGTGCAATTACAGGATGGCCAATGTTGATCTTTTTTTTATGCCTTATGTTTTTAAACATGTTTTTTAATGGATGAATGCTTTATGCAGTGTTGTACTCCGCATTCAGGATGACACAACGAAATTTCGTTGCTTTGTGCAATGACAAAGTCTATTCTATTCTATTCTATTCTATTTACATTCTCCATGTAGTTTGTGCGAACTACAACACAGGGCGTGCTAACAACGGCTAACACAGCAGCTAACAACAGTCTTGTTGATTGGCACGGTTTAACTCTGATTTGACTTCTTTTCCTCTACCCAGTTCTGATGTGAAGGGAATGAAGCTTCAGACAAAACAGTGTTGCCATCATTCTAAGCATCATTGGGCCTGTTTTTCTATAAAGTCACTTGCAAATCTTGTGAGTTGTAGCTGCAGGTGGTGTGTTTTTTGCTTGTTTCTTAACATGCAGTTGTTTTGGGGGGGTTGCTTTTTAATTATCAAATTACTTATCTTCCAGCTCTCCACAATAAAGCAAAAAATTAGTGCAGTAAGAAGTTTGTCCTTTCCACTTCGTCATTTCCTGGTTATGGCCCCTCCCCTCAAACACACTCACGCACATGCGTCAGAGCCGTAGTTGCCAGGTCTGCTTATTATAAGCCACATTGAGCTTCTTTTTTTGAATAGTTGCTTGGCATTGTGAAATTGAAATGTAGTCCACAATTAAAACACATTTTATGTAGATTTGTCTTTTTAAAAAGTAATATAACACACGAGGAAGAGAAATAGCTGGAAGTCGCTTGTTTTGGGCTTGATTTTATCAACCTGGTTGTTGATTTCAGGGGAAAATTCTGGAGTCACTGGACAGGAGCTCTCATTCCACACTGTATGTGACATGATTTTATAAAATAAAGAGAACAAAAGAAACACCTGCTTTGTCCTCAATGAAGAATTTTATGTAGGCCTACACATCAGAACAGATATGGGGTTCTTCCAAAAGTTGAGCAACATAAAAAGTTGCTTTTCATAAAAGGTAACAAAGTAAAGTAACAGATAACTTTCATAAAAAGTAACGAGTAATGAGTAAACACTGCTTTTTAAAAGTAGCTTCCAGGACACTGTTCACCAATCACACAAACTTTTACACAATGAACAACAAGGTTGGTTATTTTTGATGCAGAAGTAAAATCAAATGTACATTAGTGACCCCTGAGCTTGCTGTTCTGTATTAATGCATGCATTTATGGAAAACATGAGTCTGAATTTTTTTTTCAATCTGCAAATTGCTCCTCATGAGATTTAATCAAAGCATAAACTGTTTAGAAAATTAAGCAGATACCCAAACCATTTTATGTTATGCAGAGGTGAGCTGATTTCACAAAAGGAAAAGTACCATTAGAAATGGCTTTTAGCAGACCCTGCTCCTGTTCGAGCAGAGCTGAATGTAGCAGGAACCTGATGTGCAGACTCAGTTGGAGCTTGATGGGTTTTACAACAAGAGTAATTAAAGTGAGTGACAGTCAGACTGGGGCATAGGACACACCAAGTCTGGCTTTTAGAATACTTATTGAATTCAGATAAAAGCCCACCATGCAGTCTGCTGCAGACGTTAATAGAAAAATAGAATCAGAGGTGATGAGGACTGACAGACTCTGCTCACGGTGAACCTCTTCAACAGTAATGACAGACTCAGCCGTAAAGTCAGGTGGCATCAAATGTTTTACAACAGCAGAAAAAATGACAGGGATTTATCAGAAAGAGCTCTTTGCTACAGGGCCATGTAATGTAATGAGCATTTGAAGACTGCATCCATAAATCGGTGATCCAGATGTTATAACCCTGACAATGGAAGATATGGACTGGGTTTAGAGCAGGGGTGTCAAACTGATCCAGTAAAGGGCCACTGTGGCTGCAGGTTTTCATTCCAACCAAGCAAGAACACACCTGATGCTAATTACTCAATCAACTGGATTGTCTTTGCTCGGTTGATTTGTTGGATCAGGGGTGTTCTTGCTGGGTTGGAAAGAAAACCTGCAGCCACAGTGGCCCTTTACTGGATCAGTTTGACACCTGTGGTTTAGAGGCTTGGACTGAAGTCATACCCAAAGGTGAAGTGTTGTGTTACTCAAGACCAGTCTTTTAAAGGTCTTGGTCTTGTCTCGGACTGGCTGGACTCGGGATTTTCCGTCAAGACAGACCAAGACCAGCACTGTTCTACAACATCATTAATGTTAAAAAGGAGAAGCACTTGGTAAAACACTCAAAAGCTTCAATTCATGTGATTTTTTACCCCTGTGATGACTGCAACCTTCATAGTGTTGTGACTGCGGGACACCCTCTTAACTGTTTAACCTTGTCATGGTTTTGAAAATAGATTTTGATGGTCTTGGTCTTGTCCCAGTCTTGGCTCGTCTCGGTCTCGACTCCATCTTGACTCCCAAAAGTCTTATACTTGTCTTGGTCTCTGTGCATTCTGGTCTCTGGCAAGTCTTGGTCTCGGGTAGTGGTCTTGAGCCCAACACTACAAAGGTGACTTCAGACCTGACTCGGACTCAAGGTTTGAGTCGCAATTGTTTTTGTAGTTCTGGCTCATTGTAAATAATTTTTGAAAGTTGGAAAAAAATCTCCTGACATTGTCATTTCTCTAGATATTCATGCATATTCATGAGGAAAAAATAGGCAAGCCTGTTCTTAGGATTTTAAGTGCTTGAGATGCTTGTGACATGTTAGCAGTTTGAAAGTTCTGCCTTGATAACAATTCTTTTAACCTCAATTATCAGCAGAAAATTCTAATAAATTCTCATTTTGATGCTGTTTTATTATTCTGCATTAATGTTGATGCTAATTATTACTGTTTTTATGATTACTATTGATTACACTTCTATAAAAACTATCATTAAAATCATACAGACATGAGGACGTTTTGAAAAAGAGGTAATGCGTCTCACCAGACTAACCTCTAATACATTTATATTCTGAGACAAATATGACAAAGACAGGCCTATGATTGGCCCATTGATATGTATACAAAGTTAGTTTTCACTTTGGTCCACTTACCTCTGCCCGTCTCCCTTCCTTCACCCACACTCCCAACACAGCTTTGGTAGAGAGTTGTCCTACATGGCACTGGATCCACATTCAAGATTTCTTACTGATTAACAGAAGGTTTTTTATCTTGCTGCCATGATGGAGGGGTTCATGATTGGCTATTGGCTATCATGTTGTGTTGAATGTATTTATTTGTATACATACTGAAGACACATATATGTGTATATATATATCTATATCTATCTATATATATATATATATATATATATATATATATATATATATATATATATATATATATATATATATATATATATATATATCTATCTATCTATCTATCTATCTATCTATCTATCTATCTATCTATCTGTGTGTGTGTGTGTGTATTTTTTTATGTATAAATGCATATATGTATATCCATAAAATGAAGAGTTTGTGCAAGGTTTTTTTAGTTCGTACCTTTACATGTTTCAACAGAGATCGTCCATCCTTGTCAGAAGTGTCACCTGACGTTAGTGTGACGTGTTCTTTTTCAGCTGGTTTTACAGAGGTGTGATCATCCTGTCAGATTTGACAGGTCGACCACGCCTCCTGCTGTCCGGTTGCTCCTCTAGAATGGTGCAAATCTGACAGGATGATCACACCTCCGTGAAATCATCTGAAAAAGGACACCTCATACTAACATCAGGTGATACCTCTGACAAAAACGAAACTCCAACGAAATGTGTACAGGTATAAACTAAAAAACCTTTTTGTCTCTTGAAAAAACAAAGTATAGGCATATTGTCTACATAGACCTACTATGAAGAGTTTGTCTTCGGCCTGCTGTATTGTAAAGTAACTTGAGATTGCACTTGTTATGAATTGGCGCTATACAAATAAAGATTGATTGACTGCATGATTACATGCTTGCTGAAATGAAAGCTTGCACACAACACTGCTCTCAGGCAGAACCGTTAGTCATTTAACTAATCAGAAAGCAAACAGAGGGTTAACTGACTTATTAGAAATCAATAAGTACGTGAGCAGGTATACCTAAAGCTCCAGTCACACATTCACGTTTCTCATGGCAATTGTGCATGATTGTCATATTCCTGATAAAATGTGCTTTGGTCGTGGTGCATGTGCTACTTGATCTTGATCAGCACTGTATTGTCGTGAACTAACGACAGGGAAAGGGGAGGGGTCCTAACAGTTTTGTACTGCTATCACTTCGCTTGTCACGCGTTGCCAAAGTTTAAAAAGTTGATCTTTTCAGGCAATATCCTATGTGGCTGTGTGACAACAGCCAATCATCGCTGCGTGCATGTGTTACGGTACCTCTGACAGACAGATTTTATTCTGAAATACAGAGTAACAATCTATGTCCGTGTGGGCAACATCAGTCAGTGAGACATTAGTTCCGTCTAGACTGCAGAAAACTCTCAGACGATGCTGCTGCAGGGCGTCAGCTGCAGTGTTTTGTGGCTGGTAGGCGAGTGAAAAGGATACAGTTGGAATATCAGCTTATACATCCTGTTACATGATACAAGATATGATCACAGTGAAGCTCGAGTGGGCGTGACAAAACTGTGACCGAAATGATGTGTTTATGGACATGTGGCACGACTTCAGTGGGCAACGCAATTTTGATCGCAAAGTTGTGTTCGGTGTGAACGCAGCTTAATGCAGTCCCAAGGCAAATGGTTTTAGTGTGACATGTACAGGGCTCAATCCTGAAAGCTTTCTGAGGACGACTGACAAGGACTTATCCATTCGTTCAAGACCGCACAAGCAATGGTGCTCAATCAGGGCTTACGTGACACAAACTGGGCCCAAATGGGGAAATAAATGGAATCCTCGTCATATTGTTGTATTAACCTAATGGAAGTGGGACGAACCCCCCTGAAACACTGTAGAAGCGTTACTCACTGTGTATTTATGGGGTGTGTCCAGAGGAGAAAGAGTTATTTCTTCCTGTATCATGCCGATCAAACCAGCCTTGCCAATCATGTACAGTCTTGCACAATCACCATGAGAACCAGGAATGCATGACTGGGGCTTAATGAAGTAGCCAATTGGTTTATAATCTGTATACCGGCATTTGCTATGCTTGTGTGGGAGACAGCTCTGAGAGCACAGGATGCTGCAGCTGTTGCTTAATGCAGCCTCTCGCTCAGCCTCCTCCCCCTGCACCCAATCATCACCTTATAAAAGCCACCTGGAGCAGAGGCTCAGCCTCTTGCTCCTGCATGGCATGCTGGTGGCTGTTGTTGCTGGTCTTCATCGCTCTGTGTTGTATGTGGTTAAAGGTAATGACGGAGTCCTTGTCTTTGAGTTTTTTATTCACAGAATGTGGCTGCTGCTGTTTTTGCCTCCCTTTAGTCGACCCTCTTGGTTTTACACCCTTAGTTTATTTCTTTCCACAAGGCTTCACTTGAGTTTGAGGACTGCTGTTTGATGTGCTGCACAAAAAGGGTGAGTGGAAGATGGCATCCCTACTCCTTTCTTAGAGTAATTTGTCTCTCAGCTAGGGGTGTCAACTCCACTTTGGGTTTATTTGCTTTCAGTTAAGGCAGTAGCTGCTTTCTAACTTATTTTTAGACTTTGTACTCAACCTCTTTTAAAACACTTGTTACAACAAAGAATCATTAAATTCATTAGTTGAGTTTTGCTTATTTTTTTTATCCTTTCACAGCTGTAGTCTTTTCGTTGCGTTTTCTCAGTGATTTTACTAAAAAAAACATTATCTTTAGGAACCATGTCTTTCCCTCCCCAGTACTCGTGTGCCTTTAGATTTAGAATTTTGGTCAAGATTTAATGCTAACTTCTGGGGTGCAAGTCCCTAGAGGGCATTGTTGGTACTTATTAAATCTTACAACAAAACACATAATAAACTTGAGATTTGAGGGCACAAACATCTGCCAAGACCTTTCCAACACTGTAAGGTGAATTAAATCAAATGTTGAACCTGGACATTCTTGCACTGTTAACCCATCAACCCCTGTTATACCGTATTTGATACAAACTTTTGTGATCCCTCTAACAAATCAATATGGTCAACAAATTATTAAAACATCTGAATACAATCAGATGAATAATAAAAATGTCCTTAAATGGATTATGTATTATAAATACTTGTTCAATTTTATGTTGTTTGTTAGGATTTCAGTAGAAGTGAAAAACATTTCAGCTCCAAAAATTTGAATTTTCAGACATTAAAGAGTTACAGTGCTTTTAAGAAAGTCCTGGATCTGCATCCAAATTCTAACCATGCAGTGCAGCTGGATCCACCTGATTCTGTAATCTGGCACATCCATCCTGCCAAGCTCCTGTATTAGACCAAAAGTGGGACGGCCCAATCAGAATCCTTTAGAGGTGGGAGCTACAACCAATATGATAGCAGGAATTGACTATATGTACAGAGATTAACGTGGATGCTAACTGCTTCTACCGCAGTTTTGTCAGATCACATTTCTTAAATGAGGAACAAATGACACTGAAAGCATGTCAGCCATGTTTTGGTGTGACTTGGCTATCCAATAAGGTGTTAAAAGGTCCTGTTCATTCTCTTATCACTATGAGCTGCTCCCCAGATGGACTAGTAAAACATTCAGTGGCGGACAACATACTCATCTCTATTACTTGAGTGAAAGTATAATACTCCTGGTAAAATATTACTCCAGTACAAGTGAAAGTTGTTCAGTTAAGTTAAAGTACTGGAGTACCTGCTTTTGAAAATAATTAAAGGAGACATATCATGCTGATGCATGATTTAATACTTACATATAATATAATAAATTTGAAAACAAGACCTTGCACCCCCTTAATTTTCAAAAAATGAGATATTGTATTTTTTCTGATATCTATGCCTCTGAAAATTTTTTTTTTTTTTTTTTTTTTTGTAATCTGGTAAAACACTTCCTCCTCTGTGATGTCCGTTAGCCACAAAACCATCACCAAGGACACATTCGTCCAGCGGCAGTATATAGATCCCTCGCTCACATTCACTCATTACCAGCTCTGGCCTGTAGGGGGACTCAATACGCGGTCGCTGCTTTGAGCCTGCCGGAAAATACAGTAGAAGAAGAAGGACAGGCTGGCTCTACCCCTGATAGAACTGACCAATCAGAGCACAAAGGGCTGTGATGTTGCGAGGTAACTTTAGGTCATCCTGAGATCCGAGTGTTTCAACGAGAGCTTGATAATGGCCTAAAATGAGGATTTTGAGAATGCTATTGTGGGGTAATGAAGGAACTAAATGACTTGTACTGAGGGCAGAAATGCTTTACAGGCATCCTAGTCTGGCATAGTGAAAAGGAGAAACAAGCATGATATGTCTCCTTTAAGAATTAAGAGTACATTTTGTTTTAATGTCTACGTGTTTGTTATTGTATTGTTGCCACAATGACTTTATACTGAATGCAGTGACCTACTTATAAAATCTGTAGAGTAAAAAGTTTGAGAATATGCTATGAAAACTGTAGAGATGCCGATTGAAACACGGTTTAATCAGACTTCAGATATGGCCATTGGGACTCTGATGTGGAATCATGGTCTGTATTTGCCGTAGCCATCATCACCGCCAAGACGAACCCCACAAGTAACGAGACCCTTCAAAGAAATTTAGTGGAGTTAAAAGTGCAATATTTGTCTTTCAGATGTAGTGGAGTAAAATTCATACATTTCCAAAAATAATATTCTAGAGTCAGTGGCGGCTGCTAGTCAGTCAGGGAGGGGAAGCTCATTTTTCTTCTGGCCTACATCATAAATTTATTTATTTATGTAAATGATCTGTGACCCTGTTGTACCAACTAGGTGTCTTTCAGGGATTTTATTTCCCCAAAAACTTAAATGATCTGTGACCAACACATTTTTTTGTTTATGACAGCACTTTAATGAGCATCTTTTCACCTGGATTTTATTCATACCAGGAATGCTGAAAAGATCTGATGCTTTTTGACACCTTTTGCACTAAATCACATTTTTATTTGTGACAGTTGATCTTCCCTGCTGTTATAACCATCTAGTTTTTTCTCTTCATCAAGGAAGACTATCAAATGTACCATGAAAAGATCTGATCTTTTTCCACAACCTTTTGCACTAAATCAATCTGCCATGGCGTGCAGCTTGATCTAGCCCTGCACCAGCCTGTGAAACTACTAGTTTTGTGAGCTGTGAATGTGAGTGAGAGAAGCTCCCCAGCTCAGCTGCTCATTTTGTGAAAAGAATGGCCTACGAATTGACCAAAATCTGGTCTACAATCATTCATACTATCTGCCATGACGTGCAGCTTGCTAGCAGCTGGAGACAGCTATGTTAACAGTACTGTTTAAAATGGGCTGGAGAATGTGAGTGAGAGAGAAAGCTCTCGAGAGCTCCAGCTGCTCATTTGTGAACTGGATATAAGAACAAAAATTAGAAGATACCCGGAGAGAGGGTGAGCCTAGCGATACGCTGATTTTGGCTAGCAGTTCACTGTTAAGCTGGAGGTCGATAAAGCCTCGGATCAGGCTCCAGACAGACTGAATGTAAAATCATCATGCAGAGAGCTCACCCGGTGAAGGTGAGCCTTCACAGGTAGCCCACTGCCTCGCGATTGAGCCCCCATTCCTGAGGCGCTGGCGTCCGGTGACGATTGACCTCAGACAGATCATCAATCATCATGCAAGCTCAGCGTCAGGCCAACCCAACTGCCTCATAGACCCAGTTTCACAGCTGGAACAACGCCCGATGCGTGAGACAAAGCCATTTAGCGCTGAAGTCAATGAAGGCGTCCAGTTTCCACAGTGGAACAACCACTCTATATTTAAAGTCTGAAGGCGATCTTAGAAACAATCGCCACTGTCTAGAGTCAAAAAACTATAAAATATGTTTAAAGGTGTAGTCAGCGATGTGGGAGAAAACGACTGGAGAGGTTGTTTATAAACGAATTTAGACCCGCCTCTCCCTTCATACCTCACTCCTGGCTCCACCCCCGAAAGCTGATGGACGTGCATCGTCATGGAAAGCGACGTGAAACTAAATGGCTAAAACAACAGTACACTCTGGCAGATTAGACAATAAGATGAATGCCCAACGGCTGTTACTGTTATGTGATACGGATGTGGGGGGGGTGTACTCTGTTTTGGTAACTCGACCCGAGCCACAGTATTTACCTGCTGAAATTCAGAGCCAAGGCTGTGTATTGAAACCAGACTTTTTTTCCAGCATGCTGTCAGTGGGGACATCTTGTGGATGGAGAGGAGAAATACGGTGAATTTGACAAATAGTGCATTAGATTAGAAGATTAGAAGATCGCTGACTACACCTTTAAGTACAGTTCTCAAGTAAATCTACTTCATAAGCCCTGAATCGATTGAATGGTCCTTCTGGTGTCAAATTATCCAGAACCATATCCACACCAAAATCATGTCACCTCTTCCTTGTGTCATGAGCAACATTCTCATGAAAATCTATTGAATTTTGATTATAGGTGGTAATGCCAAAAAATTGCAACGTTAACAAATCATTTATCTAACTATAATATCTGTATCCAAAATCAGATCAGCACTTAAGTCTCCCCACTTCCTTGTGCCATGGCCAAATTCCCTTAAAATTTCAGAAAAATCTGCCAAGAACTTGTTGAGTTGCTCTTTTCACCAACTTAACAAACGCCCTTGTGGCAGAGATAATGAAAAACATCTCGGACTAAACAATAAACCATTTAGTAATCAGCCATGAAATGCACGTTGCTTTAGGTCAACAGCTTAAGAAAAATCCATAATAACATCCGTACAGCCAGACCGAACACCAAATACAACCAGATCAACTTGTTTCCTGTAAAAGACCCTCGTGTTTTCTTGTATTAAGAGCCGCTCAGTATCAAATCAATTACCTGTCACTGGAGAACCAGCCTCTCCCCCGGAAACAAGCCCTAAAATACGCACAGAAAAGCCGCACATCTGCTTCAGAAAGCCTCCGTGACCCAGAGAGACACACGAGCAGCACAACCGAGAATCTGCCACTGAACTGACATAATAAACTAAACACACAAACACACTCACGCACACAACAAGACGTCTTTGTTCCACCAGATTCATGTCAGCTCCTCTTCCCTCAGTTGGCCCCAACAAATGCACCGAGCTGCCGAAGTCGGCCTCATAAATAGTTGAATGTAAATTACCCTCGGGTGCTCATATTGACTCGCTAAAATGAGCTAGGGCCTGCCATGTTGCAATAAACCACAAGATTTTTTTCCCCCACAAACACACATGCACACACTGAGAGAGGCTTAACCAAATGTAATTTACCAGCTGCTTTCTAATGGGGCTTCATCTTTCAATATAAATGTTAATAATCTATGATTACTCTCAGCGCTGCTACACAGGGAGCCCGGCTTTTCTTTCATGTCTTTATGGAAGTTTCTCTCGCTCTTCTTCTGCCTCCTCTTGCTCATGTCTTCATGCTTTTGGGAAAAATGTTTTTGAATACAGACATCAAGCAGAAGATTTACATCTTTTTGTTTTGCCAGCATGGAGGAAGATGACTGCAGAGTCCATTCTGCGCATCATTAACCTCCATTCTTTGTGGTTATCATCTCCTAAAGTTTCCCTCCCTTTGCATGGTGTCTTTGTAGTTTTGGAGCCATGTGAACTGGGATTAAATGCATAAATGATGTGCTGAGATGAGCGATCAAAGTATGAATATGAAGGTCAGGCTGTCAGTTTAACAGGCTGGAGAATCAACTGAAGCCCAAATCAGCTTATAGAAAGGAAATATTTATTACTCATAGGCATTATGTAATACATTTTAATATGATGTCTTCATCAAACAGCTCATTGACAGCAAAGGATCAGATTGTGAAACAGACTGATACACTGGCACATGAGTTTAACAGCAACAGGAAGAGAGTAAAGCTTCACAAAGACACTTGAAAAGTTAGTATTTTTTGAAGTAGAGTTATAAAGAGGGCCATGGCACAAGGAACTTTTGAGCTTTGTTCACTGGGGGGGATATCAGGGCCAGTAGATTACTTTAGATAAAATTGTTTAATCATTTTGGGTAACTCCCTCAGTGAAATTAGGATCCCAATCATTCATTATACTTCTATGAAATTATCATTTTCATCATATTTCATGTTTTATGGATTTAAAGCTGGGGTCTACGATCTGAAAACCAGTTTGGCTGTTGAGACAGATTTGAAAAACGCAGCCTACCCCCCCTTCACTCACCCCTTCCCTCTGTGTTCCAAGATCCCGCTCCCAGCTCGTGTCGCCTCCTAACAACACGCCCCCTCCGATAGAACAAGAAGCTGGCCGGCAGAAAATAGCAGCTACAACAACTTCAAAAACAACTCAGAATGTCAGATTTCTCATAGCTGAAAGTAACAAACACGACAGTCATCCCCCCTGTAACACAGCGGTAGCCTTTTCAATTGGACCGGTAGTGAAGCTGGTCTGACGTCGCCAGAGCAGAGCCGATTGTGGGCGAGGATTTACCTTTCTCAGCGTGTCTTCACCAGCTCAGTTTACAATGCTAACGATGCGTGGCTAACCTATGCTGAAATCTATTAACAGAGCCTACCCGCTCCGACCAACAACGTTCAGTCATTAGCCAGTACAGGCACAGACTAACCAGAGTTATTCAGCAGACATCTCCCACTGTAGTAAACAAAGTTATTACCTATTCAACAGAAATTCGTCTGTCTCAGCATCAGTTTTCAGTTTTCAGTCCCAAATCATTCCGTTGGGACCTGTATTGCTCATGTTTCTTCCTTACTTCAGCCTTTTCCTCGAAACTTTTACGTTTCCTTCCCTTCGATGTGGGGGGAAACAGAAGCGGCCTCCCGGTTTCGGTGCTGGTCTTCTCCGGCCCCATGACGCTTCAGTAGCTGTGCAGCTCGCTGCTCACCGGTACATGAGGGAGGTAGTGGGGAGGAGGCAGGACCATGGATGGGACGGTGCGGAGCAGGGGAGACAGGGGATTGGATGGACTCACAGACCGCCGTTCCCTGCGGTTCGGACTGGTCAACTATTATGCCGCTTCGCAGCGGATATACTGAATGGATTTTTTTATTTATTTTTTGGTCTTTATATTGCATAGATCGAGCCGTAGGACCATAACGGCCTTATAAACGGTGTTATTAAGATGTACCAAGCTTCCAAATCGTAGACCATAGCTTTAATAAATAGCTCAAAAAAATAATATTATTAATAATAAATAATAATAAATATGTGGGGTTTTGGGTTTGTCTTCTCAAAAAGTGTTGTACATACTTGTTTAGAAATCTTTAAAAAGAGAAACCTGATGAAAATTCAGATCTTTTTCTTGTAATTGCACACGGTTTTTAAGCATTTACAGCTTAATAATGATAAATAGTTGCATAAATGTTTTATTTTTATCTGTGAAAACTGCAAAATAATTTATTCAAAGGGCATTTTCTGACACAGTTATTGACTAAAAAGGTAAATAAAACAGGCAGCTATTTATATTCATAGTAGTAAAATGATTCATAATTATAATAAAGCATGCACTGGATCACGGGCATTATTACAATATACGTACCTGTCAAGATGTTGAGCGTGCATGCCACATGTGTCATGACTCAAAACATCCTGCTGATGGTCGTTTTTGGAATTTCAGAATATGGTCACCCTATATATATATAGCATTAAGTTGTTTCTCTCTTGAAGGAAGCTGATTGGGCCGAGCCGCTTTGGGCTGAGCACAGTCCTTATAGATAGGAGCTTAGCAAGATGGATCTGACTGACTACGGATATTAAATCAGAAATCAAACCTGCGAGGTTGTGATGGTGTTAATATCAAAGAGTTTTCATTAGCACTGCTGCTTTACAAGCCACAGTGATTACTAAAGCTATCAGCCATGTTTCTTTGCTTCCTAAAGTGACAACAGAAGCTGTGTCTCCACTTTGTGTATTTTCCATCCCTCAGCGTCAGTGTGAGGTTATAATAGCTCGTTTAATAGCCACATTAGCAGGATGCGGCGCGACAAAGCTATGGATTAATACTCTCTGATCCCTCGCAGTCAAGCCCATTAAAATGTATGCAATTTGGTATTATCTCCGGTGCCATGCCTGCCTGTTGACTCCACGTGGTGGGTAGTGAGTTTAAAATGATTCTGAATGTATCAGAGCCCAATTTTCTGTGTTTAATGACTCACTGAGTCTGCTGTTTTCCCTCCCCTGGACTCCCCGTAAAAATAAAGATAGGGCATGCCTATCATTCCTTTCTAACCTGCCAATCATAATCCACTGCTGAAATTACAGTCCCCCACATGGCTCCTGCTCGGTGAGGGGTAGAGCGGGCCAGCTGTATTTGTACCTGTGGGTATGCTGCTTCTCCTGGCACCATATTGTCTGTTCCAGGGGAGAGTAGACAATCCAGCCTCCACCTGTATTTCTCTTTTTATATAAAGTTTTGTCAAGAATCAAGGGGAAGACTGAAGTAATATCAACCTCAGAGCCTGTCAGAACACTATCTAAGGAATTTCATGTCACCAAAAATAATAAAAATGCCACCGGGCTGTTGAGGCCCACCAGTATGACAGCTGATTGATGCACTGAGATTGAACTGATACACTGTCTTGTTTTAATGAACAGGATTTTGTCAATTCAGAATTGCTTGCTCTGATATTGTAGATTTTACTCTGCTGTGTCAGCTAAACAGTCAATCGACAGGCTTGGACCTCTATGTGAGTCAAGTTTTCACATAAACTTAAGCTGAGAATTTTGAGACTCTGCCCACAGAGAGACAAAAATGTTTTTGTTTTTAAAATGTTATGGAGTTTGCATCATTCCAAGAAATGTGTCCGTACACATGAAAACCCTGAACCTACTGTAGTATATATTATCTTTAGACTATCTTTTTAGTCTTTTATTTTCCTTCTTTCTCTGTGTTTTAGTCTCATTCTTTTTTTATACTTTTATTTGTTGCTTTTTAAAAATCATTTTAGCTCATTTGTCTTGTATTGACTACTTATTTGCTATTTTAACAGACTGGTGTCTTTATTTACTTTTAATTCAGATGGTTTTATCTTGCTTCATACTTTTAATCATTTTATAGAAAACTTTTAAGGTCATTGGGCCTCATGCATGAACATTTTCTTATTCTCATCCTAAATTTTTCTTACCTTTTTTTCTTATGTTGTGTTCGTACAAACATGCTCCGTCAGATTCAACAAACACTTCTATCTTAAGAAAAGTGTCTAAATGACCCGCGGAAACATGATGAATGCCACCTGTGCATACTTAAGCGCACAAGCACGAGGATAGCATATTTGCATAAGTAACACCCCGAGAATACCATATAAGGATACACACCACAAAACAGGAGTGTTCATTCATGAAGACGGCACCAAACACACACTTTCTTCCAAGTGCCTGGCATGCCAGGGCATCCAAAAGAAGAGGCTCAGCCATGACGCAGCTGGTTACTCTCTCTTTTTTTTTTTATGTAGACCAGTCTAATAAACCTTCAATTAATAGATTTTACTGTATTCTCTGGTTTGAGATCCTCAGATTTATTTCGTCTTATGCTATATATAATTAAAAACGCTTCAAATTAGTTAAATGTATAATCAGTATGTAAGGAACTTGATTTGAAAAGAGCAGACTAATTTGTTGTGATTTTTAAGACAAGTCTGGACCACTCGTAATTTGTGTTTGTACTTGAAAGAAAATGCTAAATACGAAAAAAATGCTGAATGCGACAAATTCTCCCAAATCATTTGTATGCAACACTTACAAACATATTTGTTCGTACGAATGGTTCTTGCATGAGGCCCGATGTGTTATTGTTTTATCTATTTTATTATCTCTATTCTACTATTTTATATTGTATTTTTATATCGTTTTGTTTTTAACTTTACTTTGGTCCTTACTGTCTCATTTTATGTAGCAGTGTTTCTGCATTGTCTAGGTTCCTCTGACATATGGAGGGGGCCTTTGAGCCATGTGGCCAGAGTCACTGGACATGGCACCTGTGCCATGGGTGGAGTTTGCACTTAGAGTCATTCAGCCTCTTGTGTGTTGCTGTATCCTGTTGTGTTGTGTGTCTGGCCCAATGGGGTCGGGGCCTCCTCTGTGTCCATTTTTAGTGACTGGGCCTGGACTGTTCTGCCTACTTTTTGGGATTTAAGTTATTTATGTGTTGTGGAACTTTCTCACTTTTATTTTCCTAAATGTTCTTTGATTATAATAATGCTTTTTCGGTTGTTCTTTTTTCCTTGTGTTTAAACTCCTGTGCTTTGTTGTCTTATGTTCCTGCCTGCTGTCAAAGCACTTTGTAAACCAATGATTTTAAAAGTGCTATGCAAATAAAGTTTATAATAATAATAATAATAATAATAATTATTATTATTATTATTATTATTATTATTATTATTATTATTATTATTATTATAATTATATATGCCAGGCCTGCAAATAGCACTGTGGCGTTGCTGCATACATTCACCAAGACCAGAGAAGAATACATGGAGCATTGGCCATTTGTGTTTGGGATGACTACATTCCTGGTTTACCCACTAATGTTTTATGTGGTTAATGTGCTCCTGTGTTACTTGTTGTTGTGACTGACTTGGTGTGACAGTGTATTTATGTCTTTTTTTACGTCGCTGTAAAGCAAGGTTTCCCTAGGTGGACAATACTACAACTACAACTGCTACTAATAATGATAACAATAATTATACATTTTATTTAAAAGCGCCTTTCTTAACACTCAAGGACACTTCACAGAGTAAATAAAAACACAATTAAAATAAATAAAAGCAACAAACAAGAGTGCCATAAGGTTAAAAAAGATCAGAGAAGTTATGGAGAGTTTTGAAGAGATGGGTTTTTAACTGATTTGATGTGAGGTAGAGAGTTCAGGTTTCTGAGGTCCGGTGGGAGTGAGTTCCAGAGTCTGGAAGCAGGGCGACTGAGGCTGCGTTTACACGGCAGCAAAAACCGTCAAATCCGATGAGTTTTCATTGCGTTTTGGCCTTGGGTTTAAATGGAAACGCACTGCAATTTTTCCAGAAACAGTAACTTTTGAAAATGGGCTTCAGAGTGGAGAGTTTTCAAAACACTCTATATGCAGGGCCGTGTTGACTCGTATCAGAGTATTTCAGGGTGAAACGCTGTCATCACTGCATGTGCTGCACTCGCATACCAGGAACAACAACGGCTTCGGCAACTAGCAAGTAATGTGTGAGCCTCTTACCGTGCTCGGTTTGTTATCCAGACAAAACTATCCAGACACAATTTTTGTCCAAACTGATTTGTTGTCCAGAAAAGAAACTCCTGCGTCTCTGTGCGTCTATTCGCCATTGTTGTTTGTGAAAAGTTTTTCTTCTTAATACATGTGTTGGAGCAGTGCTGCCTCTCTGCAGACCTACACCGCCATCTACTGAACCAGCATGCTCTGTCTGAATGCAAAAGAATTTGAAAACACAAAGGAAGAATCTTTACGTTTTCAAGTCAGGAGTGTCCGTGTAAACGTAGCCTGAAGGCCCTGCTCTCCATGGTGCTGAGACGGGCGGAGGGCACAGAGAGGTGGAGGGAGGAAGAAGCTCTGAGGGGGCGAGAGGGGGCAGCAATGTGGAGGAGATCAGACAGGTAGGAACGGCGAGGTTGTGAATAGCCTGAAATCCATACAGCGGGGATTCTGAATTGAATTCTGAAAGTGACCGAGAACCAATGGAGGTGCTGGAGGACGGGGGTGATGTGGTGGAAGGAAGGGGGTCTGGTGATGATGTGGGCTGCAGAATTTTGGACTGGTTGGAGTTTATGGAGGGATTTGTGAGGGGAACAAAAGAGGAGTGAGTTGCAACAACCAATACTTGAGATGACGAGGCTGTGGACTAGGATGGCAGTGGTGTGAGGAGTGAGGAAGGGGCGGAGATGATCGATGTTACGGAGATGAAAATATGCAGACCGGGTTGTGTTGTTAAGTGCGTTTCCATTACCTTTGGATGTGCGCAAAATGTAAATAGTGCAATAAAAAACTGGTAATGGAAACACCTGAATTTCGAAAAAGCACTAAAATATGGCCAAAAAGTTTTTGCGCTTTCATGAGGTGGTTTTTCAGACGTTACGATATTCAAATATATTGTAAAAGCGCAATGGAAACACTTTTTCTGCAATTATACGTCACAGGACGTAGTGTACCTGGTCAGATGATCACTTCTCTCGGAGTAAACATGGCGCAGTACGTTAGGACAGAGGAGGAGACGGAGACTTTTCTTACTATTATTCTCGAGAAAAACACATCTGCCACACTAGACAGCAAACAACAGAGTAATGCAGAGTGTTATAAGGAGATAGAAACAGAAATGAGGGAGAGAGGCTTCAACTAGCCTTGGCATCCATCTTCCTGCTGTGAAATCTTGTGGGATGATATGAGTTACAACGCTCCTGCCAAGAACGACTGTCAATGGAAACATGTTCAAAGCTTAAATATACTTAGTCGAAATTTTCGGAATATCGCTTTTAATTTGCGAAAAACTGTAATGGAAACCCAGCTATTGATGTGAGAATGAAAAGAAAGTGGGCTGTGACACCCAGACTCTTGACCTACAACAACAAGGAAGTTGAAGTGGAAGCATACTTATACATCATGAGAAATGTGAACAAACACATGTCTCACATTTTGCTGCAAAAAAAAAAACTAGCTCAGAAGTTTCAACTGACACTGCATTCTGCCATTGTCTCTGCTGTTGTCAGAGTTTTCTCTCTGGTATAAGCAAGAAGTTGGGTTATGACGTCATTGTTTCTGAAACATCAATATTCGTTGTACACATGGAAATGCAAGGCTAGTGTTTTATCAGAGAGACCTCGCTGATGTAGCATAACTGCCCTTTGTCTTGTAACTGTGCTCAGACTGACCATGGTGAATCACTTGTGGCATGTAACTGGCTTCAACAGAATCACCTTAGTAGCAGAGTTTGGTGGTTTCTGGTTCAATTATGGCCCTATTCCACTAGCACGCCTTGGCCCTACTCTCCTCGGCCCTACTCGATTTGCAGTGTGTTTCCACTAGCCCGGTACCTCCTAAAACAAGCTAGTTTTAGTACCTACTCCGCTCTGGTTCCAAGCGAGCAGAGTCAATACTAAAAGATGACGTCACCGACTGCCAGCTACTGATTGGTCAGACAATGTCGTCATCGATGACTCATGAGCGCAACGGCCTAGCATGCTAGCGTCAGCTACCGTTAGCTTACCCTCATACGTCTTTTCTTTGCAGTTCGATTGCTCTCGTCCTCGGCTTCATTCTGTTGTATAGCTTCCAAAACTCTCCTGTGCTTCTCAAGGGGTATTTCTTCTTGCCACCTGCAGCCTTCTTCTGCTTTCCTTTTTTACTCGGTTTGTGACAAAAAGCCACAGATTGTTGTGTCGCACTCAAAATGACGTCACCGCAGTGCCACTCAGCTGTTTACAGCGACACTGCACCCCGTTGGGCAGGCGACTGGGGCTAATGGAAAAACAGCACAAGACCGGTAGGGTAGAGTAGGGCTAATGGAAAAGGGCCATTACACAACCTACTCTTAAAAATGATGATCATCTACTCACTGCTGTGTCAGTGGCGTGTAAATGGGCATGAAAGGGCTTGAATGTGTTATTTGATACTGATGAACAACTCACATAGAAACTCCAACCATCAGAGAGTAAATGGGTGTGAATGTGTAGATGTGACCTGTGGTACAAACTGCTTTGAGATGCTAAAGACTATGAAAGCTCTATATAAGCTCAAGTCCATTTGGTCCATTTTGATTAAAAGAACTGATGCTAGTTGAAAGGCAATGCCAACTATTGATTTGATTTGTTTTTCTTCGGTTCACTCACTTTGCATCTTGTGATTTGCTGAAAATGAACCATTGACATTTCAATATGTGAAAGCATTTCTTTCTTTACAACATTTTTCCACCTCTGAAAGCAATGCGTGACACCGAAGGGATGACATTCATGTTTATGCAGTCTCTAATATAAACCCAACAAACATCCTTTCAGATTGACTCCACGAAAGCCGAGGTGCGATCACAGCCTCTGATTTGATCTCAGAAACTCTGTGAACTGCGGCCCAAAAATAGCCCCATCAGGATCCTGTATGTGTCTGATAACAGTTTGAACTGCAGTCGATGCAGCGTCTACTCGTCATCGCAGGCTCTAACAAATTCACATTTTTCATGTCACATGTGTGAAAGACATAAAACAAATGCAGAGTGGATGATGATGATCACTCTGCTGAAAATAACGGCTGGATGAGCAATGAAGAAAAGAGAGAGGGAGAGAGAGAGAATGTGCTGATTAAGAGCTGACAGTTTCCTCATCTTCAGCCAGAGTGACACTTCTTCACATTTCGCTGCACGTTTGATGCCCTCAGAATTTCATCGAGCTGAAGAAGGAGCTCCACAGAACTCCAGTGTTTAGTCAGTAAATCACCTCAACAAAAACGTTATTTTTCTAACAACCAAATGATAAATAACCACTGCCTAGAAATTGCCTACATATTCAGGTACACAATTGCCATACAGTAAAAGGGCAGTGGAATGTCAGAGGGAAACAGGGATTAAATGGCACGCAAGACAAAAGACCCAAAGGACCCATAATCTGGTCCTTGATTTTAGTAAGAATACATTTGCAAATGGAGGAGAAGATCCCTCAAACTGTTCATGAGATATGTTCAAAGTCAAGGGATATTGATTGTACCTTTAAAAATTGCTTGTATTGTTTTTTATTTGTTTTGTGAAGCACTTTGTGACTTTGCTGGTCTTGAAAGGTGCTATATAAATAAACTTACTTTTGTCATTATTATTGTTATAAACTTGGGTCTCATTGATGACCTTTGGCTGCCAATGTCAAACAGAAGCATCATTTCAGAAAACCGATAAAAGGCTTTTAAAAAATAAGTTCATGAATGAGGAATGAGACCTAAAAAGTTTGGTCTTTGACTGATGACCTACGGAAAGAGGTCAGTTTATTCTTGGATCAGAGTGAATAAACCAAACACAAGATGGACATTTAGAAAGTGGGAATGGGCAGAACCTTTGGAATGTATCCCTGGCAGGTGATTGGATGATTACTTTGTCAATCACATGCATTATGGGCCAATCAGACAATGTAGTAGGCAGGCACCACTGCTGCAGTGTAGGACAGCAAACCTGAGCCACTTTGTTCAACAAACTCTTGCCAAAACATGTTGGAAGTGGAGCAAGAATGTCTTTTATTACCTCCGCCAAGGAGGTTATGTTTTCGGGAGAATTTGTCTGTTTGTCAGTCTGTGAACAAAATAACTCAAAAGTAATGGATGGATTTTGATGAAATTTTCAGGAAATGTTCTGCATGGGAAAAGGAAGAAATGATTTGATTTTGGTGTTGATCCGGATCAGCGTTTGGCCGCCATTGCGAAAAATGTGATTTCTGTTAATAACTACTGAACTAAAATAGATAGCATTATGAATCCAATTGCTAATGGTATGTTTTCATGGTCAAGGAATCTAAATATTTAGATGAAATAAAGGTAGGACTAATATTTATGGTCAAAATCACAATATGGCTGAGGACTGTGGTGCTGGCGGAGGTCTGCACTCTCTGAGTGCTTTTCTAGTATTGTAAAATGTTTTCATTAGCCGTGTTCGAAATCGTCCACTCATTCACTCACTCACTATTCCCTATGTAGTGTAAATGAAACAGTGGACTACGTAGGGACTACGTAGGGACTACGTATGACCAAAAGACATTTCGGACACTACACTGAAATTTTCTAAGTGTCAGTAAATGAGCTGGATATCCCTGTGACAGCCAATGTTCACGTAAACAAACGGGGCACTTAGGAGGATAAGTAGCAAATTTTGAAGCTGTTTACAAACGTTAAAAGATGTAAAAGAGCTACGCTATGAACGTGTTAAAGATATTTTATCATTTTTTACATTTAAAATTAAAGCAGCCCCTAACAGCCTTCTTTCTCTTCTTCAATGGATAAGCACAACCACATTGCATTGTGGTATATGGGAGCACAATATAGGGTACATCGTATGTGCACTCACATTTGCTGTGCATTGTGGGTATTTGTAGTGCACTATTTTTGATTTAACCTTTATTTAACCAGGAAAACCTCATTGAGATTAAAAATCTCTTTCACAAGAGTATCCTGGACAAGACAGCAGCACATTCAACAGTTTTACACATACATGTAGTCATCAAACACATAAAACAAGAATTCAGTCCATTAAGAAAGAGAAGTCAAAATTCAGACCAGTGGCGATTGCTCTAAGACTGCAAGGGAAGCTCAGCTTCCCCTAAAATATCCCCAAAAAAAGTGGTGATATGTCCTGCTGTGTGTACATTTCATTGACTAAATATGAGCTAGAATACCTTCATCTTTTGTTCTGAATCAGCAAGTTATCATAGGTAACTGACGCGACTTCCTTCTCATTCATCCCCGGAGCGTCTCAGCGCTACAGTCGGAGTCGGACGCTGAGCGTCTTCAGACTTCAACAGGAAAACTTAGAGTGGGTTGTTCCACTGTTGAAACTGGACGGTCATTGGATAAATGCTGGGCTTTGTCCCGCCCATCAGACGCTCAGCGTCTCTGGGGGTCTATGAGGCAGTGGGCTGGCCTGGACGCTCAGCTTCTGCGTGATGATTGGATGATCTGTCTGAGGCCGAATCCCTTTTTGATTGACAGTGAAACGAGCCAATCAGCGATCTTGAAGTATCGTCCTTTACTGCAGCATCTTCTAAGTTTTACATTCAGTTGTTCTGGACTGATCCGGAGGCTTTATCGATCTCCAGTGACTTTATCTTTCTTAAAAACGACTAGCGTTGTGTTTGAAGACTCTCTCCTGCCACTTTTCTTTTCACCAACGAGCAGATGCGGATCTTCTCTGCCTTTCACTCACACTCACGGCCAGTCAATAGTCTCATGTAGCTGCTCCAGCTGCTAGCAAGCTGCACATCATGGCAGATAGTATGAATGTTGTAGACCAGATTTTGGCGAAGCCATTTGATAGTTTTCCTTACAAAGACAAAATTAGAGTAAAACAGCAGGGCAGATCAACTCCTAAGATTGATTTAGTGCAAAAGGTGGGGAAAAGTAACAGGTCTTTTCAGCATTCCTGTTATGACAAGGCGAGCTGGCTCATTGGAAGTGCTGTCACAAATAAAATGTGTTGTCTGGTCAAAAGTGAGTTTTGGAGAATAAAATCCCTGGAAAAGACACCAAACAGGGTCACAGATCATTTAGATAAATAAACAAAATTATGATGTAGGCCGGAAAAAAAATGAGCTTCCCCTCCTTGACTGACCAGCAGCCGCCACTGATTCTGACAGCTTATTTTGCTTGGATTGTCCACAGGAGAAGTGCATCAGTCAAAACATCTGCAGTCAGATGTATTTGCCTCCAAGTTGCTCAACATTGACTTAAAAGTGTCTAGTGACACCAGATCTTTTAGTTTCAGGTGTTTTGTAGTTCATTCCAAGCATGTGGAGCTGCAAACCTGAACACCTTTTTTCCCAGCTCAGTTCTTACTTTGGGAACAGGCAATAAGAAAAGATCCTGGGACAGAAGATTATAAGATGCTGTGCTCTTCTGACTGATGTAAGTCAGCAGGTAGGATGGAAGCAGACCAAGGATACATTTATAAATAAGAATATGCCAGTGATTAAGTCTGCGTGCAGACAAAGAAGACCGTCCAACACGAGCATACAGCAAACAATGATGAGTAAGAGATTTAAAACCAGTGATGAACCTCAGAGCTCCATGATACACAGTATCCAGAGAGTGTAAGCTATTAGAGGAGGCATGCATGTACAAAACATCACCATAGTCCAGCACAGACATAAATGTAGCAGAAACCAGTCTTTTTCTGGATTCAAAGGAGAGACAAGACTTAATTCTAAAGAAAGAAATGAACTTCAGTTTTAACTTTTTAACAAGATGCTGAATATGGGCAGAGAAAGAGAGAGAATCATCGATTACAACACCACAATACTTACAGGAAGAGACAAGTTCAATCTGAGAACCCTGAGCAGTGATCACCGAAGGCAGGCTCGAATAGTATAGTAATAGTAGCTACTAGTACTAATCATAATAGCATAGTATATAGTATATAGTATAGTACTAATACTAATAGTAATAGTATAGTACAATATAGTGAATGAAATTAACTGCTGAGAACATTAACAACATTACAAAATGGCGAACTCACTATATAGTACACTATATCTGTGATAGGGAACGATTTGGAACACAGCTATTGTTGGCATTTTTTTCATTAAAAAATAAACTTGCTATCCAGATCTGATAAAAACTGACTGAGGCTGTTAGCGTCTACAAGCAGCCACTTCCTGCCGTCGTCTCACTCGTTGGTCCAAGCCTTTCCTGCTTGAAAGGAAGCTGTCCAGGTCAGAACAAAGGACCAAACAACATATGACTCAAACAACTCTGGGGCAACTTGGTCAAAAACACTGCCAATGACTCCCATGTAATAATAAAAATAATAATGCATTTTATTTAAAAGCACCTTTCAAGACACTCAAGGATGCTGAACAAGATTAAAAAAAACAACCACAGTAAAATCAACAATAAAAATAAAATCAACAATAATGATAAAATCAACAATAGAAAAGCACAACAGAGCATGTGACCACGTTGATCATTTGCATCTTATTTGTATTCTAAGGTTTTTAATTCAAGCTCTTCCTCAGTCAACTCTTAGAACTGAGGAACTGGAGCAGCCTTTGGGAGGACAGGTTAAAGGTCTTCTTCTGAACAGCTGCCTCTTGGATCAGTGTGTTTTACCATTAAGATACAGAGAAAGCTTCCCAAACTCGTCTATGATTTTGAAGTCGGTGTATAAGACTTTTTAAGATGTTTATTTCTGACAAAGTGTTTAAAACCAGAACATTTCAGTGCTTAACCTTCTCTTAATTGCTTGCGATGCACGACTATGACAGATATTTTTGGAATTGCTACAAACAGAACCTGAGCACCGTTGTTAGCCTAACAAACTTCACTTCAAATGCAGTTTGAAGCCTGAAAGGAATGTGCAGATGGCAGCTGTTAAACCATCTGTTTGCTGTGAGAAAATGGAAATTATATGAAAGCTGCATATGTTATTAAAATCTGAAAGTGCTCCAAATGTTCGCTTTGTTACTCTGCAGATTACAGAACATCGAAAAGCCTGGGACAGTGACCTTTCTGATTGTGTTTTGGAGTGTTTTTGTCTTTACTTGTGCCTCAATTTTTATTGTGCAGTTTTAGCTGAACATAGACAACCGCAGAGCAACAGCATGTTTTCTCCTCTTTTTTTGACTTGACAACAAAACACCACAAAAAAACTGATCTATGTGAGAGTGTTTGTCCAATTTCCTGTAGACTTATTCTAAGGTACAATTCCCTGACATGTCTGGATTAACATCTTATTTGCATATATCAGAACTTAATATAAAGGTCTTACCTGTTCATAATAAGTAAAATTATCTGCCAATGAGACAAGCCAAATTTACATTAAAGTGGTGTCTAAAAATAAAATGTTATATCTAGAGTAGTTATTAAAGATGAATTTAAGACCCTCACTCAGGATTTTTTTTTTTCATTGACAAATACTTTTGTATCTTTACAAGCCATTCAATACCTTTCTTGCCTATTATTCCTTGCAGTAAGATACAGTACAGGCCAAAAGTTTGGACACACCTTCTCATTCAATGTTTTTTCTTTATTTTCATCACAGATTACATTGTAGATTCTCACTGCAGGTATCAACACTATGAATGAACACATGTAGAATTATGTACTTAACAAAAACATGTCTTATATTCTAGTTTCTTCAAAGTATCCACCCTTTGTTCTGATTACTGCTTTGCACACTCTTGGCATTCTTTTGACGAGCTTCAACAGGTAGCCACCTGAAATGGTTTCCAACAGTCTTAAAGGAGTTCCCAGAGATGCTTAGCACTTGTTGGCCCTTTTGCCTTCACTCTGCGGTCCAGCTCACCTCAAACCATCTCGATTGGGCTCAGGTCCGGTGACTGCGGAGGCCAGTCATCTGGAGTAGCACTCCATCACACTCCTTCTTGGTCAGATAGCCCTTACACAGCTTGGAGGTGTGTTTGGGGTCACCGTCCTGTTGAAAAATAAATGATGGTCCAACTACATGCAAACCAGATGGGATGGCATGTTGCTGCAGGCTGCTGTGGTAGCCGTGCTGGTTCAGTATGCCTTCAATTTTGAATAAATTCCCAACAGTATCACCAGCAAAGCAGCCCCACACCATCACACCATAGACTCCATGCTTCGCAATGGGAACCAGGCATGCAAAATCCATCTACTCACCTTTTCTGCGTGGCACAAATACACGGCGGTTGGAACCAAAGATCACAAATTTGGACTCATCAGACCAAAGCACAGATTTCCACTGGTCTAATGTCCATTCTTTGTGTTTCTTGACCCAAACACATCTCTTATGCTTGTTGCCTCTCCTCAGCAGTGGTTTCCTAGCAACTATTTGACCATGAAGGCCTGATTCACGCAGTCTCCTCTTAACAGTTGTAGTAGAGATGTGTCTGCTGCTGGGGCTCTGTGTGGTATTCATCTGGTCTCCAATCTGAGCTGCTGTTAACTTGTGATTTCTGAGGCTGGTGACTCAGATGAACTCTTTCTCAGCAGCAGAGGTGACTCTTGGTCTGACTTTCCTCGAGCGGTCCCCTTATGAGCCAGTTTCGTTGTAGCCCTTGCCCTTGGGGACACATTCAAAGTTTCTGCAATTTTTTGGATTGACTGACCTTCATTTCTTAAAGTAATGATGGCCACTTGTTTCTCTTAACTTAGCTGATTGGTTTTTGCCATAATATTAATTCTAACAATTGTCTAATAGGGCTGTCGGCAACACAACTGATGGTCCCAACCCCATTTATAAAGCAAGAAACTCCATTAATTAACCCTGGAAAGGCACACCTGAGAAGTGAAAACCATTTCAGGTGTCTACCTGTTGAAGCTCATAAAGAGAATGCAAAAAGTCTGCAAAGCAGTAATCAGAGCAAAGGGTGGATACTTTGAAGAAACTAGAATATAAGACATGTTTTCATTTATTTGTTAAGTACCTAATTCCACACATGTTCATTCATAGTTTGGATACCTTCAGTGAGAATCTATAATGTAAATAGTGATGAAAATAAAGAAAACACACTGAATGAGAAGGTGTGTTCAAACTTTTGGCCTGTCATGTATTTATCTGGACTTGTCAAGTGACTATGAATTAAAATAAGAGTTTTAGATATTTTTAACCTGAAATTAGACAAACACACTTGCCAAGGTCTAAGATCTTGCTGCAAAACTTAAACTTAGCAGGAATAGGACAGTGATTAAAATATGTTGATAGTTTTAATGATCACAGCAACAGCCAGGACTGAAGGAATCCTGTTTTAGGGTAGTCCCTCTGTTAGAACAGGCCACACATATTGACTAAAATGTGAGGAAGTCCTCCCTGAAATGAGAAAAAAAATCAACCTTTCAGAGTCAATGGACCTTTTCTCTAGGCCTGTCCCTCCTCTAAACCATATTTAGGGCTAGAGCCTGATTTGAATCCAACATTTCGTAATGTTTTTGCTGCAGTAACAAGGGTTTAAGTTGCAATTCACAAGTTTTTTTTTTTAAAGAAGGGATGTGTTCAGATGGGACCTGCATGAGTGCATCATGATTTGTAGTACTTAATAGCAGTTTGTCAGCAACCCTGATGTTCAAATGTCAATGAATTTCAAAATTTCTGACATATACAGGCTTTTAGATGCCAGGAAGAGTTGACCGCAGCTTTTCTTCGCTACCCTGAGTTATGGCTTTGTTCATCTCTGTTTCAACGTACATCAGTAGACCTCCAGCAGGGTCCTAGCTAGGTTCTAGTTATAGTGCAGAGAGCTTATTGTCAGGAATGTCTGGGCAATACTCGACAACTTCACACATCCTGATCCTTACTGAAACTAGAAAAGCACTCAAAAAGCACAGACCTCCGCCAGTGCCACAGTCCTCACCCATATTGTGATTTTCAACATAAATATTAGTCCTACCTTTATTTCATCTAAATATTTAGATTCCTTGACCATGAAAGCATACCATAAGCAATTGGATACACAATGATATCTTTTTTAGTTCAGTAGTTATTCACAAAAATCCCATTTTTCGTCTTGGTGGTTTTACACTGATCTGGGTCACTGCCAAAATTTAATCATTTGTTCCTTGTCCTAATCCGGACATCTCCTGAAAATTTCATCAAAGTCCTTCCATAATTATTTGACTTATGTTGCTAACAGAGAAACAAACAAACATACAAACAAAAAAACATACAAACAGACTTCAGCAATAAGTTGGGGCAAGTTTATTACCTCCTTGGCGGACGTAATAAACTTGCCCCAACTTAGCAAACGGTAGACAACTTGCTCGAAACTACGTCTTGTTGGGCCACCCCTTCAAGATTTTCCCTCTTAAAACTTCGATGCAGCGACAGCAGTCCGAAAATACACAGCACTCTCCATTATAACTGCCCAGATGTTCAACAGGCTGTCTTTGAGTATGCATTGAGGGGCGGAGGAAGATTTTACTTCGTGGGTGTGCAATGAGTTGTACAGAGTTTTGCAAGGCTGCTGCTCCCTCTTTAAATAATCACATAGATCAGCTGCAAAACCAGGAAGATAATCATGCCTTTTCAATATAACTAATGCAAGATTTTTGTGGAATTTTACACAATAACTGGTCATAAAAATGTGGTATCTTTTGTGTGGTTACCCTGTTAATATTGTCAAATGCTGCTTTTTACAAGTGTCACAGCAACCAGAATCTTCCCATCAGTTCATGGCTGCATTGTTTTGCCCAACAAACTGTTGCAGAACACCGTGTGCAGTTGAAACTTTATGAGAAAGCCCTGAGGCTTGTACACTGATTAAAACTATCATTGCTACTTTTTAGGTCATAGACAACAAGTTAATCACACTGGGATATGTCTTGTATCGTGGCATATGCATTGTATTGTACAGTTGCTGGAAATGAGCAGTTACACCGATGATAGACGGAGATGTAACATGATGCAACATTAAATAAAAGAATTGTTCCTGAAAATAGCCACTTTTTTCCTCAATATTTGTGCTTTTGTCCTCTTTAAAGCATAAAAAAGAATTAGAAAATTAAACAACTATTTTTATATAAAGTAAAAAAAATGCAAAGAGAAATTTAACCGGCAAATTGCTCTTTTAACAAAAAATATCAATACATGTACTGTAAAAAAATTCACACAATGACCATAAACATGCCAATGCACTTTCATGGCTGTTTCTGACGCATTTCTCCCCTCTTTACTTGATTATCCTTTAATTACACTTTGCGCTGTGAACTTCATTTGTGTTAAGCCTCTGCAATATGTTAATTTCCCCGCGGGGAATGAAAATGTATTTAGCCGTCTATCTTTTTTACATTCAAATCATATCAGCACAGACGCACTTAGCATAGGGTGGTCAAGTGAAAACAGAATCTCATTAAACATCCCACACATCATTAATAGAATATCATCATAATTAGAAAACATGATGGTATGGAAACTATAATAGGAGAGAGCTTCAGGGCTTCTCTTTGGTGGCTGTCTAA
The DNA here is from genome assembly GCA_036419115.1 of Scarus forsteni. NCBI lineage: Eukaryota > Metazoa > Chordata > Actinopteri > Labriformes > Labridae > Scarus > Scarus forsteni. The sequence goes on from JAZDUH010000425.1 coordinate 6,299,853, forward strand.
TTAATATCATGCTCATAAAGTATTCATAATAAAGAAGAAGAAGTGTCCTGTTTTCCACGTGATCGTGTTGATATATCAACATCCTCAAATATCTGCAGGCTTCGTGAAACACTCAGAGCTGAAGAGCTCATGTATCTTCTGCTGCATTTCAAACCCTAGTAGCTGTGGTAATCTTGGTGGGATCACTGCCGTCAATGAAGGGTGGAATATAAATTGTTGTAATAATCAGCTGTCTAAACTCTATTAAGAGATAATAAGGAGGGTGCAATAGAGGATGTAATAGGCTTACCTCGAAGTTCACATCTTTGTCCTTGATATTAACAGAACAGCAGCGCTCATTAGCCAAGAAAAATCCCTTCACTCATTATTCCAAAAGTGATGAAAAACTAATAATCCCCACAAACAACAGAGTCCTAATAAAGACCTTGACGTATCCTGAAGAGTGTTATCACTGTGTAATAAAGTTAGTGACTCTAAAGGGGGTAACAGATGGATTATTTAGTCTCCAGACAAAATAAGTTTCTCCAGTCAAAACTCGACGGTTACGTGGCTCCTGTATGCCTCGATGAAGTTTACAAATGTGGAAATACAGTGGTGGGTCAAGAAGAGGGGTTAGTCTGGTTATTTCGTGGCAATGTGATCAAAAAAATCTTTAAAAAAATCACCTACACATTTGATCCAAGATCTTCATACTAGACGTAATTTTTCCTCAAGTCAAAGTGAACATTTGGTCTGAATTTGGAGACAGTCACTCAAAATATCATTAAGATAATCAAAGGAGAATCATGAGACCAAATGACCTTGACATTTTGCTTCAATCAGCTAATAAATTCATCCTTGAGGTTAAAGATGCCTTTCTCTTAAATGTGTTGTCTCAAAAATCCCCAGAGGTTTTTTTTTTTTCAAACTTTTCAAAAATAATGACCGTGTCTTAACACTTAATTTATTATTTTTTATTACCTCCACCAAGGTGGTTATGTTTTTTGTCTGTCTGTCCATCTGTCTGTGAACTAAATAACTCAAAAAGTTATGGATGGATTTAAAATCAGCATGAGAAAAGGAAGACGTGATTCAATTTTGGTGTTGATCCGGATCAGCGTCTGGCCGCCATGACGAAAAATGTGATTTTGGTGAATAACTACTAAAATAGATATCATTATGAATCCAATTGTTAATTGTATGTTTTCATGGTCAAGGAATCTAAATAGTTACATGAAATAAAGGTAGGACTAATATTTATGGTGAAAATCACAATACGGGAGAGGACCGTGGCGCTGGCAGAAGTCTGCGCTCTCCGAGTGCTTTTCTAGTTTATTTATTTGTTCCTTACATGAAAGCTGACAACAAAATCCATTCACAGGTGCACATTATTCCCTCAAACAAACACATTCATGATAGGAAAGGAGCAGCAAGAATATAATTTTCTCTTATATTTGTAATATTTGAAAAGCACTCGGAGAGCGCAGACCTCCACCAGCACCACAGTCCTCTCCCATATTGTGAATTTTACCATAAATATTTGTCCTACCTTTATTTCATGTAAATATTTAGATTCCTTGACCATACCCTTAGCAATTGGTTTCATAATGATATCTATTTTAGTTCAGTGGTTATTAACGAAAATCCCAGTTTTCGTCGTGGCGGATCCAGACGCTGATCTGGATCAACACCAAAATCAAATCAGTTTGCCCTTTTCCCGTGCTGAACATTTCCTGCAAATTTCATCAAAATCCATCCATAACTTTTTGAGTTATTTTGTTCACAGACAGACAAACAGACTCCCAAAAACATTACCTCCTGGCGGAGGTAATAAACACTTACTCTATTAGACCTTGGAAATTTTAGGGTCATAAGTCCAGTAGACATGTGTTCTGCATTAACATGACATTTTAAGAACTTTAAAGATTTCTTGACAAAATGGAGCAGAACTTATATGAAACATCAAAGAATATGGATTATAATCATAGATTTCTCAATGAAGAGTAAGAATCTATTTATCCAAAAGCACACAAAGGTCAACAGACTTTTAATTTTGAATATATGTATAGCACGGGTCAGCAACAGATTTTTCTTGACAATTGCTCTTGGGGCCACATTTAAAAGTAAATGACAAAAATAAACATTCGAGTCTAATGAACCTAATGGCAGTTTAATATTTAGATTTTTCCAAACTGTATGCATTTCTTAGCCTTAAAAAGTGAGATCAGTCCCTGTTGCCCAAACTGCTGGATTCACCCCAATGTTTGACTTAATGACCTTCAAACTTCGAAAAGTTTTTCTTTAGTCATACTGGACATTTGGTCTAAATTTAAAGACAGTCACTGAAAGCATTCATAAGATAATCAAAGGGTGATCAGTGACCTTATGGCTAAATCCAATGTTAAGTTCATTCTTGAGTCAGGATGGGTGTTTAAAGTTGGAGACAGAGTTTTACAATATTTTAGAAGATCATGCCATCAACCTTGGACCTAAGGACTTTTACTGTAAATGATTTTTTCCAGAAGTCAACTGTTGCATTGATGGAGCTTTAGATGCTAGAGTCAACCAGCTAGTCTGCAGAAGCAACATTTTCAGATGTGTCACTGGAGCATTTGGGCTTAAACAAGGAGGCATTGGTTTAGACTAGCATCTTTGAAACAGAGAACGGCTGCAGCCCTGGATCAAGCCAGTCCAGGCCAATATATTTGAGCACATTATCTGTCTAATTATGTTGTCCAACCGTCCATACGGTTTATTACATCAGCCCTTCTCTGAACATGTGCTCTCCTTGAGTCAGAGTGAGCATCTGTGCAATGTTAACAAGAACATCCTTCAAAGGGTTTCTAGATGTCTTATCCACAGGAATAGTCTGGACAAACTGATGGACATCAGGAAACCTCACTCTCAGGGTGTTTTCACACCACCGCACTTTGGTGCGCACCAAATCAGCCGGTCCTAGACCTCCATGAAGGGGTAGTCTCGATCCACTCCATCTCTCTACATTTGGTGTGGTTTCACTGGTGTGAAACAAAGTGGTCCGAGCCGATCTATTATGGGTAAAGTCCTTGATTATTTACTTCCTGTTAATCCTGCGGTTGAATCTTTTGCTTACTCAATTTGTCGATTTGTTTACTCTGGTTGAGGGTTACAATGATTACGAGGGTCTAGAAGGTCGCTGATGCCGCTTCAAACACGATAAAAAACACATTTGAAGGAAAATGTAGAAGAGATGGAAATGTAAACAATGGTTGTCTGGTGTAGGAAATGGTTACCATGGTAGCCTCTTCTTTGTTCCCCCTGTAGCAGGTTTGGTAACATGCATATCGCCCCCTGCTGTTTCAAACTGAGTAAATACACAAGTGGGCTCGGGCACGGTTCGATGTTGCAAGTGTGAATGCAAGCCAGCGGGGGAGGGGGAGGGGGGCGAACCGCGCCGCAGTACGGTTTGAAACAAGTGGGCCCAGCGTGAAAGTGCCCTCAGCCTCAGCTGTTGGGGGTTCAGTGGATCATTTACACCTCCAGTTCCTCAAGAAAAGGAGATTGGTCTTCGATTGTTTTTCTGTTTGTAATAACATTCCAGTCAGTATTAACCTCTGGTCTTCCATGGACTGTATTGTGATGGTCTTTTACCACTCAGCAAACAATTTCTGTCGACACATTGTGCATCATTTTGTACTCAGTCCTTCAGCTGCATCTGTAAGTCCCTCAAATGATCCAATTTCCCCGAGATAGGACCTTGATTTTATGGCTCAAACAGCTAATAAGTTCATATTAGCTGCCTGACTTTTGACCTTGGGCCTTATTGTACCCCTGGTGCATAGTGTTATGGAATGCAGTGCCAGTGTCTTTTCTATTTTCCACCTGAAACAGTGGTTATTTTAACACTGTGTTCTCATGCTGTTGAATGGCAAAGTTAACATGCACTACTGGTTACACCCACAGAACTGTTTGCCTGAAAACATGCTCCTTATTCAGTTTTTTAAGTTGGCCAACACTACAAAGCCAATTTTCTTCCCTCTCTGCAATTTATTTTTTGTGACTCTCCAGGGAGACGATCATCCTGATCTCCAAAAAGGGATTTCCTTCAGCCGTCAAAGTACTGCTGTTACCCCAATTTCCTAAAAGGAAGATCCATAAAAGGAAGTCTTTTACCCTGTGAGAGGTTTGGGGAGACTGTCATGTTGAATTTAAAGTTCTGCCTGGACAGAGCAGAACTTCACTGCTGAGGGCCGCAAATGGAAAAACAGGGTGTGAGAGAGGTAAGTGTGTCAAACAGAGATAATCTGAGAAACTGACGATACAGATTCTTCAATCCACAGCCTGTCAGAGTTTCCGGCTCAAAGTCCTTTAAACTGTGAAGGCCTGACATTGAGACAGCTTTATCTCAGGTCTTAAAAAACCAGCAGAAACAGCCCAAAATCAATGATCAAAGAGCTCCGTGGGTTTCATCTGATTCTGTAGGCTTCAAACATGTGCATATATTAGCAGTCTTTTCAGCTCGGTGCAATAATGCAAACAGATGTTAGAGAAACAGCAGCTAATCCTGACCTTACATCTTCTGACGTTCTAAATGATTTAATGTCAAAGAAGTTTTTTAAAGGTTGGGTTCAGATCACATGAGTTCTTGAGGTTTTTGTTTTACCCCCCTAAATATCAAGATACCATGATGTATAAACTTTTTCCTCACCACTACTGTATTGTTTCATTCATCAGACATGAACACAAATACATTAAACATAAAGGTATTAAAGGGATAGTTCAGTTGTATGAGATCCATATGTCCACTAAGTACATTAGATACAGTAGAAAGTTCCCTCCTCTCCCTCAGTAAGACACAGTCTGTAAGAGTCTGTGATGAAGATATAGATGCTAACAGGAAGTACCATACCAAATACAAAGGGTACTTTCTCCACCTACAAGAACTCAAATCAAAAAGTAACATCACAGTTTAAGAGTACGCTACATATGAGTGTTTTTAAGTGCATTAGCCTTTTGTAAATATAACGCTTATCTGGACCTAAGCCAACTCATGTCATGTATCCCTCCACTAAATCACTCCGCCGTAGTAAAGAGAACACGCTAGCGGCTTCAGACACCGGTTGTAGACTGATTGAAAGCACATTATATGACAAATATTTCTGAGATGGTTTTTTGTGATGCTTCCCTTGATGCAGAAACAGATGTGCATCATGGAGAACTCAGCTTTCAGCGTATTCCTCTGCGTAACGAGAGCATGCGGGTACATCGTATCGCGAAAGCATCTCTCATTACCTGTTACCTGACAGATTGTGTGTACAGATCTATACATCTGTATCTATATATATATATATATATATATATATATATATATATATATATATATATATATATATATATATATATATATATATATGTATATGAGAGGCTAATACACAGTAATCGTTGTGTGTGAGAGAGAGACGCAGACACAAGTGGTCTGCACTGTTTTGATAAACAGCCTCCTCTGCTCTGCTTATTTGTTTCTGACAGATCGTTTTTACTTACTTTGAGCAGAAACTGTCATTAGGTCCTTCAGGTTTCCAGTTAATCTTTGGGAAATTGAAGAATGTCCACAAAACTCCAGGATTCAGAAGAGCAGGAAGATACATTTGACGAGTAATACCGCCGTCTGTATCACCTGTTTCCTCTGGCTACTGGTTGGTCAGACATTAACATCACTGTCTATTTACGACTCTTGATGTCCAGTGTCCGTGGATCTTTCCTCTGTTTTCCTTTCAATCTGTTCGGTCTCCATCTTCAGCAACTCTTCTTCTGATAACTCTGGTTCATACAGGTATCCTCTTGACTCCAAAGTGAATGGGACTTCATGGGCGCTGTCATAATCATCCCTTTTTTAATTTCCTGCACTGTCTCTCCCTCACACCGCTTAGGTTAAAATCAAAAGAGTTACAATACTTGATAAAAGTTACACAAAGCTACAACCGGCATTTTGATCAGCTGATGGGGGGGCGGAGTGATTCAGCAGCTCACAGCAGCGCTGCACGGGGGGGATACATGATGTGAGTTGGCTTTGGTCCAGATAAACTTTGTATTTCCGAAAGTTTAATGCACTTACAAACACTCATATGTGGCAAACTCTTACGTATTACTTTTTGATTTGACTTCTTGTAGGTGGAGAAAATACCCTTTGTATTTGGTACGGTACTTTCCTGTTAGCGTCTATTTCTTCATCACAAACTCTTACAGACTGTCTTACTGAGGGAGAGGAGAGAACTTTCTACTGCATCTGATGGACTTAGTGGACATATGGAGCTCAAACAACCCCAGTTGAAAAATACTGAACTATCCCTTTAACACTAATCACCTGCCGCTCCTCTTTTGTCCTTGGCTGTTTCTCTGAGGCAGCTGTTTAATGCCCTCTGTATTTACAGTTTGTCTGCACATATGAACAGAGTTTGTGTTTAGGAGTGTTTGTTAAAGCCTGAAACAGAAAGTGACAGTGTTTGTCGCCTATAGAGAGTTATTGGATAAAGAAACACTTTAGTTGGTCTGCCCCTGGGCTGTTTTCTTCTCTCAGACATCAGCGGCAGAGGAAAATGGCTCTTGTCTTTATACTTTCATTGGTCTTGAATCTTTTTCTGTTTGTTAAAAGCATTCCAGTCAGTATTAACCTCTGGTCTTCCTCTGGCCTCTGTTGTGATGGTCTTTTTCTACCCAGTAAACAATTTCTGTTGCCCAATTGTGCATCATTTTGTACTCAGCCCTTTAGCTGCATCTGTAAGTCACTTAAATGATCCAATCTTCCTGAGATAGGATGTTGTTCTTTGGACTTTGGGCCCATTTATACACCTGGTACACAGAGTTTTGGCATGCAGTGCAGGTGTCTTTTCTATTTTCTGCCAAAACAGTGTTTATTTTTACATCATGCTCTTACACTGTTGAATAACAAAACGTACATGCACTCATGTTTGTAACCACAGGACTATGTGAAGAGGAAGCTCCTCATTCAGTTTTTGTTAGCTCGCCAACATTGAAAAGCCAATTTTCTTCTCACTTAGCAATTCTGAGTGAGTCTATGGGCCTTACTGCTTCATTTTTTGTGAATTCTATAAAACTTACACAGTGAGCTCATGCATTCAATTCTAGGCTGAGGCCCATATACTGAGTTTCAACCCTCCTTTCTCTCTCGCCCCCTTCACAAGTCTGCCCACTTTCTCTTGCTACAATCCAATAAAGGCAGTAATGCCTCCAAAAATTATTAAAAGAAACAAAATTAGTAAAACCATCTACCTGCAGACAGATAGGCTAGTGTAGCATGCAAGTAGTTGTGGCTAACTGGGTCGAAAAAAAATGCTTAAACAAATAAAACTAGACATCTCAAAACTATACAAATACAAGAAGTGCTGCTGCTCCATCAAAACATAAGCTGAATTTTTTCAGATTGATTCAAAGGCAGCATGGTGGTGCAGCAGGACGTCTCTTTCATTGGTGATTCTAAGCAGTTCTTCGGTGTTAGTGTGTGAATGGTGTCAGTCTCTTTATGTGGCCCTATGTTTGTCTGGCGACCAGCTCAAGCTGTACCTCACCTCTCATGACCACAACAAGGATTAGTGACCAATCCTATTCATAGGTACAAGTGTTGGGCTGACGTAGCATCGCACACTCAGAAATACCTCATTTTGGTCACCGCTGCCGTCGGCCGTCGCTCGGTGACGTCACGTCTGCTCGAGTTTCACCGCGATCATATCATATATCATATAATAGGATGTATAAGTGGACATTATTCCAGCTGTATCCTTTTCACTCTCATATCAACCACAAAACACTGCAGCTGATGCCCTGCAGCAGCAGCATCTGTGAGTTTTCCGCGGTCCGTCTAGGCGTAACTAATGTCCTCACTGACTAATGTTTCCCACACGGACATGGATTGTTACTTTGAGTCCGGAAGAATAACTGTCTGCCTAGGGTACCATCACAAATGCACACACTGCTGATAGGCTGATGCTGCACAACCACACATGACATCGTCTGAAAAGATAAACTTTTTTTTAACTTTGACATCGCACGACGAGTGAAGTGATCGTCTTGTACGCGGCAAACGCATCCCAGGAGAGTTAACCCCGCCCCATCGCGGCTGTACATTGACTTTGCATGGAAAGTGATCGCCAAGGTAGTACAAGTAATGTCTGGTGTGTACGCACCTTTTGTCCGGTGATTTCAGAATTTGTCCAAAGGGCTGATAGTTAAATACGAGATTATAGAAACATAAAGACAGACTCATACCCCTTTTCCACCAAGCTGGTTCCAGGGCTGGTTCAGAGCTAGAGCCAGACTTAGCACCAGTTCTTTGGTTTTCCACAGACTAAGCACCGGTTGCTGGCTCTCAAAACCGGTGCTTGGCAAGCACCAACTCTTTGCTGGGCCAGCAGAAAGAACCACGTTACGTCGGGGGTTACGGCTTACATCAGGGGGTGGGAGCGGGATTATTGACCAACCAGAGCAGAGTAAAAATACGGAAGCACTCTTACCCGTCTTCTCAAGCGTGATCGCTGTTCATTGCATAATCGTCGAGCAGCATTAACTTGCTGTATCGCCAACTTTTTCTCTCCAAGGAAGGCTCAAAAAGCCAACAGCAACACTTGAACCGCAACATAGTCCTCCATCTTTGTTGTGGCAATTGAATTTGGCGCTAGTTGTTATGGGGAACTGGTGTGACGTATACAGACGTATACATCGGCGTGATGACGTAGCCCTCTGGTCGGCACCCGTTTATGGAAAAGCAAACGGTTCTTAACCGGTTCGCACTTGAACCAACTGCGAACCGGCTCTAGCACCAGCACTAGCACCAGCCCTGGAACCAGCTTGGTGGAAAAGGGGTATCAGAGACTCAACTGCTTGTTTCTTAACATGCAGTTTCTTCTTGGGGCCTTTCTGTCTGTGTGAATCCCCATTATTTCCTTCCAGCTCCTAACATAAAGCAAAACACGACTGCGGTAGACAGTTTGTCCACTTCCTCATTTCCTGGTTATCGCCCCCAAACACACTCACACACATGGCGCATGCTCCAGAGCCAAAGTTGTCAGGTCTGCTTATTATAAGCGACGTTCTTTTCTGCAATAGATGCTTGAGACTGTGATAATGAAATGTAATGTAGATGAAAAATTAACACACTTCATGTAGATTTCTCTTTTCAAAAAAGTAATATATCACATTAGGAAAGGAAAGAGCTGGAGGTTGCTTATTTTGGGCTTGTTTTTATCGACCTGGTCGCTTATTTCAGAAGCAAAACACGCTGGGCAGGAGCTCTCATTCCACAGGGTATGTGACATCTTGTCAAATAAAGAGCACAAAAGAAATAACTGTTATGTTCTCTGTCGTAGAACTTTTTGTAGGCCTTCACATTTAGGAACAGATATGGGGTTCTGTCCAAGATCGAGCAATGGAAAAGTAATGGAAAAGTAAGAAGTAACGTGAAAAGTTACTTTCATAATGAGTTTCTTTTTTCAGAAGTAAGGGGTAACAAGCAAACATTACTTTTTTAAAATAACTTCCCCAACACTGATCTCCACTCAGGTGTAACATATTATCTATTTCTGTAATTAATACTCTTCAAATGTATACTTTTGTTTTTAAAGTCAAGTATGTAGGTACAGAAAGCTTCAAATTGTTCTTTATTCCAAAATCTCAAGTTAACTTTTACTCAATAATACAGCTCAATGACCCGTACCTACCACTGAATCATATAGAGGTCAGTGTTTAGTAAAATACTACAACAATGAATTATGGAATTAATATTTTTATTTACTGATGAGTCTCTATCCCTGTCCAGATACAGATTGAAGCTCAAAAATGTTTAATGTCAAAGACTTCTTGTTAATGATAAGTGTGATTTCAATCTTGCGTGAAACATATATTTTTTGTGCCACTTTGTTTTGCTATATTTCATTTCTATGTTGGCATAATCTCTCATTTTGGCAAGTGGTAAATTTACGTTATAATATGATTTTTGTTTGTTTATCTTTTGTTACTGGGATTATTTTTTTTCTGTAATTTTATCTGTGTTTACTGTGTGATCTGCAAAGAAGCCCACCTCAGGTTTCTACCTTATTCACTGCTTTCTTTGACTCCTCTCCTAACTATGTGCAGATAAATCAATTGAAAAAATTAATTCAGACTGCTGTCCTGGCAAACCTTTGCATTAAACACCTGCTTGGCCTTGCAGAAATGGAGTCAGTTTTGATGTATGAAAGCTCAAGCTACACTCAGAAACCATAGCCTTTAGGGTTGAGCATGAAAGCCATGAGCTTCAAGAATTTTAAGTGCTGCTGGACCTGCTAACACTTCAAGGTGACAGAGATGTGTCAAAGCCTCACTTTGATGGAAGAAGGGAAGAAACGGGTCAGACGGATTGACTGTTGTTTCCTGGAGGGCAAATACCTTCAAAGAAGTCGACTTTATTGTTTCTTTAAGCCTGGAGCTCCTGAACGAAGGGCAGCTCATACATGAACTTGCTTGTTGCTGATTCATTGCGGTCAGTTTCCTGTTTTTGTGGAAAAGAGTCTGGAGAGACTTGATAAATGCTGGATTCCTCCCTGTGGAGATGTTCTTGGCATTTTTGCTGGCATGTCTGCAGGGAGGAGGTCCTGGCTCAGAGTCACAACACAGCGTATCACATCTGGTCTGAGAAAACGAAGAAATCCTCAGGGATGAGACAGAGCCAGGTGCAGAGGAGGAGGATGTTTGGGTTACCTCGCATGGCCTGCTGGTACCTGAACTTAGAAACCGGAAAGTAATTTGATGCTGAAGGGTCTGTTGGGAAATTAATTTGGTCAAAGTTCAAATTCAAGGCACATCTTCCCTGGACCACAAAATTACCTCCATCTTTGAACAGTTTACACAATAATTTACTTTTGCTCTCAAATCTCTGTTTTGTGCCTGTTTTATTAAAAATTAAGGATGAATTTCAAAGATAGAAGGTTTGTGCCAATGTGATAGTGATGCTCATGTGGCAGGTAAAGGTGCAGATCATTAAGAGGCATAAAAACTTGTGTTCATAGCACACTAACACTTTACATACTTTAAATGAACTGTATATACACCATCCATGTGAGTATGATGTGGATAAAAAATATATTTTAATTTCCTTTCAGCTGTAGTATGTTTATATTTTGATTTTATTTAGAATTTGTCCAATTATTTATATGTTTACTTTCTTTTTATGCTGCCACAGAGGATGCCAAACTATGTTTCACTGTACAAATTCTCTACTCAACTCTACCTGGCTCTACTCTACTCGCCTTGTGCTGCTTTTCCATTAGCCCCAGTCGCCTGCCCAACGGGGTGCAGTGTCACTGCAAACAGCTGAGAGGCACTACGGTGACGTCATTTTGAGCGCGACACAACAATCTGTGGCTTTTTGTCACAAACAAAGTAAAAAAGGAAAGCAGGAGAAGGCTGCAGGTGGTAAGAAGAAATACCCCTTGAGAAGCACAGGAGAGTTTTGGAAGCTATACAACAGAATGAAGCCGAGGACGAGAGCAATCGAGCTGCAAAGAAAAGATGTATGAGGGTAAGCTAATGGTAGCTACCACTAGCATGCTAGGTCGTCGCAATGACTCACTGATGGCGACATTGTCTGACCAATCAGTAGCCAGCAGTCGGTGATGTCATCTTTTAGTATCAACTCTGCTCGCTTGGAACCAGAGCGGAGTAGGTACTAAAACTAGCTTGTTTTAGGAGGTACCAGGCCAGTGGAAACATGCTGCAAATCGAGTAGGGCCGAGTAGAGTAGGGCCAAGGCGTGCCAGTGGAAAAGGGCCATATCAATAATAATAATGAATATTATTTAATAGCTAAAATAACTGGAGTTTTTTAACTAGTTTAATGCAAGGAATCTGACACAGGAGAACAATAGTTTTAAATTAAAACCATGACTGTATTTGCTCAATATGCAAACAGCATCATTCTGCCATTTTGTTTTCTTAGTAGGATCCCTTGACCTCACTCTCAGACCTGTTCTGGTGCACCCATAACGTCGTCCACACAGCCAGTGTGACATCACACATTCAGAAACTCCTCTTTGTGGCTCTTCAGTGTCAACAAGTAATCTTTTTCACAGCTACAGGTTGACCATGTTATGATCATGATGTTTTTTAAAGACAAGGCCTCATGAACTTTGAGGGAAAATTGGTCTGTGGCAAGGAGAAAGACACATGAAGCATAAAAACACCAAAAGTTTCCCACAGCAGTTTTTTTTCCATGCATTAGCAAGTGTAGCAAGCCAAAAATGAGCAGAAATGGTGGTTTACTCCTTTTGTCTATCTACTGTGTTACCATGTTTGTTTTCTAACTCTCTCCTGCACAATGAGTATCACTGATGTAAACCTCACTTTCTTTTGCTCCACTGCCCAACCATTGATGCGATTTTTTTTAAATGTACTATTTAGGTTTTTTCTTTTTAATTTTTGAGCAAATGCCCATACTGATTAAGAATAACCATAAACTTTCAATGCTCAAGGTCAATGTCATTGTAACATTAGATATTGTCACCTGACATACAGCTTTGTATGGTAAAAAAATAGGTTTATTCTCATCACAGTACACTAAAAATCTACTGGTCTGTTTTCCTGACAAATCCCAGGATGTCACTATCTGAGAATTAAATTGAAAGTTTAGGATCTCTTTCTGGTAGCTGTAGTTTTAGGATGCTTTTACACCTAGCACTTTTGGTCCAGACCAAATAAACTGTTTTTTTTCTTTTTTTTTTTTTTTTTTTTTTGGAAAGCTTGGTACGTTTCAGAATCAGAAATACTTTATTAATCCCCAAGGGGAAATCTGGTTGTTTCAGTTGCTCTTATACGCAGTATAGAAGTAGGAAAATCAGAGGACATTGAAATAGATAAGAAACAATAAAATAGAAAAGAGCATAAAGATTAAGTAAAAATAAGAAAGCAAATAGCAACATGCAGAATCAACTCAGCTCTATTTTAACTTTCTTATGAAGAAAAATAAATTTTGAAAAAAGAAAAGAATTTGGTTTGTGATAGGTGTAAAAGCAATCAAACAAAACAAATGAACCAAACAGGAGTGAATCGTGTCTTGGATTTGGTCTAATGTCAAAACAGAAAAGCTGACCTAACATTCACTAACAACATAAAGCAGAGTGTAGCTAACGATAGCTTCACTAGCACCACCAGCTTCCACTCAGAAAGGCACAGAAAGCTTCCAAACTGCTTAGAGCTGAAAAATGTTACAACTCAACACTGGTTGTGTATTTCTGGCTCAAAAAGCAACAGTGGGTCAAGTGGCAGGAAGAAAGTCGACAGCTACAGCCCCCACTAGTGGCGGGAGTGTATATTACGCAACATTTGAGAAGTTTTGGTCCACCTGTATACATGTAATTTGAGAGAAAGCTACTAAGTAAAAATGATCAATAATGAATGAAAAATGTTGCAATTTCACCCCCAAACTGAACCACATCAGGTGAATTTTAGGTGCGAAGGTGACCTTAAAGTGTCTCCAGATCACATTTGCTATAAACTGGCACTGAAGATAAAGACTGATCGACTCGTGATTCACAAATGCATTTCAAAAATTCCCCAGCTTCAGTAAATTAGTCTCTTAAAGGCCACAGAACTTAAGTCTAAATGTCTCCTGCTCCTCCTGACTTTTCTTGTTTGTGTGATGTAGCCTGATATCACTCGGGACGCCATTTCTCCTCAGCATGCTCCCCTGCTTTAAAGCTCCTCTCCTGTCAATGTTTCATGCCCAATCAGATCAAATCTTTCTCAGATGGAGGCGATGAACTAAAGCTCTCTCTGTAGCACCCTGCAACTTTTCACACCGCCAACAAATCCCGTCTTTAAAGAACTGGCTGCTCGCTTTGAAACCTCTAAAACTGCTTCAGAGATCCAGCAGCCGAGGACCACAGAGGTTCACACATCTTCTGGTTTGGTGTCGGAGCTGACAGCCTGTCAAAGGCAGACTGCAGCGGATTAGACAGAACAAGGAGGCGCAGGCACACACGTTCACACACAAACACAAAGAGGAAAATTCAGGAGGTTTTAGGAGTGTGTGCAGACTCACAAAGACGCACAAACACATCAGCAGTCAGGTTTCGTGCAGTAACAGAGTTAAAGGAGGAATTCTGACCAACCCCTTTTATTGACCTATAAGATGACCTTTTCATGTGTGAGTTTGTGTGTTTGTGTGCGTTTTGAAGCCAGTCGCCCACAGCCAGCATGTGAGAAACTGCCAAATGTGAAGGTCACACTTTGCAAGGATTTTTAAATCCACAGAGTCAGACTGATGTCTTACTGACAGAAAAATACCCACAAAGTTGTTAAATGAACCAACAAGCAACAATAAATTAATGATAATAGCAACAGTCTGAAGCTTTATCTCTACTACTAATAAAAATACAATAACTTTATTGTAGTTCTTTCAAGAGAATAACATTCTTAATCCCTATTAATCTCCATCTTTTGATATTTAAAGGGCATTTCCGGTATTTTGACACCTGGACCTTATTTTTAGGTGTGTGCATGCTCATATACTCACTCAGACAAACATCGTGCAGCTCGGAGTCCTTCAGAAGTTATTTGGATCCAACCGATTTAGCCACACTTAGCGGGGGCCACGGCAAGGGAGCTTCAGCGCGGGACATAATCTCTGCAAAATCGCTCATTTCGACTATATTTTTTCATCCATCGCCAGTGTTATCATAAAGTCAGCTCGTCTATCGTCTTCAGGTGGGTCAGCTGACCTGGTAAACAAACTTTTGATGACGTCATAGCCGCGCGACACAAAGGTACAGCTGATTTACTTTTTGCCGGCTTTGCTGAGCAGCATAGCAGAATATTTATCTGATGTCGAAGAGTCAGACTACTTTGACGGTTGTCCTTACCGGTTTGAGCCTGAGTACACGGACGAGGAGCTCCATGAAAGAAGAATGTGGAGGGAGAGAGACGAACAGCGGGCTCGAGAACAACAAACAGGAGCACGTCCACGACTCAATGCGAACTGGTGGTGCGCTTGTGGACAGTGTTCGCCTATAGCAACAGAGGAGGAGTGTGTTAGCTGCTCAGAGTGGGACTTGAGACCGGCTGGCACGTGTATGGATCTATCCAGGAATATATGTCTGACTACTCTGGAGGATTTCTCTGCAATGACAAACCGGGCTGTGGTAGAGACGAGCGATTTTGCAGAGATTATGTTCCGCGCTGAAGCTCCATTGCCGTGGCCCCCGCTAAGTGCGGCTAAAACGGTTGGATCTAAATAACTTCTGAAGGACTCCGAGCTGCACGATGTTTGTCTGAGTGAGTATATGAGCCTGCACAAACCTAAAAATAAGGTCCAGGTGTCAAAAAACCGGAGTTGCCCTTTAACTTAAAATCAATCACATTTCACCACAAGAGTTTCTTTCCTAATTCACTGTTATCCCTGAAAAAAAGAAAAGTCAGCCTCCCTGATATTGCTGTAAAATATTGCTTATCATGTATTTTTTCCACTTTAAATGAGTCAGTCTGTTAAAAGTACTACAGCCTAAAATATACACATCAACTATTAATTATAATTTCAAAGGTCAATGATTGGCAGCAACATCGACCTTGATGCATTGTTATTGATTTTATTTATTTTTTATTTTTTCCCTGAGTCGAATTAAAAAAAAAACTCACACTCATGGCCCTGAACCAAAAAATGCCAGCCTCCCCAAAATCAGCTGCAAACATAGCAAATAAAAATGTTCTTCCTATTTCAAAATGAGTCAGTATTATTTTTTAACCAATTCAGTTTTAAAATGGCATATCAGAACTTTGTTGCAATTCAAGGCCAGTATGTTTACAGAAATCAAACAGTGATGTTTCAAGCCAAAACTCACTTTCTCAGACTTTTTGTCAGTAATTGGCAACCACAATGATTTGAATGAATTGCTTTTGTTTTTGTAGGCACCCTTGCAGAAACAGTTAAAAGTGTCAAAGTTTGCATTCTTTAAAGATGCTATGAGAAGTTTATGAGTAATTACAAAAAGTCTCACTTTTAGATATATGCCTGATCGAAATACACACTTTAAGATGAGTTTTATAGCATCAAAATAGGTTGTCTATGAATGCTATTCCTTAGCTTTGTGGTCGGGTCGGACAGGACTGGACTGGCCTGGATACTCAACTTCAGGAACAAGACAATTAAAGCTAGAGCAAATTTATATTATTCAGACACGTCTTAGAGCACCGGGCTGTAAGTAGCGATAAATAGCCGGCTGCAAAGCTACGATACTAAGTTTTCCAAAAATTGCTTGTGGTCACACATCAAAAACTGCCGCTACGTAACTAGAAAGAGATACATTACCTCGTGACTTAAGCAATGCAGAGTTCTGAGGAAGGTCCGAGCTGCATTCATTAGCATCACAGCAAACACACGCTTTGGCTTGGGTCATGTCTTTACGACAGTCGCCTCGCGTGCTCATGGGTAGCAGAGTCTTTATGTCGCCGGAAATGGATTCTCCTCATAGCACCTTTAAATTGTCAAGAACAGGTGGACGAATGCAAAAATAAACAAAATTTGTCCAAAATTGAATTCTAACATACAGAAATCAGTTAGTTAAAATTAAGAAAAATGCTTGATAGAAACAGTGTTTCCAGTCATTTTCACTGGGACGTATATTATCATTGAGAACAAAATGTGTTATGTTGTGTTTGCTTAGCCATTATCGCAACTTATTAGAATTGAGAAGACAAGTCTAAAAATCTTATAATGTGAAAATCTTCTTGCAAAACTGAGCTATAATTATTTAACACAGCCTTAAGGGTCATGCATTTAAAATATCTGTACTTTGTTTTTATGTTTTGTTTAATGGTTCAGTACATATTGATAACTTTCAGCAATTCTTCCTTGCTTATTGATACATTTTTTTGACCCAATACAAATAAATGAACCTTATGTTATTTTTAGATATACTTCAATTTGACTTGACGCTTCACTGAATCACAAATGTGATCTGAAAAACTGACCAACACAGTGTCCTAAACGGATTCTTCAGATGTTGCGATGATTCCCTCAGTATTGCATGCCTGCTGTCAACACTGCACCTGTTAAAAATGTAATTCTCTGCTTGGTTTCCCTTTGTAAGCAAAACATCATTTTCTTTTAACTGTCCAGCTGGAGGGACAGATGTCAAGTAAAAGTAAATTATTTCACTCAAAACAGATGAACGCTCTGAAATCTCTGCATAGTATGGAGTAGAAAGGGAGTAAAATGACCAAAGGGTTTATTTTTTATTTATTTATTTATTTATTTTAATGTATTTTTTGGGCATTTTGTGCCTTTATTGATAGGAGAGAGACAGTGGATAGGCTTGTGAAAGAGGGTGAAAGAGGGTGAGAGAGAAGGGGAAGACATTCTGCAAACTGGTCAAAGGCGGGATTCGAACCTGGACCGGCAGAAGCAAGTACATGGGGTGCCTGGTTGCTAACCACTCCACCAAACCAGCACCCCCAAAGGGTTTATTTCAAGCTTTTATACTTTATACTGATACTTTTAGACCTCATCTGCTCCCATAGATACTTTGTTATTGAATATGCTGCAGGTTTCAGCTACAAAGAGGAAATTTTCTTGCCGAAGTAAGCTATAAAACACTTAAATGTTTAGGTATGTGTTCACCTCGGCTTAAGATAAACAATCGCCATGAACTGCTAACACAACGACCTGTCCTGGTAATAAATAGCCTTAAACAGCAGCCAGTGTGCAGTAAAAACAATGGAGAGAATAAAAGATGAACGGGCTAAAACGGAAGAACATCGTATAATGCAGAAAGCACCAGAGCAAGATGCTTCCTTTATGTTCAGGAAGGGAATATTAAGATAAAATGTAGACTTTAACTTTGGGTTTATGTGCTAAAAAATAAATGACACAGTTTGAGAGAAATATCGAAGTCATTCATGAAAATATGTCACTGCTCGCTCTCTCTTCTAGTCCCACACACACTCCCCTCACAGCTTATCTCAAAGTGCTCCGGGTGAGTCTGTGATTTAGACGAGTCATTTCCAAGCTTGCTCTTTCTGTCCGTAATGACTCAATCCTGGTCCTGCTGGCACGCCGAGATACTCAGAGCTGAGCGGTGACTTCAGGGGACCGACCCTCTCCTCTGACTGATCATCAATTAGACCGCGGGCTCTCCAACCTTAACGGGGCAAAGGCTCCTGAATGGACCGCCTGATCGGACATGTTTCTGGACTTAAGGCTTGAACTTCGGAACTGTTTGCCAGCACAATAGGGGAAGGAATTTTTTCATTCCTCTGACTCTGATAAATTTAAAATTTGATAGAGGACAAAAAAACCTCCCACTCAGGGATGTGTTGTATCATTTCTTTTTAATAGTTGGAGCTCGAGTCCCTGATGGTCACTCACAAGGCTCGTTTTCTATTATAAGTGAGACTCTCCTGCACTGATTATAACCTTCATTTCATTATCATGGGTTCATTTGTGAGATTTACACCTAACTTCTGAAACTTTGGCCCATTTACCAGGACTGTTTTTGCACACTTTTGCAACTTAAACTTATTTTTTTGGACAAACATTCACTTATTTTTAATTTGGTTCCTGGAACATGTTCAGAAAAAGCTGGAGCAGTTCTGAAAAATGAATACATGAATCTGATTTGAGGCAAAATATGGGCTCTGTAAAGAAATAGGATATCCGCCAACCCCACTACCTCAAAAACATCTTGACCCACCACCTCTCATTTTGGCAGGACTTAACCCCTAACCTGAAGCACCAGATGGATGAAATATATTTCACAAGTTCATCCGGACAAGAGTCCACAAAAAGGGAATGGAGAGACTTAAAAAGCTTAAAAAGCATATCTAGCAGGTGATTGGATGATTGTTCCATCAGTCATATTCATAACAGGCAACTAAGACAATGCAGTGGGGGGGCTCTACAGCCACAGTGTAAAATACAAAAACATGAGCCACTTCATGGAGCAAACTCTCACCAGAACGTGTCAGAAGTGGAGCAAAAATATCATTTCTATCAGGAACTTCTGTCTGTGTTGTTGGTTTTTCATTTATTAGAGAATTGTGGTCTTGATTCGATAAAACTAAAACTGTTAGCATCTATGCTAATCTCTGTTCCAGCAGTCACTTCCTGCTTTTGAGAACACTGGGCTATGATGGTTTTGGCCAAGCATAGTTGTTGTAGACTGGGGCTTGGTAAGATCGATCTGCCTGTTTACAGACATTGGCTGCAGTCCAATAGTCCTTTTCGCTTAGGAAGGTTCCTAACTGAGTGAAATGATCTGGAAGTAGTTTGTGAGAAGAACTGTTCAGATAGTCTAAATGCTTAGGAAAGGTGGCTCAATGCTTCCTTTAGCATCTTCCTCAGCATGGGATGCACTGTATCATCTGTTATGAAAGGAAAGGAGAGTATTCTGTCCAACAATTCTCTGTGGCAATAGCATTCATAAGCAGCACGTTATCCAACTGCCTCTGAATTAAACCAAGTAATGTTGAACGAAGCACGTAGACAATGTAAGTTACCAGCAATGTTTGAACATTGAACCCAGTCCTTTAGAGCAGGAAGAGGTGGGAGATGATGCTAACAGCCTCTGTAGCAGTATTATCTTATATGGACCACCATCGTTTACTGATTGAAAAGCAAGGAAGACTAAAAGCACTACTTGATTAAAAGGAATTTTTGCTTTGCTTCTGTTCTTTTGGTGAGAGTTCGCTTTACAAAATTGCTCATGGTTTGTATTTAACATTGCAGAAGTCGCACCCATATACTAAACTTTCTGATTGCCCTGTTATGACTGTGATTGACAGGACAATTGTCCAATTACCTTCCAGTTATGCTTTTGAAAAGTTTTGCCCTCTGCAAACGCGTCTATGAGCTGTTGCCCAGATGGACTTATGAGTTGTGTTGAACGGAGTCATGATACTTGTTTTTGGTGTACTCTGCATTTTCACGTAAATTTCCATGGTTAAATATATGAATTCATTTCCATTAAGAGTGTAACATTTGATCTTGAACACTCTCGATGGTCAATGGTGAATTAAAGGTGTAGTCAGTGACGTGGGAGAAAAGGGGTGGAGAGGTTTTTAAACAAATTTAGACCCGCCTCTCCCTTCATACCTCACCCCTGGCTTCACTCCCGAAAGCTAATGGACGTGCGTCATCATGGAAACGGCCGTAGAAACTGCGTAACTGACCAACGTAGCTAAGGTAACCCCGACTCGTCAGACAACTCGACTGCCATTATTGATAACATCACAACAGCAGTACATTCTGGCGATTAGACAATAAGATGAATGCCCGACGGCTGTTACTGTTATGTGAAGCACCACAAAGCTAATGTTGCTTACCTATCCAGCAGAAAGACAGCGACATCCGCGTCCGTTTTCAGGTATTTCCACTCGCGGAGTTCCCTCCACCGTTGGAAAGCAACACCGATGTTGACCCGGGTCTTCGCTCTTTCATGGTCATAGCCCTTCTTTTTCACTTTTCACTCCTCTGACCTTTTCCTTTTGGGCTGTTTTTCAGCCATTGCTACTGCACCTATTGTACCTCTCTTACGCTAACTGCGCACGCTACACAACTTACTCCTCCCCCTCCCCCCTCTATCTGATCTGCACATGAGTATGATCACCCCCTGGATGTGTGTGTGTGTGTGTGTGGAGGGGGGTGTACCCTGTTTTGGTGACTCGGCCCCAGCCACAGTATTTACCTGCTGAAATTCAGAGCCAAGGCTGTGTATTGAAACCAGAATTTTTTTTCAACATGCTGTCAGTGGTGACATCTTGTGGATGGAGAGGAGAAATACGGTGATTTCAGCAAATAGTGCATTAGAGTAGAAGATTAGAAGATCGCTGACTACACCTTTAACTTGAGCTTATGTTGAGCTTTTTAGTCTCTCTGACGACTCAAAGTAGCTTCACACTGCAGGTCAAACCTACACCTTCAAATCCATTCACTCACTCATGGTTCAGAGCTTCTTTGTTGGTTGTCCATCAGTATCAGCTCACACATTCACACCCTTTCATACCCATTAACACACCACTGGGAGCAACATGGAGTTAAGTGTCTTTCCAAGGACAAATCGCCATAGGACTGCTATAGCTGAGCTTGAACCTGAAACCCATGGGGGACTGACAGAGCTCACTCAGACTGCACCACAAACGCCCAAATGCATGTATTTAATTTTACAGACACTGAACATTTCGATGACATGGATATGCTTAAATTTCCTATAAATGCTTGATGGATTATGTCCTTTCGATGCACTTTTCAAACCTAAACCTCAGGCCTTTTCTTCAAAGTAGTCGTACCTTTGTCCTTTTCTTTCCTCTCCACGACGTCAAACTCTTCAGTTACCTGTGCAGCGGCTTATCCCAGAGCACAATAATCAGAAGTTTTTATGCCTCTGTCTTCCCTGCTTCTGGGACTCTCCCTCAGATTCCCAGCCGATCTCATTATAAACACAAACATCAGCCAACTGGGGAGAATATAGCTCCAAAGACCTTTTATTTTCTCGCGGAGGAGAGATAAAAATGCTTTCCATATAAGTGTAAATATCTTTACAGCATTGTTCTTGTCACCTCCTGACAGTCCTTCTCATCTCTTGAGGGCCAAACGTAATGCCAGCCTCCCCTCCAAACAGAAATGTGTCAAATATTACAAATTGGATTCAAACTAGGTGTCATTGTTAAGGTGGGGAAAATAAAAAAGGTTACTTCGGGGAACTGAGAAGTTATATAAACAAACAAAGACCAACCTGATGTGCTGTGCTAGAATTTATATAGGACATCCCAAAGTGTCCAAGATCAGACAATTCTTAAATTTATCCAAAGACCAGGATAGGAAATTTAAAAAGTCACATTCTTCCATCGGGGTTAACGGAAAGTGGATAGGAAAGAACTTAGGAAGGACTTTTGCACAGATCCTTGGTGAGCTCGGCACTGTGACCAGGATCTGTGCAAAACCATCCACGATAAAATTGATCCGCGTGATTCTTTTCTGCCTCAAAATGAAAGATGAAAAAAAAAGCCAGATTTGCTGATAATCACATTTTATCTGTTCTTCTAATTTAAGGGGAACTGAGATCCCCGTCCCAAATCTACTTACTTTCTCAGAAATGTAATCAAATCTCGACCACCTCCGTCTGACAGTCCCTCCCTTCAGTGTTTTGTTTTATTGGTACAAGTGGGAATAAGAAAACAGATGGAGAATGTAACTACTTCTGAAGGAGCCCCCCATGTGTGCTTTTTTTCCAGAGTTTTCAAACCAATTTGGTCCAAAAAGCTCATAATGAACAATTTATACGTCAGCCTCCGAAGACAAACATGTCGACCAGACAACCAGGGGATTACCAAGCTAAAGAAAAAGACTCTAGGGCCATGACGATTATTCATAGACGATACTATTACTGCAAAACTTTCAAACTATCCTTTGTGAACATCCAACTTTATAAGCATGGTACACACACAGATTATCCGACTGTTTTTGTCCTCCTTCCCAACCAAGGACAGCACACACCTGATCATTGTCTTAATAATCAGCTCTGAAACGGTTGGGGCTGACAATCGTAAATCTAGGACTACACAGGTCAGCGGTTCGATCCTCGGGTCGAGCCGGGCCTTGCTGTGTGGAGTTTGCATGCAAAATGCTCATTAGGTTTGATTGGTGACTCCAGATTGCCCTTAGGTATGACTGTGGGTGTGAATGGTTTTCTATCTATGTGGCCCTGTGATTGACTGATGCACTGGTTACTGATTTCCTATCAGGGTCACATGTGAGTGACTGTATGAAGAGTCGTATGCCAGCAGCAACTGAAGAAGGCTTTACCTGACATGTCTGTGGGATCCAATAAAAAAAGATGTATAATTTAAAATACATTTAAATGCTGCACTTTAGCTTATCTTTAATACAAAAAAAGACTGGAAAACTTACCAAGACCCAAAGAAATATTTTTTAATATTCTGCAGGCAGCAGACTCATATGAATGTTTCCAATCATATACATAATAACTCCTTCATTATTTTAAATGTACATTGTGTTTCATTGTGTTCTAAATAAGCACATAAGTAAGGAAATAAGCGTTTGATTTTTTTGTTGTTATAATAACTCGTGGGATGTGTAGCAGAGCTGAGGCTGTGAAAAATGTACCAAAACTTCTCTGCCAGTGCTGCTTTGCTGTTGTTATTGACTCTTACTTTGAGTTTTGATGCCTCCAGGTGCTCACACGCAGGTGCCAGATTAGCAGTGAGTGTTTGCAAAATGATATGACCAACAGCTCTCTGCCCAGACCATCTCCTCTGCTCACAGCCAGTCTCTGGTCTCATAGGGCTGCCATGAGACCTGCCAAACCCGGCCCCCACCATCAGGCCATGTTTGCACCAGAGCCACCAACACAGCCATGTTGGCTGACTTGTGACGAATGCTGGTTGAAAAATGGGACGTCATCCCTGAGCAGTGTGTGGCCAAGATGGAGACCAGCATGAGGAGGAGCTGTGAAAGGTGTCACCATTTAAAGTGTATTCCTGTGGAACAGCACCTCTACCAGGCATCGCTTTGCTGTTGTCCAGTGTTTTCTGAGCAAGAATTTGAAACATTTTCAGCTTCTTGGTAGAAGATGCAGAATCACAGCAGGTGTTGAGGTCACCTTCAGCCGAGGCAGACTTCAGTTAACCCTTTCATGCATGGTGTTCACTTCAGTAGACAGATATTTGGATTAAATCTTATCCCCTTTAAGTTGCAGTGCCATGTCCAACTACCAGTTAGTGAACTCCCAAACCCTTCTCTCAAGTTTCATATAAATATTATCTTTGCACTTTTTTTTTTTTTTTTTACCATATCGAGATATTACATCCAAAATCTAAAACAGCCGATAAAGGGCAAATTTTGTATTTTGATCTCACATAATTTTTTGTATTTTATTTTAAATTTTGGTGTAATTAACAAGTGAATAGTTTGAATAAACAGCTACAATATCTACTTAAAATTTAGCTTTTTCTTTTATTTACTCTTAATAAAATTTTGTAAGACGTGTTTGTGGATTAAGTTCCACGAAATTACTATTTTGATGCACAGTGAAGTGGACAGACACTACTTCAATATCTTTGAAAAATATATAAAAAATATCTTTGAAAAAAAATGACCATGATTTTTACTTGTTTGACAGTAAAATGTGTCATTAAAAAAAAAGTATTCTTTTGTGATCATTTGACAGAGAATCAGGGGTACAGTAAAGGATCCCCCACTAAACAGCTGAATGGGAATCCACATAAACAACTGTGTGTGTGTTTGAGAAAAAGCTGTGAGCATTTTGCTTGCTCCAGCCCAATTTTCTGATTGTCATTTGACTCCATGTCCGTGGACACAGATCCTGTCTACAGGTTCCCGCTGCATTTGTTTCCATGAGGGCGTTTTGCACCTTGAACAGGGTACACACAACGTAATAATTGGGGTGACTTTCAGCTTGAATCTCTGCTTCAGAAGAGGGAGTAAACCTTTCTTTGTCCCACACAGGGAAATTTAAAGTGTTACAGCAGCAAAGGGGGCAGCATTAATAGAATAAAAAACTATACTGAAGTATAACAAATAGCCACATGTACATTATTCTACCTATATAAGATAAAAAATATAAAATAAACAAATGACTTGGATACAAAACTAAAAGCAAGTCTTATACAGATTATACACATTCACTGAGTATGTAGGAGCCATATATTGTTTGTTGATTACTCTGTGTTTGATCACTTTGGTCTGGTTTCCGTGGTAACGTGTAAGTATCAGGTCATGTGGGCACTTTGGATTGACATCCAGGAAGTTATATTAGAGGCAGTTTCACCTGCATTGGGTGTGAGAGGCGAGTCTAAGGTAGCCGTAATTTTTTGTTGACCGTGCTTTTTGTCACCTGATGTTCATCTGTTTGCTTACATGTGTACCATCCATGTACACATTACGACATCATATGTGTGCGTGTAACTTCAGCCACTTACAATTCAATTATTAAGTCTTTCGAAACTTTTCTGAACTCCAGGTGCTTTTTTGGAACAGCAGCAGCGTGTCATACAAATATACTGCACCTATTCTCTGCCTGAAGCGACTTTAAAGATGCCATGAGGAGTTTATAAATAATTACAAAAAAGTCTCACTTTTAGATATGTGCCTGATCGAAATACACACTTTAAGATAAGTATTATAGCATCAAAATAGGTTATCTATAAATGCTATGCCTTAGCTTCGCAGTCGGGTCTGAAAGGGCTGGACTGGCCTGGATCCTCAACTTCAGGAACAAGACAAAACTAGAGCAAATTTATATTATTCTGACACGTCTTAGAGCACCGGTCTGTAAGTAGAGATAAATAGCCGACTACAAAACTACAATAATAAGTTTTCAAAAAATTGCTTGTCGTCACACATCAAAAACTACCGCTACGTAACTAGAAAGAGATACTTTACCTCGTCACTTTGCATCCTGTAAGTTGTTGAAAAAGGAAGTTGTAAAGCAATGCAGAGTTCTGAGGAGGGTCCGAGCTGCATTCATTAGCAACAAAACAACAAACACACGCTTTGGCTTGGGTCACATCTTTACGACAGTCCCCGCGCGAGCTCATGGTAGCAGAGTCTTTATGTCGACGGAAATGGATTCTCCTCATAGCACCTTTAAGGTATTGGAAAACCGCAGTCGAGTAATTGCACATGGGATTAAGTTATTGTACATGGTTGTACCTCCACATAGTAATGACACATTGTGATTGCACAGTTCAGATCAAACTCAGCAAAGGCTGGAGGTCCCAAAGTTTGTCTTACCTGATTCTCCTGAGTGTGAGGTGTGTTAAGAGTCATTTTATCCTCTCAGAAGAGAATCAAGGATGTCCCGACTTGGAACTGTAAATATTAAACATGTTTAGTATTTACAACCAGTCCAGTCCTGATGTGTGAGAAGTGCACTTGGGACATGACATGTCCTCCGTGTTTTTACATGGACTAGCTTGAAGCCAGAGAGCAAGCTGGCTGAAGCAGAAAGCAATCATTGCCATGGTAACCAGAGTAAAAGAGAAGCACAAAGTTAATCGACGTCAAAATTGAGGTCCAAATCATCGATGTGATTGAAAAACATGTGCATGTAAACAGCGTTTTCTGCAAATTACATATGACAAACTTACAAGGAGGAGCTGGACAGAAATCACAAACGCTCAAGATGATATAAGAAGCTAACCACGAGCTGGATTTCATCTCCTGACGTCTGCCATGTTTGTTTACATTGAAGTCATGTGTGATCACATGAAAGCACAAGCTTTGAGAGCAGAGGTGAGCAGAAGAACAAAACTGAAAAATCTGACATCTGTCTGCATATGTGGTTCTCTCACTGTTTCACAATCAGTTTAGATTTTAACAATTTTTGTGTGTAAACCAGGCCTTGTTGGTTTTCCCACACGCTACTGAGGCTCCTGTTGGTTAAGTGAGTGAACTGTTAAAATGCCAAAATGTCCTCTTTCTTCAGACTTCAATCATTTCGTCTACCAAACGAGACATATAAGCAGAATAAGGCTGCGTTTACACGGCGCCGAAAACGGTCAAATCAAATAAGTTTTCATTGCGTTTTTTGCCTTGCGTTTACACTGAAACGCGTTGAAAACAGTAAATTTTGAAAACGGGTTCCAGGGTGGAAAGTTTCCAAAACGCTCTCCATGCAGCTCAGTGTAAACCCGCATCGGAGCGTTTCAGGGTGAAACGCTGATGTCACCACATGCGCAGTACTCTTTCACATGAAGGCTGCGTACATACCAGGAACAACAACAGCTTCGGCTGTCTGCAGAGTAACGTGTGAGCCTCTTGCCGTGCTCAGTTTGTTATCCAGACAAAACTATCCAGACAGATTTGTTGCTCGAACTGATTTGTTGTCCAGAAAAGAAGCTCCTGTGTCTCTGTTCGTCTATTCGCCATTGTTGTTTAAGAAAAGTTTTTTTTCTTTGTACGTGTATTGTGGCAGCGCTGCATTTCGGCAGACCTACACCGCCATCTACTGAACTGGAATTCATACGACAGCGGGTCCATATGTCTCCAGCGTCGTCGTCTGAACACAGAAGAATTTGAAAACGCAAGGAAAAATCTTTGCGTCTTTAAGTCAGGAGTATCAGAAAACGTAGCCGAAGCTGTTTGCCCCTGGAAAAGTGAATATGGCAAATGGGCGCAACCAGAAATACAAAGCCTTGCTATTCATCCCACCAATGCCTTACGGTTTGAAAGGAAACTAAAAAGGCTTATCAATGGTGCAAAATGCATCACCAAGAAACATTATTACAACAAAGACATAATCTAACTAACAGTATTTTTCATAGTATTTATGTTATGTTTAGTTTGAAAATTAGTTTGTTCAAGTGTTTGTATTTCTTTGTAATATCCCGAATGTTTTGTAATGTTGCTTTGCCCTTAAATGGCAACGAAGCCCATATAAAAAAACAATTTTTGATGTCCCGGATATCTTTGAATAACTTGTAGTTTGCACTTTTTTAACTGTCAGTTTCAGCCCTTGTTCCCATCCTTCATCACACATTAGTCACTTCACTTTAACTTTTCAACCAAACTTCTTTAAGCAGTATGCAGTTATGCTTCATGACTCTCCTGTAACCTTGTTTAAATTCAAACCTGATTTGCATTAAATTCAATTGCTACCTCTTAAATTCTTATAAATCACCTCCCCTCTGCATTCTCTGGCCGTAATGAGCGCGAGCACAGCGGACACTAAATCATCCTGGAGAGCGAATTACCGTAATCTGACAGCCGCCGGGCACCTGCACCACACCTTCATAATCACGGCACAAAACCTTGAACATGTGTGCGCGTATAGTGAGTGTGTATGTGTGTGTGGAGTCTCATGGGACGAGGGCGACTCCCAGAATACAATGGGCCAGTGAGGCATTTAGTCTCCATCAGAAGGAGGCCGTCTCCTCCCAGTGAAGCCTAAAGGTGAAGCCTAATAAGTGGAAGAACACACACACTAAGACGCTTACACACACATGCACACACTCTCTGCCGCCTGCTTTTGGAAAAAAAAGGGGTTGACCTTTATCAGATGGGAGCGCTAACACGCTAATAGCCCTGTCCACACTCCAATTAGAGGTGGTAAGAGAAGGGTTGAACAGAGCACAGTCTGCCGCCAGGGAGCTGATGGACAGATGGGAATAGTTTGGCCCGTCAGAACGAGAAGAGGAGAGAAGGGAAGACAAAAGAGGGAAGATTAAAGGAAATACAGCAGGAAAGAGACTGACAGCACTTTCACAGGCATGGCTGAGTCTTTGTCATAAATGATGGGATGTATCTGGGAGAATATAAGAATGAGAATTTTATAAATGAAAAATTAAGACAACTTGGCTGCGTGACGCTTTTACCCGACTGTTGACAGGAAAGTTCCCCCTCAGGGCAGCCTTGGGGAGAGATGTAGCTTCCTTTATCAAAAGAGTTTAGACTTTAAAGTTGGTGTTGTGAGACAGCTTACATGATGAAACTACAAGGTTTCTGAGGAGCCTTACAACCTCAAGGCTAAACTGGAGAAAACACTAAACAAGACAAACTCACATTTTAAGAAATCTTTTTTAGTGCAGGGAGGGGAGCACACACTGCTAAATTATCTATGCTTCCAACCAAAGAAGCAAAGAACTGATTATTTGTGCTGTGAGGTGTGCTAGGGGTAATGTTATTCTCCAGAATTATCTCTGAACCAGACCAGGGCCCTATACAAAGCAGGATTACTGCCTAGCGAGGTAACTTTGAGGGTAGGTTCCAGGTTTCCTGTTCTACGAGACGGGTTCACTTCTTAGCCAGGCGAGTCTCCATGGCAATGTACGCTGAACGGCTAACCTTCTCCGGGGCAGGTTCTTTTCCCAGTTCTTTTCCCCTCTGCTTTCTTTCTGTTGGCTGGGGGGTTAACTTAATATCTTCACTGTGTCTTATCAAACTGTACAAAAATAAATTAAATCTTCTTCAGTGACCACTTTGAATGATGCTCTTGTATTTGTTGTGCACATGTTCCCATGTGTGTTTTGTGCCACTTAGATTGGTGCTGAAATGAGACTCAGATTTGGAGTCACAACACAGTACATGACACTTGCTACAGGTAGTTAAAGGGAATGAAGAACTCTCATTGCCGTAACAAGACCTTCAATGCCAACACTTCTGTTCCATGACAGTATTTTATTGCCCGTCTTAAAATTGTGACAGGAATTCATGTAGGGCTCATGTGGCCTACATATCACACAAAAAATGTAAACACAATAGGAATGAACAAATGAATGAATTCATCTTGTAAATGAATTAGACATGTCTGGTGCATGTTACAGTAAAAGTGCATGTTGAACAGTGCTATTTCAGGATGATAATGGCACCAAAGATTTTTTGCGCACTATATTTACGCATTGAGACTGTCAGCAATTTTCTGCCAGCACTCCTTCTGTGCTTTTGCAGCGGCGACGGTGTTGCTTTTGACGTTTATTACATGTTTTAATTCTTCATACTTTGTCATGATCACCTCCTGCTCCTCGTGTGTAAAGTATGCGGTCCTCTGCTCTCCGGCCTGCTCTGACGCTCCAGACTGGTCCATGTTCGCAATTGGTCAGATGCGGCGGGCTCCGCCTTATATGCGTGCATGCGCTCATTGCAGAGCTGGATCCATTTATGAGGTTGATAATCAGCATCATCAGACTGTTTAGCGAGACCGCCGGCTAACACGCTCAGTTCAGCGAGGTAGCTCCAAGGCTATCTCGCTAGGCTGAACTTGCTTCGTAGAATAGGGCCCAGCTCAAGTCCCTCCGATCCTAGTCCCAAGCAAGTCTCGAATTTTTTCTGTTGTGGGCAAGTCGAGTAGAGTCGAGTCACAGGTTATGACGGCTCGAGTCTCCAGTTCACCCAAAAAGCACTCCGATTTTTATCTTCCCAAGGCCAATGTCAAAAAACAGCATCACACTAGTCTGCCTGGATTAAAGCAGCATCGAGTCGTTCATTTATCTATTAAGACATTACATGTCTGATTATTTAGACCTAGGTAGATGGGAGAGGCTACATTAAAGAAATGGCATGCTTGATATAAAACACAGGTACACCCTCTTTACTAATGTTAGCTTTGCTAGCTTCAAATGGACCACAGGTCAGGCACTTTGGAATCATAATGATATGAAACTATGACGTAAGCGTATCTGAAAAATTGCGGAGAGCCAGTAATCATGGAGCTGCGTATACGGCATTTCAAAATCTTTCCACTCTGGAACCTGGTTTCAAAAATGACCTTTAACAGACCCCCAAAATGCCGTCTTCGTATGGATGATACGCAGATTCGGGAAGAAATGTATGCGTTTAGACATTGGTTTGTCTCTGTGTGGATGGGGCCTCAGTCTTGTTTTTAATTGTTGATGGAAATGCCAGTTTATTTAATTTTGTTTTTGTCAGTGTACACTTTTTTAAAATTATTTCTCTGTATAGTTTTCATCAAGGGAAAAAGGTTGTTCATTAAACTATGATAAAACACTTGGTTGACAAAATTAACACAGTTTGGGGTTGAAATTTTTGACTTTATATGTATTATATAACCTGAGCGATAACAATATTATGTACAATATGATGTACATATTAGAGATGCTCTTAGATGCACAGTTTTTACCTCACATCACATTCAAATGGTGTTGAATCAAAAAAAAAAAAAAAAAGATGAAAAAGATGCACCAAGTTGCCTCACTTGATATTTCTGTAGCTGTCTGCTGTATCAATACTCGTCATGGAGCATAGAAGCTGTTGGATGAGGTGTGTTGGGCTGAATGTTGTCATCACAGTGTGTCCTTGCATGTGTGTGTGTGTCTGTGTGAGCATGTGCAGAGCAGGAGGTTAAGCCCTGTCTCTCTCCTGCAGATTGAACCCAGCGCTGTAGTGATATGAGACATTTCAAGTTATTGAACCCTGGCTGATTGGATGGTAACAGAGAGGATTGCTCTTTTCTTTTGGGGCCCGTCTGAAGCTTTATGAGATTTTTAGACAGTAACAGTGACGACAGAGGGACAGTGTGACATACAAAAGGCTGATAATACAGTGAGGGCTGAGGCTGCTCTCACGCTGTACCAGCAGAATGAATTAACATTCTGCAGAGCTTAAATCACATCACATTATAAATTCTTCAAGTGTGACAGCATGAGTAATTAAACAAAGGTCCCTTACCTCTCACATTAGCATTCAACCAGAGTACAGGCTGTGTTAGGAAATTAAACTTGGCATTATTTTGAGAGATAACCAAAGCCAACATGAAGGCATGTTTTTTTTTTAAATGGAGGTTTTTCTGCTCCATTTTAAATAATATCCCTGTCAACATGTTTTTTTCAAGAAATCCCTGTCCACAATATGCACCTTTTGTTCTTGCAATTTTAACACAAAGCTCTTTCATTTTTATATCTATTCCAATCATTATGTCTGACAGGTGTTACGGATTAACTTGTGACTGTGTTACCTGGTGACAGCAGGCATGTAAAGTAAATATGTCCCTGTTTATATTTAAAGGTGCTATGAGGAGAATTTATCGCCGGCGTAATGCTGCGTTCCTGTAACCTCGGAAATGGGAGTGATATCATCTCCCACTTATCGGCGTTCCAATTAAAGTCAGAAAAAAACATGCCGATCTACCAGGCTATTGTTAGCTGCTGTTAGCACGCCCTGCGTTGTTGTATGAAGAATGTGATTATCACTATGGCAGCATTTTTGTAAATATAAATCTAACAATACTATGTATACAGCTGATCTAGAGCGACACACCCCAGTCAGAAGTGCAAATAAATTGATTATTACAGGAGCTAAATAACTGTTCACACTGGGGGCATCCATCTTTGATTGACACCTCGGGGTGGCGAGGTTTCACCGAGTTCCCAGTAGGAAATTCAGACCTCTGGGGACGTTCCAGTTTAGTTTCCCACCCGGAGCTCAAAATTCCTACTTCTGACTACAACTTGAACGCACCGGAGATGTGAAGCCAAAGTGTGTTTGTTTGTTGTGGTAAATGCAGCTCGGATCTTCCTCAGAACTCTGCATTGCTTTACAAGTTCTTTTTCAACAACTTACAGGATGCAAAGCCATGAGGTAATGTATCTCTTTCTAGTTACGTAGCGGTAGTTTTTGATGTGTGACGACAAGCAATGCGGGGAAAAGTTATTATCGTAGTTGTAGACGGCTATGTATATATATATACTATATATATATATGTACTTACAGCCCGGCGCTCTCAGACGTGTAATATAAATAATAAAATAATATAAATTTGCTCTAGTTTTAATTGTCTGGTTCCCCGAAGTTGAGTATCCAGGCCAGTCCAGCCCTGTCCAACCCGAACGGAAGGCTAAAGAATAGCATTTATAGATAACCTATGTAGATGCTATAAAACTCATCGATACTCATCTTAAAGTGTGTATTTCGATCAGGCATACGTCTAAAAGTGAGACTTTTTTGTAATTACTCAAAAACTCCTCACAGTCTCTTTAAATACGAGACATATCTGATAATTTTGATTAAATCCTGTTATGAAAAACTTCTGAGGAGTTTTTAACAACTGTTATTATCACAGCAAAAACAGAGTAAGCAGCCATTGGTCACCAGTCAACACGGTCACTTAAGAAACAATAACACCAGGTCTCATCCAAATTGGCTGTAGTGCTTTGTAAAGAGGGCTTCTAATATTACTAATATGATTCTTTAATTTAATTCACTTCATGCTTTACCAAATTCTAAACTGGTTGTTTCTTTAAATGTCAGTTTTGTTGTACATGCTAACATGTGTAACAAGGTTACTGATATGCCTTTGTGACTCTTGTCATTTTGTTCATATGGATTTGACTTAAAATGTAATGTTCCTTCTATTTCTGTAATAAAGAATATATTTAGATATATCATTATTATCTTGCAATATTTCGATCCATATAGCCCAGCCTTACCTGAATCTATGGCTCCTTTTCTGCCTGCTGTTACCCACTTTTCCATTTTTATTACCCTGTTTTGTCAAAGTAGTGGTACAAAAGTCATAGTTTTATGGTCAATAGACAAATTAAATTTCCAAATATAAAACAATTTATCTTCCTCATAATGTCCCACCACGTTGTTTATCTTCTGAATATTATTCAGCTTAGATGTAGTGGCACACTTAAACATGGAAATAAAAATCATCACATCAGTTGAGTGTAAAGACAAATGAAAAAGGAGTTTTATCAAATAATTCATGTCTAATTAATGAAAAGTAATTTCCGTCAATGTACTTTAATCTACCAGCTCAAGATGGAGGTCAGTTCTAGCAGAGGATCATGGCATCAATATAAATACATTTTATTATCTTCAATCTTTATACTGCATTAAAAACACTTTCAGTAATTGGGAGACATCAATTTAAAAGAAGTCCAAGGCAGGGACTCACCATTTTTATTAACTGCCATTGATATTATCCCTCCTATTACAGTTCTGGTTAGTTCTGGGAACATCGTGACATTGTCTGCACCAAACACCATCTGAAAAACTGAGAGTCAAACAAACAAATCACAGTAAATCTATATTTGCTTACCCCTTCAGGCCTTTTTCTCATAAACTCTCAACATTGTGATGACATTCGACTGGAAGGATATAAAGAACAATAAACTCAGGTCCATGCAGTCATGATAAAGTTCAAGTCTGGATGTAAGGGAATAACCTTATAAAATGTTTATTTCAAACAGAAAGAAATATCATGGAGCAGACTGACCTTCCTATCATGAAAGTTCTCAGAATGTGATGACGTTATCATGATTTCTGGAGCAGCTGATTTGTTTTAACTTGTATAAAATAGCATCTGCTGTGGATAAAGAACAAACAGAAGGAAGTGCTTTAACATATCTTAAATTAGATCACTTACTCCCTTTAAATAAATGACAATAAATAAGAATTTTTACTGCAACACAACTGTATATGTGTGTGTATCTATCTATCTATCTATCTATCTCTCTCTCTCTCTCTCTCTCTCTCTCTCTCTCTCTCTATATATATATATATATATATATATATATATATACACAGTATATATCTATATCTATCTATCTATCTATCTATCTATCTATATATATATATATATATATATATATATATATATATATAAGGGCTGGGACGATATGCTTTACTCTTTATTCAATTTTTTACGATTTTACGATTGCCATTCAACGATATTGCCGAGTTTTGCAATGTTAAGTTAGCTGTTTTAACACCAGTGAAAAAGATGAACAATGATGATGCCTACATCAGGAAAAATGAGTCCATTTTGACATTTCTGATTTTCAGCAATATATTTTAACCAGCTGTTCATACTCTCTCTTCAAAGCCCGGACTGAAATGAAGCATTTAAATTTTGAAAAAAAAAAAAAAAAGAAAAAAAAAAATTAATACATGTGATCAAACAAAAAAAATCACCCTATAGATAGTATGAATGTTGTGGACCAGATTTTGGCGAAACCATTTGATAATTTTCCTTACAAAGAGAAAATTAGAGTTAAACAGCAGGGCAGATCAACTCCTAAGATTGATTTAGTGCAAAAGGTGGGGAAAAGAAACGGGTCGTTTCAGCATTCCTGTTATGACAAGGCGAGCTGGCTCATTGGAAGTGCTGTCACAAAATGTGTTGTCTGGTCAAAAGTGAGTTTTGGGGAATAAAATCCCTGGAAAAGACACCAAACAGGGTCACAGATCATTTAGATAAATAAACAAAATTATGATGTAGGCCAGAAAAAAAATGAGCTTCCCCTCCTTGACTGACCAGCAGCCACCACTGCTATATATATATATATATATAAGGGCTGGGACGATATGCTTTACTCTTTATTCAAGTTAGCTGTTTTAACACCAGTGAAAAAGATGAACAATGATGATGCCTACATCAGGAAAAATACACATCACATGTGAGTCCATTTTTACGATTTATTCAGCAATACATTTTAACCAGCTGTTCATACTCTCTCTTCAAAGCCCGGACTGAAATGAAGCATTTAAATTTTGAAAAAAAAAAAAAAGATTCTTGAACAAAAAATTGATTTACAAAAATTATTAGTGGCGGATCTGGGTTCAACTCCAGTCCAAGAAAAGACCCAAACACAGCCAGAAAAAAGAAAAAACAGCAGCACTATTCCAAATACCTCTGTATCACCGACTCTCCCACACGGCATGTTCAAAATGGCTGCCTTTTGTCTAATAAGCCCCTCCCAGTGGGCCAGCCACAAAAAGAATTAATTAAACACAATATAAGCAATTACATTCTATAAACACAATCAAAAATGACTTACTGCCGATGAATATATTGCAAAATATTCCAAATCCATTTCCTTTAATTTATATGTTTTTTCTCAGTCTGCTTTACTGAAGAAAAAAAAACATAATTGGGGCAAAATAAATGTGGGGATCATTTTCCCGCCAAGTGCCCTTTAATACAGAAGACGTAGGTGCGCCCCTGTTTGGCCGCCGACAGATGTCTGACAGCGGGCAGCAGGGAGGACAACTTGGCGTCTCTGGTGAGTGTTATGTTATGTATGAACGTGTGTGTGTGTAGAACGGCGAGTGTGCACCCTCGTGTGAGCTACAAGATCTGTAAGTTGTGAATAATTGTGACGATGATGACCGCTAACCTTGCATATCAACACAATCAAAAATGACTTACTGCCAATGAATATATTGCAAAATATTCCAAATCCATTTCCTTTAATTTACATGTTTTTTCTCAGTCTGCTTTACTGAAAAAAAAATCATAATTGGGACAAAATAAAGGTGGGGACCATTTTCCCGCCAAGTGCCCTTTAAAACAGAGGACGTAGGTGCGCCCCTGTTTGGCCAACACTATGTCTGACAGCGGGCAGCAGGGAGGACAACTTGGCGTCTCTGGTGAGTGTTATGTTATGTATGAACGTGTGTGTGTGTGTCTGTAAGTTGTGAATAATTGTGACGATGATGACCGCTAACCTTGCATATGGGCAGATGGGCCTGCCTGATTCAGTTCCTGAAGTCCTGCAGATCCCTTCTTGTAGCGCCCCGTTGACCAATGGATTCACTCGGCTAAAATCTTAACGGCCCAATCAGAGAAGAGAGGCGGGAGCTGCAGAATGCGGACGTGACGACAACCGGAAGTTGAGAACGGAGATGCCGATTAGCCTATTGTTCTCATAGATACTTGGTAAAACTTGGCGAAATCTGCCCTCCTCAGAAGTTTACTTGTAGGGATTGTCTTTGTCCAGGTTCATGTCACATACAAGTGTTAAATTAATCATCTGTGTGGTACGATATAGTGTAAAACGATAGTATAAGGCCGTTAGCCGTTAGCAGCTAAGTTAGCGGCTAACGGTCATTTGCTGTCGTTAGCCGTTAGCAGCTAAGTTAGCTGCTAATAGCTAACAGTCATTAGCTGTTGTTAGCTGTTAGCGGCTAAGTTAGCGGCTAACAGCTAACAAAAAAGTATGCTATTTTTTTTTTCAATTCTTTATTCAGCCATTTCAAGTAACAAACAGGCACATTTTGCATTATACATTCTTCAAAAATCACTGAGCAGCATAAGCAGCCAATATAAACAAAATAATAAAATAAAATGTATATATAAAAGAAAAAAAGTAATGACAAATTCAATGAAAACATTGCTTCATTATATGAGGCAACCCTGCTTGATGTGGATTGGTCTGTGATGAATGTGACGAGCAGAACGATTATCCAATCACAAGCTTGTTTTTTTTTTTAAACGTTCTGCCCCTGAAAACAAATTAAAAGGGCCCCTACCCAGATGGACTAGTGAAATATTTCTGTGGCAGATATATGGAGCTGTCCATCTGGCTTGTCAGGTTAGATGACCGCTGCGGTGGATCAGAATGGGGCAAGAGAAAGTTTGGTGTGTGGCGTGTAGTGTGTAGCATGTAGCGTGTGTGTTTAGCCCATAGCGTGTGTGTGCACCCTCAGTGATGGGGCCGCTCCGTCACACAACATTTACTGTAAAATCAACAGAACCAATATCCTTTAACTTTAAATTAAAACTTTTCTAAAACAATGCACACTGTTTTACCTGTATCTTGACCTTGTCTCCTCACAGAGATAAACTGCTAAAGAAGGACACAGGTGTATGATATGTTTGAGATCTCCATATTTTACTGAAGTACTCAATATCAAAGTAAAGAATCAATATTGATATCAATACACTGATACTCCCATCCCTACCCTGAGAATAAATCTGGCTGAAATGGACAAATACAACTTAACCCTTTAAGGCGCAAGACCATAGATTATAGACAGAAAATTCTAATTTTTTGGAGCTTAAATGTTTCACTTTCTGCTAAAATCCATAAAAATCAATATGTCCATAAAATTCAACCTATAGATTTTTGATACCTCATTTGATACATAGGTGTTTTTGGCAACTGATAATCCATTTGAGGACATTTTTATCATTTATCTGATTGTATTCAATTGTTTTTTTTTTTGTAATCTTTTGATCATGTTGAGTAGAAAGAGGTATTACAAAAGTATTTATCAAATATGATACATTTGGCTTTATAGGGTTGATTTTATGCCAGCACTGATGGGTTGTGCAATATTTATCATTCCCACAATGCACTGCACGGTTATCAAAAGGCTGCACAATCATGAGTGACAGGCTGAGTGGAAAAGCCTGAGTCATTAATGTCCTTAAGTACCATTATTTAGTCTCATTCCGTGATTTTTCTCTACTCTGCTGCTTTCATGGCAATCAGACTAATGCAGACGCCCACGGCTCAGCGGTGCGGGCAGGTGGGTTTAAGAGAAGAGAAAGATAAAGACCAAGAACAAACAGAGGAGAAGAACAGAGAGCAGGAGTGTGGAAATTTTCATATTCTTCTCCAGCGTGCTCTGGGTGGTGATTTGACACCCGTTTAATTGTTGGAAGTGACCCCGACCGTGATAAATACGAAATTGCAGATATGAAAGAGAAAAGGGGGCGAGAGGCAGAGAGGGGAGGAAAGTGAGCAAAAGGGGGAGATGAGAGGGAGATAATATGAAATAGCAGGAGGAGGTGAATGGAGGGGAAGACGTGCGTGGAAAGACAGAGGGCAGGGGGAAGTCTCATATTCAGTCACACGCCATCGCTGCAGGTGCACGCTGAAAGGTGGAGACGGGGAGGTATCATCCTTCTCATTACAGAGGCGAGGCGGGTTCCGGTTCTGTGCAGGACCCGTCAGAGTGATTCCTCTAAATCCTTTCTGCCCTCCGAGAGCCTGAAGGTGTGGAAATATCAAAGAGAGTGAGAGGAAATAAAGGGAGAGTTCATTTTATCACAGAGGGGAGAGAGAGTCTCAGGCTGCACTCTTGTAAATGTAGAGGAATTACAAAAGCAGGAGGGAGAACTTTCTGTGATGTTTCGTGATGTTACAAATCATTGATGCACGGTATGTTTAATTCAAGCATGACCTGCTGAGAGGGAGGACAAGAAAGGCACAAGAAGACGGGCTGGAGGGGTTTTCTGAGGCGCTGCGATGGATAGAAATCATACTTATTGAAAGGTTTGGGTTAGGGCTGTGCCAATATACCAGTATGGATGATAATGTCTTCATGTTTTTTTTTTAAAGTGCAGCAGAGTGATAGCCCTGCAGAGCAGACAGACCTGCCTGATTCTGAAATCCTGCAGGTCCGTCTTGCCAGCCTCCGTTGTCCAACGAATTCACTCAGCTGAATTCTTAACGGCCCAATCAGGGAAGAGAGGCGGGAGCTGTGGAATGCGGATGTGACGACAAGCGGGAGTTGAGAATGGACATGCCGATTAGCCTATTGTCCTCATTGAAACTTGGCGAAATCTGCCCTCCTCAGAAGTTTACTTGTAGGGATTGTTTTTGACGAGGTTCATGTCACATATAAGTGTTAAATGAATCATCTGTGTAGTATAATTTAGTGTAAAACGATAGTATAAGGCCATTAACTGTTAGCAGCTAAGTTAGCGGCTAACGGTCATTAACTGTTGTTAGCTGTTCGGGGCTAAGTTAGCCGCTATGGCTAATGTCCATGAACTGTTTTTAACTGCCATTAGCCGCTACATTAGCCGCTATGTATGCTACATTATAGTAGGAAAACCCTGCTTGATGTGAAGTGGTCTGTGATGAATGTGATTAGCCAAACAATTGTCCAATCACTAGCTCGT
Organism: Scarus forsteni; assembly: GCA_036419115.1. Taxonomy (NCBI): domain Eukaryota; kingdom Metazoa; phylum Chordata; class Actinopteri; order Labriformes; family Labridae; genus Scarus; species Scarus forsteni. The sequence continues at coordinate 6,338,983 of JAZDUH010000425.1, forward strand.
GTTTTTTTTAACGTTCTGCCCCTTAAAACAAATTTGAAGGGCTCCTACCCAGATGGACTAGTGAAATATTTCTGTGGCAGATACTGTATATGGAGCTGTCCATCTGGCTTGTCAGGTTAGCAGAGTGAGCCTCCCCAACATAAACTCAGTTATCCCCACGAACCCACACACCACACAACCAAAAGCATTTTTCAAAAAATAATACTTGAATACTTGAACACTTGAAACCATTTCAGGGTTGCAGGGGCTAGGGTCTATCCCAGCTGACAGTGGCCACGGTTACTTGATGTTTTTTTTTAATTCAGAATTAATTTTTCAGAATGAAATAATTCAGGGTTAAAGTTTTCTCCTTCGTGTTTACATGGAGATAGTTAGGCCTATGGCGAGAACAAATTTTGCTGGATGATAAGTGTCCAAAAAATTCACTGATAAATGATATTATTATCAATATTGTTTTGAAGCATCATTTTTTCATTAATGTAAAGTGAGTATACCATATCAAAAGCAATAAATTTTAATTTCTTAAGGGTATTTAACGGTAATTGGAAGGTCAAGAGCTTTTTATTAAAATAAATTAAACACAGACAATATAATGAATTTAACCAAAAAAAAAAAGAGAAAAAAAACAATGAAATTGAAATGGACTCTCTTTTGGGAAAAATTGCCTGTAAATAAAAATAATTATACTAATCAAAAACGATAAAAAAAATAGACCCTGTTTCTGCAAGGAAAAAAACTCCTATAAAAACACACAGAATAAAAAACAATAAATACAATAGAGTTTATTCATTTCTGAAATTGTTTGTGGCATGTATGTTCTCCCAGTCAATTCGTACTGCTTTTCAACGATATTGAAGGGCTGTATTTCTTTTGCAATGTAGCGAACGACACTGTCTTTAAGCACCATTTTGCGCTACTTTATTTGTTTTTACTTTGCCAACCAAACGCCTCAGTAAGCGTTGACTGTCAGTACAAAGGCTCCACTGCACCTCCCCTTCTCCGTCGTCACTACTTTCAAACAAATTCGACATATCAGCCCGTCAGTGTTCATGAGCTCACACCTTGTTCATTCTGTTTAAAAACAAAACATTCCCCCCCTGGGGCTGTGGCATTCAGCTTAGGAACCGTAACTTTCATGCCATCATTCATATTAGTGTTTGTTTCCTTGTTACTCCTCACAATGCCCACTTCAGGCCCCGCCTCCCCCTCCAAGATTGAATGAATGACAAATGCTCACTCCGCTATAAATCCGCTCAATCCGCTATAGAACCAACACACCCAGGTGTTGAGAAAGTTACACAGAGTGAGCCATTTTTTCATCCAGCCTGTTTGGTAGAAAGAGAGGAGGAAAACAAACATACATGAATGTGTCGACTTATCGAGGCCGGCAAACTTACAGAGGATGTTTTTATTTATCAGTTAATTGATTTATTGATTATTGTGACAGGCCTAGGGATAGTAATTCTGAATTGGGGTTTACATGGAAAACGCATTTATTTGCCTTTATTCAAAGCCTGGGGGTTGGAAATTGTTCTGATTGGACTGGGGAGAGACGTGACATAGTAACATATGTGCATCTACCTGAAGAAAAACTCCAATTCAGCATCTCAACCGTCTCTGTTAAGGAAACCTCATCCATAAGTGTTTGTACTTATGTTCCAAAAAGACAAGATGAATCTAATCAGAAACCTCATCCATCTTGGATGCTACAGCTTTAAAAGGTTTGCATTTTAATGCTTACATCCTTCCACTCTATCATTATTTCCTAATCTTCTTAGGCTCTAATTAATTGTCTCGACTCAAGTTCCGCGCTTGCTTCAGGTGGCCTTGTTGTTCCCGTCAGTGTCCCGTGCTTCATCGTGACAGGACAAGGGAACGAGCATGTGCAGAAAGACTGGAACAATTTCAAGCAGAATGAACAAATACATGATCGAAGAAATATTTAATTAAGATTTAAAATCAGAATAAACCAACCACTTACTTCGGAATTAGGTTTTTTTCAGAATTTTCAATTTCATTCGGAATTTGGTGTTCACATGGTCATTTTCAGAAGATTTAAGCTTTATTCAGAACTAAATGAAAATTAAAGCTCTCATGTAAACATGATATTTGGGCAAGAGGCAGAGTATCCGTGGACTGACCCATCCAATCACAGGACCACATAAAGAGATGGACAACCATTTGCACTCACCCACACTAAAGGGAAATTTAGAGTCACCAGTCAGCCTAATTGACTTGTTTTAGGTCTATGGAATGAAGCTGGAGTGCCTGGAGAGAACCTATGCACACACAAGGAGAACCTGCAAACTTCACAGAGAAAGGCACTGATTGAAACCTAATTCAAAGCGGCAACTTTATGTTACACTACCTGCTGTGTCATCATGCCACCTGATAAATTGATCGATAAATAATACTTATATCTTTTAATATTAAAATTATGAGACTTTTATATATTACCTTTGTATTTTTATCATTCTCTTATCTAAAAAAAGGAAAAGCATCATTTTTAAGATACTAAATAAGTCAGAACATCTCTGTTTTGTTCCAAATATTTTTAAGATTTTTACATTTTTGTCATCGTTTAAAAAATAAAAAATAAACGGCCTAAAATAATCACCTTAAATCTTCCATAAATTATTTGTCTTTTATTCTATGAATACATATTGCCAATTTAGTCAACAACTCTAAGCAAAGAACACACTTTGCCCCTGGAGTTTTTTTCAAGGTCAATTAAACCCAATCTTTAAGCAGTGGTTGTTGCAGGGGCGGCTCCATGGGTGGGCCTGGACGTGAACAGGTCTGCCCACACTGACAGGTGGTGAGCCCAGTCACAGTCCCAAGAAAAACAACATTCTTATTTTCTTAAATATTGTGCAAACAAGAATGATCAAGACTGACATCCTGAAAAATAAATACTCTTTGTAGGTGCAGACGCAGTAAGCCGTGACAGAAATTGAATTAAAAAAGTCACTTTGTCTTTCAAAAACTATCTCCAGCCCAATTAAGGCAAATCATGAGTGTTTTCCAACCTCGTCTCTCCTCATTCTTCTGTGAAAACAGAATTAAAATGAGAAAAACAACACTCCAGTACACTTCAGTGGAAACAGCAAAACAGCAAGGACCAATTCATGAGATTAGCTTGTTGTCATTTCAGTTTTGATTGCTATTACTTTGTATTCATGGGTTTGTTATTGTGGCTCACTTTGCTCTTTAAGGAGCATTAAAAAAAGGCACCGAATCAAACAGGATTGAAAATGGGGGAGGTGTTGCAGGGCAGGGAAACGGGATCAAATATTCATTTATTTTTCTTCTGGTTTGATGTAAAATCAAACATCTGTTGAGCCAAGGTAGAATCAGTGCTGAAATTACATATGTAGGATGTACAGATGCATATCCTGTTAGTTGTGGGGAGCTATGGCTGGACTCAAGTGTAGTTGTGGTCATGAAGCTGGTGATTTGAGAATATCTGATCTTTGCAGCCTAAGCATGATACATTTAGTCTTAGGGATGTGCACAAACAATGTTGTTGAGAGGAGCAAAGAAACTTATTTTTTACTCGCAATACAATCCATAGGGCATTTTTCCATTTTTTTTAAAAGCACACTATATGGTGGGCAGTTTTCACGCATAACTAAAAAGTTTCTCAATGGATATCCATGACATTTTTTTAAGGGAATGTGGATCATACCCCAAGAAATATGTGATCATATTTTGGTGGTGATCCAAATCTAAATGTGGATCCAAGAATTTCTTAAGGCAATTATTTATACTGCAGGATCGGACAGTTTTCCACATTTTGACTAGCAACTCAAAAAGGTCTCAATATATTTGAATAACATTTTCTGGGAATGTTGGCCATGGCACAAGGAAGAAGTGGTTACATTTCTGTGGTGATCTGCACTCAGATGATGAGCTAGGATTTTTCTAAGGATTTCTTGGCTAATTCTTAAAGGAGACATATCATGCTGATGCATGATTTAATACTTACATATAATATAATAAATTTGAAAACAAGACCTTACACCCCCTTAATTTTCAAAAAATGAGATATTATATTTTTTCTGATATCCTAGAACGAGATTTGATGCCTCTGAAAATAGGTCATTGCGAGATGTCCGCGAGATTTAAATCATTGTGACGACACGAGGTACCTTTCTTTTTATCGGAGTAATCTGGTAAAGCACTTCCTCCTCTGTGATGTCCGTTAGCCACAAAACCGTCACCAAGGACACATTCGTCCAGCAGCAGTATATAGATCCCTAGCTCACATTCACTCATTACCAGCTCTGGCCTGTAGGGGGACTCAATATGCGGTCGCTGCTTTGAGCCTGCCGGAAAATACAATAGAAGAAGAAGGACAGGCTGACTCAACCCTCTCGGCAGCTCTGACAGAACTGACCAATCAGAGCACAAAGGGCTGTGACGTCGCGAGGTAACTGTAGGTCATCCTGAGATCCGAGCTTTTCAACGAGAGCTTGATAATGGCCCTAAAATGAGGATTTTGAGAATGCAATTGTGGGGCAATGAAGGAACTAAATGACTGGTACTGAGGGCATAAATGCTTTACAGGCATCCTAGTCTGGCATAGTGAAAAGGAGAAACCAGCATGATATGTCTCCTTTAAATATTGTTAGAAAGGGCAGTCCTCTTTTTGACAGTACACCTTGTCCAGCCATGTTGGAAATACTCTTGACAGTAGTTTGTGCCCCCCAAGCTCCTCTAGTTTCAAATATATTTATGTGGTTAAAAGTTCTTGGACATATGGGCCATGGTTTGTATGTAAGGAAGTGATTGTGGGTTGAAAGGCAAGTAAGACAAGATGGCAACTCCATCTACGGATACCAATGTGAAAGTGGCAAAAACTGGAGTACCTCAAGTGTCCACTTGAGGGTGCCTGCAGAAACCTCAATGATTGCACGTGGGAAAATACCTTTTTTTTTTTTTACAACATTGCAAATATCTATATAGGCTAGTTCAATCGAAAACAGTTTCACAAGTATGTGCTCTTATTCTGAGGGAGGTGGTGTTTTTTAATTTTGTACCCCTTTCTCTTTGATTGAGGAATTAATAAGGATTTCTGACTTCAGAAACGCAACAGATCAATCGGTCAAACAGCCTTAAAGGTGTAGTCAGCTATGTGGGAGAAAACGAGTGGAGAGGTTGTTGATAAACGAATTTAGACCCGCCTCTCCCTTCATACCTCACCCCTGGCTCCACCCCGAAAGCTGATGGATGTGCATCGTCATGGAAACGGCCGTAGAAACTGCGTAGCTGACCAACGTAGCTAAGGTAACCCCGACTTGTCAGACAACTAGACTGCCATTATTGATAACATCACAACAACAGTACACTCTGGCAGATTAGACAATAAGATGAATGTCCAGTGGCTGTTACTGTTATGTGAAGCACCAGAAAGCTAATGTTGCTTACCTATCCAGCAGAAAGACGGCGACATCTGCATCCATTTTCAGGTCTTTAAATTTGTGGATTTCCCTCCACCGTCGGCAAGCAACACCAATGTTGACCCGGGTCTTTGCTCTTTCATGGTCATAGCCCTTCTTTTTCACTTTCCACTCCTCTGACCTTTTTCTTTTGGGCTGTTTTTCAGCCATTGCGACTGCACCTATATTGTATCTCTCTCTTACGCTAACTGTGCACGCTACGCAACCTACGACTCCCCCTCCCCCCTCTGTCTGATCTGCGCATGAGTATGATCGCCCCCTGGGTGTGGGGGGTGTACTCTGTTTTGGTAACTCTGCCCGAGCCACAGTATTTACCTGCTGAAATTCAGAGCCAAGGCTGTGGATTGAAACCGGACTTTTTTTTTCAACATGCTGTCAGTGGTGACATCTTGTGGATGGAGAGGAGAAATTTGGTGATTTTGACAAATGGTGCATTAGATTAGAAGATTAGATCGCTGACTACACCTTTAAGTCCCACCTCAAAACACCTCTCTGTCTGTGAGTAGTTGAGATAACTGTTTCAAGGCTTCTTTGATAACCAAACAGCTAACCCCGTCTTCATCTGATTCTTTTACAATCCTTGGATGAAACACACAAATCCATTCACAACCTGCAGGTATGCTCTCTTACTCATTTCCATTGGTTCTCTTTCTTTAATCAAAGCCTCAATCCTCCTGTGTGCAATTAAACAGCCCACACCCAGCAACAGTTCTTGGCAATAATACCATTATTCAGGTGTTTCTTTGTACCCTGTGTGCGTTTGTTTGTTGGCCTGTGTGTCTTCATATCTCCAGAGACATGTGCACACCCTGCTGCAGCTGCTTCCTGTTCTGTCAGGTCGCCATCATTTCTTCATCTCTCTCTACCATCATGGCGTCTGCTTGTTGGATGACACGATCCATCTCCGGATCTCCACGGTGACTGGCATGCATCGATCCCCTCGGTGAGGAGGCTCCTCTAGATGATGTCATTGTGTGGTAATTGGGTTGTAATTGGTGTTTAATGGTGTGTGTGTTAATGTCGCTGGAGCCGGTCTCTGTGGAGACTGCTGCGGACCAGCGGAGACGCATTACGCTCCTGAAGGACCGTCATGGACTCCTGCCATCGATTTATGATTCCTCCCCGTTGCCATGATTGCATTGATTTTCCTCTGCGGCCTCTCAAGGCTTTTCTTAATTGAATATCACATGACTTTATGATGTAGTCTCCTGGGCTGACACGATAATTATATCTCCAGGCCCTTTTGCTCCGGCCAGTTCAGCGCTTTTCAGTCCAGAGTCCTGATCTATATCCCAGCATAACATCCTTAACATTCATCAAGTTGTCCATACATGTAATCTGGAGCTACAACAACGCTCTCCAGATCACAGACACTCTATGTGTGTGTGTAGTTTTTCTCTTCCTGGCATTCTGTTTATAGGCCAGCAGACACATGTGGTGGCTCCCCAAAGGCTCTGAAATCCATTAAGAATTCATCAGTGGCAAGATGGTGCTTTCTTAATCAATTCTGTCTGATCTTGCAGATGCTTTCAGCTTCATTGACAGAGAGCGAGGCACCAAAGAGCGAGAACGGGCGTGTGTGTTTTGCAGGCTTGATTTTTATTTATGGAGGGTTTCTGGATCATTTCTCACTGATGAGTGCAGATTTATGGGATAACTTGCAAAAACTGACACTGTTTGAGATATTTCAGGACTTTTGTGAAATCTCAAAGCTGGGGGCGAATGTACTTTGTCAGAAGCGATAGAGTGGTGCAGGAATGAGTCATAAACGCAGAAGTGAGTTAGCATTTTAGCACTTCCTGTTCCCACATCCCAAAGTCTGAGATTTTAGGATAGAATTTTCCGATAAACATTCAACTCTTGTGATGTAACATGCACATGAGGGCTGAGCGTTTCATTTTGTGGTATAAAATGCATCTGAGTTTATTAAACAGGATGGTTGCCAACAAACTGCTAGCAAGGAAAACAAAAATGACAGCAGACATTCGAGGCCCATTCACACATCAGTGTATGTTAGGTGACAATCAAAGTAGAGAAATCTTCAACATTTCATCTAAAATATGTGCCTTGGGAATTTTTTTGCTGTGTTTAATGCAGGTTGGCATAACCAAAGTGGAGAGGAATGTGCTGGTGGAGTATGATGCTTTCCAACAGCCCAGAATACTTGGACTTTAAACATTGTGATGCATGGTAGAGTGCTGTACTTAGGGGAACTTTGGCCTAACAGAATTTAAAATGTTGTGCAAACTTTCTCAATGAGCGCCATATAAAGCAGATGTGTATATCATTTTAAAAAATGCACAGCTGCAGCTTGTCAAAGTATTTGAACCACATGCCTACAGGACATAAGTCGACTTTCCTTGAATGGGTGCCTCATGTTGTACGACAGGAATCCACATTTCAAAAGCTGTAAGTGGGTATGATGAAGGTATACAAGGTCAAGTCTTTCTGGTATTTACAATCATATTGTATCAAACATCAGAAATTGTTTAGCATGCGAGTTTTTTAATCTTACCAAAAGTTAGAACTAAGACACACGGGGAGGCGGCTTTTAGTTATTAAGGCCCCCGATTGTGGAACAGCCTGCCGGAGAATCTCAAGGCCGCAGATTCCCTTTTAAAAAGAGGGTTAAAACCCACCTTTTTAATCAAGCTTTTAATTGATTTAATCGACTTATTTATTCCTTTATTATTGCCTCCGCCAAGGAGGTTATGTTTTTGGGAGAGTTTGTCCGTCCTTCCGTCTGTCCTTCCGTCTGTGAAGAAAATAACCCAAAAAGTAATGGATGGATTTGGATGAAATTTTCAGGAAATGTTCAGCATGGGAAAAGGAAGAACTGATTTGATTTTGGTGTTGATCCGGGTCAGCATCTAGCCGCCATGGCGAAAAATGTAATTTCTGTGAATAAATACTGAACCAAAGTAGATATCATTTTGAATCCAGTTGCTAGTTGCCCAGCCATGTCTCTCTCGCTCTCTCTTTTATGACAGCTCGTATGAATGTGTGTGCGGACCCAGGTGTGTGTGTGCGTATGTTGATGTCTGCAAGTGTGTGTCTGGATTAGGGATGTGCGCGACTAGTCGTTTAATCGGTTAACCGCCTACTTATTTATTAATCGTTTAGTATTTTACTAGTCGGTTAAACGCTACATTAAGCATCATGCATCTTGTTCTTCACGCCTCTGTGCATAGCTGTAAAGTCTCCCGTTTTGGCCGGGAAACTACCTTATTTTATCCCTCTTTCCCGCCGTCCTCCCGTATTAATACTTTCCCGTAATTCTCCCGTATTACAAAAAAACATTCCTCTGCCTCTTAATGCCACCTGTAGTAGCCTGCATGTTTGTTTTCCTCCTCTTTTACTACCAAAGAGGCTGAATGTGAAGATGGCTCACTACGTCTATCTTTCTTAACACCGGGGTGCATTGGTGCTATAGTGGATTTAGTGGATTTATAGCCGAGTGAGCATCTGTCAAACATGCGATCTTTGGGGTGAAGACGGGGTCGCTCGCGCGGACACACGGAGAGAGCTGAAGTGATCGTCCTGAAGAGTAACGAGGAAACAAACGCTAATATGAATGATGGCACAAGAGATATGGTTCTTAAGCCGGCTGCCCCAGTGTGAGAATGTGTTGGTTTTAAACACAAGGTGTGAGCTCATGAACACTTACTAGCTGATATGTCGCATTTGTTTGAAAGTAGTGGCGACGAAGATGTGCAGGTGCAGCGGAGCCTTCGTCCTGACAGTCAACACTTACTGAGGCATTTGGTCGGCAAAGAACATATAGATAAAAACCCAAAATGAAGCGCTCACAGACAGTGTCGTTCGCTACATTGCGAGAAGTGCAGCCCATCAATATGGTTGAAAAGCCAGCAGTTACAAACGTTTGACAGATAGTGCGAATTGACTGGGAGAAAGTACATGTCACAATTCCTGAACTGTATAAACTCCATTTCATTTAGGCCACAGTTTTTATTGTTGTGTGAGTTTTGTTTTTTCTTTACAGAGACAGGGTCTATTTTTTTGTGTTTTTGACTGGCATAATTATTTTTATTTACATGCAATTTTGCTAAAAGAAAGGCCATTTCATTTTCATTGCTTTTTTTTCTCTTTTTTGTTTGTTAAATTTACAATATTTTTTGTTCAATTTATTTTATTTAAAATATCCTGACCTTCCAATTACAGTTAAATATTCTGAAGAAATGAAAGTTTCTTGAATCGTGCACTAGTCTTAAGTGCCAGAGATTTCAGGGAAATTCTATTCTAGGCTACTATGTTGTACGTTTGGAATTGTCATGCTGCTGCATCTAAGTTTCATACCAAAGCAGTATTTATAATAAATGCCATGCATTGCATTGGCAAACGTATCAGAATGTATTTCTCTTTAAATTGTTCAACTTTATTCAATCAGTTGTTGTTACATCAATAGAATTTAAATTAACAGTTTGTCCTGAATGTTTGGGCTAAAATAGTTCCTAAATACACATTTGCATGTTAAACTTTTAACTTAATATGTGTATTAAATTGCGAGTTTTCTTGCTTATAGACTAGTCGACTAGTCGCAAATAAAATTTGAGACTAGTCGACGGGGAAATTAGTCGAAATTCCCATCCCTAGTCTGGATACGTCTTTGTATTTGTGGGAGGGGGATGGCTGGGTTTTCTTTTTTGTTGTTGTTTTTAGCCTCTGTGAGGCACTTTGTGTTGCTTTTAAGTATGAAAAGTGCCTTTTCAATAAAGTTTAATTGATTGATTGAGTTTGATAATCTATCTATTAGATCTCAACTAACGTCAACTTGGTACTGAGTGGCCAGACTTTACTTGAAGCGGCCCGATGTTTCCCTTGACCTCTATTGTCCAAAACTTCAGTGTGTGACTGTGGCCTAATGTGATCATTTCTGATCATATTTTAATAACCAGTAAGTAGCCTCAGCCATGGGCATCAACTCAAGTTATTTGATTAGTTACATTCTGGCTTGATAATCACTTTTTACTCTTGCACATCACATTTATCCTTCATTAAAGTTTAGTTTGTTCATTCAGGTTGGAGTTTCATGAACTTCTGTTTACCACAGACTATGCTGAGAAGTTGAATCACTCTGTGACCCTCAACATGGGTCAGGATCTTAATCCAATTCAGCACCTTTGGTTTGGTGGGCAGTGGTGTAAAGGAACGAAGTAATAGTACTTAGTTACAGTACTTAAGTATGTTTTGGGAGTATCTATACTTTACTTGAGTTTATATGTTTTTTGCAACTTTTACTTTTACTTCACTACATTAAAAATTAAAAAATGATACTTTTACTTCGATACATTTAAATTGTCAACATGGTTACTCGCTACATAATAAAATGTGAATATAAATTATACTTATTTTCACATTTTATTTTGAAGAGGACCGTACAGACTGTTCGTGCTCTTGCACGAAGCTGAACACACCTCTGCCTGCTTCTGCAACCTGTGAACGACTGTTTGGCATTGCAGGACTTGTATTCAGCCCGCTAAGAGCACGACTGAACTCAAGAAATTTTGAAAATCAACTTCTGCTATAGATGAACCGCAAGTTTGTGGCCTTTACGTAAGGGAGGAATGGAGAGAGGGAGTAAGAGGTGAAGGGAGCTGAGGGAGGGAGGAAGAGTTAAACTTTATAAAGCTTGGGAGAGCAACAACTATTTGTACCTGTTCTCTTTGTTTGTACTTTTACTTTTAATACTTAAGTACATTTAATAGTAGCTACTTTAAGACTTTTACTTAAGTGATTTTTTAATGAGTGACTTTCACTTTTAGTTGAGTATATTTTATATAAGGTATCTTTACTTTTACTCAAGTATGGGTTTCAAGGACTTTTTACACCACTGTTGGTGGGACAGGGTATTGTTATAGTGGATGTGCAGCTGAGAAATCTGCAGCAACTGTATGATGCTATCATTGAGATAGGGACAAGAATGTGGTCATGATAGTGATGTATTTATGCTTCAGGAAATTAAGATGACTGTAAAAGCAGAGGGTGGTCCAATCTGATACTTTTGAGGTCTATTTACTAAAGAGGCCAGGCAGAATATTTTTGATGTGACTGACGTTTCACATGGACCACAATGGACTGTATCAAAAAGAAGAAAATGATAAGACATGTCACCATCAAGTTGTTTTTTTTCTGTCCATTGCCGAAGTTGTTCTAAACCCAAGATCCTTTGAAATAAAAGTTTAAATCACGACACTGAAAGAAACATTAAGTTACAGTTCCACTTAAACAAATTAATAGTTTTTCTTTGTCTATTTTGTTAATCTGTATCTGATTAATATGCTGTAATGTTTCATCTTTCTGTATTGATGACACAGTAAATAAACTTACATACCTTTAAAAGTCTTTTATTTGTTGCTGACCTTGCACAAGAACCCCTCAGAGTTGACTCACTCATAACCATAAAACCACAATATAATTTACAAATGACTGACTTTATTTCACCTCCATGGCACATTGGTTTCAACACATTGAATCTCCGTCAAACACAAGCCCAAAACAAACACATCCCACAGGGACCATAAAGTCCCTATGGCAGCCATTGTTTGTCATTAATTGTGCAAATCCAGATAATATTTTAATGTAAGGTGTAAATGGGGTCACATGAGTCCATTATCACAATAATATTCAGATTATAAATGCAAATTATGTAGAACTGAGTCCAAATGTCATATTCAAATCATCAGCATGCTAATGTGAGAGCCCAAAATATCTTCATGTTCATTTTATTACAAAGACATAAAAAGTCAATGAGAGGTCTGTGAGTGAGACAATAACTCAGAGTTTCTGTAAAAATCATGTAAGGGGAACAAAGGCATGCAGCTTTTACAGTGAGGGGTGAAAATATAGCTGTAGTGTCCCTTTAATATGACATATATACCATGATGCAGTGATCATCAAGTGGAGACCAGGGCCATATCAGGCCTCCAAGGCTTCCTAAACAAGAACCATCAACTACATTTGTACAACAGTCATTTATTTTATTGATAGACCCGGTTGGGGCAGGTTTCAAAAGAAAATTAGATTAGAAATATCCCAAGAGCACAAACCTCTGCTAAGGCCTTTCCAGCATTGCCAGGCAAGTTACTATCAAAAATGGGGAAAACGGCCTTGTCTCAAACTGTTAACTGGTCCTTAAAATACATTCCTTGATCCACAACCAAAATTGGATCACCACCTTAGCCAAATTTCTTACTCCTTGTGCCAACATTCCCTTGACACATCATTTATGTGAGGTATGTAGTTAGTTGTGGAAATGTGGAAAACTGCCTTGTCTTATGCTGCGTTCACACCGGACGGTACTTGTACTACCTCGGCGATCACTCTCCTTGCAAAGTCAATGTACAGCCGTGATGGGGCGGGGCTAACCCTCCCATGATGCGACAGCTGCTTTTTACCCTACCACATAACTTGTTGCGCGATGTGAAAGTAAAGAAAAGTTCATCAATCAGCGGTGTGTGCACGTGTGACAGTACCCTAGACAGACAGTTATTCATCCGGACTACAGAGTAACAATCCATGTCCGTGTGGGAAACATTAGTCAGTGAGGACATTGGTTCTTCCTAAACGGACCGCGGTAAACTCACAGATGCTGCTGCAGGGCATCAGCTGCAGTGTTTTGTGGTTGATAAGTGAATGAAAAGGATACAGCCAGAATAATGTCCGCATATACATCCTATTATATGAGATATGATATGATCGCGGTGAAACTCAAGCAGGAGTGACGTCACCGAGCGACGGCCGACGGCAATGGTGTCCAAAATAAGGTATTTAAGGACGCACAACAATACGTCAGTGGGCGACGCAATTTTGGTATCTGGGTCGCTTGCCTTCAAACAGCTCACCTCTCATCTCTTATCTCACAAAGTTAAAACATCATGAAAACATTCCTGGATCTGCACCTGGATTCTGATCACCGCCAATATCTAATCAATTGATCCTTAGCCCATTTTTGACATATCCTGAAAATGTCGTTAATTTGGTTCTTCAATTTTTTTGTGTTCTCTAGTCAAAATCTTCAAATCACCAAAGCACTCTTGAGCAAGCTATTGTCAAAAATGTGGAAAACCTCCCTATCTCCCATTGTTACCAAATCCATAATCCTGAATCCTGCCCAACATTCCATGAAAATGCCCTTAAAATCTGTTGAGAAGTTATTGAGTTATTAGGGAAAATGAAGAAAACTGTCCCATACTTACAATGCTTACACATCCATTAAAACATTCCTGGAGCCATATCTGGATCCTGTTGGTTTGATCCTTGTGTCAGTCAGGGCCTTTTTTTGTGTGGAGTTTACATGTTCTCCATGTGCATGCACGGGTTCTCTTCAGGCACTCTGGCATCCTTCAACTGACCAAAAACATGCATATATAAAAGAGCGATATTTTGATACTAAAATATGTTAAAAAATATTGTTTATTGATTAATGTATTGGACGGCATGTTGGCAAAGTTGGCAGTGTGTGTGCCTCACAGCAATAAGGTTGGTAGTTTGAATCCCGAGTCTGTCTATACCTTTCTATTTTGAGTTTTCAAGTTCTCCTTGGGCATGCATGGTTCTCTCCAGGCAGTCCTGCTTCCTTTCACATGCCAAAAACATGTTCATTAGGTTGATATGTGACTATCAAGTGTACTTATTATGAGTAAGAGCGTGATTGGTCATCTGTCTCTCTGTGTGGCCTTATGATTGGCTGATGACAGGTTCAGGGTTTTCCCTGCCTCTCACCCAATGTCAGCTGGGATAGGCTCCAGTCCCCACGACCCCGTCACATCAAACTTTTGATTCTACCTTCTCTAATCCTTTATCTTTGCTTCAGAAGGAGGTTTCATTAGGATACCAGGGGCAGCCAACAGGGTGCCAACAAGCACCTGGTAGCCCATCAAGAGCAAATAAATCATACCTACATAAATACAAAAACCAACTAATTAAATGTGTTATATTTCATAATCATCTTTTGCCTTTAAATTGGCAGAGTCAAAGTTCACTTTGATGCATTGATGCCACACTTTTATCTCCAATGCTGCTAGCTAGAGCTCTTACAGTGTTAGTTGTACAACAAATAATCACAAAACTGTTGTCCATAAGTTAACTTTTACATATTATTCATATTATTTCCTACGGGTGGGAGAAAGATTCGATTCACAGAAGTATTTTTAAATTGATTTTTTTGTTCTAAAATCAATTTAAATGCTTCATTTTAGTGTGTTAACTCTATGGGCACCAAAGTCGCAAAATTGCGTCAACACATTGCTGGATAAAACAGCCATAGCAAATAGTGCTAAATAGTGTGACAACTTTCACCAGAAGATAGTGGACATGTGTTACTTTATAAGAGTAGCATTTGTGGAGAAGTTTCTATTCAAAGTTTTGGTGTATATTTATATCTGATTTACCGTTTACGCCATTACAGTCTCCAAACAGCACACATTGAGGCCAATGCTTTGCCTCTCCGTGGCCATGGTGGAAGTAATCTGCAAGTGCCGAGAAGGGGACGTGGTCTGGCATGAAGGGAAGACATTGTCAGCGGGAATGAGAAAGACCGCAGAGCTCTGGGCAGTAGAGGGAGAAGCCGGGGGTAAAAGGCACAGTGAAGGCAGCAGAGGCGTTCATGCTCAGCCCGTAAATTACAGTGATGATGATGGCTGGGTTTACTTTGTGATGAGGAAGAGTACCACACGTGGATCAAAGGTTTTGATGAGCCTATTGGATATTGCGGAGACAGAATTTTGAAAAATTTTGAGCCTTGGTCTTTTGACAGTTTGCCATTATCTCTAACCACTTTGAGACTTGATTCTTTTCAGATATTGATAGCAAAATTTAATATTTTACTCAAAAAACTCTAGTACCTAAAGGATAAATAAGCCACTTTTTAAATACAATCCAGGCTTTTGAAGAGAGCGTATAAACAGCTGGTTAAAATATATTGCTGAATAAATCCTAAAAATGTACTTATTTGTGATGCGTATTTTTCCTGATATAGTCTGTAGGCATCATCGTTGCTCTTTTTTTCACTGGTGTTAAAAAAGCTAACTAAAGGTTGCAAAAATTGGCAATATCGTAGAATCGGCACCTAAAATATCGTAAAAAATTGAATTGGGAGAAAAGTGAATCGTCCCAGCCCTATTATTTCCTAATCATGAGTAATAGTTTTTGTCATTAACTGTAAAAAGTAATCATTCAGTGTCATGTGTAGCCTCCTAAATGCACAATAATAAATGATCTATATAGTGGACAAAATACTCTTGCAGTGGTCCAGTGGAGGTTAGCAGGTGATCTTCACAATATGTGATACACACATTGTTGGTTTCCTTTGTTATGTGCTCTGCCAAGTGCTTCCACACCAAGCAGACCAAAAGGTTGTAAAATCTTTTGCGTCAGAACAGCATACAGCACCAACATGACGTGATACCTCTCTGGATCTCCTCTCTACAGATTACTGCTGGTTTCTGTCTTCGCAGCGCTTTAAACACGACTAAATGAAGCTGCCTGGAAGCATTTTACTGTGCGTCCCTCAGCGAGCCTCTCTAACTTTTATCTTCAATAACACATAAACAACACTCGACAATAGCTCGGAGAACAATCCAAGGCTGTTCAGGACACAGAAGAGGAACACGGAGAGTTTATTTAAGTAATGAGCTCTTGTCTTCACTCTTTCTGCTTCCAGCTGAGTCTTTTTGTTCTGCTGGCTGCGTTTCATGTGCACACTGGATTAAACTGAGGAGGAACTCTACCTTGTTTTGAGTCCGGTTACCAAATTCCTCCTCAGACTGAGCCGTGTAGGTTAGATCAGCTTTGGGCAGATTTAGAGCGAGGAAACTGATTACACTCAGTGTTTCGCAGGATAAGCAAAAACTTGTGTTTACTTCAATCTCCTCCCAAAAATGATTTCAAGCCCTGACAGTGTCTTTCTGCAAAACATTTAAAGAAGCACACCATTACTTGCTGATTTTACCACACAGAACTGTTGTTAAAAGTTTTAAGAGCAAATGTCAATACTGTGAATCAATGAGGGACCTTTAAACTTTTTCTCACAGTCAGAGACTCCAATAAAAGAGGCAGAAGTATAGCTATAACAGCCACCTCTGCTTAGTGGAAGTGTAACCTCTTCATAAAGAGATTCTTTTTAATGCAAAACTTATCTATGATTCCTTTTTATGCTGTTATTAAATATTTACCTTGACCAAAAGTTGTGTTAAAAGTTAGAGATATAAAAAAAATCATTTGGTCAGATTTGTTGAGTTGAGTTGTTGAGTTCCTCTAAAAATGTAACAGCAAACTGAATCTTTAAATGCAGAGGAATTGTAGTTTAACAGAAATGTTTTCAATGTAAACACAGCATGAAAAAGTAAGGACAGTGTTTGATCGATCATTCCTGAATCAATGCTTGTTTATTTCCCTTTTCAATGGTGCCACATTTGTAAGGATTATGCATTTTGAGATAAGCAGCAGAGCAGAGTGGGTTGCATCCATGAAAATTTGCCAAATCCTCTCTGCGAGCTAACACCAAATGGCTACCTGGTAAATGGACTTCAGCTAATGTAGTGCTTCTCTAATCTTGGACTACTCAAAGCAGCTTTACACCGCAGGTCACACCTACCCATTCACGCCCATTCACTCACTGATGGTTCTGAATTTCTATGTTAGTTATCCATTATTATCTCATTCACGCCTTTTCATGCCCATTTACACGCCACTGACACAGCAGTGGGAGCAACTTGGAGTTAAGTGTCTTGCTCAAGGACACATCGCCATGTGTCGCCTGAAGCTGGCCTTCAACCTGCAACCTCCTGATCACTGACCAAGTGCACTATCCAACTGCACCACCAACGCAGTATTCTGCTATTGACTCTTGTTTTGAGCTTCTGGTACCTTCAAGGTCAAGTTTCATAAAACAGGGATGCCAGAGACAAGTTAGGAAGTCCAAAGAGCATGACACCACAAAAAGGCAAAATCAAGGGCACTCTTAGATAAATTTAAAGTCAAGATTCAGGACTGTATGGCTGCGCTTAGTATGTGGGTATATATACTCAACAAAAATATAAACGCAACACTTTTGTTTTTGCTCCCATTTTTCATGAGATGGACTTAAAGATCTAAAATTCATTCCAGATTCACAATATTACCATTTCTCTCAAATGTTGTTCACAAATCTGTCTAAATGTTTGATAGTGAGCACTTCTGCTTTGCTGAGATAATCCATCCCACCTCACAGGTGTGCCACATCAAGATGCTCATCGGACACCATGATTAGTGCACAGGTGTGCCTTAGACTGTCCACAATAAAAGGCCACCCTGAAATGTGCATTTTTTTTTTTGCTTTATTGGGGGTCTGGGGACTCGGAACCAGTCAGTATCTGGTGTGACCACCATTTGCCTCATGCAGTGCAACACATCTTCGCATAGAGTTTATCAGATTGTCAATTGTGGCCTGTGGAATGCTGTTGTGAGGCCGGTTGGATGTACTGCCATATTCTCTGAAACGCCTTTGGAGACGGCTTATGGTGGAGAAATGAACATTCAATGCACGAGCAACAGATCTGGTTGACATTCCTGCTGTCAGCATGCCAATTGCACGCTCCCTCAATGCTTGCAACATCTGTGGCATTTTGCTGTGAGACAAAACTGCACATTTCAGGGTGGCCTTTTATTGTGGACAGTCTAAGGCACACCTGTGCACTAATCATGGTGTCTGATGAGCATCTTGATGTGGCACACCTGTGAGGTGGGATGGATTATCTCAGCAATGCAGAAGTGCTCACTATCAAACATTTTAGACAGATTTGTGAACAACATTTGAGAGAAATGGTAATATTGTTTATCTGGAATGAATTTTAGATCTTGGAGTCCATCTCATGAAAAATGGGAGCAAAAACAAAAGTGTTGCGTTTATATTTTTGTTGAGTGTAAATCTGTTGGTGGCATCAGTCATGGACCAGAGCAAAAGTTGAGATGGCAGGAAGAAAAAAAAGGAACTGTTGGGATTTTAGTGCATGAATTAGGTCATTGAAGCAAGACTAGGAACTTTAATTTTAATTAGGAACAGAGCAAGAGGTTATGGTTGTAAATCACATCTGCAGGGCCCTTACTCAGCTTTTTCCAGCCTATAACATTCTGTGTGTGTCCATATGTACACACACACAAACACACACACACACACACACACACATTATTTAGTGTTTATTTAAATTGTCACTGAACAAACATTTTGCAGTCTTGATTGTTGTAGTTGTTTATTGGTCAAAGTTTAGGATGCTGGCAGGCTTTAGAGAGTAAGAAAGCAATCATGAAAGAAAAAAACAAAAGAAAAGTAAAATTCTAAAATCCTGCACCGTGTGACTGAAGGTATTTAGATGAAAGTTTGTCCTTTTAAGCAAGTTTTTGAAAGATTAATTGATTTAGTATATGTAAGGGATAATGCCCGACGAGGTGTCCATTATCAGAAATTAATGGACGACGCGGAGGCGCGAACGGTTGCTTCCGCGAAGTCCATTAATTTCTGATAATGGACACCTCGTCTGGCATTATCCCGCTTATACCATGGTCACTTATGAAAAAAAGACATATTTAATCAATTATTAACACATTAACGTTGTTTTTATACCGTTAAAATCATTCGTTTTAAACAAGAAGCGGCTGAGCGGACTATTTAATATCGCTCGTTGTGACACGTTGCTAAGGTAACCTCCTCTGGCCACAGAACCTGCAGCTTGGTCAGCCGCAGTTGTTGTATTAGGCCTAATCAGTGGAGGGATTAGGGTGTAGCTTTCAAAGTTGATATCCATGTTTTTCTGAGCTAGGAAGTCTCTTAATGTTTTAACTGCCCATTTCGTGGTTTTCTTTGTGTTCACCTCGTCTTTGTCTTCCTCTAAATTGTTCAATTCCTCCAGTATCACCTCCTTGTGTCCCATCTCCTTATTCTCACATTCTTTTCTCTTTTCTTCTTCTGCTGCATCCCAGTCTTCAAAATTAGCGAATTCACCAAACAGGTTGAAGGAAACCATGAAATTGTTCATTTTGTCTACTGTCTATGAGCTAGGCGATGTTAAAAGTTTCCATTGCCACGGTTACCAACTACTGTTTGATCCAGCGCAGTAATTTAGAACCATCAGGCTATTTGACCGGAACTTCTGTTCTAGGTGTCCATTATCACCTTTTAACGGACACCCTGCAGCCAATCAGAATCGAGTATTCACCCAGACCATGGTATAATTCTATATATTTTATTTTCTATCTTTTGTGAAAGGTGGTCTTAACAAATTTAGCACTCTATCTATCTATCTATCTATCTATCTATCTATCTATCTATCTATCTATCTATCTATCTATCTGTCTATCTGTCTATCTGTCTATCTATCTATCTATCTATCTATCTATCTATCTATCTATCTATCGAGTTGGGGGGGAGAACTACAAGTTCATAACAGACCACAGTTGGCTCACAGGTCTTAGTTTGATTCAGAGCCAGGAGAGGGAGCAGATGTCTGGTGTGGACTCAGTAATCAGATGTTGATGGATAATCAAACTTTTAGTACCAGTGACACAACAAAATAAACTGCTGATGAGTGAAGATGAAACATTTCTGGTTTGCATTTCATACTGGTGGACAGCTCAAACTGTTTGAGACAAAGACAACATTTCACACAGAAATACAAGTATTAAAATGACATCTTATACAACTGTGATACCCAAAATCCTGACATCTCAAATGACTTTAAAGGTAAAGATGTTATGTTTAGACCAGGCTGCCCGTGTAGCTAAAAGGCCCCACAAGTCAAAGTGAAGTGATTGCAGCAGAGGAAGAAGTGGGACAGGACTTTGGAGAGTTCATTGTGAGTTCAGGGGACCGCATACGTCTCTGCCACATTGTTCTTTTTTTGTTCTGTAATGATATGCTTCACTCGGCCGGCAGATTGTCACATTGTTTTATATCTCTGCTGTTTTGCTTCACAGACGAGCAGAAGCACACCAGATGTTCGGCACATAAATACAACAAGAAAGACACTTTTCCCTCACATCCATATTTTATGAGTAAAGAATATGGGACGTTTAGGTTTAAGAAAGTTGAGTGTGTGGATGATGGACAGTTTTTCAGTCTCTGAATCCCACGCATGCAAACAATCCACAAAGTTTTTATTTGTGGAATTTCCCATAACATGGCTTATTTTTAAAGCAGCTCTGCATTCTTTTCTCTTCACTGGGCTTACCACCTCACACTTCAGGGTTTGATTTAGTGATGTAGCAGTGGTAGGTCTGTTTGGGGTGCGGGGGGTACGAACCATTTATGGCAGCTACTTTGTGGTTTTTGTTGCCTCATGCATTGAAGTACACTTTTATGTGAACACTTAAGGACATTTAAACCCCTGAAAAAGCATGACTTCTTGAAGGAGTGTACCGTAAAGATGCTATGAGGAGTTTCTAAGTAATTACAAAAAAGTCTCACTTTTAGATATATGCCTGATCGAAATACACACTTTAAGATGAGTTTTATAGCATCAAAATAGGTTATCTATAAATGCTATTCCTTAGCTTCATGGTTGGGTCGAACAGGGCTTGACTGGCCTGGATACTCAACTTCAGGAACAAGACCATTAAACTAGAGCAAATCTATGTTATTCGGACATGTCTTAGATAGGGCTGGGTTAAAAAAATCAATTTAATCGATTTTAATTGATTTCCCTTTAAATGGTTCATAATTGATCCATAAAATCCAAAGATCGATCTTTTAACGTGGGTAGTTTTTTCTTCATTGGACGATCCGAGAAGCAGCCTGTGGAATCAACTCTGCTAGTCTCGCGTTTAGCTCTGCTTTCCACTGAACAAGATCTCTTGAGATGTTACTGCAAGCAGTCAAAAAAACATGGCGGAAGCGAGTAGCACTATAGGGGCACCACCGGAGAGTTTAATGATGAACGTCTGAACATTTCAGATTTAACAAGCATGACAGAAAAGACAAGTTGTACAAAAAACAAGTAACATGCAGAATACGCATTAATGTATATCATTAATATGTGATTAAGCATTATTTGTACTGAGATAACCCAGACTGAACAAATATCGAATAGTGAATCGAATAGATTTGAGACCTCTTAATATCGAATCGATCCAGAAAATCTGAATCGATACCCAGCCCTAGGAGAGCACCAGGCTGTAAGTAGCGCTATTATATATAGCCGGCTTCAAAACTACAATACCAAGTTTTCCAAAAATTGCTTGTTGTCACGCATCAAAAACTACCGCTACGTAACTAGAAAGAGATACATTACCTCGTCGCTTTGCATCCTGTAAGTTGTTGAAAAAAGAAGTTGTAAAGCAATGCAGAGTTCTGAGGAAGGTCCGAGCTGCATTCATTAGCATCACAACAAACGCACGCTTTGGCTTGGGTCATGTCTTTACGACAGTTGCCCCGTGTGCTCATGGGTAGCAGAGTCTTTATGTCGCTGGAAATAGATTCTCCTCATAGCACCTTTAAAGCGGTCGTGTGCTATCATGCTCCATTAAAACCGAGCTGCTGATGAACAATGACATCTAAGGGCAGAGATATCAGAGGACAAAGTCAGATCGATATGTCCTATAGTTAAGGCTGATCCAATCAGATTCACTGATTAAATATACAATCAGAAACATTCCTGAGCTTGATCAATATGATTGTATCATACGTGGCTCAATAAAAGATGGGACAGTGTAACACTTCAGGAGTAGGAACAGCAGAGGCAGCATGGGAGATAATTTATTCATGAGTTTGTGAGCAAGCAGAGACTGTTGTATTTTCTAAAGTTTCTGAGAGGATTTTCTATTTTCTGTCGATGTCAGCAAACAGTGAGGACAAGCATCTTATTCACTCCCTGATCGTCCCCTGTGCAGACCTCAGAGGAATGAGACAAAGCTCCTGGTCTAAAACTGCCCTGAAGAGACACACAGTCTGACAAAAGCTGCTTATCAAAGTCTAACTGAAAGGTAGCCCTCACTCCAATTACAATTAAAGACAGATACAGAATCAAACTTTCAACATTAGGTGGCATATCACCTCTTCTAACTACAGGCCCCAAGTACAATAAAGTTAGGACATTGTGTAAAATTACAAATAAAAACAGAATACAATGATTCACAAAGACTTTACAATAAATTTTAAATTGGATACACCACAAAGATAAGATATTTAATGTGCAAACAGGTTAACTTATTTAATTTTTGCTAATATTCTCTCATTTTGATTTTGATCAAAGCAAAACATTACAAAAAGCTGGGACAGGGGCATGTTTACCACTGTGTTGCATCACCTTTCCTTTTAACAAACGCAATTAGTGTTTATGAACCGAGGACACTAAATTTCGAAGCTTTGTCGGTTGATTTTTTTTTCACATTTTTTACATTCTTCTGTGCGAGTTCAGTTGATCAAAAGTCTGGGGTATCCACTGTTGTAATTTGCACTTCATAATACGCCATACATTTTTGTTAATGATGTGGACCTTTCATCATTAAAGGTACCTTCACAGATGTGCAAGCTGCCCATGCCATGGGTACAAACACACCCCATATCATTACAGATGCCAGTGAACTTTGTCCTGATGACAGTCTGAATGGTCCTTTCTTTTTTCAGCTGGGAGGACCTAAAATTCATGTTTTGGTTCTGGGTGTTGTTGACATTTGACTTTGGCTTTGCATGTACAGTAAATTTGCACTTGTAACTGTAGAGATGAAATGTGTTAACTGACAATGGTTATAAAGTGTTCCTGAGCCCTCGTGGTAATATCCTTTACAGAAGGATGTTGATTTTTTAATGCAGTGCCGCCTGAGGGATTCCATCAATCAACCAATCAATTTTTGTTTGTATAGCGCCAATTCATAACAAGTGTTATCTCAAGACACTTTACAATTGAGCATAAAACTCTTCGTTTTATATACACAGATATGCATAGATACATATATACATATTAAAAAAATACACATATACTTGTAAATACAAATATATACATCCAACACCCAACATGAATCCATATAGCCAATCATGAATCCCTTCATCATGGCGGCAAGAAAAAACCGTCTGTTAAGCAGCAGGAAATCTTGAATGTGGATCCCAGTCTCATGATGAACAGCAAATCCACACGATGCTGTGATGGGTGTGAGGGCAAAGGAAGGGAGGTAAGAGGAGACAAGTGGACTAAAGTAAGAACTAAAGTTAGGGACAGATCCATGAACCATCGACCTGTCGTCTGATTTATTAGAGGTTAGCCTCTTGAGATCCTACATCTGGTTTTCAGGAGGGTCCTCATGTCTGAATGGTTGTGGTGATAATTTTATACAATTATAATCAAAAATAGCATTACTGAAATTAAGAGTTTATGGTTTTGACAAACTCATGGGTGCCCAGACCACAAGTGCATCCCTACCATATTTGTCTCCGTTGAGTATAAAAGTATTAAAGTTAGACCTCTTGAGATGTGACATCCCATTGTCAGAGGGACCTCATACCTATGTGGTGCTAAAGAAAGTTACTATAGATGTATCAACCATGGATAGAGAGATCATTCTAACATCTACATTAACAGCAATAATGATTTATAGGCCGACTTTTTCTATATTGTGTAAATCTTTTATGATATTGTTGTCTGTAGGTGATGAAATCATCAAATTCGTTGCCATTGTACATTAAGAAACGTTCTTAAACTGTTGGGCTATTTGCTTAAGCAGTTGTTCACAAACTGGCGTTCTTCACTCGGACCACGCCTTTCACGGATGATCCTTTTATACCCAATCATAACATTCAGCTGTTTCCAATTAACCTCTCATCTGTATTATGTACCGAACAGGAGTTTTTGAGCATCCCTCAACTTTCCCAGTCTTTTATTGACCCTGTTGAAGCTTTTTTGGAACATGTTGCAGGCATCAAATTAAAAATGAAATAAGTTTATCAGTTTGAAAATTAAATATCTTGTCTTTGTAGCATATTCAATTGAATGTAGGTCAAAAAGGATTTGCAAGTTATTGTATTCTGTTCGTTTGTGCTTTACACAATGTCCCAGTCTCACTGGAATCAGGGTTTGTGTCTTTGCACCAAAAACCTCAGATTAAAACTTGTTCAAGGAATAAGACAACCAGAGGAGGAATATCTTTACAACAGACAACAATATTCTGTCTGCATAATCCTAAAATATGTGCTACATATTCTGTACCATCATTGCCTAAAAGACACAGAAACCAGGTTTTCATACATAAGACCTGAGAAAGTGTACCTCCTGTCACTTTCCCACGATATACGCCTGGCCGTATCCCTTTGAGCAGAGTCAAACACAAGGACATGAATGATTCAACATCTGGCTCTTTCACATCTCTGTACACGTCTCTATAGTCCCCCTTTGGTACAGCAGATACAAGAAAGAGCTGCTCCTAACCCTCCCTGACAGGATTTGTTCAGGTTTGAAGAACTTTAGTTGGATGAAGGGCCCAAATGGCCACAAGATGTACCTGTCTGGGGTTTAAAGTAGTCCAAAAAAATGCAGCTGGTTGACATCAGTGCTCCGTGCTCTGCTCCATAGTAGTCAGATAATGTTTTATTCAGCAGCAGGAAAGGCTACAATTTTGGATTGAAGATACATGACAACAATGAATATATAAAAAATAAAAGTAAATGAAACAGATAATCTGTTTGCCCGAATAAAAGACACATTTGCTGGATGAGATATTTCAGATTCACCAGCCCAAGAAATACAATGAAAGACAAAAATAAGACATGAAAAAGACTTTCTTCAACAGTTTAAATAACTCATCCATAAGGAGCTCTGAATGTTTTTATCATTTGTATGAATAAGAATCCTTAAATGGAGAGACAGAGTTCATCCTTGAAAACTAATTCTTAAATGTTGGGTCATAAACTGTGTTATTCATCAGCTGCAGTTCCTTTCATGGCCACTTGGGGCTGTCTCCAGAAGTAAGTTAGTCCCCATAGATTGTCATTCTGTAAAACTTGCAACATTACAGCAAATAATCAGTTTGACAGCCTGGTACAGAAGAGTAGTTTGAGTCACCACAAACTTTTTTTATCTGGCTCTTCATTGGCTTCCTGATTCTTTTAGAATAAATGTTAAGGTTCTTTAATTCGTTTTTAAATCTCTAAATGGTCTTGATCCTTCATATTAATCAGATTTACTTTTACACTTTAAACCCAGCAGAGCCTGCAGGTCTTCAGGTAATGGTCTTTTAATAGTCCCCAAAGTTTGATCTAAAACATATGGTGAAGCATTGTTTCATTATTATGGCCCCATCTGTGGAACAGTCTACCTGAGGACCCAAGAGCAGCACCTACTGTTCATATTTTTAAAAAACAAACTCTAATCTAGCTTCTAGCTCATTATAACTATTACTATTTCTCATTACCTTTTTTTTATTTCAAATCCTGCTGCTTTCACACCGCAACCGGCCCAGCTACCAAAATCGCTTCGCCCACTGATGTAGCGTCGTGCTTCCATAAATACCTCAGTTTGGTCACTGTTGCCATCGGCCGTCGCTTGGTGACGTTAGGTCCACTCGAGTCTCACCGCGATCATATCATATATCATATAATC
Source organism: Scarus forsteni (assembly GCA_036419115.1). Classification (NCBI taxonomy): domain Eukaryota; kingdom Metazoa; phylum Chordata; class Actinopteri; order Labriformes; family Labridae; genus Scarus; species Scarus forsteni. Next base: position 6,365,021 of record JAZDUH010000425.1, read on the forward strand.
GGATGTATAAGCGAACATTATTCCAACCGTATCCTTTTCACTCACTTATCAACCACAAAACACTGCAGCTGATGCCCTGCAGCAGCATCATCTGTGAGTTTCCCGCGGTCTGTCTAGGTGGAACTAAGGTCCTCACTGACTAATGTTTCCCACTGATTGGCTGTTGCCGCACAGCCACACACGACATGGTCTGAAAAGATCAACTTTGTTTTTACTTTGACATCGCGCGGTAAGCTATGTGGTAGTGTGAAAAGCAGCTGTCGCATCGCGGGAGGGTTAGCCCCGCCCCATCGCGGCTGTACATTGACTTTGAATGGAGAGTGATCGCCGTGGTAGTACAAGTAGCGTCCGGTGTGAACGGACCTTAAATCTGTTTTCTTTATTTTAGATCAGAGTTTTTTTTTACTATCCTACTTTCAGCTGCTGTTATGTCACATCTGGTTTTAGGTTATCTAATTTGAACATATTAGTTTTTAAAATTTTATTACATCACTCATTTATCTGCCTTCCTTTCCCTTTAGTAATTTTGACTATTTTTTTAGGATTTTAAATTTTAATATTAGCTTAAGCTCCTGTGTTTCCTCACTTTTGATTAAAGACGTCATTTACTTTTATTTTATTTCTTATGTGAAAGACTTTGTGCTACAAATTTTTGTATGAGAAGTGCTTTACAAATAAAGTTTGATTGATTGACTGATTGATTGATATGAAGCCTGCGCTACCTTAATTTCATTTGTCGGAACTAGCACAGTAAGTTCAGGTAGGCTGAAACACCAGATATATAAACTTATTGGAACATTACAAGAACAAAAATAAACATCAGCTTTAAAGGGCAACTCCGTTTTTTTGACACCTGGACCTTATTTATAGGTGTGTGCATGCTCATATACTCACTCAGACAAACATCGTGCAGCTCAGAGTCCTTCAGAAGTTATTTAGATCCAACCGATGTGACCGCACTTAGCGGGGGCCACGGCAAGGGAGCTTCAGCGCGGGACATAATCTCTGCAAAATCGCTCGTCTCTACCTCAGCCCGGTTTGTCATTGTAGAGAAATCCTCCAGAGTAGTCAGACATATATTCCTGGGTAGATCCGTACGCGTGTCAGCCGGTCTCAAGTCCCACTCTGAGCAGCTAACACACTCCTCCTCTGTTGCTATAGGCGAACACTGTCCACAAGCGCACCACCAGTTCGCATTGAGTCGTGGACGTGCTCCTGTTTGTTGTTCTCGAGCCAGCTGTTCGTCTTTCTCCCTCTGCATTCTTCTTTCATGGAGCTCCTCGTCCATATACTCGGGCTCAAACCGGTAAGGACAACCGTCAAAGACGAAGTCGTAGTCTGACTCTTCGACATCAGATAAATATTCTGCCATGTTGCTCAGCAATGCCGGCAAAAAGTAAATCAGCTGTACCTTTGTGTCGCGCGGCTATGACGTCATCAAAAGTTTGTTTACCAGGTCAGCTGACCCACCTGAAGACGGTAGACGAGCTGACTTTATGATAACACTGGCGATGGATGAAAAAATATAGTCGAAATGAGCGATTTTGCAGAGATTGTTCCGCGCTGAAGCTCCCTTGCCGTGGCCCCCGCTAAGTGCAGCTAAATCGGTTGGATCTAAATAACTTCTGAAGGACTCCGAGCTGCACGATGTTTGTCTGAGTGAGTATATGAGCATGCACACACCTATAAATAAGGTCCAGGTGTCAAAAAAACGGAGTTGCCCTTTAAGTTAAAGAACCCAGGGCACTGTATCTTATGCTTGTGTACATAGAAAGTGCTACATATATACTTTATTTTTGCTTTAAAAAGAATAACAAACCACTTAAATTTTGTTTATTGTAAAATCTGAATGTTAAGATTCACACACTTCTCTCCGTCTGTTGTTCTCTGTCAGAAATTGCACTCGGAGCATTTGAAAATCCCCCCTAATAACATCTTTAGAGGGCAAGCTGCACTCCCTGAGCCATGTGTTTCTTTAGCCCATGAGGGCTCCAGTGGACAGAGCATAACTCGGCATGTTTATATGACCACAGTAAACATTAGAGCACAGAGCAAATGGAAAATTGAGGCCATGTCTTGAGAGAAGCGTAGTTGGAAACAGCTTGTTCTGAGTGGAGCTGAGATGGAGGGGTTTTATATGCATGAAAGAACCTGTATTTGAGGGGTTTCTTGGGCTAGAAGACGTTAGCCAAAACATGTGCATTTCTATCAGTAGCTAAAAGTGAACTAAATATGTCACTTATCAGATTCTTCCAGCATTTGTGCATGAATACTCAAGCTTTAAAATATATCAGTCCATTCAATAGCCATATCTTAAAGGAATACTCCGACTATTTTGGACCCACGCCCTTTCCCTATCATTGACAGAGTGAGACAAGCTCAAAAATACCTTTTTTGTGTCTCTGCGTCCAGTGGCTGGCTCCAGCTGTTAGCTTCATAGGTAGCTTAGCTCAATGGCTGGAAGTCAATAGGACTCAGATGGACAAAATACTCCTTGCTCCATGTCTAATAAATATATTGAAAAGTTGGTTTTTAAAGAGTTAGAAGATAATGTTGATATGGGCATTTTATCTGGTCGATTAGCTTATAAAGCTGCTGTTATTAACTTCAACTTTTCAAACAAGATGCCTACATTTTAGCTCTTCCCATCTCCAATTCCTCATCAAAATATGGCCACCTATAGCTTAAAAAAACCAAGAATGAAATGTCGAAGCATCAAACCTGAGGCTTTCAGAGTGACTGTCAGTAAACCAATTGTTACAGAATCTGAGAACTGTTGCTGGAGGTACACACTCAAAGGACAGACAGACAGTGGCATCAATCTTCTCAAACTTTTAGCAAGAAAGTGAGTCAGAGTATTTCTCAAAATGTCACACTGTTCCTTGGAGGAACAGTAAGAGACATAAGACGATCAAAATGACAAAAGATAACTACAGATCAAAACAAACATCACTGCAGGTCCAAATGTGGCGATTTTCTATCATACTGGTACAATTGTAAGATCATGGCTTCCATTTTAATCTTTAAATGAAACTAAACAAATAATAATAATGAGCAGAAACCTGACTTCACAGTGATTGGTAAACAAGGGCTGGGGAAGTATGTTAGAGTTTTAGTTGGTGTTAGGGTAAGGGGCTAAAGGTTGTGGTTGGGGTAATGGATATCAGCTTTATGAGTATCATTACCTGCCATTTCATCAGATCATATTCTCGATTTGAGTTTAAATGTTACTTTTTTGGCATACTTCTCCCAGCTGGAGTGCTTTCATTCAGCCCTGGCAGGAGCCGCTCTTGAATTTCATCCGTCTTTGTTCTTCAAGAGTGGAAAAGCTTCAATATTTTGCCAACAGATTAAATTGAATTGATCGCCACTTCAAGGTCTGCACTCAACGCAGGCATTGAAGTGTTGTTGGCAGCTGCCTAAAGGCCTCGCGGGAATCTGTTGCCAGAAGTAGAGATAAAAATGCAAGAGTGGACAGGAGCACACCAGCTTGGAAAGGAAAGAACAAAAACATGAAATAATGCTTTGTTGAGTCTTGGTTGGATTTGTTAACACATATTTGCACACTTGGCAAAACAAGAAATAAGCTGGTGAATTGCACATGCTCAGATATATTTCTGAATATAAATGATACTCATTTTAATCACATATGAACTTAATCCAAGCACTCATTCATTCAGTTTTTTGACCCATCAAGACTATGGAGGTACCACACAGCAAAATCTGCAAGGACAAATTCACACTGTTAAAATAAACACTTCCTAAGTTGGTCCACACCACAAAATGTTGTTTTCAGTCCTTTTGGAGAGTTGGTACTTTATCTCTTATCACGTATAACTGTTGACAGTTAAATTAAATGTTTGTAACACTTGACAGGGTGACAGCGTCTGACATTTTGAATGCCAATGAAGTTGCTGTGCTAAAGCTAATTCTTTAGGTCTCCAACCTTTTAGAGCCTTAAGGTGCCTACACACCAAACGCTACTTGAGCATCCTCGGCAATCACCCTCCATGCAAATTCAATGTGTGGCTGCGATGGGGCGGGGTTAGTCCTCCGGCGTCATGTTGGCCGCATTCAATTCAACCACTTCACTCACTGCGCATTGCCGAAGTGGAAATAGTTGATTTTTTTCAGGCGATGTCATGTGTGGCTGTGCAGCAACAGCCAATCAGCGGTGTGTGACGGTACCCATGACAGACATTTTTTTTCCAGACTACACAGTAACAATCTATGTCCGTGTGGGAAACATTAGTACATTAGGTCCGCCCAGACGGACTGCAGAAAACGGACAGGTGAAGCTGCTGCAGGGCCATCTGCTGCTGTGTTTTGTGATTGGTAGGTCAGTAGAAAGGATACAATTGGAAAAATGTTATACATGATATCATATATGATATGACGTGATGTCACTGAGCCACAGTGATGGGCAACAGTGACCAAAATGAGGTATTTATGGACACGTGACACGACTTTAGTGGGCAACATGATTATGATCATGAAGTTGCTTCAGTGCGAACGCATCCTTAGAGCAACCCAAAAGATAAGGCATGATGGAGGGCTGCTTGTTTAACATGAACTTTATGTAGTCACTTTGACTGTATGTTTACTTTTTATCAGGAATGAATCCTCATAAAATATTGCTTAGAATAATTACATTTCATAGGACCATTACACTTACATGCATTTCAATATTTTTTATCTGCTAAGTTAGGGGTGTAACGAAATTTTGTGCAACGAAATTTCACGAAATAAAAAATTACGAAATAAAATTCAAAGACGCACAAAATAAAAGCACAAAATAAAAAACGCGAAGGGGTGCACACACCGCTGAGACTGGTGATTTTTTACCCTCTTCGCCTACCTTAGCAAAGCACTGGCTTCAATATGGAGGAAGGCGAGGTCAATTAGCTGACGCTCCTTTGTCAAATAAATCAGTTGTGTGGACCTATTTTGGCTTCCCCTTTAAAAGACGAGTGAACAATGAGAAGATTGCGGACAAAACAACAACCGTGTGCAAAATATGCAGCTACGGTTCGCAAGTCTGCATAAAAAAAAGATTTTTGCATCTGCTGTGGAGTTGACAGAATTTGATCATACTTGAAGATCAGAAGTATATGCACTGTTATAGGCTAAATATTATAGTTCACAGTTCAGACATTTATAGGTCTAAACTGCAGCTCTGAGGACTGCTGTTTGTTTTCCTTTTCATTCAAGAATGTACTTATCCTGATTGTTACAACAACAAAGCACTTTTTATTGAGATCTTATGTTTGTATTTGCACTGTAGTCTAAATAAGGGGAAAAATGTTTTTTTTTTCAAAGAGCATTTATTTTGTATTGATGCAGCAATATTTTTTGTACGTCTGCATTAGTAAGAAAAAAAAGAAAATTAGATTTTTGCACAACTTCCTACTGTTGCAGATTTTCTATAATCTTTATTTTGTATCGTGAGTACTTCCTATTGTTTCGTGAGTTGACCTTTTTGTTACACCCCTATGCTAAGCATGACTGATATATGCAACAGTCACAATTTTGTGATTATTTCAGGTTATACCATGGTTGTATTGATTATACATCCATAGTAACTATCTGTTCAGCCGTATAGACAAGAGGTTCCTCTTGGAATTGAGATGCCATGTCTTAAGGGGCTTACCTTTAATACATTTATAATAAACAAATATAGTGCTATACAAATAAAGATTGTTTAAGTCTGTATTCAGCAGAGATAAATGTGATTTTAGTCCCTTTGTCTCTGCCTGGATGGAAACACCTCTGGATGGATGTATATATTTATACAAACATATTTATTATATGCATATATATGTCTATGCATATATGTATACCTATAAAATGAAGAGTCTGTCTGCAGCCTGCTCGATTGTAAGGTGCATTTTTATCACACTTTTTATGAACTGGCACTATACAAATAAAGATTGAAGTTTTATCTTAAGAATTCTACACTGCAAAAAGCCGGCCTTCAAAAACAAGAAAAAAAAATACAAAAATTGGAGTTTTACTACTTAAAATAAGCAAAATTATCTGCCAACAGAACAGGAAAATTTGGCTTGACAAGACTTTCAAAAACAAGTAAAAATATCTAGCCTCAATGAATCCAGAAAAACCTTAAAATTAGTGTTTTTACACTCAAAATAAGTGTATTTTTCTATACTCTGCAAAAAGGGTAGCCCAAATATAAGATATAAATACTAAATTTGAGACAAATTTTACTTAAAACTAGTGAAATTATCTGTCCATGCAGCAAGTAAATTTGACTTGTAATCTTGAAATAAGATTTTTAATCTAGAAATAAGTTCTCCCTGGAAGCGTCCAAAACATTGAAATAAGCTGAAAATGCCTATTTTTAGTTCAAAATACTTTAAATCAAGCTTAATACTGCCCAATTATAAGTAAAAAATTACTTAATCTAAGCAAATAATTCTTTTCAATATAAACATTTTCTTATTTGTAGCAAATAAAGGTTTAAAATCAAGAAAAATAGAACAAATTTAGGTAAATATCACTCAGTATTAGTGCTGGATGATTACAAGAAATCTTGATATAGGTTAATTTATCTTGAAATAAGCCTAAATCTATATTAAATCTACATTATTAAAAACCCATAAACTTAAAAACAAATCTTACTCTAAGACAATACATCTTGACAGACTCTACTGAAATCACAACACTGTTTGATTTGCATCAACATTTATTAAACTTCCAGGAGTAATAACTACACCATCACTGTGTCAGGGTTGTTCCACAATATTAAAATCAAAATTGAAACATTTTAAGGTAATTTGCACGCCCACCTCTCTTTTGGAAAAAGGCACAGAAATCACACACATTGTTAGTGCCTAAATAAGATGATCTTCCAAAAACAAATAGTAGAAATCATTTTTTTATCCTGACTCAGGTAAAGTGCCATATAGAATTTGAGAACTTTAGAAAGTAAAAGTATACCCTTTTAAAGATGTGCGGGACCTCTGGTATTTAAGTAATCAACCATAAGACACAGTAAGACAAGAAGAGCAGCTGGTCATGTCAGGAAACTACTGAAAAGGTGCTACAACCAAAACAATCAAAGCACAACTGTCCTAACAATGATGTCTCTATCTATTTTTCAATGAATAATTTCTAATCAGCTATTGCTTACTTATATGCTCTCATGGCATCTTGGTCATGGATGGCATCACCAACACCTCAGTCTGAATGACAGAGAGGAGTGTTGCAACACATTTTGGGTATGTCAAGTGCAAAGTGTAGAAGTATGCCATTAACACCAACATTCCTTCCCAAAAATCCTCCTGGGGGAGGGTGCTCACGTGTACGTTTCCCACGGCGACAATGCCGACTGTTCCATCAAAGAGCAGCACTGGTGAGGAGAGAGGCCGCTTTTCCAGGTATTGCACAGGGTCCTCACCTGGCTGGAATACATGGAAGGACAATATGGTGAAGGGTTTGAGCATTAGTAGTGTTGATGTCTTGAATGACATCAAGAGCACTATCAACAGTTTACAATGGTCCAACAAATTTACTATAGAAACAGAAGAAATGAACATCTACTGATTCACAAGAAGAAAAAATGGAAAGTGCTGCACCAAGTCACAAAAAGTGTCAAGTGGAAAAAAAATGTCAAGGATAAAAAGGAAAGACGGGTCTGAGGCACCAATTTTGTACAAAAAAATCTGTTTTTGAACAAGGACTGGCTAAGATAAAAGAACTGAGGAGCCCTTATCTGGGCATCAGAAAGATACTGCAGGTGAATTGATTATCAGTAGATGGTTCATGTGATCAGGTAGCATGATCAATAGACATAACATGACATACTAATATGAAAATAATAGAAGGCAAAATTAACCATATCAGTCAAAAGAAATAAGAATAAATTATATCGTGCAAAGAAGTACACTTGTACATCAAAATCACAAACAAAATATAAACAGCTAAAACAGAACAAATAAAGAAAAAATGGAAAATTCATAATTGTAGGCCTAGGAAATTAAAGGAAAAAGCTTTGATGAAATATCTAGACAAGAGCGAGCTGGACATAATCAAAATAACTGTTTTAATTCCAAATAGTTTGATGAAACACTAACAGCATCACAGAGGTTTAATATGAGAATAGCATCACAGAACAGAAATTGACATCAGGGATGCACAATAAACACAAGGCAAAGGTGGTTCAAAACACAATGGATGAATGACTGATGTAGTTAATATTGTGTTCTATTAGTTTTATATTAATATAAGATGTCCTTTGGATCAAGTTACTCGGTTCTGTGACTGAACTACTAATATCTGCCTGATGTCCTCATGAAGGCTCCTCTGTGAGTTGAAATGTGTTGGCTCTTTATTTTAGCCAGTCCATGTTTAAGTAATGGATTTTTATAGTTTTTCATAAAATCAAAGTGCCCCTGACATTTCTTCCAATTTTGGTCTTCATTAATCAGTTTACATTGACAACTGAACTTCAAATTTTTTTCATTTAAGAACAGTGAAAATGAATAATTTAATTGAACCTCTTGCTCTTGTCAGGTGTGAACAAGCAAAACAATGTGAGAAATTGAGAGGCACATCTCAATAGCTGGTTAAGGACCAGCATAACATTCCTCACCTTAAGGATATGAAGGAGAGCGTCACTGGCATTTCTAAGCTGCTTTGGTGGTGGAGTTGGTGAGGGGAAAAGTGCTGAGAGAGCATTGAAGAGGGCAATGGTGAAATCCACTATGGAAAAGAGAAACTGCACTTAATAGGATAGTTTGAACATGGTTGATAAAACAACAGATTTAGTATATGGACCAGCAACCTACCTCCACGTACATCCATGGCAAAAGGAGGTTTCAGGGTTTTCTTCCACACGCCATAGAACTGCACCTTAGCACAAAAGTCTGCCCTTCTTCCTTTCATCTCCTCAACAAATTTGCAGTTGGTGCCATCAACAATACGATGCAGCTCATCCACTGCCTGGAAAAAAAAATGTGTTCAGTTATTCTCCCACAGATCAGGAAAAGAACGAGGCAGCCTGCACAGACAGAGGCAAATAATTCAAGCAAAAGTAGTTAATTAAGAACCTATATTTTGAAAGTCTTTAAAGCATGGGTATGCCTCAAAGGTTTTTGCAGGACGGTCTTCTTCCTTTGCAACATCTGCCACAATGAAAGCCCGTCTGGCCTCAAACTCAAGATCCAAAAGCTGAGCGACATCTCTTTGGTTTGGTCTTGCATTTGGCTTCTTGTACATGTTGCTCAAAGTTCTTTAGTGCCTCGCCTGCATCTTTCGACTGTCCTTACCTGTTAAAATTGATAAAGCAGGGCAGAGAAGAGCCAGGAAAAGATGTCAAGATAACCACTTTGACACAGTCAAGAAATCAGAGTTCTTTCATATGTTTAAATGACAAGATATCCATTTAAAAAGTAATTGTCGTCAGTATAGACATAATATTAAAAGACTGCATCACTACTACTCTCACTAGTCTTGAAAAAAGAATGCAAAGTAAACCTATCAGAAGTTTTATTTCATCAACCCTCAAGTCTGACAGGCAATAAAGTTCAGTAGAGCAGTAATTTCTTTATGAGCTTTTACATTTTTTTTTTTTTTTTAAAGCTTGTTACTCTATCCATTTCATCATTACATTTTTAATAAAAATGTATTATGATACATAACTTTTCTTAAATGTATGTTTGAGATGTTTCACTTTAACATAATGGGTCAAATCAAATTAGGTTACTGGTAATATAGTAATTTGTGTAATGCTGCTCACAACAGGTGGATGAATAACAGTCTCTCAAGTAATTTAACAAACAAACAAAAAAAAAAGCTGAATTTTCACCCGCGCACTGTGGTCCACTAGCTCAATAGAGAATTAAATTAAAGCAAACACAGTTTTGGTCACAGACCATCACACCTCATGCTGTTTTTGTAAATTATATTTTTTTATTGAGCAAGTGGACGACAGTGTTTGGGTGATTCCCTCTTTTACATTTGTCTAGTTGCGTTGTCTCCTGCTGTACACAACAAGTCTTCTTTTTGGGTGTGCTAGAGATTTCTTGATTTGTGTAATTTGACTAAAAAAATCAAAATTTAGTAGACTGAGAGGTAGCGAAGAGTGAAGGCAGGCTTACCAACAACATCTTCTGCAGGTGCAGTTGGTGGAGCTTTCACAGTCCTGGGCGAGAGCCTGCAGCTTAGGTGGGTAGTAGTGGCGGAGCCTGGCTGCTGTTTGACTTCTTAGGCACACTGAAGGGTGGCTGTGGCGGGGGCAGCTTTTCCTGGAAAATAATTGAAATTTTCTAAACTTTGGCAAAGAAAAAATTACATGAAAGCACAACCAAATAGACAGACAATCGGCATCTGTCTTGCAATCATTAATAAAATGGAGGCATGTACCCTCATTAGAGGTTTACATGTACAGAAACTAGCATACTTTCATTTTTTTCCACTTTAAGCACACACCTGCACTGGAGTTGTCCTCGCTGATGTCATCATTACTCTCAAGAAGAGTTGTATTAGCACTTGAGCTGCTTGTATCACCACTGGTGTCAACATCTGACCCATCATCCGTGTTGTCTGAACCTAATAGAGCCTTCTTGGCCCCTTCCTGGTTGTGGCATGGAACCCTGTGTCTTCCTTGGGGACCGCATGTTTTGGAGTCGCTTGTGCGTTTTGGTGTAGACGGTCAGCTGTGGTAAAAGAATATCTATAAGTTCTGTGTCTTGTTGATGTCCCAATCGATACATGTTTTTCAAGAAAAATAATTAAATAAATAAAAACACTACTTACATAAGGCATAAATGTGTCACCATCATGTAGGGCAATAGTACACAGTCTTCTGTGCCATTGCTTTCATTTTGAGTTTGGAGGGGTATTTTACTTCTTTTCCCATGGGACTAGCACGCAGGATAGCAACCATGCTGGTGATAGTGTTCCATATGAGTCTGCAACAGAGCTCTTTGGACATCTGACTGTCTTTTTCCTTTCCATTGCGAAGCAATGTAAAGTACTGACTGCGCATCATTTCCAACTCTGTATCTGTGTGCACCACATACTCTGGGGGGTCAGGCATCTTCATTGTTTTGTCAGCATTTTGAGATATGGGAGTGGAAGCTTGAGGCTGACATGATGACATGGCACTAGGTGAAGGAATAATCTCACAAGCGTTGGCATCTTGGTCTGTAGCACTTTCACACTATTGCAATCGTTAAGGATAAAAAGTTAAATACAAATAATGGCATTGATCATGTGAGACAATATGGATTGTAATAATTCCATCAGTTGGATGTGTATTTACCTTTTGACTGATAAAATCCCAAAGCTTCTTTCTCCTGAGAAAATTTTCAGGGCCAGGGAAAAGATCCTTCAGGTCATCGGCTAAGGCTTTTCAGAGCCTCCTCATCAACATATCTTGCTGTGAATTGATAAAACATATATGATTTCAAATTAGACATTTTTTTAGCTCCACTGGATGTAGCTGTATGCTAGAAGAACATAGACATACATTTGTTGGTTTGTCTGTGTAGTGAAGCACTGCCTTTTGCTCAATTGCTAAGTGTCGCAATTATCTCTAACAAACCAAAAATATCTGAAAGTCTGTCATTTTGACATGTGTTGGAAGATGAAGCTAGATTATAGACTGGAAAAATACACACATCTTAAACTTTTACCTTGTTTTATGTAAATTAAAAAAGTTTTTTATTTCCTACGTGTGGGTTCTATCTCACAATATTTGGGATTATGTTATATTATTGTTTTCACATAATTAAACATTTATTCTTGGGCTGTCAAAGACCAATATAATTAATTCCAATTAATCTCATGACTATTCATCGTTAACATTTATTGATTTATAGATATGTGTGTTTATTTAATCTGTTCTAAATGTACCTTCTATGGATATTTTAAGTATTTGATATTCTTGTCTACATGATCGGACAAATATGCTCTATTTTGGAGGATGTTTGTTAACTGTACTGCAACAATCCAAAACAAGTACAAATACTGTCCACAATGTATTTTACATATTTAAAATTACGCTGAAAAGCAAACTCCAGGGGTGGCCGCATGTATGTAAAATACATGACTTACCTTCCAACACCAACCGTATAGTTCTATCAATGTCCTCCATGCTGGGTTATCAGCCTTAACCCACAGAACCTGATAAACATCAACAGTTAGCTTCAGTGAGAGCTAACAACGGCTAATGATAGTGTTAGCTAGCTTACTGAGGAGCAGCTCTCTAGTAGACAACTGAAAAGCGGTTTTATGTCTTAGTAACACCATCGTCCAACAGTGTTATTTTTACACATTTAAGTCACCAGTTTAGAAAATCTCACCTACCTTCAGTGCTTTCCTTATTTACATAAAAACGTCTCTCTGGTCTCCTTCAGAGCGGGGAAATCGCCTCAGCTCAAAAATCTGACGTCACCGTATAACGGACATGAACTGAAAATGCGCAGGCGCAGAGCATACCGAAATAAAAAAACATACTTTTATATTACATATTTAACTTTGTTTTTGTCCTCCAAATATTTGTATGAAGATGTTGTTTTCAATAGAGTGTTTTAATATAAAAACAGATAATATAAAATAATCACTTAACTTAACCCATAATGCCTCTGGCTTAAGAAGAAGAGCCAAGAACGAGCGTAAACAGTGCGCAATGGCGGCGTGGAGGTGCATGATTTGTCCCGTTTTTGTTGCATTAAGTCTAAAGGTGCTCCTCAGTCACATCAATGCAATTCATGGTTGTAGTCCGGACTTTTGGGTTTACTGTGGAATCGATGGCTGTGAGCAGGACTTCAGAGTTTTTAACTCGTTCTTCCGCCACATTAAACGGACTCACCCTCTGTATCTGACGGCCGGATGCCCACCAAACGGATGGAGAACGAACCACATCCCACTCTTTTGGACAGGAAAACTTTGGTGTGTCGGTATTTGCCAGCTGTGTCATCCCTGCCACATCCAGCCCCGTGGAGCATCCTCCACCTGGAGCATCAGGTCCCGCAGCGCAGCGTCCTGTGGTTGCCCCGGTCTGCGTAAGTGTCAGTCTAACTTCTATCATATTTAAATGTGTTCTGACCTGTGATGGCAAAGTAAGGTTACTCTTACTCTTTCTATTTTGAACCATCTGTTAGTGTTTTTTTCTTACAACGTACAGATAAAGGCAACGCGAAATGAACAGTGTAATTTTTTATATGTAAAATTTCAAAGTTTTAATTCATTTGCAGATTATTATTTGTGTCAGAGCCTGTGATGGAGAGGGTGATAGATGATAGTTTTTACCCAGTATCACACAGCTGCGCGTGCATCACACCGCGCTCTCTATCAGCTGATCGGTTTTGGGAATGCATATAAATCCTCTAGTTATAATTCTTTAAACACCTTGCAGTCAAACACCAGGCGGAAACAACAGCACAATATGAAGGGAAAAGGAGAGGAAACGACAGAGAGGAGTCAGATATAGACCTCAAGGTTTGCTTCTTTAGGTTCAGTCCAGTAACAGTGACTATGCACACATCTGTAACGATCTGTGCATTTATTCAACTTAAATCTTTCTGCTACTGTGTGTAGAGGAGAGGCAGCAGAGCCTCTGACAGCTGATGAGAGTGATGGAGAACACATAGTACAGCTGTCCTGCTGTGATACATCTCATTGTGAAGATTAAAATTAACACTAAAAAAGCCATCACAAATAATAACCAGCCGTAAATAGTACACGTAGTATGACAAAAAATATCTGCAGGGAGACATCATGGTTTATTATGTCTATTTTTATTTCCATAAATCATTTTATAGACCTTGTGGTTTATCGTTATAATTTTAAGTTGATAAATATACCGAGATAGGCTATGAAACATGATTTATTTGTATAAAAATGAGAAATGTTTTTAATATAAGACATTTAAAACCCTCCTGGGCTAGAATGGAATGGTCATTGTTTTAAACCAGATATTTTACTATAAGGTGGGCAAAGGAATTAGGCTTTTATCATTGAATATTCAAAATTTGGAGTCACTCCTAGTCATTTACTTTTTAAAAAATTGAGTAGTAATCACAAGTCTTTGAGTTACTTGCTTATTTGGAGATGATTTTACACTTGCACCTCTCTGGATACATTTCTTTCCTCTTTTTTGCAAATGGTGTTTGTGTCTATTTATTTTTTTAAAATTACTATAACCGTAGCTTTTTTATAAGTCAAACACAACCATACCAGTCCCCAAGATTATGTAAAATAAAAGAAAAAAAATCCTATTTTTCTCTTAAGGAAGAAGCTGATGCTGTAGCATCCACCACCAGACCTGATGTTGCCAGATCTGCTGCTGCTTTTGCCATCAGCGTCCGGGAGCAGTGCCACTTGACACAGGTAATTATGTAACAATGGACCAACACATTATGCAGTTAATATATTAATATTTTTGTTTATAATGACAATTTCATTTGATTTGTTAGTTCTTGTTGTAGGTTTGGATTAAAAATGTTAGAAAAAAAATAATACAAATTTCAAATATTTCCAGAGAATGGTCAACGATGTCATCTCAGGGGTGCAACAATACCACGCTGTTCTCCTGGATACTCTGCGAGAGAGAATGAGAAGAATCTTTGAAGACTACCCTGAGACAGACCCTCACCTTCAAGATGCAGCTTTGGCTACATTTGACACTTTCATAGATCTTTTCTGCAGCACTGCATATGGACAGAACAGAGCCATTCATGAACTATTTAATCCAGTTGTTGACCCAGAGGAAGTATGGTGTCCCAGAAGATTTGTTGAGTAAAACAATGTCTTTCAAGGGTTATGGCGATAAGAAATAAAAGTTTTTACTAAGTACCGCTAATTCAAAGTCAAAAGCAGTTACTGTCCACTTCTAGAATCTTCACCATGTTGACCACTGCACCACAAAGAAGCAGAGAGGGATTCTTTTATGATTTTATTGACGGCACTCTCTTTACATCTCACCCTTTATTTTCCCAAAAAAACAAATGCACTTGAAATAATACTTTACACGGATGAAATTGAAATATGTAACCCCTTAGGGTCCCATTCTTCTGAAAATAAATTGCTTATGTTTTATTATATTTTAGGTAATATTGATCCAAAATTTAGGTTAAAGTTGTCTGCAATACGACTCCTTGCTATTGCTAAAGCAAATGATATTTCTCAATGGGGTGTTGATGTTGTACTAAAAAGAATTATTCAAGATCTGACACTGCTTTACAATGGTATAAGGATTGAAATGCCAAATGGGGAAATTGAGTTGTTTGGTGCTGTGATAGCTGTATGTGGGGACACACTTGCCCAGCATGAGCTTGCTGGCTTTAAAGAAGGAGTTGGTTTTTCTCGTAGCAAAGGTCGACACTGTGAATGTGACTTTGAGGATCTGCAAAGTATTTTTGAAGAGAACAAGTTTGTTAAAAGAACTCTGGAAAAGCACATCAGGCAGTGTCTTGAAATAGAAAAAGCAAGAACAGATTTCTTGAAAGCATCCCTTAAGACCACTTATGGAATTAACAGAAGAAGCAGTCTAGTGGATGTTCCTGCATTTGACCTGATCACACAAAGTCCACAGGATATAACGCATGTTATTTTTGAAGGCATTGCACCAATGGAAATAAAGCTTGTATTGAAACACCTTATTCTGTCAGGACAAATGAATTAGACATGTTTAATTCAGCCATTCAAAACTTTCCATACTCACCTATTGATATAAGGAATAAACCTTCTCCTATATTGAAGGTGCACATGAACAGAAAAAAACTCTGAACTGCACCAAATGTACTGAAATATAGGTGCATATGTCCTATTGTTTCATCTAAAATAAAACGGTGGATTCAAATTTGCATTTGTCATTTGTTTTTATTATGTGAAAAGACTTAGTTGTGTTCAAGTCAAGATTTCTCATTTCATGCTTGAAATAAGTAATTTTTACTTTGAAAAGTGTTTTTATACTTGTGTGTGTAGATGAGACAGCTTTGTAATAGTTGATATTCTTGTTTCAAGCTTGTATTACTCAATATTAGTCAAAAAATCTCAGTAACAAGCTTTAATATCTTACTGAGATAATTAAGGAGCAATACACTTAAAACAAGCAAAATACGCTGACATAAGAACTGCTTTGTGAGAAGAATTATCTTACCAGAGAAAAAACAAGCAAATTTCACCCTGATATAAGATATTTAATCTTACTTAGATTTCAGTTTTTGCAGTGTAGCTGGCACCCGTGGTTATAGAAGTTTGGCATAAGCACAGCAAAGTAATCTTTGACCCCACACAGATCAAAGTTAAAAAAGAAAACAGTGAAATATGTTGCATAAGTTGTTTGACTGTGTGATTTATTTGCCAATTTTAATTTAAAAAATGTTTTTTATTTCAAGCTCTGTGGTCCTGCTGTAGGCCGATGCACAGCTGAAACTTTTCATCGTCCCACAGTCTTGGTAGCTGCCTGGAAGTGATGTCCTCAGAGTCAACATAAATTTGTTGTTCGGTAACACAGTTTAATTACAGCGAAAGGAAAGCAGCCTCATAAACTCGGCGTTGATATGAGCTCTATTTTGTGTTTATCAAGGCCGACCGTGCTGAGAAGCTGAGAGTGTTTGTTTGACTTTGACAGTGTTTACCAGGACACACACTGATGACCACGCTCAGCATTAATTAGGAGGCTTAATGACTCAAACAAGGAGCTATCAAAAGAGAAATAAGACATTAGAAATATGTGGAGGCTACAGTCAGCGGGAAGCAGACTAACTACAGATAATTTTACTGTCATTAAAACAGAAACAGTTAAGGTAAAAGAGTCATCAGGCAGGGACTTTGTGCTAAAAAGCTGAAGCTCTCTCAGATTGATGGACGACTGAATTTAAGTTTTCAATGTCGATTCCTGATGCTGGGTGATCCAGACAGCAGTGGATCATCGTCTCTGTCGGGGATTGAAAGGTTGAGTCTGACTCACAGGCGAGGGCATTGATTCAGCTGTTTAAAAAATCCATTTTTGTCCGCCCACTGTTCTTGGACAGACAAAAAACCTGCTTGTTTGAGCTTATTCATACATCAAAACATCCACCAAGAGGGATCGGTAAATGAATATAAGATTATCAACCTTATGTCGAACTGATGTTGTTTTAGAGTCTTAGAATCGTCAATGCTCGTCAATGCTTGACTTGAGTATCAGCGAGATCTGACCACTGGTGCTGGAGGTGCTGGATGAAGTCCATCAGGTGGGACAAAACCAAACCTCTTCTGGGGCCTAGCTGCCATTGAGCAGCCAATACAGGTTAGCAAACATATGACTCATTTTTTCTTAAAACAGGATTATTAAACAAAGTCAAAAACCCCTTTCAACTATTCAAGCAACAACCCCAAATGTATTTTACTTTTGACTGTATCGAAATGGGAACCTGATTTTCTTTAAAAGTCCAATGTAATATAAGAAGAGGCTTAAGAAGACCTTTTACAAAACTCTCAGTTCACAAAGAAATATGCCATCTCTCTAACAGAAAATGCCCCTTTAAACACTCTGCTTTTACTTCCTGGGGTCTATGATGTCATAGCTATACTAGGGCTGGTCAATATATCAATTAAATCAATTAATTTGAATTATATTCTAAAGAAGATTTAAAAAATTACAAATCAAGACTTTTTTTTCTTGCCTCAATGTAATTGTAAGTAGTTGCAATATTTGAAAAAATGTAGAGTTTTCATAATGGTAGGCCTTGTCAGATTTTGCATTAGCACTTTCATGGGGTTGTATATATTTTTTATATGAGATTTAATCAAACAGTATGGAACCCCAAAAGATTTATGATTAAATAAATAAAAACACCATTTGAAATAAATACCATTTTGATAAATAACAGACAAATTGAATAGTAAAATTAGGCCATATTATTATGAAATGTTTAATTATTTTTTCATATTAAATTTTTAAAATTGAATATGTCATAATACTTCTTTTAACCATTGCATACTTTTATAAATAATGTCTTTATTTATTTTCCAAACTTTTATATAACTAAAATGTTTTTCAAAGTCATATTACAAAACCTTAAAGTGAGGTTGACACATTGTGTAAATCTTAACTAAAAACAGAATACAATGATTTGCAAATCCTTTTCAACTTATATACAATTGAATACACAGCAAAGACAAGATATTTAATGTTCGAACTAAGAAACTTTATTTTCTTTTGCAAATAATCATCAACTTAGAATTGAATGGCACTAACACATTGCAAAAAAGTTGTCACAGAGGCATTTTTACCACTGTTACATCGCCTTTCCTTTTAACAACACTCAGTAAACGTTTGGGAACTGAGGAGACCAATTTTTGAAGCTTTTCAGGTGGAATTCTTTCCCATTCTTGCTTGATGTACAGCTTAAGTTGTTCAACAGTCCGGGGTCTCCATTATTGTATTTTACGCTTCATAATGCGCCACACATTTTCAATGGGGGACAGGTCTGGACTACAGGCAGGCCAGTCTAGTACCTGCACTCTTTTACTACGAAGCCACGCTGTTGTAACACGTGCAGAATGTGGCTTGGCATTGTCTTGCTGAAATAAGCAGGGGCGTCCATGAAAAAGACGTTGCTTGGATGGCAACATGTGTTGCTCCAAAACCTGTATGTACCTTTCAGCATTAATGGTGCCTTCATAGATGTGTAAGTTACCCATGCCTTGGGCACTAATACACCCCCATACCATCACAGATGCTGGCTTTTGAACTTTGGGCCTATAACAGTCCGGATGGTTCTTTTCCTCTTTGGTCCGGAGGACACGACGACCACAGTTTCCAAAAACAATTTGAAATGTGGACTGGTCAGACCACAGAACACTTTTCCACTTTGCATCAGTCCATCTTAGATGAGCTCGGGCCCAGCGAAGCCGGTGGTGTTTCTGGGTGTTGTTGATAAATGGCTTTGGCTTTGCATAGTAGAGTTTTAACTTGCACTTACAGATGTAGACGAACTGTAGTTACTGACAGTGGTTTTCTGAAGTGTTCCTGAGCCCATGTGGTGATATCCTTTACACAGTGATGCCGCTTTTTGATGCAGTACCGCCTGAGGGATCGAAGGTCACGGGCAGTCAATGTTGGTTTTTCGGCCTTGTCGCTTACGTGCAGTAATTTCTCCAGATTCTCTGAACCTTTTGATGATATTACGGACCGTAGATGATGAAATCTCTAAATTCCTTGCAATAGCTGGTTGAGAAATGTTGTTCTTAAAGCGTTGGGACAATTTGCTCATGCATTTGTTCACAAAGTGGTGACCCTCGCCCCATCCTTGTTTGTGAATGACTGAGCATTTCAGGGAAGCTGCTTTTATACCCAATCATGGCACCCACCTGTTCCCAATTAGCCTGTTCACCTGTGGGATGTTCCAAATAAGTGTTTGATGAGCATTCCTCAACTTTCTCAGTCTTTTTTGCCACTTGTGCCAGCTTTTTTGAAACATGTTGCAGGCATCAAATTCCAAATGAGCTAATAATTGCAAAAAAGTAACAAAGTTTACCAGTTCAAACGTTAAGTATCTTGTCTTTGCTGTGTATTCAATTGAATATAGGTTTAGTCACAGCAGAGCGGACGCCACGGCCAAAAAGCAGAGCCAATTAGTTATGTAGTCCCCCAACAACCCGCTGTGTGAGGGCGGAACAATGACAGTGAGGAAGTGAGTGTGGTTTCTTTCTGACACACGGAAGTTTCAGCTGTTTTAATGAGAATTATAAATGTTTCTTAATGAGTGAGTCATGAGTGGGAGACTCAGAGAGGAAGTAAATACAGCAGGAAGGAGAGTGACTCTGGAGGAATCGTTTGAGGAGGAAAGTTGGACTATTATGTGCAAGTTTGGTCTCAGATTAACTAAACAAAAGACATGAGGGTCATTTTTTTCAGCAATATAATTACCTCTGCCAAGGAGATTATGTTTGTTAGCAAGATTATGCAAAAACTGCTGGATGGATTTTGCTGAAATTTTCAGGAGATGTTGATAAATGCTCAACTTAAAATGATCAGATTTTGTTGGTGATCTGTATTCAAATTTTCAAAAACCCCTGAAAGTTAACATTGGGTGGAATTGAAAATCATATCTCTGCTATTTTTTAATGGGTTTGCTTCTAATTTTGCAGGATAATATGGGCTCTTGATCTGATCCTGATTGATGTCATAAAAAAACATTGAACTTTATAATAGGAAATCCTGTTGATGTCGTTCAGTAATTCATATGAAACTGAATTATTGAGTGATGCTCCCAAAATTTGTTGTGTTCATACAGGATAGCAACTTCCATGCATGTGCTGAGTTTGGTCCGTATCCTGGCTCTTCTCTGGATTAGGTGAATAAATATATTTATATTAGGTGAGAGGAAGGTGACCACTCCTCTTGCATTTAAATCAGTATAAACACTATATTACCAAAAGTATTTGCTCCAAATAATCAGAATCAGGTGTTCCACCACTTCCATGGCCACAGGTGTATAAAATCCAGCACCTAGGCATGCAGACTTCGTTTACAAACATTAGTGAAAGAATGGGTCGCTCTCAGGAGCTCAGTGAATTCCAGCGTGGAACTGTGAAAGGGTGCCACTTGTGCAACAAATCCAGTCATGAAATTTCCTCGCTCCTAAATATTCCACAGTCAACTGTCAGCTGTATCATAAGAACGTGGAAGTGTTTGGGAACGACAGCAACTCAGTCACCAAGTGGTAGGGCACGTAAACTGACGAAGTGGGGGTCAGCGGATGCTGAGGTGCGTAGTGAGAAGAGGTCACCAACTTTCTGCAGAGTCAATCGCTACAGACCTCCAAACGTCATGTGGCCTTCAGATTAGCTCAAGAACAGTGCAGAGAGCTTCATGGATGGGTTTCCATGGCCGAGCAGCTGCATCCAAGCCTCACATCACCAAGTGCAATGCAAAGCATCGATGCAGTGGTGTAAAGCACGCCGCCACTGGACTCTAGAGCAGTGGAGACGCGTTCTCTGGAGTGATGAATCACGCTTCTCCATCTGACAATCTGATGGATGAGTCTGGGTTTGGTGGTTGCCAGGAGAACTTTATTTTTTGGACTGCATTGTTCCAAGTGTAAAGTTTGGGGGAGGGGGGATTATGGTGTGGAAGTGTTTTTTCAGGAGCTGGGTGTGGCCCCTTAGTTCCAGTCAAAGGAACTCTGAATGCTTCAGCACACCAAGACATTTTGGACAATTCCATGCTCCCAACTTTGTGGGAACAGTTTGGAGCTGGCCCCTTCCTCTTCCAACATGACTGTGCACCAGAGCACAAAGCAGGTCCATAAAAACATGGATGACAGAGTCTGGTGTGGATCAACTTGACTGGCCTGCACAGAGTCCTGACCTCAACTCAAAAGAACAGCTTTGGGATGAATTAGAGCAGAGACTGAGAGCCAGGCCTACTCGTCCAACATCAGTGTGTGACCTCACAAATATGCTTCTGGAAGAATGGTAAAAAATTCCCATAAACACTCCTAAACCTTGTGGACAGCCTTCCCAGTAGAGTTGAAGCTGTTATAGCTGCAAAGGCTGGACAGACATCATATTGAACCCTATGGATTAGGAATGGGATGTCACTTAAGTTCATATACGAGTCAAGGCAGGTGAGCGAATACTTTTGGAAATTTAATGTATGTAAAATGTCATGTAAAGGTGAGAAGTCATTAATTATATTGAATTTCTGGTTTAAAGTAATATATTGTTGCATTAGGGCATAAACCTATTTCCAAACTTATTACTTAAAAGTAAATGCAAAAAAGCTTTTCTACTGAATGAATAACGTAACATTATCCTGATTATAAATTAAATTTCTGTATTTAAACTTGATAATCACATATTGAACTTATTCACCAAAATGGAAAAAGTAACTAATATCCCTGTTTACAAAACAATTTAAATCATATAAAGAAGAGAGGACATTTTTGCTCGTTGCTTTTCTTTGATAAAGTTGATCACACCTGTGGCTATGATTACAGAGCTGCTCTGATTGGCTGTAGAGGTCAGGTCACAGAGGATAAAAGCTGTGTGAAATCAACAGAGTGGTTAAAGTGTGTCACATCTCAGGAGAGAGCTTTGAGAAAAGTGACTTTGATTACAATAGCCCTTCTCAGACTTCAAAAATGGCAAATTTTTGACTGACTTCCTGTTTTTACAGGGGGAATTTTGAAAGTGCTAAAACAAAATTTTCTTTTTTGGGTTATTTTTGTGGTCTGCCTACAAAATGATCACTTTCAAGGCAGGTCCCCAACCTGGTTGTCATTTTTTCCCCACTCACTCTGCCTGCCATCCAAAGCATTATTTATGATGAAGTTGTATTTTTTGTTGCTCCTGGTATGATCATAAGAACGACTTGGACGGGCAGACAAACAACCTGGAAACATTACCACTCAATGTTTGGACTTGTGAGTTTGAGAGAAAGTTAACAAGAGAACAGACAAATACATAAATTAAACATGTTTAATTTAAAGCAAAAATTGGAGAAAGTTCAAATGTATTTCTGAGAGTAACATAGATTCAAATCTCATCCCTTTTCTCTCCTTCCTTCGTCTCCTTTCTTATCCACCGGCAGTTGAAAAAGTATCCTGGAGGAGGAGAGCCGTAGGCGGCGAGTGACAGCTCCAGGGGTTATAAAGATGACTGATGCATGTAGCAGGTGGAGTGTTTTATGACCTGTACCGGCACTCCATTTAAGTGTGTGTAAAATTGATGACCAGCCATAATTGACCTCTGTAGCCTTCACAGTGCTCGGAGCTGTTCCCCCACTTTCAGGAGAAGACGGGAGTTCTTGTTCTCTTTTTGACACAAGGGAAGCGAGCGGGTGTTGATTTATGTTTTCCTGCAGCAGGTTGGCGTTTCAACATCACAGCTTCCTGATGGCTTATTCTGAGTGAGGAGAGAGACGGGGGAACAACTGAGAGGAGACAATGAAACTGAAAACAGAGACAGGATTTAAGGGGGAGAGTCAGAGGAAGCTGATAGAGAGGCAAGAATTAGGAAGTGAGAGGAAATGGTGCAAATTAAAACCAGGGCAGGCTGGGGTGATCTTTATGGTGGTTGAGGGAAATCTTCCTTCTTTAAAGGGACTGTGAGGAGTTTCTAAGCAATTGCAAAAAAGTCTCACTTTTAGATATATGCCTGATCGAAATACACACTTTAAGATGAGTTTTATAGCATCAAAATAGGTTATCTATAAATGCTATTGCTTAGTTTCGAGGTCGGGTCGGACAGAGCTGAACTGGCCTGGATGCTCAACTTTGGACACATCTTAGAGCACTGGGCTGTAAGTAGTGATATATATAGCCGGCTACCTCGCCACCCCTGAGTTGACAATCAAAGATGGATGCCCCAGTGTGAACAGTTATTTAGCTCCTGTAATAATCAATTTATTTTCACTTCTGCCTGGGGTGTGTCGCTCTAGATCAGCTGTATACATAGTATTGTTAGACTTATATATACAAAAATGCTGCCATAGTGATAATCACATTCTTCATGTGATATTTGTGAACAACAACGCAGGGCGTGCTAACAACAGCTAACATTAGCCTGGTAGATCGGCTTGTTTTTTTCCAACTTCAACTGGAATGCCAGTAAGTCGGAGATGATGTCACTCCCAGTTCCGAGGTTACTGGAACGCATCATTACAACAGTCCCCGCGCGTGCTCATGGGTAGCAGAGTCTTAATGTCACTGGTAATAGACTCTCCTCATAGCACCTTTAAGTTCACCAAGAACTTGACATACAACCCCCAAACTGTACAGTTTGACATTTTTGCCAAGGTTGAAGAGAGTCCCTGTAAGACTTTTAGTAAAATTGCTTCCACAAGGCAAGGATGAACATGAGGAGCAACAACTCCTCTGTCTTTGTCGACGTTTGTGCCGATAGTTTTAGATGTGATGATCAAAAACAAAGGATGAATATGAGACTTCACAATATCAACCACTGCCAAGGATGTTATGTGTTTATCAGCATATGTTTATGAAAAACACTGAATTTTTGACTGGTAAGGAAAAACATTGTCCATTTTTTGTTTGTTTGCAAGGCTCTGCAAAAACTACTGTGCAGATTTTAATGAAATTTCCAGGAGATGTTTATAATCGCCCAACTTGAAAAAGTGTAGAGTTCAGTGGTGATACTGTTATATTTTGATATAGTTAAAAAAAAAAATCATCCAAAGTTAACATTGGGTGGAAACCTGTCTCTCTTCTAATTTCATAGGTCATTATTGGGTCCATGTCTCCATCATCAACATTAAACATAATGGGATATGCCGTTGATGACATTTTCCTTTGTTTACTAAACTAAGGCTGCGGTCAAATAGTCTTCTTTGCTTAGGAAGGTTCCTAACGGAGTGAAATGAACCAAAGTAGTTTGTGATTAGAGCTGTTCGAATAGTTTAAATGCTTAGGAAAAGTGGCTCAATGCTTCCTTTATTATCTCCTTTAGCATAGGATACAATGGACCATCCTTTACAAAAGGAGAGAATATTCTGTCCCACAATTCTACGCAGCAACAGCATTTACAAACAGTGTGTTATTCTACTGCTTCTGAATTCAACTGAATAATGATGAACAAAGCACACAGACCATGTGAGTTACCACTGCTGTTCGATCCTTTCAAAAGTTTACCAAAACATGCCTTAACTTTCCAGCTGTCTGATTCTTTGAAGATTATGTTTTAAACATGGTTCAATATTAATAATGTGTACACCATTAGACTGTGGTCTTAACAATTTATGCCTTTCTTTCAATCAGTTCCCTTTTATTTTCATGCAGATTGGTGTTCATGTTGATAATGAGTTGACAGATTTATTTAAATCCTCATCATCACATCGGTTATGCAGACATAGTTTTTACCGGGTTATTATGTTCAAATTGTTGGAAAGGAACAACGTTGTCATGATACATGGCACTTCTATGATTTGATGATTCCTCAGTTCTTCTGAATTCTCCTTTCCTTAACCTAGTAGATAGGAAAGGGCTTAGGAGGTGACTATTCGACTGCAGCCTGATGCCCCATCCACACAGCGACAAACCGAGGTCTAAATGCATATGTTTTTTGCAGAATCTGCATATCGTCCATACGAAGACGGCGTTTTGGGGGTCTGTAAATGATCGTTTTGAAACCAGGTCCCAGAGTGGAAAGATTTTGAAATGGCGTAAATACGCAGCTCCGTGATTACTGGCTCTCCACCACTTTTCAGATATGCTTACGTCATAGTTTCATATCTTCATTGACACGCATGCAACACACGAAGCAACAACAGCAACAATGGCGGCGTATGGTGTAGCATATGTGCTGATGAAGCTAGTGACCCTACTATCCCTGATGAAGCAAAATCGCTTTCTTCTTAATCACCACCAAGTTGAACAAACAACTTGGTGATCACTTTATCACAACCTCTGTTTACAACTTTTGCCGCAAGTGTGCATGCCCACTGGTTTTTCGTCTGTTTCCGCTTGTTTCCATATCGTTATAGCACCCCTAGAGGTCTGGCATGTGTTTTACAGCATTTTCATGCGTAACGAGTGCATTCATGTAGACACACATTTTCTGAGACGCCTTCATCTTTATGACGATCATTTTTGAAACTGTTAAGGCCTGAGTTTCTTTTACTCAGACCTGCATTGCCTACAGGTGTGAGCTGATCACACCTGTGGCTGTGATTACAGAGCAGATCAGCAATTGGCTGTAAGAGAGCAGGCCACTGGGTATAAAAGGTGTGAAATCAACAGACTGGTTGATGTGTGTCACTTCTCAGGAGGGAGCTGTGAGAAGAGCCATTTTGATCACAATAGCCCTTTTCACACTTGCAACCCTGATATTATGGTTACAATTTCCAGGCAGCCTGCCTGGGCAATTCCCCTGCTAGTTTAGAAATGCTGTTTCAGAAATGGCAAATGTTGACTGACTTCTCCTGTTTTTGGAGGGGGAAATTTTGAAAGTGCTAAAATTAACCTTTCTCTTTTGGGGGTTATTTTTGTGGCCGGCCTACAAAATGATCCCTTTCGAGGCAGGTCAAAGACAAGTCTCAGGTTTTTGAGGTCAAGTCCAAGAGAAGTCTCAAGTCTTTGTAACGAGAAATATTGACAGCATTATTATAAATACTGGACTTAAGAGTTTGAGTATAATAGTGTTGAATTT
Source organism: Scarus forsteni (assembly GCA_036419115.1). Classification (NCBI taxonomy): domain Eukaryota; kingdom Metazoa; phylum Chordata; class Actinopteri; order Labriformes; family Labridae; genus Scarus; species Scarus forsteni. The sequence continues at coordinate 6,391,145 of JAZDUH010000425.1, forward strand.
GACTTTAAGTATGGCTATTTTCACCCCTCAAGCATTTCAAACAGAGTCGTGGTAATATAATTGATAATTCAAATATCTATAATCATTATCACACAGTTAATGATTAACATGTTTCCTAAACTTGCCTTTAGATTGTTTAATGATTTAGACATTGTAAGTCTTGGGTATTTTTTTTTTTGCTTTAATGTTAGTATTAAATATTTTGGGATGACTGGCAAATGTAAATCTTCAGTAGACTTCCCCTAATCAGTCAGACAACTTGGCATACACTTCCCAATCACTTCTCCCCCTGCATTATTTCAACTGTTACTGTATTTCATATTTCTGGAAAGCCTGAGTTAGAGAGGTTAGAAGAAATAAACAGTAACCCAAGGATATTTGACAACATGGCTGCCTCCTCAAGGCCACGGCAAGCTGCGATAATGAATCCTGTCATCAATAACACAGTATTGACAACCTGCATTATTATATCGGTCATGTTTCATAGCCCTGATGTCACAGGGCAGTGATCAATAGAAATATATTGAGGTTTTATTATCCAGATTAATTGGTCTGTCAGTGCACTTAGGCTCTTATTTACAAATGGATTGTGGATTTGACCACAAAACTCCTCATAAAATGACTGGAAATGTTATTTTGGTTAATCATTCGTGGCTTTAGAAATCCCAATTAGTGATGGACCCTGAAAAGTCTGCTTTATGTATCAAGTGTAGAAAAGAGGTTGGTACGTTTATACATTCAACCTGGTCATGTGTTCATACTCGAGATTTTTGGATCAAAATTACCACAAGGCTAAATCTGGTCTTTTGTAAGAACTTAGAGATAAATCCAGTATGCCTTCTCTTAGGTCTGCCCCATCCCCAAATCAAAGATTCCCACAATCAAAAATTGTTGTGTGTGTTAACTTTTGCTGCACGTAAAAGTTTATTATTGAAATGGATTTCACATAAATCACCAGCTGTTTCTGACTGGCACAAGGTTGTAGCCTATTTGATTTGTTACCCATGGAATATCTGACATTTTGGTCCAGAGGGACAGTTGGATAATTCCTCCGCATTTGGACTCCATTTCTTGACCATGTGGGGATGAGAATTTGCAGAATTTTCTGGAGGAATCTTCCCAAGCCAAGGAAACATGGCTAATGGATTAGAGGAGGCTCTGTTGTCTGTATTGCTTTAATCGTGGAAAACAAGATTTCAATATTTTGATATCCAATGGCAATGTAGGACTATACTGTACTCTGTGATTAAGTTTGAAAATGTGCTTGTTTTGTTTGGGAGATGGGTGATAATGTAAAAATAGTTAATAAAAATATGATTGAAAAAAAATACCAATTGGTGGTGTTTTTATATCATTGGAAAGCCTGATAAGTCACCTTTACAACAAGGTCTGACTTCTAAGGATCATAAATTCCCCTAAAAGAAAGTCTTGGGTTTGTCAGGGTGAGGAATTGGTCTTCTTATGCTGCGTTCACACCGCAAGCGACCCAGCGACCAAAATCGCGTCGCCCACTGACGTAGCGTCGCGCATCCATAAATACCTAATTTTGGTCACTGTTGCCGTCGGCCGTCGCTCGACGACGTCACTTCCGCTCGAGTTTCACCGCGATCATATCATATATCATATAATCGGATGTATAAGCGGACATTATTCCAGCTGTATCCTTTTCATTCACTTATCAAACACAAAACACTGCAGCTGATGCCCTGCAGCAGCATCATCTGTGAGTTTCCCACGGTCGGTCTAGGTGGAACTAATGTCCTCACTGACTAATGTTTCCCACACGGACATAAGTTGTTCCTCTGTAGTCCGGATGAAAAACTGTCTGTCACGGGTGTCGTCACATACGCACACACCACGGATTGGCTGTTGCCACAGCATCGCCTAAAAAGATCAACTTTTAACTTTGACATCGCGCGACGAGTGAAGTGATCGTCTTGTACGTGGCAAACGCATTGCAGGAGGGTTAGCCCCGCCCAATCGCGGCTGTACATTGACTTTGAATGGAGAGTGATCGCTGAGGTAGTACAAGTAGTGTCCGGTGTGAACGCAGCATTAGGGTGTTACACCAGCTTTTCAGTCTGTCTTCAACAGTTGGGAAATGGTGGATGACACCAAACAGTGGGGGCGCTACTCTCATGTTTAGCCTTGTTTCTCATTCTACAAATGGATGACCCTTGCAAGTTGTACCTTATTGTAAAGGTGACTAACCAGGTTTTCCAGGGATATAACAAACAAAACCTGTCAAATTTATTAAAGGGGAGAAATATTTGTCTAAAATAACATTTCCAAATATTTTCTTTTGAGGAAAACAGAATAATGAAATGAAAAAGGCACTAACTCACAATGCACACTAAAATAATAACATAGTCCTGAAACTGTGCATGTTCTAAGAGACATAATGCACTAGTGTTTGAGATCCCCCCTGTTTTTGATACCCTCAGTAATTTACATTGAGCAGTTTTGTACAGCTGCAGTGAAGATTTTACCTCCAGCTGTGAGTTGGTGGGAACTTCACTTCACTTGTGTTAACGTTGATCAGGCTAGCAGCTCCTCTGAAATGCTGAAATATTAATATCACTATCTACAAAGGTATTAATTATGTATGCTATAGCACTTCAGTTTGCTCATTTGTAGTGTTCTGGACCTAAAATAAAATACGTATGAGAGAATACATCAAGGTCTTTAGGATTTTGTAGACATGTTTGTACTGGTGCAGCAAAAAAGCCTGATTTTGCTGCATTTGCAAAGGCAACAGTATAAGGTGATATTTGAGGCTTGTTTTGATCAATGCCTTCACTCAGCCCTTAAATCTCTACCCGAGCAGAAGCTGTAATAGATCTTTTCCCTCTGACAATATCACACATTCTTGCAAATTCAATATTTGACCAAGCTGCATTATATCGCAAAGTGAAAATGCCCCTGTTGTTATGTTCCTCATTTTGCACATTTACTATTGTTCAGCCTGACGTATGATGTATGTTTGGAAGCCTCAGTGTTGTGACAACAATTGGAAATCAATTCATGTCCTGTCTGCTCGTCTTTCTGTTAAACAGCTCTTTGTACTGTATTGATGAAGTCACCGACAGACTGGAGCGAGGCCTGGGAGGTGAAACCAGTCAAACAAATGACAGCATCATTGTTCGCTTTATAAAGATTTGAATGTTGTTCAACTGAAACTACTGAACACTGCTGATCCCTGCAGATTAAATACACAATGTGTACTTGGGTTTATAGTCATTGCTGAACAGCTTTATGTTGAATAAAGTCCTGAGGATATTTGATTATTTGGAAAACTTGGTGAAACCGCTGGACAAATTGTATGCTTTTGGGTAGGTGCTAGCTTCATTCAGGGCCCCCCTACCCAGTGTCGGAATTAAAATTTCCATGTAAACACAAAGGAGAAAACTAGTTCTGAATCATTTAATTCAGAATACTTACGATAATTCCAAATGAAAAAACATTATGTAATTGTGGTCAATGTTGGGGTGGAAAGCTTTTTTTTGTCTCTAACAAGATTTTGAGGGCAGTTTTGGATCTCTGTGTAACAATCAAACAAAATATCTCTTTTATTTCTGATCCTTCGTCTGAGTAATTTTGAATCTCTTAAGCTCTCTCATGCTGAAAATGCAGCTCTTTGGTGTTAAAGGATCCATGAAGCAGCAGTTCTTCTGTCACTCTATCATGCCACTCATATAAACTGTCTGTTGGCTTTATCCGTCTGGATCTCGCAGCACGGAGCAGCGGTTAAACAGAAAGTTTGACACAGCAGAAACAAACATATTGCTCGCTGGAGGCTAATTTATAATGAGAACAAACTGGAGGAACTGTGCGCTGAGCGATGACGGATTCAGACTACTTTATTACCATGTCAGCACACAGAGTAGATCTCAAATTAATGTCTTCTGTTTGAGTAAGAAACAAACAGCATGCAGAGATTTTCAGAGAGCATATTTAATCCTAACCAAGTTATTTACATACATCTCAAACTCTGATGGATGGCCCATTAGTACTGATGAAAACAGCATTAAATATTAGGTTCCAGGGTCGACTCTGGTTTCGAGCCAGAAACTGTCCATTCAGATTTTGAATGGCAGGCAGGTAGTAATGAGACTGTGGGCTCACCTTTGTAGTTTCCTGTTGGACAGCTGAACAGATGGTGAAGGGGCTGCTTCTTAATGATCTCAGAAACTGTGTGAAGAGTTGATGTCTTGCTGCGCCACACTGTAAACCATGACACACAAACACACACTGCAGCGGGCTTAAAGTATCAAGACTCTGATGAAGTTCAGTGGTTTCATATCTTTGAACACTTTTGGTGATGGTAAAATTTCAAGTTTTGATACCACAGCACAAAAACAGTCATCTGCAAATTCAAATTAGCCACATCCAATTAGATGCTGAAAGTAGATTTCAACACAGGAATTACTGCAACAACAACTCCGAATAAATACATTTGGTAAGGTGGTCTTTGAGAGTGTGAAGGACTGGTCGTTCATAGAAAATAGTCTTGCTAACCAGAAGCTGATGCAGAGATTAGGACTTGAATTTTAGTTACAGACCCGCAAGGGATATTCCAGTACTTTTAAAGTTGGGTTTTAACTAATATTTAACAAAAAAGAGTGGCTGAGAGTGCTTCCAGCAGACCTTATGAAAAAACAAAACTGTGACCACCTGTAATGAACGCTGCTGTTGGCAGGACTATTTATTCAAGTTTTACCTCAAAATTATGGCCCCATAAAATCCAGGAACCTGGAATCGTGCACAGAATCAATTAATTGTTGAATTAGGCATTAAACGCGTAATTCAACATAAACACGTAATATCATGGAAATCTATGTACTTTACGTAAAAGCTTTTTTTTGCGAAAATGTAACTTGCTAACTCTTGGGAAAATGTCTAAGGGGGTTACTGACGCTGCGGACAGTGCACACTTCTAAGCGTCCTCTGCGTCAGGATGCCATTCATTTTCAGTGATCGCTCGTGTCGAAGGGTGACGAGCAGCGCAATGAAAACTCCCGGCTAATTCCAGAGTACAGGGCAGAGCAGTTTCCCATCAATTACTATGTGTCAGGAGATCAAATGTTCTGCAAATTTTATCAACATACCGTGGACTGGACCTGTAAAAATGCATGTGAGGACCACCTGAAGGGTGAGTGATTATATCTCATACAATGTCTCGGGTTAAATTTGCTTAAAATTCTAAAAAGACAAATTCTCATCAAATTAAAATGGAAAAAAAATGGAACATGAGAAAATCTAAAACGGAACTTCAAAAAAATAACAGATTTTAAAGGGTGCAACAAAATGAGCCACTGAACTATTTTAGGTCGAGTGTTTCAAATTTCAGAGCACTTAATTTTTCCTCCACAAAAACTCTGTTTGCCGCTATTTTATGATGCAACAAGTGGCATAAAGTTCTTCAGTCTTTGTGCATTGATTCCATCCAGACATGATCTTATGGCTCAAGGGCCTCATCTGGTCTAGAATAGGTCTACATTCAGCCGACAAGATAATATCCTATGTCTTTATAAGAGAGCCTCTGTTACTCATACATCAAATTCCACTGTTATGATGAATGTTAGCTCTTCTTAAGGTCTTTGACCATCCTTTTAAATATCTTTTAAGTTGTCCATATAAATTTAAGTAATGTAAAAAGTAATCTATGTATCCATGCTTTCCACATATGACAGAGAAAGCTGAGTTGGCTCAGCCAGAAAGAAGAGTCACAGGAACAGAAACTGACCACTGAATGCTCTTGTCTAAACTTGACTATATCATTAGAAGAACATTATATGAATGTGCATGATACTTGTAAACATGCACCAGTCTATGTAACTGAAAGAAGAACCTCTGTCCACGTGTATTTGTGCATGTCCATGTTTCAGTCCACTGGGACTGTGCCACAGCCGTCACAGTTAACCATTCAGACAGTCACCAGTCATGTCTCAAAGTTTTTCTTCGAGCATCTGATGGGATCAAAAGAGCTCCAGCAACACTTGTAGTTCAGGAAACAACTTTATGATAAAGTTGTTTTCTGAACTACAAGTGTTGCTGGAGCTCTTTTGATCTCTTCAAGACTTTTTCTTTCCAAGCATCTTGGAGGTTGGTCAAGCTGTGCCAGAAATTCTGACCTCTCCAGAATATGATGAAACATTTTATACCATCACCCACAATGCACTTCAGCAGCTGCCATGCAGGTCAAGACCTGTGCACCAACCCCTTCTGTCATGTTCAACACTTCTGACAATATTTGTAGAAATTTTTCTAACATCAGAGACCATTTCTACTTTCATTTCCCACTGAGATGTTGACCATTTCCAAAGATTTGTTCAATTTGTTGAATGTGTTAAGAAGTTTTTGATGTGCATGGATGCCCAGGATGTTCATCATCTTGGACATCTTCCTTCATTCAACCTTTTTGTGACATTCAAACACACATGCAGTGTTCCTCAAACCCTCAGTTACTACAGGAGCAGATTTGACTGCGTTTTTGTTCAGTCATGTCATGTTAATATGTTGCCTAACTTTTCAACATATCATTTTCTGACACCTTGGCAAAAAACACATGCTTCAGTTACTAGCATGAGCTTCTAAGTAATTACAAAAAAGTCTCACTTTTAGATATATGCCTGATGGAAATACACACTTTAAGATGAGTTTTATAGCATCAAAATAGGTTATCTATAAATGCTATTCCTTAGCTTCGTGGTCGGGTCGGACAGGGCTGGACTGGCCTGGATACTTAACTTTGGGAACAAGACAATTAAAACTAGAACAAATTTATATTATTCAGACACGTCTTAGAGCACCGGGCTGTAAGTAGCGATTTATAGCCGGCTACAAAACTACGATACTAAGTTTGATACTAAATGCACACTTTGGCTTGGGTCACGTCTTTACGACAGTCGCCGCGCGTGCTCATGGGTAGCAGAGTCTTTATGTCACTGGAAATAGATTCTCCTCATAGCACCTTTAAGATCTAACACTCAGTGTGACAGTAAACTAGTTTATCCCAATAAGAACAGGGTTGTTATTTAATAGCTATACCTCATATAGAAGCTTATGTCATAAACTACTTTGTAAAGGTTTTCATGGAGGGCATGATGACTTGTTGGGATCTAAGGTTTGGCGGGTGATGTCCCACTGAGATGATTGAAAGTATTGTTGCATCCTGGTTGACCACTAGCTTGACACTGAAAGATGTTGTTGGATTTTGGTGATGCCTAGCACGTGATTTAAAGCCTCTAAAAGTAAATCACAAACATATGATTTGAGTTTTTGACAGAAGAGCTGCAGCTCTCAGCACACCAAACACCAACACACTCACATGTCTTCAGCAGTGAAACATTTATTGAGTATGTTCTCCTAAACTGAAATCTGCACCCATACACAAAAACTGCTCTGTCAGCGGCGTCCTGTCAGCTTCAAGCACAGATTTAGCGCCTGCAGTTTAAAAGTTCCCGTGCCCTCTGAATGTGACATGGTTTGTCTGTCAGCTCCAGAACAGTGAGAGTGTAACGTCCAATGTTTATTTAATGGAGTTGGTGAAGAGAGTAACAAACTTTGTTCTCTAACCTTAGATAGAGGGCATGTTTCTGAGCGAGCAGAAGTCTGCAGACACATGAGAACGTGAGGACAGAAAAGGCTTACATAGAGAGAGGCTGTAGAGAAAGCAAAGGCCACCGAGGAGCCTTTAAAGGTCGCTTTTCCACAGAAAGTTTGTCTGACATGGTTTGGTTCAAGGGTGAAATTGTAGCACTGTTGTAGTTTGGTATTGTTTGGTGTGGCCTCGAGCTTAGGTGCACCAAAACCTGTCAAATGTGCAGTACATACTCCTGCCACTAGTTGGGGCTGTAGCCGTGATCTTTGTTTCTGCCATCCTTCCTATTTTTGTCATTCACAACCAGCTTGGAGTAAAAACACTGTTTAGCTTGAAGCAGCATGGATATACTATGTGACATAAAGGATAAATGTGGCAGGTGGCACTTGCATATTGACTGAGTAATGGTAAAATGTATTTGGCACAGACTTGATGACATTAACCTGTAAAGGGAACTGAAGGAAGGCAGGCGTTACTAGCAATGCTAAAAAATGCCACTTTCTGCTTGGTATTGTCAGTGAAGGCTATACGTTAGATTCTCTGTTGCAATATTTGGCCAAATCCAGGCCACTATTCACTCCTTTTTGATTTGCTTGTGTTACAGGTACTGGACTAGCACCAAGTCGGCAGATGAGAGATTCTGTAAAGGAGGAATGAATCACACAGACTAATTTACTTCTTTCAGTCTCGGCATCACATCTAACATAAAGCAGCATAACTTTGTTGCAGTTTCACACAGTCTTTCAGGTTACCATATAACCTTAAATAAAATAACATCCTATGTTTTCAAGTATCCTTCCTTGTCAAATGTGCTGCTGTTCAACAGTCTTTACTTTAGTACATGAACTTACGGCTTTAACATTTTTCTTTTTTACACATCTTGTAACATTCAAACTGTTTTTTAACATTTTTAAGTGCTTTTAACGTTTTATAAGCAACATTTTGCTAACAGTTCATTTTTTACCATTCTTTTTAACCATAGAAAACATGAAATGTATATTTACATATAAGAAAACAATTAGAAGTCTTAACAAAAGGTACTGGAGCTTGAAATAGACTATAAAGTGTCACAACATGACAATAAAAGTTTACCGTGGCGCCATTTTCTAATAATCGTGGTACATCAGAAACACAAACGTTCCATTTTACACAGTTACACAGCTCAGTTTAATCTAAAATTCTCTCTTATTTCGACACTGGCATGTTAATCAACATGTAAAATGAAATACACCTCTTTGGTTTGTATACTTTACATACCTGTAAAAGAGGGATGAATCACACAGACTACTTCTTTCAGTCTCGGCCTCGCTCCACAGAATGAGGGACCCGGGGCAACATGACGTTAAAGCCGTAAAGTGACTGCTGTGAACACAGTCCCACAAGTGATGTAAAGTGGCACACTTCCGACTGGTAAATGACAGAAACATACTGTCTGATTAATTCATGAAAGATGAATGATAATCCATCACAAAAATCTCCAGTCTCACGTTAAAGCTTGTTGACATTACATGTAACATTTAAGTTTATCACAATTGTGACAACACAATGGTGGCTGTCACACTTGCCTTGTTTAGTCCTTGCTTGGTTTGGGTTGCCTTCACACCAAATTAGAACAACTCTGGTCTGGTTGGAAGCAAATCAAGTCCCCTGTGTTATTTTGGACCAGAGTTTGTGAGCTTTTACACCAGCCCATATCTTCAACACTTTCCAAAATAGTGGACCAGACTGTGTTTGTTCTGAACTAAATGTGTTAGTAGCAAAGGCATCCTTCATCTGTAATTTGCCTTAAATTGCTGGACACTCAGATTGCAACAAGATCTAATTTAAAAATCCAAACTGTTGTCATGTTTCTGTGCCACAGCAGTCAATCCAGAGGTATCCAATTTTCAGATTTGCTGTCTTTGTGCACAGAAGCTGATTCTTATAAACTGGACTGCACAAGAACATTTTGAGGAACTGACTTTAAACTTTGATCAGGTGTTCACATGGGATAAAGAATAGACTGTAGGATTTTGAGGTTCATGGATCAAAGATCAGGATCATAAAGCCTTGTGTCTACAAGACCAGTTGTAATGCTGTTGAAAGGGCTTGGTGACCAGAAGAACTTGACACCTGTCACTAAACTTTTCAGTCCACAGAAGAAATGTGCCATTCCTCTCTAAAGAAAATGTGCCTTAAAACACTCAATTTTTACTTCCTGGAGTTTTGATGTAATAGATACACAACCTCCACCCACATTTGTTTCCTGCTCATCACTGGCAGACTCTGAAACTATTTTGAAAGGCCACTCCACAGCCCTTCCTTGAACCCTTCCTGCCCCTACAATCTGTCATCGTTTAGGCAGCCAATCAGCACAGACACTTTGAGGAGTGTTGTTCTACATGAGAGCAGACCTGGAAACAAAGAAAGGCTGCAGACCACTGCAGGGATGTCATTGTAAGAATTGAGAGGCCTGTAACAGGCTGTTCAGCTACTGTATGTCAATATGGTAAAAGGTGGGACTGACTGATTGTGTTAATCTTTAATTTTGAAAGGTACTGGAAATGTTCACAGTCCAACACAAAATGTTGCACATTTGCATTGAATTCTATGAGAAGTTGTGTTTTAAGTATAACAGAAAAATGACTGATTTGACTTCTGTGCTCATAAGTATGAGAGTATGTTTTGTTTGGGCCAGAAAGTACCAAAAGTTTGTTTTCTTATTTGTGTCCTGTGATATCTCGATACTGAGCTGAAGTAAAAAACATGGCTCAGCGCCAGGGTAGTGGATCATTTTGGCACCTGTATCTAAAGTTCTGGCCTTTTTGTGTTGTACAGGCTACGTGCTTATCTGGTTGTTGCAGCTTCTGAAAACTTAGTCTATAAAGTTTGATAGGACATCACTCACCCCGGAGCAAGTTCACAGAACTTTTACCTTTACAGAGACAAACATCCAGAGTATGGACACATTTTTATTTCCCCCAGCTCACAAACTTAATCCATTCCCCTTTGTGATGATTTTTTATGGCGTCTTTTATCACCATTAACATTTTTCTGAATTGTTTGCCCTTTTGAAGATGTTTACTTTGATCCAAGAGTGGAGGAACTATCTTGGTGTCAGCAGAAGTTTATCCTTGTTGCATTATTAATTTCCTTTCTTATCGCGGCCCTGAATTCACCCCAGAATCTGTTTAAATTAGTAGGTTTTTGTTGTGCCGTTTGATCTGAGCTTTGTCTCCATTCATTTCAATAAGGTGCTGCAAAAGTCAGAAAGCACAAAAAAGCACTTCAGAGTGTGACTGTGGAGAATAATGAAGTTTTCACAGAGAATGAAGAGGCAGGTGTGCCGGGGACAAACGCGCCTGAGCCGAGTTAAGTGGAGCCGAAGAGAAAAACGTTCATGAGTTTGATGTGGAGATAACAGGATGAGCTGACACTCCGGTGACTCTGGCGCCGCTCACTGCCACACTGAACAAATTTAATGAATAGAGGAAAAAGGATTCTTACTTCGCTAGACTCCATTTTGCCAACCCAATTGGTTTTTTTTGTAAATATAGCAGAGCACCAAGGGGGACAGTGGGCTACTTTCATTTTTTCTATTTCCTTATGGCAAATCTAATCTGAGGAGAGGCTGCATGGTGGTGTAAATATGACCTACTGCTGTCCTACAGTATGTATGCAGAAAAATATAAGGAAACAAAAATGTATGACAGCACAGCTGCTCGTTTTTAAGAAGGTGAAAACTGTTGGGTTAAAAATAACCCAATTTGGGCTGTTTTATAACCCAACCGCTGGGTCATTATTGCACCAGCCCAGCAGTAGTTAATTTGACCCAGCAAGATGGGTTGGTCCATTTTAACCCAACAGATGAGTTAAATATTCTACCCAAATTCTGGGTCAAACCTGGGTAAATTCAACCACACATATTTGTTATATACTCTACCCAAATGCAGGGCCAAATAATTAAAATACTAGATTGTTTCAACTACATCTTTGTTTTTTGCTCTATCTGACTCCAGGGTCTGATATGGGGGCATTTAGGACCCAGAAGCAAGACAGATCTAGCAGCTAACAATGACCAGCTTTATTGAACAGACACAGGTAGAGAGCGGGTATCGAACCCGCGATCCTTGGAACTCAACACGGTTACATTCTCCACTCAGCCACGCAGGAGCCATCAGTGTTGGTAATAACGGCGTTAGAGTATAATGGCCTTACTAACGGCGTAATTTTTTTCAGTAACGGGTAATCTAAATAATTACTTTTTCATGCGTTACAACGCCGTTACCATTACTAACAGGGAAATGCGGTGCGTTACTTTGCACCGATGTCGAGCAGCTGTTATCCGACCTGCCTCACCCCCAAATTCCACAGCACACGGAAGCGTCGCGCCACAGTCTGCCCTGACAGACAAAACCCAATGAGAGGGCGCACCGAGCAGCGCCCCGGCGCACAGCCCCATAGGAGGAGGGCTTATCCCTGGATGATGAGCACAGCGATGTCACACGCTCATAAAGGATGTTATACACTGAGAAAAGAAATAAACAACACCTCACTTCCCTTCTCTAAGGTCCCTTTGCTGGTCTCAACCACACAGCTTCATGATTTATTTAACTTCTATCCGCCTATATCCTTGTAGAAAATGTGTTTTTGTCATGTATACAATGTTATGTATTTCTGTACCTCTATGATCCACTTCTTTGTCTATGGTGTCGTGTTGTCTCTGGGACCCACTGACCGACTGCTGACCTGATGCTCGTGCCTCCGGTTTTTACGCAATGACAAACAAATGAGGAAATTTACGTTCGAGAGTCCATGCATTCTGTTTTATTTTGAAACTTCCAGATACTCCACACATTGACTTCACCAACGCTTACTGCGGAGCACTTCGCTCCCATTCTAGTCTATCAGGCAAATTCCACTGCACGCGCTGTTGGAGAACTGATGATGTCAGAGCTGCTGCAGCAGGTAACAACAAGGAAGGACACAGAGACAGAGATACACAGTTCAAGCAGCAAAAGCTTTTTAAAAAAAAGTAAGGCATCAATTACTTTACCTGGTAACTAATTACATTTATGAAGGAGTAATTCCCTTAGTAATTCAGTTACTTTTTTGGGAAAGTAACTAGTAATTATAACTAATTACTTTTTTGAAGTAATGTGCCCAACACTGGGAGCCACACACTTAATGTGCCACTCAGAGTGTATAAAGTGAAGCAGATTTGGACTTAGTTGAATGATGTTCATTATGTCTTCACGTTACATAGATAAAGTTCTCTTTCTTTTATCTCAGACATGTAGATTTTTCATGTACCTTGACATGTTTCGGCAGAAACTTCCGCCTTCCTCAAAAGTGTCACGAGATGATAGGTGTTAAACTAGCTGGTGTCACAGAGATGACGGGTGCTCGGAGCCTGGCGTGGTGTGGATTCGTGTTGGACCACGTCTGTCGACATGATGAGGTGATAACGTTCGAAGCACAAACAACCCAGGTGCTGAGTCAACCAATGTATGTTGGGTTGATGGATTTTGACTCAGCACCTGAGTTGCACAAAAATAACCCAAATACCATACAAATAACCCATAATAGGTAAAACATTTCATAACCCTGCGGTTGGGTAGATAAAATAACCCAGCTGTTTTTAGTGTGGACCTTCCCCTACTTGCTTAAATAAGAATTCACTTTAAAATTTACTGTTCTTAATTGTTGAAAGGATTTGCACCTCATTACCTCTGTCATCTTTTAAAAGCCTACACCCCGTCAAGAACATGAGGTCTGCAAAGAATCTCCTTCCTATTGTCCCCAAAGCTAGACTGACAAATGCAGCCACTTCCATTTTCCATTTCCAGCCAAATGCCATCTGAGTTCCAGCTAGTGGGAGTCTTAAAAGGTTTTGGGGTTTTTTTGCTCTCAGCTTTTGGACTCTGCGAACTTTTTCATGGTGATCAACTTCATATTTGTACAGTGTGTCCTGTAAAGTCTAAGTTCTTGCAGTTACATGTTTGTCATATCATTGGAGGACCTTATTGAAGCCATGAGGGTGGGCAGGTTCCAGCACCTTCCTGTTACGGTTAAGCCAAGACTGCCAAAAAACTAGAGGAAAATTCAAGTGTAGAGAGGCAGCCACTTCATTTTCCCCTCCCAGTTAAATGCTAGCTGAGTTTCATTCAGTCACCAGCTGACTTCCAGCCAATGAGGGTCTATATAAGTTTTTTTGTTTGTTTTTTATAGCTCTTTATAGTTTGTTATTTATGTTCTTAGTAGAATTTCCATGCCAACAAAGGTTTTCATTTATGCTTCCTGTAAAATATGAACCGTTCGGATTGCATGTTCAGGGGTCTGATTATAGCCAAAGTGGGCAGGCCCAGACATTTTCTTGTCATGGACCAATAAAGCCTATGCTAAGGAAGTTAAGTTACTTTTAGTTGCTCCATCAGTCAAACTTAAAGTGACCAAAGTTTTTAAGCACCACCTTCTGACACCAGAATTTCTCACACCCTGCTTCCTTTGAATTTCATCTTAAAATATGCTTTTACTTGTTGAATTTTAACTTAGCATTGACTTTGTGTGGTCTCTGTTTTTACATTTTTATAGTTTAATGATTCTAATGTGTCTTATTACTTATTAGCTTTTCATGTACATAGGTTTATTTCCTTGCTCTTGTATCATTACAGGTGGATGTTTTCGTCAATATTTGAGGGCAGTACTTGTACAGTTGACCGTTAGTGGTAAGCTTTTGTTTGGTTATAATGTTAACTGTTGTGCAGGACAAATACAGTAGACTGGATCTGATTGCAGCTGGGATAGAAGAACAGTAAATAAATTGAAAATATTGGAGTAAATTTGGGTTTAAGAGTCCGCCATAGTAAAGACAGCTGTGCACCCTGTGACTTATCAATGTCATATTGACTTCACCGAATGGCATTTGTGGAAACATTCACAGGCACTTGCTTTGTTTTATCTTCAGGTTTTCTGTAATGCATTGCAGGCATTAAATTCAAAGTGATGGCAGCATGGTGGTGCAGCAGGTATTGGGCGTGCCCGTGTCAGTTTCAATTTGCATGTTCTGCTTGTACATGCATAGGTTCTCTCTGGGCACTCTGGCTTCCTCCAACAGACCAATAACATGCTTATTTGGTTAATTGGTAAGTCAAAATTGACCTTAGGTTTGAGCGTGCACGTAAATGATTGTCGGTGGATGAATGCATGGATGGAAATTCAAAATGAGTGAATATTTGCAAAAAGTTGATCATTTTGACCACTAAATATCTGCCCTCTATAGTGTATTTAGTTTATTTTGGGTGAAAAGGATTTGCAAATCATTGCATTTGTTTTTTATTTACATACAGCGCCCTTCATTGGAATTGGGGATTGTAAAAAGTAGTGGTAATTCAATCTTGATTTGATTATTCTAAAATGTGACACTTGTCAGAGCAAAAGGTGTACCATAACACTTTACATGTCAGTTCAAATAAAAGTAACTTAATAAATCAGATCTTGATGCCCTTGAGCTCCATTAGAGCAGAGACACAGAGGAGCCAGCTGGCGCGTCATGAGCATCACATAAATTATAGGCTCTGTTAAGGTCAAGTATTTCTTTGTAAACAGTTGCAGAAATCAATGCAAACAGGGCCCCAAACTCATGCAAGTCAATTACTTTAATCCATAGAGGAATATGCTCCAACATTTTGAGAAACTCTTGCAGAAAACACCCTGAGTCATGAGCAGAACTACTTAGACCAGCTGCTCAAAGAGACTCTGACATGTAAAAATTGCTCTGACTCAAAAGGCTAAATGTCACAATTGGTCATATATTACTGAGAAAAATGGAGACATCTTATAAATACCACATATTCTCAGGAGCAGAGGGTCTTTTTTGCCTTCCTCTGTTTGCTTTTCCCTTCTCGGTTTGTTTCTGGTTCCCTCTGCGTCTCAGATTCTCCAGCTGATCATCCACGCCTCGACTCGTACTTGTTTGCATCCCAGCATCTTTGCCACTGTGTACTGCATGTCCTCATTACTAAAACATCAAGCGTGTTGCATTAATGTTCCCCGACAGCTCCGCCTTGGCATCACTGATGTATGCTTAGCTTGACATTTCTGCAGGATCCCTGACCAAACGATCCCACAGGCCTTCCTGCACCTCAGGCTGGAACTGTTTGTTTTTCTGTTTGTGTGTTTGGACTGTGTCCTATGTCCCAGTCTTTGGCTTTCCACGTCACCACTCATGCTGCTTTTCTGCTAACTTCTTGCACCAATAAAGTGTTTTTTTTACCACAATAACATCCGATAATAAATTGGAACCACCACATGGATGTTGCCTGTCTGAGATATTTACTTGACAGTGTAGTGTCGGGTTTGGGAGCACATGCCAAGTTGACTTTTCACCATCATTCCTGAAGACTCTTCTGCTCTAAGAGCAGCGTTAACTCTATTTTATTTGTACGTACTTATGTGCAGCAAAGTTTAAGGTCACAAGGGTGCAAACCCTTCGCTCCCATGCTCCTGGAGCAAGGGATGTCAACCTCTTAAGCTGTGTTGCCAACTGCCACAACTGACGGCAGTACCCAAAGAAGTCAGCTTATATCTCCTCACTACCAACTTACAACTTCCAAGTCTGGTTCATTCAGGGCTTGAATCGTCCACCCTCCAGTCCACAGTCCAGGTTATTGTGGACTGAGCTATACTGCCGCCACATTTACAATCGAGAGGAAATTTGATCCAATGACCTTCATCTTACTCTAATAACTTTAAAAACCACAAAAGTTCTTGCTTGAGTCAGAGTGGAAATGGATGTTTATTTTGAAGAAAACCTCTTAAAAAGTGCCTGAGCTATTGTGTTGAAAAATAAGGCATAAATGTGAGGCCCTGTGACCATGATCTTTGTTGCAGTTTGTTGCTCAAAATTAGTTTTCTATGAAATATTATCTATGAATACAGATAAGAATGCAGTTACCATCCTTTGAATAGGAAACAAATTTGTCATAAGGTAGAATTTAAATAAGTATTATTGCAGTTTCATAATATAATATTTGAATAAAAGGAAGGTGTAAATTGGCCCACTGCCCTTCATATTCAGCAGTTTTGGAGATGCTCTGATCCAGTTGTCCAGCCATCACACTTTGGCCCTGGCCAAACATAAGCTAACATCAGCTTGAGGACAAAGTCTGCACTTGCTACCTAATATATCCCACCCACTGACAGCTGCCATGATGAGGAGATAATACACATGCTGTTAAGCCTGATCATGTATAAACCATTTTACAACATGCTGCTGCGCCTGGTCTCAGTATTGGGACAGCAGTATCTCAGTACAGAGGGACTTGGGTTGGGGTCCAAAGAATGGCTTGTTCAAGTCCAGACTGAACCATGTCTGGAATTTGGTTTAATAGCTCTAGAGGTGCTAGCTCAGGGTTTCATTGCCCCTGAGCAAGGCAATGAAACCCAAAACTGCTCTAATGATCTCTCAATTAATACATAGGACATAGTTTGTTCACTTGGGTTTAGCATGCATGTCTTAGCAGCAAGGTGTAAAAATTAAATTTTCTCAAGATGGATTAACGGAGTATGTCTTCTCTTTCTTCCTTCTTTGTTCTTTTTCCCTCCTTTTCATTTCTGACACCATGCGTTAGAGGTGAGAGATGCCAATCCTCGAAAGGCCACCAAGTCATACAGCAGGAGTCCAATCCTGAGGGGGAAGTACGCTGAAGTACAGGTGAGCATTCCCCGAGATGAACGCAGCTGAAACTGAGGGCAGTTAAAGTAATTGAAGATCAGCTGCTTGTATTCCCAAGCATGTTGGACCAAACTTTGACTATTCTTGAGCATGCATGAGATTTGTACATCAGCATTGTCTAAGGGTGTTTTCACACCAACCACATTTAGTGCACACCAAAGAAGTTTTGGCCCAGGGTTTGTTAGTATCAATGTGAATGCAACCACTGCACTTTGGAGCACACCAAATCAGCCGGTCCGAGACCTCCATGAAGGGGTGGTCTCGATCTGCTCCATCTCCCTACATTTGGTGCGGTTTCACTGGTGTGTAATAAAGTGGTCCGAACCGATCTACTTTTGATGCATTACTTCCTTGCTTACTCAATTTGTCGATTTGTTTATTCAGGTTGAGGAAAACAATGATTTACGAGGGTCCAGAAGGTCGCTGGTGCCGCCTCAAACAAGATCAAAAACACATTTGAAGGAAAATGTAGAAGAGAGAGAAACGTAAACATTGGTTGTTTGGTGGAGGAAATGGTTACCATGGTAGCCTCTTCTTTGTTCTCCTCTGTAGCAGGTTTGGCAACTAGTTACGTGCATATCGCCCCCTGCTGTTTCAAACTGAGTAAATACACATGTGGGCCCGGGCACGGTTCGATGTTGCAAGTGTGAATGCAAGCCAGCGGGGGAGGGGGAGGGGGGTGAACCGTGTCGCAGCAGGGTTTGAAACAAGTGGGCCTAACGTGAAAATGCCCTAAGAGACATAACTTAGTCCTGCATAGCCTGACCAAATCGCTAGTTTGTGAATGCAGCTCATGATTAGATGATTGAAATGAGCTGATGCATTTATTATATTGTGTTTTTGCCGTTGTATGTTTGTTTGTCTGTCTGTTTACCTGTTACCAAGATTACGTAAAAACTACTGGACAGATTTTGCTGAAATTTTCAGGAGATGTTGGTAATGACACAACTTAGAAATGATCAGATTTTAGTGGTGATCCAGATAACCGCCGTTAGAGAACAATCGTTTTTGCCCAACAACTGTCTAATGATTTCAATGTGATTCGGAGTGCTTGCTGCGGATTTTCAGGGTCAAGGATTTATTTTATGATGGTAAATTTATCATGAACCTATTGCTTATAGATGTAAAAGGGATATATGAACTACTCTTGGAGAAGATGTGCGGTCTCTGAGTGCTTTCTAGGTTATACAATAAATAAAGCCATTATTTGGAGTGGACATAAGTGCCATGTCTAAAGATAATCCTGCACATCCTGCCGATAAAGCCTCACTTGGAGACGCATAAAATCAGTCGTTCATGTTCTTGTCAATTATTGTTATTCATGCACCTTCAAACATAAAGATGTCAACAAAGTGCATTTCCAAGGATCTTCCAAGTCATCTTCTGTGCTGTTGGGTGATTTATGTGACAGAAAACTGTCATGGATACTTAAGTGAGGAGAACCGGAGGCATGGCAGGCTCTATCCATGATAAACGGATTGGGCTGGTTCAGCTGTTCCAGCAATTTTTAGACAAGCCCGAGGATTTTAAGAAAAACACACAGAGCTTTGTGGATAGAGTGCACCAAACTAGGTTCCTGCTTCCCCTTATGATTTGCACAATCATCTAATATTTTAAGTGCTGAAACGCTCAAAGTCCTGCTGTCAAAGGACTTGACAATATCTTTGAGAGGATAGAGGATGATGGGAAAAGGCACGAATCGTTCAGTGCAACACAATACCCCTGCATTCATTTTAGAGAGCTGTGATCAGCAGCATCCTGCCTCAATAACAAATCAGTGTGGTGACAATCAGAGGATGTTTGTTGCATCTCTTGATCCCCAGTTATTCAGGAAACAGGCAATCTTTCTGAAGGCAGCATGACAGACAGACAGAGCTGCAGGGGTGCTAACAGCTTTTGTATTCTTGGGGAAAAAATGAAAAATAAAACAAGGAACTCGGGCTGGATTCATGAAAAACATAAACAGTCGACTATTTTTGAAGCAAAGTTCTTGAGTGTGAGAAAGTTTTCAGACCAAGAGGAGATGTAATGACAGGGGATTTAAAATACTGTAATTATTTAGCCTCTCATTCAATTACTAATTTATGATATATTAGTGACTCTATGTTGTGAGACTGTGTTCTTTTTAGAGAGGAAGAAATGCTCTGCCCCTTTAAACAAGATGACTGAAAATGTGCTGTGATTATTCCCTGGGGTTAATGATGTCATAACTATACAGTCTCCACCTACATTGCTTGTCACGAACAGACACCGTGACTGTTTAAAAGTTCAATGCATGGCCAGTTACCCCGAGCCTTACAGAGCAGACAGACCTGCCTGATTCTGAAATCCTGCAGGTCCGTCTTGCCAGCCTCCGTTGTCCAGTGAATTCACTTGGCTTAATTCTTAATAGCCCAATCAGAGAAGAGAGGCGGGAGCTACAGAATGCGGATGTGACGACAACCGGAAGTTGAGAACGGACATGCCGATTAGCCTATTGTCCTCATAGCTACCTAGTGAAACTTGGCGAAATCTGCCCGCCTCAGAAGTTTACTTGTAGAGATTGTCTTTGTAGAGGTTCATGTCACATGAAAGTGTTAAATTAATCATCTGTGTGGTACAATTTAGTGTAAGACGATAGTGAAAAGTCATTAGCTGTCAGCAGCTAAGTTAGCGACTAACGGTCGTTAACTAAGTTAGCCGCTATGGCCAACATCCATAAACTGTTAACTGTTGTTAGCCATTAGCTGCTATGTATGCTACATTATAGGAGGCAACCTTGCTTGATGTGGATTGGTCTGTGATGAATGTGACGAGCCAAATGATTGTCCAATCACAAGCTTGTGGGTTTTTTTTAATGTTCTGCCCCTGAAAACAAATTCAAAGGGCTCCTACCCAGATGGACTAGTGAAATATTTCTGTGGCAGATATATTGAGCTGTCCATCTGGCTTGTCAGGTTAAGTTACCTCTCCCCCTTCTCCCATGTATGGAGTCAGGACAGTCTCAATAAACACAAATGTACACACAAATTAACAAATGCATGTGGCTGCTGCAGCATCAGAGGCGGCCACCGGAAATGCCACTGCAAGCTGCCACTGCCACTGCCACAAATTGAGCTTGCTATCTCTCCCCGGACATAATGTCGACTGCACTGCAGCTAGCCTGGAGCTTCTTGTCTGGTACCTCTGATTATGAACCCCCTAAATTAGCATCTGATCTGCCTGACCAGCACTCACATCATACTATTGAATAATCTCAATGTGTCTAAAAAAATCATAAACCCTATGGATCGCTTTAGGTTGTGATTTCCCTGCTGTTATTAGCATTTCTGCATGCACAGATCAACACTTAGTGATCACATTAAACATACCCTTAAATCTAAGTGACTGTGATTCGCTGAACAGGAGTGAGACATCTGATTGGCTACAGACATTTCCCTGTTGAAAAAATGTATCTGTGAATTGGAGCATCAGGGGGGTCTTAAATATCCACACACAAATGCAGCAAGGTTAAAAAATAACCTGTGTGAATCTCTTTTCAATTGTGTGATTTTTTTTTTTTTTTTTTACATTTGTATGAGTTGATATGCATTTGTGTGTGCATTGAAATTAATTTGAGTCCTATGTGTGCATTTGTGCACATTTTTGTTTATTGAGACTGTTCTGACTCCATTCTCATGATACAAACTTTGGGTGGTCAATTACTGCAGAGCTTATACCCTCCTGTAGCCCCCGTCCCCTCAGATCCAAGTGTTTCAAAAGGGGAGTGAAAAAGAGCTGCTTCTGATCTCCTACAGAGACAAAACTCTTCGTTTTTGTATGCAACTTAAATCAGATCCTTAACTTAGCTTAACAGACACCAAAGACATGATGTAATGGTCAAACACACCAGGACACAGGACCTTTAAAAATCAGTGTAGTTAATGTCTTCATGTTTTATGGAGTTATTTATTACCTCTGCCAAGGAGGTTATGTTTTGCCAGGGTTTGTCTGTTAGTAAGATTACGCCGAAACTACTGAATGGATTTACATGAAAATTTACAAGAGCTGTGGTTTTTTGAGAAGAAGCCATTGCATTTTGGTGCTGATCAGATCCAGACTGATGTCATAAAATTCACAGAAGTTTACAACGGCAAATCCTATTCATTTACAGCATTGTGGGAATTGTAGTTAATGTGCAAACTGACATGGACAGACATGAGCAGAGACTTGGCTGCCCATGTAGGGCAGAAAAGCCACTTACTTGACTGAGCTGCTTGGCAGAGGTCTGCGCTCCCTTTTCTAGTTTAGATTTATGGAAGATCGATTTATCAAATAATGTCATATCACAGTTAAACTGCAAAATGTCTTTTAAAGGAATTTATCACTACTTTAGATTTAATTTATGTTGTAATTGATGAATCATTTGCATGCTTCAGTCTTTGTAAAACAGCAATTCTTTAAACATTTTCAGAGATAACTAGTTTCACCATCAGTAATGATAAATATAATCACACAGGACCCTCAGACTAAGCTTTCTCTTCCTCATACTTTTCCAATTCTCCCACTGTCCCTGCCTTTGTCCACCTCACCACTTCCTCTTGTCTGCATACCTGCTCTAAAAGCAGCTTCATCCTGGGTTTTGGGCCTATTTCTGGTTTGCTTGAGCCAAGCTCCGGGCCTCCCAGTCCAGCTGCACATTGCACATTTCTTATTGAGTGCTGCCTGCTCTGCCTTTCTTTGGTATCATGGAAATAAAGTAGACAGAATATAGTTGCTGTACTGTTAAGAAAACAAAACAAAAACATGAACACTTGATCTCCTTGTTCATCCCATCCTGGCTGTGTTACTAAACCCTGATGTCACTCCCCCTGTTAGTGTGACTGTGGTATCTTTGTTGCCAAAACCACCTGGTTGCTAATTGCTTCAGCTTTATCCTGCTGTCTTTGCTAGAGCCGAGCCAAAAGAGACAACATGATGACACACAGAGAGGAGCCCGGGGCCAAACGTCTGACTAAACTCTTCTGTTTTTCTTTTCTGCAGTCAAAAATGTTGGAAGGCATTAAGAGATCATCTTTTTATGACACAGAGACAATCAACTGATTCATAAAACACTCTTCATGTTTTGGCTTCATCAAGGCAGGAGACAGTGTACACTTCCTTTATGGTGCTGTGCAAGTACACAAGTAATGACCCTGAAAGCCGTTTTTTACACACATATGGACATCTGTCATGCACAAAGTTGGACCTCTACACATTATTTCTTGAAGTGTGAGTCATGTGTGCTGTTACAGCGTTGTTTGATTGCAGGAAAGGTCCAGCACAATAATTATCTGCTGTTGCGTAGAGGACCGTTTTAATAAAGCTTTAAACTTCAATTTTATATCTGCAAGCTATTTCATGAAACTTTTTTCCCTTTCTTTGGACCCATTCAGCCTGCTTTGCTTTCTGTTTAACACTATGAGCTGTTAGCTGGTCAGCTGATTTTACTGTCAGTTGCTAGCCAAAAAAAGCTAGTTGGCTAGCCAGCAACAGTTCCACTTTGTAACTTACAATCGTGAGTCTCAGCATAAAGCATAGTGTGTAAAATCCAAAACCAGTAGTCTTAAAGGCTATGAAGGGGAGAGACTGGCTTCTTCCCAACAGAAGCACTTTCTGGGCTAATGCTAGCAATTGTAAAGTAAATTTATCATTTAAAACATGAATTTGTCTTTATACAATAAACAAAAAGTATGAGCTAAATATTTTCTTTGAAGATGACCTTTCATTTGGCTTTTCTGATTTATCTGTTTTGTTTTTCAAGTTTGAAAAACATTTTTTTGGGTCTGTACAAGTAAAAATGTTCATTACAGCATCGTCTACCTGCATGACAAGAGCCACAGACTGTAGATTTGTAGACATTAACTTCTTATACCCTGTGATCTAGAATCATCTTGAAGTGTTTTCACCAAGTCACACTGGTATTTCACCTAATTTGACAACAGAAGATCACAGTTTACCTGAATCAACAGGCAACCTGGATGTTCTCATGTCTTCCAGTTCCCATTTATTAAACAAGCCCATTACATTTTGCTTTCACATCTACAACTTGGCAGACTTGGCAACATTGTTTTAATTTTTTCACCTATTTAGGGGGACCAATTATAGTGTAACTTAGCCTGCCACCGCTAGTTGGGGCTGTAACTGCAGTTGCAGTTCCTACCAACCAGTCTTTTGTTGCTGTATGTGCTGAAAATACACAACTGGCTTTGATTAGCATTGTTTAGCTTGAAGTGATTCTGTATTGAGACTTCATTTGGTGGCTCTTGCATAGTGACTGGAGAAATGTAGGCTATATTTCCTGCATAGATCTGTAGAAGTGAACCATTGAAAGAACTAGAGTTTGGTAGTGCTAGCAATGCAAACATTGGCTGCCTGGAGTTCCTGAATCTGCAAACTTTTGAAACCAGATCGAAAAGTTTTGAAAATGTTTTGGCATCTGTCTATAACATGTGCAACTCACTGTGCTTGGTTTGTTATTCAGACAGATTTGTTGTCCAGACAAGAAAATCTTGCGTCTTTGTGCATCAACTTTCCACTGCTGTTTGTGAGAAGTTTGTCTTTGCTGAAAATCGTACTTGCGTTGTAACACCACTGTTTCTCTACAAATCTACATTGCCAGCTACTGGCCTGGCATCCACTCTACAGCCTTTTAGTTGATCTTGCAGATCTTTGTCATGGCACATTGTTTTCAGTGTGAGCAAAGCGCTTTTGAAAATGCAAAGGAACAAGCTTTCTGTTTCTGGTGACCACTTTGTTTTGTAAGCCGGGCCTCAGTCCCTTTAAGTTTTCAGGCCTTAATAGGTTCTGGTTAGGTGTAGATTACTTGTTTGGTTCTTTGGTCAACATTGGAATTTGTGTGAGCTTTTACATCAACCCAAATGAGTGGAAGTTTCCAAAAAAAACTGGACTAGACTTTGTTTGGTTTGGAGAAAACATTAAAAGGTCAGAGCCTTTGTTTGTGGAGTTTGCATGTTCTCCTTGTGCATGCATGGGTTCTCTCCCAGCACTCCCACTTTCTTCCATAGTCCACAATCATGCTTAAAGGTCAGACTGGTGACTGAGTGTGAGCCTGAATGATTGTCTGACTCCCTATGAGGCCCTCAGCTGCTGAAAGGTTCAGGGTGTACCTTCCTCTCTCACAGTGTCGCCTGGTATAGGCTTCAATCCCTCCCAGTCCCAAAAGGTTTAAGTGGTATATAGACAATGTATCGGTGGATACATTATATTGCCATTTAATGCTTCTTTAGCTTGTCTGATATGTTCAAATCCAAGACATGATTCCCCCAATTTTAGTTTGCTTGCCTCAATAGGTCCTTGTTTGGTTCTTTAGAGCTTTCATACTAGCCCAAACGAACCATACTTTCCAAAAAAAGTAAACCAGAGTTCAGTGTGAAAGCAGTCTAAGTGTGTTACATGAATAAGACAACTTGAACTCTGTTAACAAACTAAAAACAATATGAAGACGCCTGTGGTAGGTCTAGAATTCAGTGTTTTGAAAAGAATGCATGCTACTGCTCAGTAACTTTCTGCTACCACTTTGCTACATTCATATGTAACACAACAATTATTTGGTGAACTATATATATTACCATAAGCTTAATAAGGAGAATGTATGTGGAGGCTCTCAGCAGTGTTTCCTTCATCTCCCATCCTGCCCTTAGGCAGCAAAAGTCACTTTCATTTTGCAGCTTAAACCCATATTGTAATTCTCCTGGAGCGGTGTGTGGCATTTTCCCAGAGCTTCTTCTAAATCACAGAGATGTTCCTACTTAATGTACATCCACAGGAAAACAGGCAGCTGTGTACCTCCAGCATATGTGTCCTGCCAGATCCATGGAGCGGTTGTTACGTGGCGGCGAGTAGGGAAATGTCATTGTGCAGTGCATCGCCTGCAGGAGGGATGTCATCCACCATACAGATCTCTGTTTGTTTGGCTTATCCTGACAGCAACAATTCATCACTGCTGGCCATGTTGGCTAAGCCTTCAGCACAACCACCGCGAGCACAGAAACTTTCCACAGAAGGATGGATGCTCCTCGTTCCATCTCCTCCAGCTCCCTGCCTTTTTCATCTCGTGTCCTTTACGCCTCTCTCTCTCTTTCTCTTTCTTCACATATTCTTCTTTATCCTCTTCCAGTTTGTATTCCTTTGCATTATAGTATTTTCCACAGTGCGTGACTGCTGCATAATATATACATGATTAAATATTCATCATGGACTCCTTCATGGATGTTGGTGACATAGGGGATTGATTGTTTCTGATATATGAGAGCTTTTTGACAAAATAACAAAAAACACTGACTCCTAAATATAAAGGAAATATACAAGGTATGGCTATTAAAGGGGGGGGTATTTGGGGGAGGACTTAAAAGTGCACGGTGCAACCGAAAGCCTCACATTTAACCCGCCTATGCATTAAAACTACTTAAAAAAACGATGCTGGCTCAACAATACGGTTCAGTAAGATTCTTCACAGCGTGTATCTTTTATTTAACAAAACCAACACATTAACTTTATTTTAATTTTTAATAAAAAACATGTGAAGTACACGTGTTTGAATGGCAAGAAAATATATAAACATTTTAAATGTAAATATAAGAATAGTATCATGGCTATTGTATAATAATTCAAAATAAAAGACTATGGTTCAACATAAAAGTAAAACTCTCCTTGACCAGTAAAAAGCCCAACATTATGCAAAATACGTAATTAATATGGCAATTGTTACATCTGCTGTAATAGTATAATACTTCATAACTCATCTTCCCGCTACTTCTAAACACATACTCAAAGTTGTTAAAATGACCAATTTACCATCATTTAACATATCATCACAAGGAGTACATAAAAAAAGAAATTATAATAAAACATGCATAAAGAAAACCCCATTGGTGGTGATACTAGCAAGACACTTCATGACAATTTTACACTACAATGGCAAGCAAGATTTTGTGAAGGTAGAGAGGATGTCCTAAACAAACTCCCTGACCATGTGTGCATGTATGATACTTCTGAAAACATTCAACAAATTGTTGGAAATGACAGCTGGCTTAGAAAAAGAACGATAGCAGAAATAGTCTCTGGCTACAGGAAACCCAAATGTTTTAGAGGGAGTGATTGTCAATTATTTTGGGATGTCAAAACACTTTGCAATCACACCTTCTAAAATATGTTTCCCTTCAGTTTGCTCCAAAATGTCTCGACAAATCAGTTTGTATTTTTACTTTTGATCAGGAGTCAGAAGTTTAGGAAACTTTGACACACACTGTAATCATGTTCAAATTTTCATGCAGTTTGCTGAACCGTGTCTTTATCGATGGAGACAATTTCTGCTATTATTCTTGTGAGTGATGATAAAAATGTGGTTATTGATCAGGCCTTATGTAAATCAAGTTTTGACAGCCTCAAACCTCCCCTGTGCATTCTCTGGCACTTCCTCTGGGGGCCTGGATTCACGGTTGGGAGCCAAAGTATTAATAATTCCTAAACAAGATACTTTTTATCAATATAGTCACTATTGTTTTTATTTATTTTATCTCATCATATTTTTTTAATTACTGTTTGCATCTTTATCTTTAGTTTTAAGCAAGTGCTCAATCTACTTAATACTTAATTACTCTTTTATCTGCTGCTGAAACAATCAAAGTTTCACTTATCTTTTAAGGATACGCCAATGTTTTTTTTGTTTTTGTGTCCTGCTTCTCCCCCCAGTCCACACCAACAGACACCATTTATTTGACTGTACGTGCAGTAACAAGGTAACCTGACAGCCCAGATGGACAGCTCCATTTATCTGCCACAGAAATATTTCACTAGTCCATCTGGGTAGGAGCCCTTTAAATTTGTTTTCAGGGGGCAGAACATTCAAAAAACCCCACAAGCTTGTGTTTGGACAATTGTTTGGCTTGTCACATTCATCACAGACCAATCCACATCAAGCAGGGTTGCCTCCTCTAATATAGCATGCATAGCGGCTAATGGCCAACAACAGTTAACAACAGTTAACAACAGTTCATAGATTTTAGCCATAGCGGCTAACTTAGCTGCTAACAGCTTACAACATGTAATAGCCGCTAACGTAGCTGCTAACAGCAAAAAGCCTTTTACAGTCATCTTACACTAAATTGTACCACACAGATGATTCATTTAACACTTATATGTGACATGAACCTGGTCAAAGACAATCCTACAAGTAAACTTCTGAGGAGGGCAGATTTCACCAAGTTTCACTAGGTAGCTATGATGACAATAGGCTAATCGGCATGTCCGTTCTCAACTTCCGGTTTTCAACTTCCGGTTGCCGTCACGTCCGCATTCTACAGCTCCCGCCTCTCTTCTCTGACTGGGCCGTTAAGAATTCAGCCCAGTGAATTTGTTGGACAACGGAGGCTAGCAAGACGGACCTGTAGGATTTCAGAATCAGGCAGGTCTGTCTGCTCTGCAAGGCTAATAACAAGGAAGAGATTGGCAGAACTCGCCCACCATCAATTAGCTTAGCTGAAATGTAGGGAGTGAACAGGTAGTCTTAGCCTGCCTCTGCCTACAGTCACCAGACAAACACTTCAGCAATTGTAAACAGCCCTGTGTCCTTATTATGACTTTTTCTTTTTTACTATGTTACATTACATTATCTATTTTTAGACTAAGATCAGCACTATGCAATTTTTGAAAGAAATACACAAGACTAAACCACAGGACGCAAACCACCGCTGACATGGTTACAAATAAGTAAACAAAACAAAGCAGGCTCAGGCCTCGGGAGTGAGGAAACAAAACAACTGGGGTTTAAAAGTTGTGATATTACTCATTAAATGGGTTATTGTAATCAGATTTTTTTAAAAAGTCTGAACATATATATATATATATATATATATATATATATATATATATATATATATATATATTAAAAAAAGAATATAAATACACATGATTTGCTTTTTCATTGTTGCACATAGTAATCTTAATGAGATTTTAAAAATGTAGTCTCATCATTATCCCTAACTCTTATGTAATCTTCAGGCTGTGAATTAAATCACAGATGCTTAACCTTCATATTTCTCCCTCATACTGTCTGATCCCTTTGTTTATATTAGTAAATGTAACAAAGTCTGGGGGCATTAGCTGGTAGCTTTAATTTAATTAGCCATCGTGGTGCACCTCCGGCCTTGTTCACTCTTCCGTTATATTGACTCTGGTTAAATGAACTCCTCTGAGTAAAGAAAGAGAGCGTGTTGTTCTCCATGACTACACAAACATGATGAATGGAGCATCACTGTTTTCCTCTGTGCAGATAGATATGTTTATCATAATGAAAAGCCTGCTGGTGGAAAAAAACAGCCTTTTTCCTCTCTGTTCAGTAGTATTGATGACCTGATGTCAGAGACGGTGATACATTAAGTATGAAAAAGCTGCTTTGTTGAGGAACATGTAATCCTATTTCTGGGAAACACGGTTACTGCCACATTATGAGTCATATCTGTGTTTGTGTTCATGCTTGTCTGTCTCCATTCATTCATTCACTGTGTTGCCATACTAAAGGCTGCTATTGAAAAAAAAACCTGTTTTCAAAGAAAATATTGATAATAAACCTGAACTAGACTGAGCTTTCTAGAAATTAACCTTTAGATAAACTCATCCTCTGGTGCTCTGAATGTTGAATAAAGGCAGTAAAAGCAGATAAGGTCACATTAACCATCACTGAGTTATTCTAATGATGCTACATTTTGTGCTCAGTAATAGACTTTTAAGGCTCAGGGCTTTCATTGCATAATTCTGCACAGCTGTTGAGTATTCAACATTTTCTCTAAGGGATTATACAAATAAACATTTTCTGAATCAAGGTGAAGCCTAAAAGAGAGATTTGGAGCTGAAAACTTTTCAGATATTAAGACCGAGCTCTGTGTTTATGTCTGTTATATGAGATAATACTTGGTTTTTTTGTGTCTTTCAACAAAAAAAGGCTCAAACTTTGATGTAAAAGAGTCATTGAGTTTGTTTGGGGTTTTTTGGGGGGGCAGTAGCAGTAGCCCATCCCAGCTGGCGTTAGGTGGTAGGAAAAGTACACCCAACCTGACATACTAAATGGACGATTCAATCTATTTCTGTAGTCCATCTGGGCAACAGCCCATACAAAGTGTTTGTGAATGGGCAGAAACTTTCAGATACAAATCAGGTGGATGATTGGACAATTGATCTGTCAATCACATTCATCATAGACTAATATAGGTGTGATATGTAGTAGTGTAAAGAAAACCTGAGCGAAAACGTAAAAAAAAAACTTTTTGAAAAACATACAGAAGTTGAGCTAGGCCTGTTACGATAAACTTCGCTGGACGATAATTGTCCAACAAATTATTGTCGATAAACAATATTATTGTCAACATTGTTTGGAACGATTTATTAAAGTAATGACAAAAGGCCTATGGCATAATGATGTGTGTACGCCGTATCAATAAACATTAAGTTCTCAAGCGTATATAACATTGTAATTGGAATGCCAAGAAAAAATAAATTACACAAACAACATAAAAAATTTAATAGAGTTTACAGTTCAAGATTTGATTTTTGTGGCATGTACGTTCCCCCAGGCAATTTGTACTATCTGTCTTATGTTTGTGACATTTCCCAAAATGGTGGCTTTTCAACCGTATTTAAGGGTTGCATTTCTGTTGCAATGTAGCGACCAAAACTGTGAGCGCACACAATTTTACGCTGTTTGTTTATACCTACTTTGCTGACCAAACACCTCAGTAAGCATTCACTGTCGGGACAAAGGCTTCACTGCACATATGCAGCATGTTGGCTCATCGGTGTTCATGGGCTCACACCTTGTTCAATCTGTTTAAAACCAAAATATTCCTGCGCTGAGGCTTAGAACTTATCACTGTTGTGCCTTCATACTTGTGTTTGCTTTCTTGTTACTTCTCACACCCCTAACTTGCAGCACTCAAAGATTGAATGACCGACTGGAGGGTTCTTTTCATTCCACTACAGAACAAACACACCCAGGTGTTGAGACAGATGAATAGAGTGAACCCTCTTGTCATCCAGCCTGTTTAGTGGAGAGAGGGGAGGAAAACAAACATGCATGCACATATCAATAGCTTATATCAGGGCTGGCAAACTGTGTGAGGGTGTTTTTATTTTTTGTTCAGTTGATCGATTTGTTGACCGGCCTAAGTGGAGCAAATATGTCCTTTCCATCAAGAAGTGTTTGTTTCTCATTTACTAAAGAAATGTGGTCCAGGTCAACTATACGTTGCACCCCACCTCCTGTTGTTACTCTACCAAAGCATCATCGAGCCCATCCTTCAGTACTGTTCCACATGTTTCTGCAATATGCTTTCTGTCACCAACTGGGTTAAACTCACAAGCATCACAAGCTGCAAAATCATCTGTCTCCCCCCACCAGACCTCGCAGAATTAAACAAGTCTATCATCTGCTTAGCAAACACCATAGTATGGACTGTCACCCACCCAAGACACCAATACATCATCCCACTATCTTCAGGGTGCAGGTACAGATCATTCAAGTTTAGAAGGGCTTGCTTTGGGAAAAGCCTGATCTTTGCAGCCATAGCCGCCCTGAACAGCAGGCCTCGCTAATATGTCTGCCTGGCCTGTCACTGTATTGTTATCGTTGCAGGTTTTCACTGTTATGTTGGCCGTGTACTGTTTACTGTTGTTGTTGTTTGTGATGTGCAATGTTATCTCTTTGTATTGTACAGTCAGTGAAGATGAATTTCCACCAGGAGAACAAAAAATCTAAACCTGAGATCTTAAAAACTGCTACTGAGGCTGCTATTATTTATGTTTATCTCTGTACGAGCAGTCACTTCCTGCTGCCATCTTGCTTGTAGCTCCCACCTCTTTCTGCTCTAAAGGGTGCTGATTGGACTGTGCCACTTTGAGCCTGATTATAGACACTCAATCAAGTGGATCCAAGGTTAGGGTTCAACCTGGGCCAATCGCCAGTCAATCACAGGGCCAAACAGGCAACTATTAACAGTCACACATGTAGAGTCATCAATTAATTAACCTAATACGCATATTTTGCTGCTATGGTAGAAGGTTGGTGTATCCAGAGAGAACCCATGCATGCACAGGGAGATCATGTAAACTCCACACAGAACGACCCAGGTTCACACCAACATCCTGTCTTGTTGGGAGGCATGTGCACGACCTGCTGAGTCACTATGCCACTCAATTCTATGTTATGCCACATAGAATTTATGATATGTATAAGTTAAAACAGGAGTTAAGTTTCCAGTTTTATGGAAATTTTTTGTTACACATGTATTAAAAGTTCTCGTAAGGAAAAGCCCGTCCTCCATGTTGTCTTTCTAACGTTGGATGAGCGCGTTGCTGAGTTTTATTTTCCCATGCTTGTTTATTCAGTTAAAGATCCTCTCAGTTTTTCACCCCATTTTTCATATCAATTCCCACTCTTCTAAAAGTGTCCTGTTCAAACAGCAGCCTCCGGAGCTGAAAAACGAAGCCAATGTCAAAGTGCAAAAATAGCAGCCTCTCAGTGTCTGCTTGAGGCTGGCAGCAGGAAAACAACTGAAGTTGCATCATTGTGTTTGGGAGGGATTGACGTTTTTAAAGCAGAACTAAACCTGTTTAGAACCCGATCCTAGAAAGAGCTTGTGCTGAAATTGTTGATATTGCTTTCAAGGGGTGGGTTGGGGTATGTTTTTTTGATTGCACCAGTTTTTACTTTATTAAGGATTTTTGGTCTTAGATCATTAAAGACATGATTGACACAACAAGTTCTTGCAATTTCAGTTGTATTAGATGGTGGTCAGTGGCGTCTCAATTTAGTCTCTCTATCTGTCAGTAGGTTGACCTAAAGTTAGGCTGAAAAAGACTTTACAGTTTGCTTATTTCCACTAACCTGACAAGCCAGATGGACAGCTCCATATATCTACCACAGAAATATTTCACTAGTCCATCTGGGTAGGAGCCCTTTAAATTTGTTTTCATGGGCAGAACGTTCAAAAAAAAACACAAGCTTGTGATTGGACAATCGTTTGGCTCGTCACATTCATCACAGACCAATCCACATCAAGCAGGGTTGCCTCCTATAATGTAGCATACATAGCAGCTAACTAAGCCGCTAACAGCTAACAACAGTTAATGACCATTAGCCACTAGCCTCTAACTTAGCTGCTAACAGCTAATGGCCTTATCCAATCATCTTACACTAAATTGTACCACACAGATGATTCATTTAACACTAATATGTGACATGAACCTCGTCAAAGACAATCCCTACAAGTAAACTTCTGAGGAGGGCAGATTTCACCAAGTTTCACTAGGTAGCCATGAGGACAATAGGCTAATTGGCATGTCCGTTCTCAACTTCCGGTTCTCAACTTCCGGTTGTCGTCATGTCTGCATTCTGTAGCTCCCGCCTCTCTTCCCTGATTGGGCTGTTAAGAATTCAGCCGAGTGAATTTGTTGGACAACGGAGGCTGGCAAGACGGACCTGCAGGATTTCCGAATCAGGCAGGTCTGTCTGCTCTGCAAGGCTATATTTCCACTGATCAGCTCCCAAAATGTTCCAATAGAGGGATTCAGGATTCATCCAAAAATGCAAAAGTGAGTTAGCATGCAAGCACCTGATGTTCCCAACTCTTCAGAGTGAATGAATTTGGAATACAGGTTTTGGATAAATGCTGAAATAAGGTCTGTGGTGAACACATAGATGATATTTTAGTGTTTAATGGTAAATAATAAAATGTATCTGACATTGCCTGGTTTTGAATATTAAACCGTCATAAGCGTTTGAAATGATGGTTGCTAGCTAAGTGCTGACAAGAACTACAAAAATGTTGGGGGAGCCAACGGCCATTTCTGATTCTTCTTTAAGAATTTACTTACACACTGTTGCCACAGCCATAAAGACAAACTCAATCAAGTCTCTCAATTATAAGGAAACTCTCAAACAAGAGGTCACAATTATGGTTATTTCTAAGTTGAACTGTCATGTTAGTTCAATAGCGGCTAAACAACAGCTTTTTACTCTTGATGATTACTTTTAAGCTTAAAAAGTCCTGAAAAGTAGATTTGTTCAAAACTATTATCACAAGAACTCCATATGCTTTTAGTCAAGGGAACTTGCATGATGCTAACTTCCAAACTGGCCTATAAAAATATGTTGTTCCCACTCCAGTCCTTGCTCCTTTTTCAATCAAACAGCTGATGTCGAAATACCCAAAAAAAAAGGTAAGCCTCAAATTCCAAATTTGTAAGATTCACAGCAAATGTGTCACCCATGTCACAAAGAAAAAATCAACATGTCCTGCAACCATTACAGAGGGGCAATGGATGCAAATTAGCCTTTAGCTAACTCTTGTTCAATCACGATTAAGTGTGTGCTGCCCCTTTAACAGTAATAGTAAATAAATAGAAAAGGCTGAACTCTACACTACCCAACAATCATGACCACAGGTGAGGTTTGGAGCATCAACAGGCAGATTTAAATCACTGCCTTTCGGCCTGTTATCTAAACACTATGGAGCAGAGGGATGCAAACAATACTGCAGACCTTGAATTAATCTGACAGTCAATGTCACACTTCATTTTACTCTCACAGTCTATCACTACCAAAGCTACTGTCTTCCCCTGCTGCCTCGTTTATGCCCCCCACCCTTATCTCATACCTGCGAGTGGTGGTCCTCCAGGGTGGAACATGTTTCCATGCATTTCAAAAGTCCAGGTCATCTTACAGTCAGCTTAATTCATCCTGACAGCTACGATCAACACCAACATCCCTGTGGCCAAATAATGGATGGATGGATGCAGAGAGAAAACATTATATAGAAATAAATTGATGTTTAAGCTGGCCAAATATCATCTGCACACTCTTCTAAAATGATCCAACCAAAATTTTTCAATCATTTTAAGCTAAAAAACAATCCAGACAGTAAAATAAAAAACATTTCTGAGGGTTGGAAAAGCCACCAGCTACTCTCCAGCGTTGTATTTGTTATTTTTGTTCTAGCCCTGAAACCTCACCCTCGCCTCACTCATTATTTTCTGCTCTTACTCATGTAAATGCTCAGTAGTGCAGGCAGTACTGCACCGAGTCTGACCTCTTCACCTTCAGCTATTTCAGCGATGAGAGATTTATAATTACACTCCTTTTTTGAGGGTTTTTCACTCTTAACTAAATGTCATCAGAAAAAGAACTGATGCTTTTTAAATGTCTATTGGGTATTGTATCTCTTCTTTAAACAAAGCTCGACAATTATTTAGGGAGCAGTTATTTTGCAGGACAAAAGATTAAACACTTTCAGTTATTGTTGGATTATTTTAACTCTCAAAACACCTACGGCAGTTAAAGCCATGGCAAAACGTACAATTGTTTGATGGTACTAGTAGAGTGAAGGGTCAAGAAAAGCTGCTATATTAAACCTGTTCTAAAGTCTATGGTGCAGTGTTAATGCCTTTTTGAGGACGCATTAGAGAGACCGATGCACATGCACAAGATCAAAACCTACTTTTATGAGCTTGTCCTGCTTACATGGGATGCACAGTAGGAGCATTTGTTGAAAATTTCAGTTTAAAATTCATATTGGTATTTCCGTGCTCTTCAGCGAGTGTAATACTTCCAGAAAGTGAACAATATTAACATATATATCAACCTAACATAAAAACTATGGTCTTGGATGAATACATACATTTATTGTGAAGACCGATTTGACCTTTGTACATATTGTATATAGTCTTTTTTATGTATTTGAACTTTGAACATCTTAAACACTCGATTCTTAATCTCTTCAGCCCCACACACATCCACTACATGGCCTTGTGCAGGCTTCTCCTTGTTCCTTTCTTATCACCTGTCCGAAGCTCTGTGCGCCTTCGAGACCAGCTCCGACTGGTACAGAGATGAGGAGCCTGTGCGAAGGCCACTCCACCTCACGAAACCCCACCACCACCACCACGTTACATACACAC
The DNA here is from genome assembly GCA_036419115.1 of Scarus forsteni. Classification (NCBI taxonomy): domain Eukaryota; kingdom Metazoa; phylum Chordata; class Actinopteri; order Labriformes; family Labridae; genus Scarus; species Scarus forsteni. The sequence continues at coordinate 6,426,430 of JAZDUH010000425.1, forward strand.
ACACCATTAAAAAAGAAAGAAGACATTGTATTTCTTCAGTTAAACATCTCAGACTGTTTGACACTCTGTATTGTTGTACTCCTTGCTGCATGTAAAATTCGCCTTGATTGCATCCAGCTGCTTCTCGTCATCTTTATTCTGAATTATGTCAGGTGTTGGTACGAACATTGAAAGCTTACTGAGTAATCTTACGACTGTAAGGGGAAAAATCCTGACATAGATCTATAATGACTTTGGTAGACCTTGAACATCATAGGCACTAGTAAAAGAAGATCGTGAAAACTACTTAGCATATTGTGGCATTTGTAGGTTTTGCTGATGTTTCTATTGTTAATCAGTTTCCCCTCCATGAGTGCTTTTATCAATGCTCCCATTTAGAGTATATTCACATTTTCATTAAAGAATCTTCAAGGTTTCCTGCCTGCTAATTGGCTCTTCACTGTGACCTTATGAAAGTAAGATTAATGAGGGAGAAGATGAGGATTTATGCAGGAAATCATGGATAGGAAATTTGGAATCTGCTTTTTCTTCATAGAAAAAAATGACGTTTTAAAAATGCTTAAGAATCAGAGAAATGTAAAGACAATTTAAGTATGCCTTAATTTGTCTGTTGTTATGATAGACAGAGTCAATATATCGATATATATAGCACTTTTCCTACAACATATGTAAGACAAAGTGCTTAAGTCTGTTTTTCCTGCTTTAGCATTTCTTGTTTTCCACTCCAAGCTAGAATGTTGTCCACTGGATGACTCTAAGCAGAGTATTCCCTGCTCCCACTGTGCCTCCCACAAGATTCCCCCCGAGGGACATGGCTGTAGTCCTTCTTCAGGTCCACAAAACACATGTAATATGGATGGGCAAACTCCAAAGCTCCTTCAGGAATCTGCAAAGGTAAAGACCCCACCACATTGTTCTCCCTGAGTCTGAGCTCTGGCAGTCACCTTGAGCCACCTTTCCAGCAGCCTAGTTTAAGCTGAACCCCTGAGAAGTGTGAAACCCTGATAACTGGAGCACGCGCTTTGGTCCCCTTCTTGAAAAATGGGGACCAACGTCCTGGTCTACCAGACATCCATGCAAAATATTCAAGAGCTCCTCAAAGTGTTCCTCAATATCCCTTGGTTTGGTCACCAGATACAAGCAAACTGGAAAATGTAGCCTTACAGGATGGAAGGTCAGCTGGATTTCTGACAAAAGGCACTTCTATTGTAAAGTCAAACTTTAAAAATGATCTAGTCTTGTAGAAAAGACTTAGTAATTATTCAAGCATATTTGATTATAAGGAGCTAGATAAATAATATAAAAGGAAATAAAATTTAAAATAGATTGAAACTCTGATATTATTATGCTTTAAAATAATAAGTCAATTATGAACAAATAAATTCATAAGTTTGAAAATAATTATATACTAATCCATATAAATTATTGGTTAAATATCAGGACAATAGCAACATTAAAAGATTCTTAAAAGAAGAACTTTTGGCACATTAAATTTTTATTTATATTTATTTATTTTTCATGATTTTTCTCATGGCATTACTTACTAAAATATTAAACCCATCAAAAAGCCTGTAAAAACCTTTAAAAGTAGGTAAAATGTTAAAACCGTTAAATAGCAATTTTAAAGGGATTCAGAAGCACTAAAAATGATCAAAATTTGGTATGTGTAATAGTAAAAGACTTAGGCCAGACTCGGGCTACTCGGGCTAACCCTCGTGCCAAGCTGGAACTTTCAAATTAACATGAAACTGAAGAAAGTGAATGCCTTGGATGTTTATTAATGAGTAAAATCCAGTTGATCACCTGGTGGATGCTCTGACCCCTTCAAGTGGGAGAAATAACTTGACATTTATACTATAAAGGGTTGAGTTGTAGCTATTATTCCTGATCATAAAATGATCCGGCCTATAGCCGCCTGCCTTGAACTAACAGTAACCTGACACTCCAGATGAACAATTCCATGTATCCAAAATATTTCACTTCTCCGTCTGTATAGAAGCCATTCGAAAATGTTTTCAGAAGCAGAATCTTCAAAAAGAAACAAAGACATTCCCTACCAGGTTTTCCCGGTAAGGATATCGAGTAACCATGGTGACCATAAATTAACCGGCATCATCCATGGAGGATTTCTGTGTTCCCTCCCAGTTTTTCAGCAGTGACCCCAGTCAGGAGAAGAGCAAAAAGATGATTTCTCGTAGGACAAGCCTTAAATGACGTTCTTTGCTCCTCTTTCAAAGAATAAATTGAGCCCATTTCTGATTTTTAAAAAATGCAGATATTGAGACAACTTCAGAAGCAGTCATCAGCTGTGTTCAAAATCATCCACTCATTCACTCGCTCACTGTCCTCTATGTAGTGTAAATTAAATCGTGGACTACATAGGGAATGACCAAACGACATTTCAGACACTACATTAAAATTTTCTAAACGTCCTGATGAGCCGGATATTCCCGTGACGGAAGTGGATGCGCCAAAAATCACGTAAACAAACTGGGCACTCGGGAGGATAAGTTGTAAATTTCGAAGCTGTTTACAGCCGCTGAAAGTCGTTAAAGAGCTACTTTAACATTTTTTTTACATATATGAATGAAAGCAGCGCCTAACAGCCTTCCTTCTCTTCTTCCTCTATCGAAAAACACAACCGCATTGCATTGCGGTATACGGGAGTACAATACAGGGTACTCACTTTTGCTGTGCATTGTGGGTATTTTGTAGTGCACTATATAGTGAATAAAATTAACTGCTGAGAATTCAACAACACTACAAAATGGCGAGCACACTATATAGCACGTTATTTCTGTGATAGTGAGCAATTTCGAACACAGCTATTGTTCTCAAACATGCAGTCACTTCCTGTCATCACATCCGCAGCTCCTGCCTCTCTCCTCTGATTGTTCTGTTAAGCATTTAGCCGAGTGAAGTCGTTGGACAATAGAGGTTGAGAAACATGGACATAGAGGATTTCAGGCAGGTCTGTCTTCTCTGCAAAGTTAGACTGAGAGGGTTAGTTGTGCTAAAATTAAACTCTGGCAGTAAGCTTCTTTCAAGTATTTCTTGGAAGGTGCCGCCCGTCCAGGCCACTTTCTGTGGGATGTTGTTCAAGAGGACATGAAATGTATCCTGTGGATATCTGAAATAGTCCATCTCATACATCATGTTAGACCAGCTGCACAACATAGAAAAAATGTTTCTTCCTTCTCTGTTTCCTCAGAGTACAACAGACAGTGACTCACAGCAGCCTCAGCTGCAATAAATATGTTTTGCTTGTTTTCAGGGCAAGATTTTTTGTTTGTTTGTTTTAAAAGCCAGTGACTCTTAACCCAGCTTTGTGTCACTCATCTTGTTGGAAAAGTTAAATCTGTGTGCACTACATCCTGAGAGATCTGTCCACTTACCTATAATGTTTTTCTATGTATTATAGATCTAAACTGAACAAATAACCACTGTTTTTTAGCTCTAGTTGTGGAATATTACTTAAATATTACATGCATATGTATTGAAGACTCCTAGAGATCTGCAAACCAGCCAGCTTTATAAAATCTGAGTGTCACATTGTCATACTTCAGGTATTTTTGAGCATTAACATAGTGCAGCTGCAGCTGCTGAGCTGAATGTTTGTTTATCCTTAACCAAAATATAGTATGAGAGACTCGGTAAGCTATTCTTAACTGTCTGCATTGCTTTGGAGGGTTCTAGAAAGTGATACCTGTCCTACAAGACGTCCTCCTTTTGGAGGCAAAATAAACTTTCAAGTCTGTCAAACTTTAAGTAGGTTGCTGCTTTTGGGTTGTTCTTGGTGGATTTGTGCATGTGCCAGCAAACATCCAACAACGAGGACAAAACAAACACCTCAAATATTGTCAATATGTTAGTTTGTTGTTTGTGCTGTTAGTGGAATGTTTTCATCACAGTGGTGGGTCACTCAACCTTATACCTCCAAGATTTGTTTTAGATTTTAGTCAAGTCATAAAGAAAGTAGAAAATTCAAGTGCAAAGTTCAACTAAATCCCCTTAAGACCCCCTTGACATGCCAGGTCAACAAGTACAGCATGATCATGAGACCCCAATCTACAAATCAAAGGATGGAGAGAATGGAGCATAAAGGAGCATGAAAATAGCACTGAAAAGCAAAGGATGCCCAAGCAGATATGCTACCTTGACTTTTGGACATTTAAGCTCAAGAGTCTAACATATGTACAGTGTTGGGCACGTGACTTTTAAAAAGTAATTAGTTATAGTGACTACTTACTTTCAGTCATTGAATTACTTATGTAATTACTCCTTCATAAATGTAATTAGTTACCAGGTAAAGTAATTGATGTGTTACTTTTTTTAAAAAACCTTTGCTGCTTTAACTGTGCGTTTTCATCTCTCTCTCCCTCCATGTTGTTACCTGCAGCAGCAGCTCTGACATCATCAGCAGACTTATCGGTGTTTTTCCTCACAAGCTTTTAGATTTATTTAAAACAGACACACACTTTGTTTTAGGACATAATGTACACTTCACATGTGTGTTCTTGCCTTTTACTTCTTTTATTTCCATCCTGAAAACAGCAGTTTTAACTCCATAGATCGCTTCAGACTCGCTGTTGCTGCAGCTAGCCATGTTGCCAGATTTTGCGATTGAAATAAGCATTTTTAAAGAGAGAAACCTACAGGAAGGATGTTTTAATTTTTATCCATGTTACATTTCAATTTCAAAGTCATATTTCTTCTTTTTTTCCTCTTAATTTACTTATTAAAGATCCATTTGTTTAGGGGTGGAACATCCTTTTCTTTATAAGGGAAGGGCTGCTGTTATTTATAACTCAGTTATTGCTAAACAGTCTGTCTAAGCTTAATATTTGTAATCAAACAGACATGTCAGGGTTTCATCTAAGTTTTATCTTAATCCTCTACAGCTTTATTAGGGTAAAAAAGTAGTAATTACATTAGAAATCAATTTAAATCTGGCTATAAGGATTTGTTATAGGTGGAAACGCCTTTTACTGTAATTTTAAATTAGTGTTAGGGTGTGATAAAATGATTTGAATAACCTCTGTATTTGGTTTATATTGATGGTAGATTATGCACCGGATCCCTCTTGGGTTAGGGGGCACAACAAGCCCAAATGACAAACTGCACTATTAGTAAAAGCCCAAAAAAGTGCAGCCCACAACTCCCGATATAAACAAGCAAGTAAGAAAAAGAAGAAGCAGTGATATGTAGATAATAAGCGAACCTGGCAACTCTGGCATCGCGTTCTCTGGTGTGTCTGTTAGCGGTGCAGCTCCTGTCTGTGTTTGGCTGAGCGAGGCAGGTGGGATCACAGCTGCTTGACATCGGTGCAAAGTAATGCGCCGCATTTCACTTTCGGTATCGGTAATGGCGTTGTAACGCATGAAAAAGTAATTAATTAGATTACCTGTTACTGGGAAAACATAACGGCGTCACTCCCAACACTGCATATATATATATGGATCCCTTTGTCATGCTGGATACATTATTTGTGCAAAGGCTGAAGACAATCCCTTGAAATATTCCTGTTTTAGCTCATTCACAAAATTTCTTCCAAAAGTATTGTGTGGACATGAGGCTCTGGAGGTTTAACATTTGACCTTGATGTCCAAAATCTAATCTTTAAGTGCCCTCAGTTTCAGAGAACAAATTCAATTCAGATTCAGGACTTCATGACCTTGATCTTTAACTTGTGACACCAAAGTCTGTTGTGGTTGTTCCTCGATCAGGGTGGGCATGTGGTCTAGGTTCAAAAAACCCAGAAGTTAAAGTTTTGTGAGGTATTCACAAGGCCATGACCTGCTAGGACGTCCGTACAGATGGATCACCAACCCATAAATATGATGTGTTCAGCCGTAGCTGTGGTGGGCACAGAGGCATAAAAACCTTCTTGTTCCTGCCTTAGTTCGTCTATCCGCTTTGCTCAGATGTTCCTGTGGCTCTTGTCCAATTTGAGCCCGAGCAGACTGAGTCCATCCTGCAGAGACTCTGAGCCTGCCAGGATTCATGTTAGCAGGATGGATGCCAGTTTTACCCCCTGCCTCCCTCTGAGCCCTCCTGGATCCATCATACAATAAGACCAGAGCTCACTTCATCGTATCTCTTCAACTGCTGGCTCTGTGATCTGGAAGCTGGCGGTTAGAAGTGGATGACAAACAGTAGGAAGAAAAAATAAAGAGGAGGAAATTGGTCAGCATTTTTTTAAACTATCCTTCACATTTTATGCCTGGATGCTGTTGTTTATGAGGCACTTTTACGGCCGTGTTCTGACAATGATTTGAGGTGTTGGTGACCTTTGTGACTGTTGGGGTAGTATGAAAATAAATGATTTGTGGATCAGATTTAGTGCCTCTACTCACTGATTGCTTAACTGATTATTTTGGCCAGTCAATTGCAGGGCCACATAAACAGACAGCCATTCACACTCACACGCATACTTAAGGGCAATTTGGAGTCACCAATTAACCCAATGAGCATGTTTTTAGTCTTTGGGAGGAAGCCAGAGTGCCCATGCATGCTCGGGAAGAACATGCAAACTTCACACAGAAATGCTCTGTCCAAACCAGGACCTTCTTGCTGTGAGCACGTGTATCAGTTGCTGCACCACTGTGCTGCCCATCCTTTTAAATTAGGATGCAATATTTTGGTATAGAGACGATAACCATCTCAATAATCACATTGAGCTAAAAATAAGCATGTGGCAGTACTATCTAAATATTTGGCTCATTTGTGACAGACAGCTCAACCAGAAATAAGCAGATAACAGCAGCACAACAGAGGGATTTCTGTGACATACACAGCAGAGCGAAGCAGACACACAATAATGCAACACAGCGTTCATCCCATTTTCAGCTCTATATGTGTTTACATGCTCCCTCCTCTGCTGCAAGTTCAATATCCATGAATAAAAGCAACATTTAATGAGTGTCAGAGGATGTAGTAGTCCATCTGTCTCTGCACATAAGACCATAAACCAACTTTGCATGCCTGTGACCTAAAATCCCTCTGGCAGCACTGCTTTAAAATCTGACATCTCTTTGTAAAGGATGAGCCATGTGGGACATGTGGGCTCAGGAACACTTCAGAAAACCAGTCAGTTAACACAGTTCATCTCCACATCTTCACGGTCAAGTTAGAACTATACCATGCAGAGCAAAATACATTTATCAACAACACCCAGGAACGTTGCTCGCTTATCTGAGCCACAGTTCATCTGAGATGGAAAAATGTGCTGTGGTCTGAGTCCACATTTTGCTTTTGGAAATCATAGCTAAGGTGGGAAAAGAACGTCTAGACTGTTTTCACTGCAAAGTTTTAATGCCAGCATCTATGATGGTATGGGCATGCTCCTAACTATGGCATGGGTAACTTGCACTGCTGCAGCACTATTAATGCCAAAAGGGACTGACAGGTTTTGGTGCCATCCAAATTAAATTTTTTGTCAGGGATGTCCCTGCTTTGTTCAGCAAAGATTCTGTATGTGTTACAACAGCATGGCTTCAGAGTAAAAGAGTGCAGGTGCTAGACTGCCTGCAGGACAGCATATTGAAAATATGTGGTGTAGTATGACGTCCAAAATATGACAGGAGACCCCAGACTGTTGAGCAACTGAAGTCACATCTAGCAAAAATGTGAAAAAACTCCCTCTACAAATCTTCAACAATTAGTGTCCTCAGTTCACAAAGTATTATAGAGTGTTTTTAAAGGGAAAAGTGATGAAACATAGAAATATAGCTTTTTTGAAACATGTTGCAAGCATCTTTATTGCATAAAGTCGTAATAATTATCATTAATTAGATTGTCTTTGTAGTGCATTCAATTTAATAAAGGTGGAAGTATTTTTAAATTATTGTATTCTGCTTTTTTATTTACATTTTATGCAACGTCCCAACTTCATTGGAATTGGGGTTCGTACATTGATTGGAGTCGTGACTCTTAGTAAAGTCAAGACCTTCTAAACTAGATTGTGTCTGACGGAATATTTCAAGCTGTGTGAGCCAGTATCTTATATATTAGATGTTTTCGATGTTGCTCTCATATCAAATGTCAGAACATATCAGAGATAAGGTGACATTTCTGTTCTTTACTGTCGAACAATCTTCACACAAAAAAGTGATCTGCATGAAATGAACCTCAGACATCCCTCAAAACAAAACACTGATAAGAATAATGAATGAACTTTTGCCTTGTGACTTCAACAAAAGTCTTTGAAACTTGTTCTGCATTATTCAAGAATGACATTTAATGTGATTTATGGATGTGACCTGTTATTTGAGTCCTACAGAAAAAAAAGTGTAAATGCATGTGTTTAACCCAGTTTACTGTAGTTATAACATCAGCTTGACTGATATAAGGGATTTTTTTCTCCACTGACAACAAATTTCCTGTCATTTACACACTCACACTCTGTACAACATCATCAATTTGCTTATTTCAACAGTCAATACAGCAGGTCAGTCTGACAAGGACAAACAAGTTGCAGGGTACTCTTGAGGACATTCAACCTATATTTTTTATTTTCTAATATCCATTGATGCATACATAGGAGATAGCATTATAAAGTTCTCTGTGTGTTCTCATATATTATCAATAATTACAGGTGATTGAAGTATTTTCTTCTGTTCCAGAGAAAACATGGAAATGGTGTCCCACAAGGGTCCATACTTGGTCCCCTTTTATTTGTATTTTCTCAATTTTTAATGAGGAATATTACAGGAACTTTTCTTTTTATTCTATTTATACTGTTTATGCTTTATTTTGCACATTGGAGATAGCATTATAAAGTTTGCTGTTTGTTCTCAAATATTATCAATAGTTGCAGGTGATTGAGGCATTTCCTTCTGTTTGTCAGGCAGAGAAAACATAGAAATTGGCATCCCACAAGGGTCTATACTTGGTCCCCTGTTATTCGTATTTTCTCAATTTTTAATGAGGAATATTACAGCAACTTTTCTTTTTATTCTGTCTATTCTGTTAATGTTTTTTTGCACAGTAAGAATGATGAAAAAATGATTATAAAAATGATTATATCATCGCACATTAAATTCTGCATTTAGAATAAATGTGCAACAAGAGATGACATAGGAGCATTGATACCAACTCAAAAGGCTGCTGAAATATATATATATTTTTTTAAATACAAACATTAAATCTGACTTGAAAGGATCAACAGACTTGTATCATGCTTTAGTCCCCAATCAATGCTTCTGTATCTTCAGAACAGTCAACCTACACTACATATTCTGTGTTTCAAAAAACAGGATGAAGCATAAAGTCACAAAGTTTTGCTAAAAGCTTCTAATTTATTTTCTGTTATGGTCTGCTGTTTGTTCATCATGGGGAACTTTTACTGCTGCTATTTTGGATGGGACTCCCTTGTGTAATAAATAATTCTGAAATATCACAACACATTTGGTTAGGTAAGGTCAAGGTTGCAGCTAATTAATGGATAAGAAATCGCTGTAAAATACAGGATAATGAGAAAAGGTGGGAAATGAGCGACAGACCTTGGCTGTTTTATTTCCCAGGTGATTTTATTCTCAGCGGGCCTCTCTGCTTTAAAAATTACTAACAAATGTTGCTGACGTTAACTGCTGCTATCAATAACTTCAGCTAAAGGGCAAACACAAGCCCATTCAATCAGGCTGAAAACCCCTCATTCAAACACCTAAATACAAATTAACTGCCTCAATTAGAGCCAGTCATTACTTTCCGAGACAACTAGACCATCAATCGTGGAGTCCATCAACGTAAAATTAATCAGCAGCAATGATTTCTCAACAACTTACTGTTTTGTTAGAAAAGTGGCTGAAACAAATGCAATGCCTTCTCATTCTCTGTGATTATTTTCTTTAAGGACATCTTTTAGCATCTTTTTTTGAATAATGATCTAGAAAAATTGTCCATTCATCCCTCAACCTGTCCCCCCAGGCTATTAAAATGGACACAATATGAAGAGAAATGTGAAAAGTTACTTTGAGACTTTGGAGGTAGAAGGTTATTGGTCAAGTACATTGTGCCTCGTAGTCCTTGTTTGCTTATGAATGTGATTTCCTGAGATATCTGAGAGAGAATGTTCTCAAATTTTGCAAAAATTTTCTAACCTGGCACACTGTCCCTCACCAGTCCATCCTGACTAAAGCCCACCGAAAGTTTGGGAATGGGCCAAACTTTCTATAGCATATACGACAGGTGACTAGATGATTGTTCCATCAATCACTTTCATTGCTGGTCAGTTAGATATTGTCATAGGTGGACATACCGCCCCCGGTTATAATACAAAATGTGAAACACTTAGTAGAATGAAGTCTTGGCAAAACATGTTAGAAGTGGAGTGATAATACCCGTTCTATTGCTTTCAGTGTTGTTTGTTTTTTATTTTCTTAAGAAATGTGGTCCAAATCTGGTAAAACTGCAAACGAACCTGTTAGCATTAATGCTAATTTCTGTCCAAGCAGTCACTTCCTGCTGTCATTACACTTATAGCTGCCACCTCTTCCTGCTTTAAAAACTCTGATTGGACGGTGCTGCTTTGGTCCGTTCACAATTGTTGTAGATTGGAGCTTGGCAAGACAAATCTGTCTGATTACAGACTTTGAATAAGGCAGATTCAGCTTCACTGCAAGTCTACAAAGGTCCAGTCCGATTCAAAGTAATAATGTTTATTCCTTGAATGTGCAGGCACAAATGAACCCACTTTTCAAATCTAAAAGTAATCAAAGCGAGGAAAATGCTTCTACAGAGCCATTATGGAACTACAAAATGGAAGTCTGCTTTCGTGGCTTTAACTCCAGATACTGACAGAAAGTAAGATCCTGTTGAGGTGCAACTTAAGGCAATCTGACAAATACAACTCTGCATTTCAAGACCTGGAACTACTCAGTAAAACCTAATTAAAAGAAAAATGGTTAAAAACAATCACTCCCCTTGCAAAGAAAGCACATAAACATGTCACAGTTTAAGATTGAAGTCCTTTTTTGGGCTAGGCTGTAATGATGTGCATTAAGGCCGTAAAAAATGTGTTTTTTCTTGCATACAATCATTAAGGTGTCAGGTCCCTGCAGCCTGCCTCAAGTGGACACTGTGGGTACTGCACGTTCTGGTACTCAAGCCTCCATTTACAGCCAAAAAGGTTTCCTACTTGGAATGACTGAATTAGAGTCCTTTCGTAGTCCTTATTTGTAGTTCATTAGCAACCATTCTTTCAAAACACAATAATGGTGTAAAATTCCAAAGTAAGGTAAAAGAAGGAGTTTTATTTTGAGAATAAAGTGTTAAATCTTGTATTCACTTGTTAGCCCGGACCTCCCTTGAGGTACACCCCAAAGGCTTTTTAAAAATCTCAGATTTTAGAAGTGGGATCTTGGAGTGGTGAAATGCCAACTCACCTCTGTGTTTTTAGACACATTTCTGCTCCACAAGAACATTTGTAAGGCTATAGGTCATGGTCAGTGGGTTTGATGTTGCTCTTAAGTGTGAGATCTCTTAAACTCTTAAGGATTTTCTGCTCTTTCCAGAGATGCACTCTGTCTCGATTTGATATCAGAGGTTCAAGTTAAGGTCTCTTGGCCTAAAGTTAACTCCTCATCTCATGCAGGATTTCTTTTTTGGTTTATAGAAGATAAAAAGGCAAATCAGCTTCTCCAGAGAGTGATTACTTACGAAGGCGGTTTTTGGCTTTCATGGGTTTTTTTTTTATTAAGCTCCAAATGGATAAATCAGACTTTTCAAATGTGATCTGTAGATGGAGATTTGTTTACCCACATTCTTGAACAACTCGTCTTTGTCAGAATAAACCAGCTTTTTCTGCATTTTCACTCCCACATGACGCCGTCTGGTTTCCAGGAGAGTGTGAATCATGTCAGCTGCAGCAGGTGTCTTTCCATCCCCCGTTCAATAACAACAGGAGTTTCTTCTTTATGCACAGCAGTGCTCCAGCGCTAATGCCCGAACTCTCCACGGCGCTCCATCCTGTCAGAGTCCTATCCGCCTCAAACCAGAGTGGGACTGTAAACTTAAACAAAACTCATCCTCACAATCTTTTATCTGTCAGGACACAGCGCTGAACACAGAAACACCATGCTGATCTGATATGTGATTCATAGAAACAGAAATTCAAACTTATACAACAACCAGAGGATAAACAGCCAACTGTCTGACTTCAGAGGAATGAAGACAGCGAGAGTTCGACTGAGACATCCTCAGATTTAAAGTCTGGAAAGAAAAATATGAATAACTTAGAGCATCTAGAGGTAAACACTCACCAGTCAGTGTATGTGGTCTACACTGAACTTCTTAGTGCTTTGAATCATATAACAGCAACTCAATACATCTAAGCATGTAGACACTGTCAAGATGACCTAAAAGCATATCTGAGAGGTGATTGGACAATAATTCTGTCAGTCACATTTACGACAGACAGATCAGTGGAGTTGGACAGCATTCCTCTTATGGTGCTCACACACCGCAAGCTACTTGTACTACCTTGTCAATCACTCTCCATGCAAAGTCAATGTACAGCCGCGATGAGGCGGGGCTAACCCTCCCGCGATGCGACAGTCGCTTTTCACACGACCACATAGCTTGTCACGCGATGTCAAGGTAAAAAAAAGTTGATATTTTCAGACGATGTCGTGTGCGGCTGTGCTGCAACAGCCAATCAGCGGTGTGAGCGTGTGTGACGGTGCCCGTGACAGACAGTTTTTCATCCGGACAACGGAGGAACAATTTATGTCCGTGTGGGAAACAGTTAGTGAGGACATTAGTTCCGCCTAGACGGACTGCGGTAAACTCACAGATAATGCTGCTGCAGGGTATCAGCTGTAGTGTTTTGTGGTTGATAAGTGAATGAAAAGGATACAGCTCGTGAAACATCATCTTACAACAGTGACCAAAATTAGGTATTTATGGACATGCGACGCTATGTCAGTGGGCGACGTGGTTTTGGTAGCTGGGTTGCTTGTGGTGTGAATGCAGCATAAGGCTGTTGCTCTTAACTTCACAACTATGAACAACATTTGTCATGTTTTTTAAAAAAGATTTTTTATATCAATATAGGAAGATGGCGTGCTTTTTGACTGGGAGACCCCAAAATAGGGTTTGTCCTAATATTCTAGATTTATAGTTAAACATAGTTTGAAATGTAAACTTACCGTATTTTTCGTACTATAAGTTGCATCATTTAACATCCTGACAGACATGAACCAAGGAGTAAACATTACTGTCTACAGCCGTGAGAAAGCGCTCTAGGCTAGGTTAGATATAGAAAAAATGTCCACAAAATGAAATTCCTGTTCTAACAAACTGCTAGTAGTAAAATATGCAGAGGTAATCAAGCAAAAATAAAGCTTGGAAAAGAGGAGAAGCTTGTGAGGGTGCAGGCATGTGTGCAAAGTGGGTGGAAAGCAAGATGGCCAGAGCTGGAGAAACGACTCCACAGATGGGTGCTTTAACAATGTCCTGCCGAGAGAGACTCGTGACAGGCCCATTTATGCTCAACATTAAAGATGGATACGGATACAGACAGAGCCTCCTGTCCATGCTCTGCGTTCATTTCTGCACGTTTCCATAAAGCCTAAGGATACGGGCCAAATGTAGCAGCACTACTGGACAGGGATTAGTACAGGTGCAAACAGCTTCAGTGGCAGTAAAATAATAAGGAAAAACAAAACACTACAAATTTCTCTATAGTTAGATTATTTATGTTCCACTTCTGACATGTTTTACGAGATTTTTTTGTATGAGGTGGCTCACATCCTGTAGCACAGATCTAATCAGCTCGTAATAAATGTTGATAGACGGAACAATCATCCGATCACCTGCCGGATATGCTTCTGAAAGGTTCAGCCCTCCTCAAACACTTTCTATGGGCTGTTTCACAGATGGATGAATACACCTAGTGTGGCAGGTTAATCTCACCTTTCTTTTTAACAGCGCTGAATAAGCATTTGGGAACCGAGGACACTGATTATCGAAGCTTTGTTGATGTAATTCTTTCCTGTTATTTCTTGATGGACGACTTCAGTTAGTTAACATTAGTGCTGTGTTACTCAAGACCGGTCTTGGTCTCGAGACCATTCTCGAGACCACATTTTGAAGGTCTTGGTCTTGTCTTGGCCGAACTCAGGATTTTCCGTCAAAACTGATCAAGACCAGCACTGATCTGTTCCTCAACTTCCTTAATGTGAATTAGGAGGAACATTTGGTAAAACAACAAAAAGCTTCAATTCATGTGTTAATGCCCCCTGCCGGTGTTGTGACTGAGACCCCCCCCCTTACACTTAACTATTCAACCGTTGTCATGTTTTTTAAAATTGATTTTTATGATCTTGTCTCGGTCTCGGTGCATTTTGATCTCAGGCAAGTCTTGGTCTCAGATAGAGTGGACTTAAGCACAACACTACTTAACACTCCAGGGACTCTGTTGTATTTTGCACTTTACAACATTCCACATTTTCAGTGGGAGACCAGTCTCAACTGCAGCCAGTCTAGTTCCTTGGTTAAACCTTGCTTGTTCTGTTCATTATATCTGTTGTGGTTCTTGTGTCGTTTACTGTTTCCTTTTTAATTATTGTTAAAACCATGTTTGATTATCTCACTTTGTTAATAATTCGCGATGATGCTGCTTATGCCTGGAAAAGCCAGAACTATGTTGGAATTATGTTGATGGCCCTCCTCACTGGGACGGAATCATATTGTCTTAGCGTCGGCATCCATGGATCGCTGTTTACACATCGTATTGTAGATAGGCTTGTGTATTAGAGAAGCAAAATCAGGTGAGTAGTGGGTTTCGCATGCTCCCTAACCCATAGCATGCTGGGTAATGTGTTCTTGAGTTACTACTGTAACATCACAGTTGTGCTCGAGGTGGATTCCTTTCATGCGTAGTAACATGCTGCATCTCTGCATGAGCACTTGTCTTGATTCTATTCATTATTGTAATGTTTCTGTCTGTCTTTGGTTATTTAGCATTATGTACTTTGTTCCTTGGTTAAACCTTGCTTTCTTGATTCTGTTCATTATATTCAAGTTGCTGGTTTTGTGTCTTGTCTCGTGCTTCCTGTTTTATTTTGAATCCCTGTGTCCCTTGTGGTGTTTTCCTGCCCTTCCTTCTGTGTCTCTGCTGATTGAAGATTCCCTCCACCGAGTCTCACCTGTGCCTGATTCCCCTGTGTATTTAGTTTCTGTGTTCCCTGAGTCTGGTGTTGGGTCATTGTTCATTTTTCTGTTTCACCATATGCTCATGTGCCTCTGTGTCTCCTGTGTTCCTGAGTTAGTCGGTAATCTGTTGTTTTGTTAGATCTTTTGTTATTTGATTTGTACTTTGTTTTTGGTCCCTTTTTTGTTAGTAATTAAAGATTTTTTGGTTATCTGCATTTGGGTCCTGCAACTTTGTTTTTGTTGGTTTTTTGTTGTACTAAAAACCATGACAGAAAAGGGTCAGGTTCTGACTACTGCGGCTCGTTCATGATATTATATTATTGTTTAAAACTTTGTCAAATGATGCTAATGCGTGAATAATCCCTTTTAAAGATTGTGAGCACATTACAACACTGTGATACCGTGATCCACTTGCTTGATTTTTAACTTGTATTTGCATATGTAGGTACAAACTGTTCACTTAAAATGGCTTTTCAAAGTGTTCCTGAGCCTGTGTTATAATGTCCTTAGCAGAATGATGTTGGTTATTAATGTAGTGATGCCTGAGGGATTAAAGGTCACAGGCATTAAATGTTAGTTTTAAAACTAGCTGCGTACATGCAGGGATTTCTGGGATATATGACCAAACATTGTCATTCATGTAGTGATACCAGCTCCTCCTACATGCACCCAAGTAAGGAGAAGAAAAATCAGGCTGTAAAGGCGAAATCATTAAGAAGGTGTGTGCTCCAGTGAGTGTGTGTGACAGAGAGAAAATGATGAAGTGAGGTGAGAGGATGATGAATGGAGGCTTCTGGAGCCGGTCTCAGGTGTACAGCTGTACAGCAGGAAAGCACAAAAGAAGACAGGATGATCTGAGATGATGAGGGGGAAACGAGAGAGCAAGAACGACAGGTGGGAACAGAAGAGAGACAGAAACACCACTGCCTTTGTTGTCCTGGGGATATTTTATGTAAAACTGAGTGTTATCAGCCAAAGTCATGAGGCCAGGGTAACACAGAAACACAATACAGCCCTCAGACACACAATGAAAACCTGTGAGGCTTCGTTTTCTGGATGGAAATCAAATAAAAGACAAATTCTAACACTAAAGTATCTCCTCAAAAGCTGCTCCATATAAGAGGCCAAATGCAAAGCACTGTTTGGGTAGTTTCAGGAAGGGGGCCTTGGCTCGGGTCTTTGCTGGCTTCTCTTTGCTTCAGAGTCTGGTTCAAAGTGTAAAACCAAGCAAAACATACTCAGGCAATGTGCCTTAGCCCAGTTGATGTGTTTTTGACTATCCCCTTGTCTTAAAGGTGGGATCTGCAGGATTTTTTGTTACTGATTGTAAACACAACATTCAAACGAAGCTTCTCCCCCTGAACTCCTCGCTACCTGATGCGAGTGCCCACCCTCTCCTGCAGCAAGCTACCTGGGATTAATATATACAGTATATATCCAAAAGTGTTCGCTCACCTGCCTTGACTTGCATATGAACAGTGACATCCCATTCCTAATCCAAAAGGTTCAATATGAGATTGGTCCACCCTTTACAGCTATAACAGCTTCAACTCTTTTAGGAAGGCTGTCCACAAGGTTTAGGAGTATTAATGGGAATTTTTGACCTTTCTTCCAGAAACACATTTGTGAGTTCACACACTGATGTTGGACGAGAAGCCTGTCTCTGTCTCTGCTCTATTTCATCCCAAGGGGTTCTATCGGGTTGAGGTCAGGACTCGGTGCAGGCCAGTCAGGTTCATCAACACCAGACTCTGTCATCCATGTCTTTATGGACCTGCTTTGTTTACTGGAGCACAGTCATGTTGCTGAAGCAATCAGAGTTCCTTTCACTGGAACTAAGGGGCCAAGCCTAGCTCCTGAAAAACACCCCCACACCATTATCCCCCCTCCACCAAACTTTACGATTGGCACAATGCAGTCCGACACTTGGTGATGTACTTTGATACAGCTGCCCTGCCATGGAAACCCATCCATAAAGCTCTCTGTGCACTGTTCTTGAGCTAATCTGAAGGCCACATGAAGTTTGAAGTTCTGTAGCGACTGGCTCTGCAGAAAGTTGGCGACCTCTTGGCGACATTTGTTTGTAAAAGCAGTCTGCATGCCTAGGTGTTTGATTTTATACACCTGTGATTGGAACAAATGGTTCTGATTATTTGGGTGGGTGAGGGAATTCTTTTGCCAATATACTGTATGTTTTAATGGAAAACCGATTATTTGGCAACTCAGCACAAGCTAACCGCCTGTGTCCATAACCTACTTCTCCAACAGCATGATGGCTAACTCTGCGTCGCTTTTCATCCTGAGACGGTCCTTCAGAGCTCGGAAGCAGGTGAAAGCTAACCCTAGGTTCACTCTGGTTTTAGACCGAGCTTTGTCTGCTTGGTGTTTTGCTTCTGCCTGATTGTATCTTCTTTTCTTCGCTGTAGCATCTGCCATCTCTGCCGGTCTGTGTAGATTCTGTTAGTGCATTTTGTAACACTCAAAGTCACTTGCGCTTGGTGCGCTGTGATTGGCTGGGGTATCCCGCCTACTTTCCACCTAAAAATGTCCAGAGACAACCAAAACATCAAAATATGGGCTGAGGAGGGTTTGAGGTAAACAAAGACACCATCACACATCAGTAGAGACCAATAGGAGATGATTAAGCAGGATTTTTCTAAAACAGTTCATATTTTAGTTTTAAGGAAAATTCTGCGGACCCTACCTTTGAAGTCTAATCGGTTTTGGTTGTTTGGTTCATTATTCAGCACTGTTGCAGTTTTCACTTGGCGTGATGGTTCACGGTAACAGCGTTACTCTGATTTTCACTGATTTCACTGATCCTTTGGACTTGAGAGGTTAACAGCAAATACATCTCCAGCTTTCCAGAGAAGGTTTACAAAGTGCTCTTTAAGTGAACTCAATAACGTTTCTTTCATGATGAGTTACGAACTAAAGCTGCCATGTTAAAGGGTACAGAGTGCAGAGTGCTGTATCTCTCTTCTTCACAACTTCATATCTTCTTGCAACATGGTGCACAACTGTGATTACAAGCATTGAAAAGAGGAGGAAGGCCAAGATTCCAGACATTGACTCAATCTTTGTATCATGACAAAACAAGTGATTACTTCTTCTCCTCGCTGTGTCACGAAGCTATTCTTCAAGTTTGACAGCTTTTGCTTTACAGGAAATGTGAAGTATAATCTAAAACCAGCAGCTGTGCAAACACTAACTCTGTTTGAATCTGTAGGGCAGAAGACAACTGCCTGAGAATAGAAATGTTGTTTTTTTGTGTGAGTGAATGCAGGAGAACATCTGGGTATTCATGTCGCTGCTGTTCTGTGCCTTGTGTGCTGGTGAGAGATATTGTGTCTATTATAGCAGTGGCTATTTTTCCATGTGGCAAAGCCTGAGCTGCACCGATTATCCAACTGAAAAATGAATATCTGGATAAATTGTGTCTCTGCTTCACAGGGGGAAATGATCACTGAATAGAGTGGAATGTAAAATCCCAGAATTGAAATTTTAATAGGAAAAATTCAGCTTGTTTGGAAAGTTGAGCAGCGCTGGAAATTGTGTGTTTACCCAATGGGCAAAAGTGAAACAGTAGAAGTAATTTCAGTGTGGCAACAACTGCAAGAATATGTTCGCCTGAACAAAACACACAAAACAGAGAGGGTGAAAGAGAAGAAATATAAAAATATGCAGATTTTTGTACATGAGTACTTGCCCATATTGTGTGTGATATGTCTTTGTGAGGTATAGTGGGGATGTGATCCCTCGTGTTGACTTTCTAGAGATATTGTGTGTTTTTCAAAAAATGTGAAAATCTGATTTATTTTTGAGTCAGAGCGAACACTTTGGCAAAACTTAAAGAGATGAACATAAGACCCAATGGCCTTGGGGCCACCAGCCCGTAGATCTTTAAAATATTTTTACTAGATCTTTATGAATAGATATGTTTTAGGTCTAGGCTATGCCCACACATAGGTGGGTTTTTTTGAAAACTGAGGCTTTTCTGCGCATTTTTTCATTCTGTCCACCAATTAAAAGCTTTTCAAGTCCCTTAGAAATGCATATTTTGGAAAACCCATTAGGACTCATGAAACATGAGACACGGTTAAAGTGTTGCTTTTTTGAGCGTTACCCGGACTATTTACATACTAAGGGCGTTTTCACATTAGGCCCACTTGTTCCGAACCATCTTGCGGCAGGGATCGCCCTCCTCCCCAGCTGGCTTGCATTCACACTTGCAACATTGAACCATGCCCGGCCCACTTGTGTATTTACTCAGTTTGAAACAGCAGGAGGCGATATGCACATAACTGGTTGCCAAACCTGCTAAGGAGGAGAATGAAGAAGAGGCTACCATGGTAACCATTTTCTACACCAAACAACCAATGTTTACATTTCGCTCTCTTCTACTTTTCCCTCAAGTGTATATTTTTTATCATGTTTGAGACGGCATCAGCGACCTTCTGGACCCTCATAAATCATCGTAATCCTCAACCAGAATAAACAAATTGAGTAAGCAAAAGATTCAACCGCGGGATTAACAGGAAGTAATGCATCAAAAGTAGATCGGTTCGGACCACTTTGTTTCACACCAGTCAAACCGCACCAAACGTAGGGAGATGAAGTGGATCAGCCCCCTTCATGGAGGTCTCGGACCGGCTGATTTGGTGTGCACCAAAGTGCGGTGGTTGCATTCATATTGACACTAATGTACCAAACCCTGGGCCAAAACTTATTTGGTGCACACTAAATATGGTTGATGTGAAAACACCCTTAGACTTTCTGTCCCACTTTCACTATGATGCTAGAAACACTCTGCCAATCCAAATGCTGCATTAAGATGAACTAAATCGGATCCCAATTCACTTAAATCACTGCAGCAACTCTTTTTTGTGAGGTCCTTGCAAAAAAACAAAACCTAATATACAAGATCAATTAAATCCATACACGGAAATAGAAATAGAAACACCATCATAACAAACCAAGAGCTACAGCAGTTCATAGTGTTGTGATAACCTATGAAGACATTTGATATGATGATATGTCTTTTCCTTTAATAATACCAATTTATATTGTATTATATGTAGAGAGAAAGTACAATTAGTCACCTTTACAACAAGGTGCAGCTTGTAAGGATCATACATTTTTAGGATCACCAACACAGCCCAAAAAAGGGGCCAAAATCCCCTGCAGCTTGAAGCTCATTTTCCAGTATGCAACATGAGTCAGTACTCCTGGATGTCTTTATTTGAAGTTTTGAAACAAGCCAATGGCTCTCCCTGATCCTGTGTCCAAGTCATACTCTGCTATATGAGTCTTTGGTTTACACTGCCCCCCTCTGCCAGGAAAGCCAGTCCAGGACTACAATGCATTAGATAAAATACAGAACAGGTTACGGACTAGACAGTAACTAATGGAAACAAGTGCACATGGACAAAAGCTAAAACTAAATTAACTGACATTTTCACCTACAAATATAAACTAGACTAAAATGTTTGACAGAGACCTGATCCATTCAGACTAATTTCATCATGTAGAAGGTAGAGACAAGTTAGGAATATCCAACCACTGCTGGTTGTGTGGAAAGGTTGGATGAGTTAAGAGGGACATCCAATCACAGCTGCCTTAGCTAGGTAGTTGTGGGATACTTTAGGGAGCGATCCAATCAGAGCTGCTCTCTTGATGAATTTATATCTTCATGTAGAGCAAGTTCACTGTTTGTTGTCAACTCTGGTATTGTAATTGAGATGCTCTGCCAGGTAGCCTAAATAAAGGTGACTGCATTTCACCCAAAAGTTCAATTTGTTTCTGTTTTATGTATACAAAATTTACTGGATGTTTATTCAAGTGTAACATGACTTCAGAAATTCAAGGAAACATATAAAATGCCTTACCTTTCACACTTCATATTTTAATCCACTAAATTTACAGTAGATTTCAAGACTAAAATGTTGTGAAATTTCATCAACTAAAACTAGACTAAAATTAAAACAATTTAAATGACTAAATTATGACTAAAACTAAAAGATATATTTGGCAAAAGACTATAACATACAATTAACTAAAAAGAAAGTGCTGTCAAAATTAACAGTGCACTACAGACTATGTATCGAAAGGTTTTATTACCTCCGCCAAGGAGGTTATGTTTTCGGGAGAGTTTGTTTGTCCGTCCATCCATCCGCCTGTGAGCAAAATAACTCAAAAAGTTATGGATGGATTTTGATGAAATTTTCAGGATATGTCCAGCATGGGAAAAGGAAGAACTGATTGAATTTTGGTGTTGATCCGGATCAGCGTCCGGCTGCAATGACGAAAAATGTGATTTTGGAGAATAACTACTGAACTAAAATAGATATCATTATAAATCCAATTGCTAATGGTATGTTTTCACGGTCAAGGAATCTAAATATTTCGATGAAATGAAGGTAGGACTAATATTTCTGCTGAAAATCACTGTATGGCTGAGGACTGTGGCGTTGGCGGAGGTCTGCGCTCTCTGAGTGCTTTTCTAGTTAGTGTATGCTTCAGTGTTGGAGACAGACAGACAGACAGACAGACAGACAGACTGACTGCAGTGAGCTGACAGAGAGACGTCCTTATCCAGTGAGTTAAAACAGAGCGGGCTGCTCATCCAGAAAATAGAAAGTGAAAGGTGTTTTAAGTGAGACGGTGGACAAAAGGTGATCTCCCCTCACTCCTGATCCTCCTGTGTCCACCCAGCATGCCAAAATAAGAGCCTCAGCCGGAGCAGGGACCTCTGGTAGAGTAAATAAACAAAAGAGGCCGAGTGTTACAGCGTCTGACAGTGATGTACCGAAAACGGAAAAAATCACATAATGATGTTTGTGCAGAAAATGACAGGCTTGTCATCACCTTTGTTTCTGTTTGTAAAGATCAGTTTACTCATGTTCATTTTCAGTTTGAAGAGCACATTCAGCTGTTGAACAATGGCATGGAGAAGGTTGAGGATCACTGCAGGCCCAAAAGAATTTTAGATGACTCTCCACAATTAAAGGACTTTGCTCTTGATTCTTTTTCTGGTGCTTTTAGAAAAAAAATTATCATACTGGCTTTTGCAGGGTGCAGCCTTTGGGTGGAAATGAAGCCAAAAGGAAGAGGCTTAAGGCTTTTAATCTTTCTAATAGCTCAAGATTTAATTGGTACAACAAAGATAGAACAAAGCAGAAGACAGTAGCATAGTATTGTTGGAATAAGTCCTGCATATAGAGTAGTTATAGTTGGACAAAAACCTGCACCCTGCTGCAGAGAGACTTTTCAATTTGGAATTAATGAACAATTGAAGACATTTTCAATTGAATGAACTGCTTTGCAACATTCAGAAATGTTTCATTAATGGACTAGTTAATACCTTGGATATTTAACTTTTAATTAACTTTCAGTCCTTTTAACTTTTCAGACTTTTTCTCTGAACTCTTTGGGATTCTTAAATTTTTTATTTGAAGGATTTATTTTAGAAAATTTGCGTTTAACTGATTGATTGAACTGTTTTTTCTCCATTTCTTTATTATTATTTGAAACAGTTTTAGCTGTCTGATCTTTTTCACTCTTCCTGCCTTCAGAAATGCTTCGAGGAGAACACTCACAGAACATTACATCTGGAAAACAAAACGCCTGTATGATAATAGTAAGAGGCTACTGTGTGCCCTAATGCAAAGCTTAAAATCTAAAATTAGTGTGTAATTGATTGTACTCAAGCAGGAAGCAGAGCAGAACACTTTGCTGAAAGCTCTTCACAAATGGATGACAAAGACTTCTGTTATTATAAAATAGAACACTGCATTTTATTTTAACCATTATTTTTTACTACTGAATTAGGGATGTCCCGATCCGATATTGATATTGGATATCGGTCAAAAAAACAAATATCGGATTATATCGGCCTGCATCCTAAATCTCTGATATCAGCACTCCGATACAAGCAGTCCATTCTATTTTTTATTTTATTCAGTTGTAGAATATGCTTATGTTTAAATTCAACACAGTGGTTATTTTGCAATTGGTGAAATATGTTTTTGTTTGATTTATTGAGGTCACTTTTCAGGGTCTTCTAATATGTTTTATTCATTGTTTTAATTGTAGTATATTCTTATGTTTAAGCTTAAAATTTATTTAACCTATTGGTATATAACAAATGGGTCAGTTTTTCTCATACCTACTTTTGCTGCCTACTGTTCTCTGTTTGAGTAATCTGACCTGATCAAGCCTTTTCTTACAGTCCATACTACAAAATAGGTAATAAAAGTCTGTATGATTCCTGCTGATATCATATCGGATTGATATCAGTATCAGCCAATACTCAATGCTGCAATATCGGTATCGTATTGGAGGTGAAATAGTTGTATCGGGACACCCCTATACTGAATGTCCTTTTTCTGTCTCTTGATGCTCCAAATATTTTGAATGTTTTGTAACTCTTTTAAACACATTTAACAGTCTCATGAATGAATACCATTTTAAATATGAGATTAGCTATCCTTTTACAAAGATCACAATTCAAATGTGAAATAGGTCAATTAGAAAACACGTACAAAATAGAGTGAATTAAAGACAGTCACGTAAAGAGCTTCAGTGACATGAATTTATAAATTGAATTAGAGATTATCATTGCCTGGGCAGTTAGCATTAAGTTTATTCTACTACTGAAATATATATTTTACAAAATATATGTGTGTTGTTCGGTTGTTACAGGGGAACCAACTATGTTACATTTACTGACATGACGTTAAGTTTAATTTGTAATATCTTAAGAAAGATAATGGTTCATCTTACCAGGCAATTAAAACTGGATAACCAAAGATTTATGTGATAGCACTTCTACAAAAATCATCAATCAGTCTTTATTTGTATAGCAGCACTAAATCATAACAAATGTTACTCCAAGACACTTTACAACAGAGCAGGTCAACACTGTATTCCTCTTTTAAATACAGAGCTTTGGAAAATTATTAGACCACTTGTCATGAAAATTTGAAATTTGAAATGTTTTGGATTTTTTTGTAAACTTGTTTCAAACTTAAAATCTAAATTTTAAAGATTTTAAGTTTTCACAGATAGCCCCTACCCATGTAACCCCAAAAGGATAAGCTGTGTTGATAATGGATGGGTGGATGATGTTCTTCACTATTTTTCAGGTCTTTTGTTAAAATGTAAAAAATCACGGATAACAAAAATGATAATTTTTTAGCATGAAAAATTCTCATCTAAAAAAACCCCACAAACTCCTGAAGAGGTTAAGTCAGACTCATAATCAGTTTTTATTGCCAAGTATGTAACACATACAAGGTATTTGATATCAGCAGTTGTTTTCTCTCCCTTCAAGACGGTAAATACAAGAAAAAATGAAATTCAGGTAAATGTAAAAATAAAAGATAAGATTAAATGAGCACGCGCGGTGACTGTCGACGAGGTAATGTATCTCAGTGACATAGCGGTAGTTTTTGATGTGTGACAACAAGCAATTTTTGGAAAACTTAGTATCATAGTTTTGTAGCTGGCTATATATCACTACTTACAGCCCGGTGCTCTAAGACGTGTCCGGATAATACAAATTTGCTCTAGTTTTAATTGTCTTGTTCCCGAAGTTGAGTATCCAGGCCAGTCCAGCCCTGTCCGACCCGACCGCGAAGCTAAGGAATAGCATTTATAGATAACCTATTTTGATGCTATAAAACTCATCTTAAAGTGTGTATTTCTATCAGGCATATATCTAAAAATGAGGCTTTTTGTAATTACTTAGAAACTCCTCATAACATCTTTAAATAAGTATAACTGAAATAAGTACAAATGAAAAACTCTTAAAGCGGGGGTCTACGATCTGAAAACCAGTTTGGCCGTTGAGGCAGATTTGAAAAATGCAGCCTGCCCCCCCTTCACTCACCCCTCCCCTCCGTGTTCCAAGATCCCGCCCCCCAGCTCGTGTCGCCTCGTAACAACACGCCCCCTCTGGCAGAGCGATAAGCCGGCAGCAAATATCAGCAGCAACAACAATGAGATTTCTCATAGCTGAAAGTAACAAACACGACAGTCATCCCCCTTGTAACACACAGCGGTAGCCATTTCAATTGGACCGGTGGCGAAGCGAGTCTGGCGTCGCCACTGTTAGCCGACCAGAGCAGAGCCGATTGTGGGTGAGGATTTACATTTCTCGGTGTGTCCTCACCAGCTCAGTTTACAATGCTAACGATGCGTGGCTAACTTATGCTAAAATCTATTGACAGAGCCTACCCGCTCAGACCAACAACGTTCAGTCATTAGCCAGTACAGGCACAGACTAACCAGAGTTATTCAGCAGTCATCTCCCACTGTAGAAAACAAAGTTTTTACCTGTTCAACCAGGGGCGGGCTGGTCATCTGGATGTTCTGGAGTATACAAGAACGGCCGGTGTTGCGGCCGTTCGGCAGTGCTGCTGGTCGGCCAGTGCTGCACCGGCCGCCGGCCACTGGCCGTTCGGCAGCCGGCTCAGTGTTCAGTCCCAGATCATTCTGCAGCTTTTCCCACCATACGATTCTCCAATGCTGAGTCTCCATTGGGACCTGTATTGCTCATATTTCTTCCTTACTTCAGCCTTTTCCTTGAAACTTTTACATTTCCTTCCCTTCGTTGTGGAGGATAACAGAAGTGGCCTCCCGGTTACGGTGCTGCTCCTCTCCAGCAGCTAGCTGTGCTGCTCACCGGTACATGAGGGAGGTAGTGGGGAGGAGGTGAGACCATGGGCGAGACGGTGCGGAGCAGAGGAGACAGGGGATT
This sequence comes from Scarus forsteni, assembly GCA_036419115.1. NCBI lineage: Eukaryota > Metazoa > Chordata > Actinopteri > Labriformes > Labridae > Scarus > Scarus forsteni. The sequence continues at coordinate 6,452,348 of JAZDUH010000425.1, forward strand.
GGTTGGACTCACGGACCAATCCGAACTGATTGGTCAACTATTATGCTGCTTTGCAGTGGATACTGAATGGATTTTTTTCATTCTTTTTGGTCTTTATATTGTGTAGATTGGACCATAGGACCATAACGGCCTTATAAATGGTGTTATTAAGATGTACCAAGCTTCCAAATCGTAGACCATAGCTTTAACAAATGCAGTGGATGTAAAAATGTGCATCAGGAATATACTGTATACAAGCATCCGGGAACATTTACAACTGAAAGGGGGGAAAGTGCAGCTGTGCAGTGAAGTCCAGGGTTTTGTTATTAACACCTGTGTAACCAGCTTAATAGGACTATATCAGATCAATTAGTATCAGTGTCCAAATCCAGGATCTGATGGAGCTCAGAGTCAAACTCCAAACACTCGAAGATGCATCCCTTTCCCACAGGATAACTCTGTTGTTAAGCCCACTTTGTTTTCATGCTTCAGACTCAGTGACAGCACATTTTCTAAACTTCTGAAGTGCACTTGGCTGCTGTTCTTTACAAACTTGTTAACTTTAATTCAGCCGCCAATTTAACAGAGTCTACACGCAGCCCGGCCTGTTGACTCAAATTGCTAACAGATGTCTTCATCATTTTCCTTCCTGTCCTTCATCCCACTCCTGCTTGTCCTTCCAGCAGGTGCTCTGTGTACTCAAAGACTTCTTGTTCTTCTCATATCAGACACTTCTGTTGGGGGGTATGTTGCACATTATGATCACATATTCCCATTGAGACTCCTGATTTCAAGCCAAAAACATCTCCCACCACCAGATGTTTTCATGTTGAGCCACTTAACGCCGGCATACGTCTGACAAACAACACAATGCACTGGGTGGATTATCATGACACAATCCATTCTTCTTTCAAACTAACAATTACCTTTTCTATTCATCTCCATCAAAAGCCTTTTTCCTGCTCAGACGGTCACATTCAGCCAGCAGACAAAGACAGATTGTACATCAACAATAGGCAGACAGACAATTGCTGTAAGCTGTGGATTGTGATTTAAATAATTTTGCCCATTGTGACCTCAGACTGTGTTTTCTATTCATGTGGATCACCATGAATACAATAAATAAACATCAAAATGTGACTCAGGGATCATCTTTTGTCACTCCTGATGAGGCTCAACTCTTCCTGTTGCTTTCTTTTTATTCCGTCATTTCTATCAAAGGAACACGATACAGTGGACCGTTCATAAAGCTACACATTCACATCAACCATTCAAAAAGCCAACAAACGCTTAGTAGATTCAGTATAGACTTAATGTAACAAAAGGTGTGCCACAGGGGTCAGTACTTAGGCCCCTCCTGATTGCTCTCTGAACCACGAATACTGATGAAAATTTTGCCAATGCAGGCTACACAGTTATGTTCTGCTTAGAATCCACTTTATCTTGACCAGTTTGAATCTACTTCTAACACATTAACAACATTTTAGGATTTGAAACTCATTTTACACACGGACATAAAAGTTACGACACTTAGACTACTTCCAATCCTCCCTTCTTAGTGTGGACATGTCAAATCTTCATCTACCAAACTCTTTATAAATTTATTTGTATTTTGCCAGATATTCCCACTTAGCAGAAAGTTGCAACTGTAATAGAAATATTAATAAAACTAATAGTAATAATAATAGTAATAATTGCTGTTGCTGTTGTCATAACCCCGACCAAGGAAGTTCTGGTTTTGCCACCATTTGTTTGTTTGTTTGTTAGACCAGCCATTCTCAACCTTGGAGTCCTGACCCCAAATGGGGTCGCGAGATGATTTCTGGGGGTCACCAAATCACTTAGGAAAAATATAAATGCGCAAAATTAATGTGGCGTCTGACCGGACGTTAAAGGACAACAAGTGATTGGTCTCAAACAGGCATTTTATTACTCAAAATCAATTACTGATTTGTATATCCGACATACGTTTCATCGATCAGGTGTTGTTTCAGCACCGCGGACAGCGAATTTTCATTGCGTTCCGGGGGGAGGGGGGTCGCGGACAGTACTGAACGTTAAATTGGGGGTCGCGACTTTGAAAGGTTGAGAACCACTGTGTTAGACTGTAAACAGGATTACTCAGGAAGCTATTAATGAGTGGATAAAAGTTCCAGGGAATGTTCATGTCATGGCACCATGAAGAAGTGATGCCATCATGGTGTTACAGATCCAGACATTGTAATGCATTTCTTGACAGCACAGAACTAGAAAATTGTCCACATTCCGCACTCACCCAAAGATGTTGGAAATACCTTGGTAGAGGATTGTGATCTTAATGCACTTGTAGTTACCTTCACAAGGAGATTATAATTTTTTCTGTTTGCTTGTTAAGAGAATAACTGAAAAAGGTATGAATGGACTTTTGTTTTTGTGGCAGTTATCCAAGACTGGTTGCTATTTCAGGAGTTTTTTACAGGATTGCTTGACAGAGTCTATTTCTGGCGACATAAAGACTCTGCTACCCATGAGCATGCGCGGCGACTGTCGTAAATACGTGACCCAAGCCAAAGTGTGCGTTTGTTGTGATGCTAATGAATGCAGCTCAGACCTTCCTCAGAACTCTGCATTGCTTTACAACTTCTTTTTTCTAACAACTTACAGGATGCAAAGCGAAGAGGTAATGTATCTCGTTACATAGCGGTAGTTTTTGATGTGTGACAACAAGAAATTTTTGGAAAACTTAGTATCGTAGTTTTGTAGCCGGCTATATATCGCTACTTTCATTTTTTCTTTCATTTTTCATTTCATTTTATTTGTTTATTCGAACAAGTGAAAGACATAACATAAATCTTTATACCTTGCCCGAAAGGGTGTAGGATTAAGTCAGAAGAGTTTTCTAGTCCTACCCCTTTGTATACTTACTGCCCGATGCTCTAAGACGTGTCCGAATTATATAAATTTGCTCTAGTTTTAATTTTCTTCTTCCCGAAGTTGAGTATCCAGGCCAGTCCTGTCCGAGCCGACCGCGAAGCTAAGTAATAGCATTTATAGATAACTTATTTAGATGCTATAAAACTCATCTTAAAGTGTGTATTTCCATCAGGCATATATCTAAAAGTGAGACTTTTTTGTAATTTCTTAGAAACTCCTCATAGCATCTTTAAAAAGCTCTAAACAGATGTTGACAGATGTGGATTCAGAATTACTTTCAAGTGTTTCAAAACATTATGAGGTAGGGCAGTTTAACATCTTTGTCAATAACTCACCAACAATGTTGGGATGTCTTGGTGGAGGCTTGTGATACTGGAGCACTTCTAGTTACCCTCATCGAGGAGGGGATGTGTGGGTCTGTGTTGTTTGTTACTTTGTTTAGAGAATAACTCAAAAACGTATGAATGGAAAACTTTAGGGTTTTGATTTTGGTGGTGATCTAAATCAGAAAATGGATCCAGGAATCTTTGAAAAGATCTGTTTCTCTTTAAGACAGTTTTTAAATCTTTCCCAACCAATTTGGCGAACAATGGCAGAAATTTCTTGGTTTGTGCTCCATTACCCCCACCAAGTAGATTATGTTTTTATGTTTGTGAACAGGATAACTCAGAAAGGTTAAGGACAAACAGAGTCTCTTAAAGCATTTTGTGTTGACAGCTGCACAAAGCCTCTGACCTTGTGTTTGCAGTTGTTGCCATAGTTGAGCAATAAGGATAAAAAAAAAGGAAGGAGCTTGCTTTAGCCTTTAACCCCTGCTGGGACATCTTCAAAGATAAGACTCACAGAGCCAGTGTTTCTCATCATAGGCTCCTGTTTGTCGTCTGTCATCAGGACATACGGCGTGACTCTCCTCCTGCTGTGTGGTGTTGTTTTGTCGAGCAAAGCCTCGATCAGTGTTGCCATGTTCAACATGTAAATACTGTCACATTGAAGGAAAGCAGAGGATGTTTCTTCAAAGCAGAGCAGCTTTGCCTTCATCTGATAAATTATTTATCGCAGCGGAGCAAACATGACGTGCACGCCGCTCCAGTACGCGGAGAGAAACATCTGGGCGTCATACATGTGCGGATGTATAAAACATGTATGTTAATGTGGTTTGTGCTGCAGAAGACACGTAGGTGCACCTCTGAACTCCTCCACCGCACACGAGCGCAGATGGCCATATGCGATTCCAGACGTGTGCAGGGAGTTTAATCGTCCCCGCAATGGCTCATTTGATGAGATAATTGTGCCGTTTCCATAAAATTGTCAAGTTAAACAAAGAGATTCCCTGTGGAGGGAAGTAAACACCGGCAGAGGAGGGTAATTCTCCTCTGCTCTCTCGGCTGCTCTTCCTCTAACCCCCCTCCTCTGTATTTATGTGCCAATTGTTCCTATAGAGAAGACTGCTTATTAGAGTTCGATCGAATCTTACATGGTCAATTAGTTTGTGTAGTTATTGAAGCACTAGCAATCTATTGGCAGCATTACCAGCAGATGTTAGAGTTTTTACCAGTTTCTCTGGCTGTGATTTCAGAGTATGCCACAGAAGTTCAGCTCTGATTTGAATCAAGATTGAGCCAACCATGGCTGGAAAAAAATGTTTATTACTCCATAAATATAATGTCACAACTGTTTAAGTTATACTTATAAATGACTATGATGGCTCCTTATCAGACTGCTTAAAAATGACCTCCTTTGTCTTGGCCAGACAGGGGTGCTCTCAGAAATGAAAGGGACCTTTGAAAAGATATCCCTCTAGGCCCTTTCCCAAACTTTTTTAACACAGTTTCTCAAACTAGGAATCTGTAAAGCAAATTGACAAACTAATGTAAAATAAACTCTATTAATGCAACATGATATAAGGGAATTCAAACATCAGTGTTAACTCTGCACTTCTGCAAGGTGATTGAGCCTTTATCTTACTCTCTACATGTGAGGGCTAACCTGACACGCCAGATGGAACGTTTCATATGGTATCTGCCACAGAAATATTTCACTACTATATCTGAGGAAGAATCACTTCAAAATGTTCCAGAGACAGAACCTTCAAAAACAACAGCAGCTTGTGATTGGCAATCGTTTGGCTTGTCACACTCACCACAGACCAAGCTACAACTTGCGGATTGTTAGCCATTAGCTCAAACTAGCTTAGACTATCATCTTAAAGGTGCTATGAGGAGAATCTATAACCGGCGAAAAAAGGACTCTGCAACCCATGAGCACGCGCGGCGACTGTCGTAATGCTGCGTTCCAGTAACCTCGGAACTGGGAGTGACATCATCTCTGACTTATCGGCGTTCCAGTTGAAGTCATGGATGTATTATAAGAACTGAATGATGTGGCTCCGCCTTCCGCCATATAACGGATATGAAGCCAAAATATCCCTCGTCTGGGCGCCGCCATTGTGCAACCAGTAGAGAATTTGGGCCATAATCCGGACGCAGCTGTCGTAAACGGTCACAACACTCCACAGCATACGCCGTACACAATCATTGTGAAGCTGCCGTAAACTGCGGTTATTTTTAAACTCTAATAACTAATAAAAAAGAAACTTTTCAGAAAAAAGAGGACTTGGAAAACACGCAGCCCAATAATACTTTAATGTCACCACAGCATACGGATGGGAGAAATATTTCTACAAGGTGTATTAATTTTTTGAAGTTTCACGGAGATTTGACCTATACTGCAGCCAGTCACCAGGGGGAGCAGTTTTCGTGGAGGCTTCAATTTTAGCTAGCATCATGGCGTCCATGTTTTTTACAGTCTATGGTTGAAGTCGGAAAAAAACATGCCGATCTACTAGGCTATTGTTAGCTGTTGTTAGCACGCCCTGCGTTGTTGTATGAAGAATGTGATTATCACAATGGCAACATTTTTGTAAATATAAGTCTAACAATACTATGTATACAGCTGATCTAGAGCGACACACCCCAGTAAGAAGTGCAAATAAATGGATTATTACAGGACCTAAATAACTGTTCACACTGGGGGATCCATCTTCGACTGTCAACTCGCGGGTGGCGAGGTTTCACCGAGTTTCAGACTTCGTGGGACGTTCCAGTTGCAGTTTCCTACTGGGAACTCGGAAATTCCTACCTCTGACTTCAACTGGAACGCACCAAAAGACATTACTGAAGCCAAAGGGTAAAGCGTGTGTTTGCTGTGTTGTAGCTCGGACCTTCCTCAGAACTCTGCATTGTTTTACAACTTCTTTTTTCAACAACTTACAAGATGCAAAGCGACAGTGTAGTGTATCTCTTTCTAGTTACATAGCGGTAGTTTTTGATGTGTGACAACAAGCAATTTTTGGAAAAATTATCGTAGTTGTAGCCGGCTATATATCGTTACTTACAGCCCGGGGTTCTAAGACGTGTAATATAAATAATAAAATAATATAAACTTGCTCTAGTTTTAATTGTCTTGTTCCCGAAGTTGAGTATCCAGTCCAGCCCTGTCCGACCCGACCAGAAGGCTAAGGAATAGCATTTATAGATAACCTATTTTGATGCTATAAAACTCATCTTAAAGTGTGTATTTCGTTCAGGCATATATCCTAAAAGTGAGACTTTTTTGTAATTACTTAGAAACTCCTCACAGTCTCTTTAAGTTAAATGATACCACTAAGATGTATCATTTAACACTTATATGTGACATGAATCTTGTCAAAGACAATCCCTACCAAGTTGTCCTGGTAAACTTCTGAGAACAGCTTATTTTGCCAAGTATCACTGAAAAAACTATGAGGACCACCACAGACTAACCGTCATGTCCATGAAGGATTTCCGCATTCTCTCCTAGTTTCCCAGCAGTGATCACATCAGAAGAGCAAAAACATGATTTCCTGGAAGACAACCTTCAACTGACGTTCGTTGCTCTTCTTTCAAAGAATAAATTGAGTCCATTTCTGATTTAAAAAAAACAACAAAAACGCAGATATTAAGTCCGCTTCAGAAGCCACCATTGTTTTCAAACATGCAGTCACTTCCTGCTGTCATCACTTCTGCAGCTCTCCCCTGATTGGGCCGTTAATCATTCAGCTTAGTGCAGTTGTTGGACAATGGAAGTTTGCAAGATGGATATGCAGGATTTCAGAATCAGGCAGGTCTGTCTGCTCTTCAAGGCTATGTGGAGGCAGGGTAAAGGGTAAAAGTCTGAAACACATCTTTGTTTGTCACACTGTCAAAGCTGGTGGTATCCTAAAATAAACTGGGAGAACTGACTGGAACAAGTAGTTTGCCATCTTGTCCCTCCTCACCCTTTGGACAAAGACATAGGCTAGTCCCAAAAAAAGATTTTGTCTTGGCCTAACCACGTGTCATTATATTCTGGATCATCTGCAGATGTTTAAATGTGCATACAGGAAGGCCTGATAGTTAGGAGTTGTACTTGTCTTAGCGTGAAATCATCAGAGCTTAGACTATAAGCTTAGTCAGCTAGTCATTAATCATAACACCAGATTTCAGTTTACTCAAGTATCATCATGTGACAAAGAACTTAAACCAACAGAACAGATCCTGAGATAGTGATCCTGAGATAAGATAGTGTGGAGGGGTAATGGTAATGTGGTCTTCAGCGGTCTAAAGCTTAATTTGACCAGGGTGCCTTTCAGTCCTGTCAACTTAAAGGAGGCTTTCAAATTCTTAAATTAAAAGTTTATTTTCTCAAATTGTACTGACTAATTTAAATCTTAATTTTGCTATATTGAATTCAAGCACACTTAGGGCTCTAATTACGTAGACCAAGCGCAGGCGCACCTGCCTGCGCCGGCCTTCGTCGCGTGGACTTGGTGTGACCTGCGCCCTTTGCAAGTTTCCTGCAGTGCCAAGAGAGGTGCACATGTGCGCCTGTCACCAAATTACAGCTGCGGAGGGTGCGCTCCGCCCTGCGCCGAAGATAGACCAGGTTGGAGTTGGCGAGCTTCAGCGCACCTTCAGCACAGTTTTTTGGCACGAAATTGTCACTGCGCCACTCGAATCTGTCGACACCTCCCCCAGGTGCGCCTTCAACTCCCCCTGGTGCGCCGTCACACCCATCTCTGCGCAGACGGTCTACCAAATTGTCAAGTTGGCAGCGCACCGCGGTGCGCCGCACGAAATGAACACTGCGCGGGGTGCGCCAGGCTTGCGCCCCCTGAGCTGCGCCACGAAATTAGAGCCCTTATAGTTAACAATTTTTTGTCAGTGAATGATAATAAGAGTAGCTGAGATGTTAGTTTGTGTTTGATGTTGTGTTTGATTTATTAAAGATCATCAACCAAGGCGAAATATATCCATAGTCTCATCATAATCATTCATTTTTGTGATTTACTGCACACTTTTTACAAACATTTTTAAATGGATTTTTCTGTTATTTTGTTTTTCTTTTCAACAAGAAAGACAATTTTAAAAAAAAAGTAAAAAAAAAAATGTGAAAAAACAACCATCTGCTGGATTGTTTTGTATTTTTCACACTAAAGCTGACATTGGATCATTTTAGCATTAAAATGAATTTATTTGTGATAATTTGAGCCCTTATTATTTTTTAACTACTTAACTCTAAAAAGATTCAAAATGTGTGCCATTTGTACATTTGTCTTGTTTTTTCGTATTTTTTCTTAATCCTTTCATGCATTATTTATTTAATCACTAAGGAATACTTTTAAAAATGTTATTTTTAAATTTCAAACAAGTTAAAAATTATGGTCATTTGTTTTAAAATGTTATATTTTGAGGGAGTTGTGCATCTGACCACTACAGTAGACATCATGCATCAAGGTATAAATAGTTTAGTGGAATTTAATAAAGATTCACCAATATTTCTTTAACAAACATTTATTCAGAGTAAATAAACAAATGTAAATGGATCTGGAGTAAATCATTGTTGCAGTTTAATTAAACTGTTCACATGTGAATTACACCAAAATTTAAAATAAAGAACATAAAATGATGTGAAATCTGAATAGAGACATAATACTCAATTTGCCCTTTGTCAGATATTTTGGATTTATGATGCAATAGCTCAATATGGTAAAACGGTGCAAAGATAATATTTTTAAAAAACTTAAGTGAAGGGTTTGGAAATTCTCTATGGTAGTTGGACATGGGACTGCAACTTACAGGGTATATTTTTTTTCCAAAAATCTGTCTACTGTAGTTAACACTGTGCATGAAAGGGTTAAATGAACCAAACATTTTAGTATGCTATTAGGTACAGGAAGAGCATAAACCAAAATTAATATACTCAAATAAATATCCATAAGGGCCTCATTGATCATTTTAAGATAGATAGATAGATAGATAGATAGATAGATAGATAGATAGGTAGATAGATATAGATAGATAGGCTTTTATTTCAGACTAAAGGTCCATATGTAAAAAGGATTAAAAAAAAACATACCAGCAACAACAAGACGAGAGATTAAACCAATGGAAAAGACACCAGGAATTTTACTTTTTTGCAGTTCTAAAAAAACAAACTCTATTAGTGGTGATAGGACAGACCTATGAAGGCCAATATGAAGTGAATAGATTGATATGTTGAAAATATCGATAATATAATGTTTATTAGTTGCCCTTTTTAGTCATGGGCCCTCAGAATCTTCATGGTCGCCTGTGGGCAACATAGTAGCCAGACTTCATCTGTGATCCCGACCAATCAGGTTGCACTGTCATCAGTGACTTGGTGCATAAACGTCTATTTCCATTCAGTGACATCAGAGACTTTTCTCCCCACAAATCAATAACAAGGAGTTTTTTCAAACAGTATTGATCCTTATTGATGCTCTAAATGATCAAACGAATCCATCAAATCCATCATTAGCGACACTGAAGACAGACCTCCATTTTTGATTTATGAACAACATCGATCTCCCATATTGATTATTTGCACCACTGTTCATTCTTTCAGCATCACTGGTTTCACCATAGACTCATTGCCTGTGGAGTTTCTAATAATTCCCATGATCCTCCTCTCTCTCGTCTCTTCCCTATGCACCTCCCCTCCTTGGTTTCCTCCTCACAAATGCCCTTTGAGACGGGTGCACTGATCTTTATTCATTATCATAATCCCCTGGTCACGTCTCTTGAATACATTGCCATTTAAAACCAAGCATGCATTCATGCATCATCATTATAATAAGCCCAACCCGAGAAGAAAAGCTGAAATTAACCCAAACGAAGAAGACGCTGGGATGTGACACATTTTTTTCTGTTTAAAAACTAATCAAGTATTATAGCTGTGAAGCGGTAGAATAGTCTGCTTCAGGGAAGAGCTGAAGGCATTTCTTAATCAGGAGTTTTTCAGGATGAGAGGCGGCTCAGCGATCTGCACTGACTGACGAGAGCGGAGCATGAGCGATGACTCTGAATATACTGTGAGACTTTATAATGACCCAAAATGATTCACGCTAATCTGACATCCCATCCTACTGTGAAGGGGCCAGAAAAATGTCAGAAACGTCCAGATGCTGACGGTTAAACCAGAGGAGAAGTGTTGATGCTGTTCAGACAAAATCTCACTTGTCAGAGATCCCTGGACTCAGCGGGGCAGAACAGCTTTGCAAAAATTTTAAATGCAGGAGTGAAATTTAGCATAAGCATGTGTCCCTCTATGCAGAGTTTAAGAGTCAGCCTGAAAGTATTTTCAGGATTAAAGGGACTGTGAGGAATTTCTAAATAATTACAAAAAGTCTCACTTTTAGATATATGCCTGATCTAAATACACACTTTAAGATGAGTTTTATAGCATCAAAATAGGTTATCTATAAATGCTATTCCTTAGCCTTCCGGTTGGACAGGGCTGGACTGGCCTGGATACTCAACTTCGGGAACAAGACAATTAAAACTAGAGCAAATTTATATTATTCGGACACATCTTAGAGCACCAGGCTGCAAATAGCGATATATAGCCGGCTACAAAACTACCATACTAAGTTTACCAAAAATTGCTTGTTGTCACACATTGAAAAATACCGCTACGTAACTAGAAAGAGATACATTACCTCGTCGCTTTGCATCCTGTAAGTTGTTGAAAAAAGAAGTTGTAAAGCAATGCAGAGTTCTGAGGAAGGTCCAAACTGCATTCATTAGCAACAAAACAATAACCACACGCTTTGGCTTGGGTCATATCATTTGGTGCGTTCAAGTTGTAGTCAGAGGATTTTCCAAGTTCTGAGTAGGAAACTGCGACTAGAACATTCCCCAAAGTCTGAATTTCCTACTGGGAACTCGGTGAAACCTCGCCACCCCCGAGTTGACAACTGAAGATGGATGCCCCCAGTGTGAACAGTTATTTAGCTCCTGTAATAATCAATTTATTTGCACTTCTGACTGGGGTGTGTCGCTCTAGATCAGCTGTATACATAGTATTGTTCGACTTATATTGACAAAAATGCTGCCATAGTGATAATCACATTCTTCATACAACAACACAGGGCATGCTAACAACAGCTAACAATAGCCTGGTAGATCGGCATGTTTTTTTCCGACTTCAACTGGAACGCCGATAAGTCTGAGATGATGTCACTCCCAGTTCCGAGGTTACTGGAACGCAGCATTACGACAGTCGTCGCGCGTGCTCATGGGTTGCAGAGTCTTAATGTCGCCGGTAATAGATTGTCCTCATAGCACCTTTAACAATTCCTGCTGGATTTACATTAATTTAAGAATTAGGTGATACAGAAAAGGCATCCCTAATGGCAAACCAAGAAGCTCTACTTGTTTTTAAGACTGAGATACAGATTATACTTGTTTTTGCTTCTGTTGAGTGTTTTTGTTTATATACTTGTCTGTTTGTGGCATGTGTTACTGGAGGATGCCCCTAGAGGGCACTAAAGACCTCAGGCTGTTTGTAACTACCTGTTGTGTAGAAGTAAACTGCAAATGTGGTGGTCATTTTTTTATTAAAAGTAACAAAATAAACATCAATAACCAATACCATCATTAAATACTTCACCATCAGCATCTTCTGAACTTCATTTCGATGATATTTTCCTCTTCTTTAGAATGTGTAATTGAGCTGATGTTTGGTGTGGAGCTTTAACCTGCAGTGTGAGCGGGTGAATTAAAAGGTTTCCAGTGGTGCCATTGAATGCTATATATCACCTGGTGTCAATACCCGGCTATCTCTCCTCTAAAACAAAGCAGGCTGGGTGTTTTAGCTGTGATCATATTGATATTTACAAGTGCCACATCCCTCAAGTAACCCCACTTCCAAAAACATGAACTATCCCTTTAAGAGCACCATTTTTACTGCATGTTTCCTTTGTGTTTGAAGGTGTTGAAGTTTATTTATGCTAAAAAAGTAACTGCCAGCTAACTTGGTTACTGTGTGTCTCTTTGTTTTGATAAAAATTACATTTTGGTGCTGATCTGATCCAGATTGACATCACAAGCAAATACTGAAGTTTACAACAGTAAATCCCATTCATTGAAGTTATTATGGGAGTTGTAGTTTATTTGCAAACTGACGTCAACGTTTTTAAAGCCTAGGGCACTACATCTCCCAGCCTCACTAGATTGGCACGTTGTTTTCAGACTTTGTAACTAGAACGCTGATAACTTGGAGAGGACATAACGTCACTCACACAAACCTCTTTCCAGTTCCCATGTAAACAGAAGGTAGCATTCAATATGGACGGATATGAGCAGAGAGTCAGCTGTCCATGTGGAGCACAAAAGCCACTGCCGTAACAGAGGTCTGCCCTTTCAGAGAGCTTTTCGAGTTTATTGTTGATGTGAAAATGTCTGTTTTATTTATTTTCACCATGAAGATGGCCTTAGTTGCTGACATGGCATTAAACCTCTATTCATCCATCCATCTTAATACAAGGAGAGTCTCCTGGGTGTAAAGGTTGTCAAAGTCCTGTGATGAAAAAACATGTTCTTTTAGGTCGCACAGATCAGAAGCTGCTCTACAGGATCTTTTTAACAGAGTCAAAGCGTAGGTAATTTTTGAATTTCTGGAAGCAGCTAGACTTTCTATACTTTTGTAGGTTGTTTTTTCTTTATTTTGACATGTCTGTCTGTCTCAATCAATCAATCAATCTTTATTTGTATAGCCCCAATTCATAACAAGTGTTATCTCAAGACACTTTACAATAGAGCATATAGCTCTTCATTTTATGGATACACATATATGCATAGATACATATATACATATAAAATACACATATACATATATATACACATATATACATCCAGCACCCAACATGAATCCATATAGCCAATCATGCATCCCTCCATCATGGCTCAAGAAAAAACCTTCTGTTAAGCAGCAGGAAATCTTGAATGTGGATCCCAGTCTCATGATGAACAGCAAATCCACATGATGCTGTTTTGGGTGTGAGGGCGAAGGAAAGGAGATAAGAGGAGACAAGTGGACTAAAGTAAGAACTAAAGTTAGGGACAGGTTCATGAACCATAGACCTGTCGTCTGATTTATTAGAGGTTAGCCTTTGAGATGCTACATCTCATTTTCAGGAGGGTCCTCATGTCTGAATGGTTGTGGTGATCATTTTATAGAAGTATAATCAATGATATTCTTACTGAAAATAAGAATTTATGGTAGTGACGAACTCATGGGTGCCCAGACCACAAGTGCATCCCAACCATATTTGTCTCAGTTAAGTATAAATTTGTTAAAGGCCTCTTGAGATGTGACATCCCATTTTCAAAGGGACCTCATGCCTAAGTTGTTTCCTCCATGATGATGGCCTTAGTTCTCAACATTGTGTCAAACCTCTCTTTATCCATCCATCCATGATACCACTGTCACAAATTCACCTACAACAGCTAAACTAAAAACTTAAAGAGGGATATGGTCGGGATGCACTTGTGGTCTGGGTACCCTTAAGTTTGTCACTACCATGAATTCTTGTTTTCAGTAATACCACCATTGATTATTCTTTTATAAACCACATTAATCACCACAACCATTCAGACATGAGGACCCTTCTGAAAACCAGATGTAGCATCTCAAAGGCTAACCTCTAATAAATCAGACTACAGGTCTGTGGTTCATGGATCTGTCACTAACTTAAGCTCTTACTTTAGTCCACTTGTCTCCTCTTACCTCCCTTCCTTCACCCTCACACCCAACACATCATCGTGTGGATTTGCTGTTCATCATGAGACTGGGATCCACATTCAAGATTTCCTGCTGCTTAACAGAAGGTTTTTTCTTGAGCCATGATGGAGGGATTCATGATTGGCTATATGGATTCATGTTGGGTGTTGGATGTATATATTTGTTTACATATGTATTTGTGTATTTTAGATATGTATATATGTTTCTATGCATATATGAGTATCCATAAAATGAAGAGTTTTGTACTCTATTGTTAAGTTTCTTCACAACACTTGCTATGAATTGGCGCTATACAAATAAAGACTGATTGATTGATAGGTTGTTTATTCTTTATCTTGACATGTCTGTCTAATTTGTGTCCACCGTGATGATCGCCTTAGTTGCCGACATTGTGTCAAACCTCTCTTTATTCATCCATCCATGATACCACTGTTACAAATTCATCTACAACAGACGCACATGCACAGCACATGTATTTCACTGCTCATGACAAAACAGCTAAAAAACACAAGAGGCACCACTAAATCTTCCTCAATCAGTTCCTCTATGGTTGGCATGTTGCACATCTGCATAAAGAAAATTACTCTGCCATCGCCAGCTCTCCATGCATCATGTGCCTGCTGTGAACTTGAATCCACCCTGAATGCACTGTGCAGTTAACTTCTCACTCCCTCATATGAAATTGATGGAGACTGAACTGGTCACCCGCCAATTTTTTCTTCTCAATGTTGCCGTGGTTCTTCACTCTGCAGGTCGTCTCCTGGACTTCACGCTGTGGCTGTGATGGATTCACTTTTGGAGACGGTACAATTTGTGACACCTGTGCTACAAACTCCGGAGCAGGAACATGGATCATACTTTAAGGTCCTTAAACAGCGATGAGAGCGAGCTAATGGCCCGAGGCGGTTCTACCAGGATGTTCAGTTTGGGCTGGAAAAAGAGCCACTCAGTGAAACATGTCTGTCTCTCATAATTTAAACCTCAGAATCTGTCCTCAGAACAGACCTGATAGGAACAAAACTAAGCCCTTTAAATATGTGATAGACATCGACTTTAAACTAATACAAAGTGAGGCAGTGGTGTAGGTTCAGGAAGGATAAAAAAAACAAACTGGAAGAGGGTTTTATTCCCTTTTTTTGTCAGAATAATGAAAAAAGATATTAACTCACCATCCAGTTAAAAACACCCGTTCAACTGCATGCTAATTCAAATACATAATAAGCCAATTAATGACAGCAATTCAATGCATTAAGCATGTATGATAGACTGTAGGGGTGGATCTTAGGGGGCAGCAACCACTTCAGAGTGGCGGGTCAGGACACTATTTAATGTTCAGGTGAGCGTGAGAAAGAGGCAGAGTCAAGGCTGATGGTCTTTCTGTTTATAGTTCTCTTCTTTGTACATGCAGGTAATTGTTAAAATATATCGGTGTGAGTGTGTGGTTTCTGGAATAAATAAAAATGATTCTTATTAGGAGTATAATTAACTTAAACATGTCTGACAGATATAACCAAAATTCCATATCACACTCAACTCAAAGGCTAGCATTCACTAACAACAGCATGCTATGTGAAACAACAACAGATGTAAACTACTGCAGACTTTTCTGAAATACACAAAGATAAATATCAACATCAGCAATAATTTAACTTAAAACAGCATAACTTACAGTCTAATGGACGCACACTCTGGAACGATCATCCCCATCAATGTCCGACCGCATGTGCTGGAAATGAGGCGTTCAAGGCCCACATCAGCGTAGGACATGACATGAACGATGCGTTCAGAGTTTCAAAGAAAGTGGGAAATTTCATAAACGACTGAAAATTGCGACCTTTTGTACAAAGCATATAGACATGATCAAGTCAACCTTCTCAAGTTCAGGCCGTGCATCAGAATGGAGAATAAAGGTGATTTAAAGTACTTTGAACATTGCATGGTTGTTGTTGCTGGTCTGAGTATTTCAGAAACTGCTAATCTAAGGTGGTTTTCACACACAAGTGTCTCAAAGTTTGGCAGAGGATGGTCTGGAAAAAAGAAAACATCTCACAGAGCAACAATGCCTTGTGGATGAAAGTGGTCTGAGGAGTACAGCCAGAGTGGTTAGAGACGCTAGAAAGTCAACAGCAAGTTGAAGACGATTTCTGAAAGCAAAACCTGGAATCTTGGGGCAAACGCTACTTCTGTATGCTAAGAACAGGAAGCTGAGGCTTAACCTTGCATGGGCTCATCAAAATTGGACAATCATGGTCTTTTAGGGGCCGTCTACCAAGCAACATCTGTGCTGCTTGCCGTGCTCGATTTGTTATCCAGACAAAACTATCCAGACGGATATTTTGTCCAGACAAGAAACTCCTGCGTCTTTGTGCGTCTACTCGCCATCATTGTTTGTGAAAAGTTGTTCTCGTTTGTAATTGCATTGCAGCAGCGTTGTTTCTCTGCAAGCCTACATCGCCATCTACTGGACTGGCATGCACACTACTGCGGTTTCATTCGTTTCCAGCGTCTCCGTCTGAATGCAGATCAACTTTGAATACACAAAGGAAAAAACTTTCCATTTTGGGCCAGGTTGTCTTCGCATAAACAGGGCTTTACACTGCAGTCAGAATAAGTGATGACAACAAAATGAGTTTTCTACCTCCTGCACTGAGGTCTGTAAACTCAGTTCACATTTTTTTGTTTATCCTCAATGGGGCACTAAGCTGTGCAGCTGTAAAGCAAAACATAGAATATGCATAAAACTTCAGAACAAATAGAGGAACATGAAGTTTAGCAGGGTAATAAATAAATTTGAATATTCAGTCAATAGGATAAAACCTAATCAAAAAGGTAAACTGCAGAGAAAAAGTGATTAAAAATACTAAGTATAAAATATGGGAAATAAAATAATGAATAAATAGAAGACCCTTGATTTATGACACGACAGTTTCAGATACACTAGACTACCTTTTCCTCCTGGAGTTTAGTAGGGAAATGGCAGAAGGTACAAATGAATGTTTATATCTCTTAGTTTCTGTAAGTGGAAGTCTGAGTAGTGAGCCAGATGGAAGAAACTGAAACTGTTGATTTGAAGGGTGAGAACAGTCAGACAAGATTCTTCAACAGCTGTTTGTTGTAAAGATCATGAAGTGTTTCTTGAGCAGAACCAGTTATTTTGCTACAGGCATTAACAACCTTGATTTTTCTGTTTGGGGAGTGAAACCAGCTGATAAAAGAAAAGCTAATCACAGACTCACTATTAGAACGATAAAACATCATCAGCCTGGAATCAAGCTGGAGTTTAGAAAGTTCCCTAAAACAACAGAGATGCTTCTGGCTTTTCTTATTAATCATATCAATGTTACTTTCAAATGTCAGTTTGTTGTCTAATACAGTTCCTAGATACTTACAGGACTCAACAATTTCTGTTGGGAGCTGTTGAGAGCGGGCTGCGAGCGTCTAAGGCCCCATCCACACGAAGACAAAATGCTCATCGGTTTCAAAAACGATCGTCATAAAGACGAAGGTGTCTCAGAAAATGTGTGCGTCTATATGAATGGACTCGATACGCATCAAAACGCTGTAAAACACATGCCACCTCTAGGGCCGCTGTAACGATATGACGGAAACAAGCGGAAACAGACGAAAAAACAGTGGGCATGCGCACTGCGGCAAATGTTGTAAACAGAGATTGTGATAAAGTGATCATAAAGTGACGTAATGTGTCCTTGATAATTGTTTGTTTCCCTCGGTGGTGATGAGAAGAAGGAGATTTTGCTGCATCAGGGATAGTAGGGTCACTAGCTTCATCAGCACATATGCCTTACGTATGCCGCCATTGTCGTTGCCGTGTGTGGCGCATGCGTGTCAATGAAAATATGAAACTATGATGTAAGCATATCTGAAAACTTGCGGAGAGCCAGTAATCACGGAGCTGCGTATACGGCATTTCAAAATCTATCCACTCTGGAACCTGGTTTCAAAAATGATCAATTACAGACCCCCAAAACGCCGTCTTCGTATGGATGATACGCAGATTCTGCAACAAACTTATGTGTTTAGACCTCGGTTTGAGCTTCAGTATACGGTGGTTCTGAAACATGCTACAGCTGTCATTTGTGTACAGTATGTACAGTAAAGGAGAGAGGACTCTTGCCTCCAACTTGGTCATGATATCCTTCAACTCTGCCATCAAATTCTAAATATGTCTTTTAAAGGCATAGCAGAGGCCCCTTTAAAGCCTACTGTTAAGATTTTCTTCATTTATATTTCTTTTCAATCTTAATTATTTAATTTTATCCGCTATTTTTACATTTACCATATTTTATGGTGTTTTTTTACCTCCTTGTATATGTCGCATACTGATTGTGATTCTGTGTGAAATAAGTCGTGTCCCCCAAAATTCAGGATAACAGCCTTTGACAGCTGCCATTTATCACGCTGACATGAGAACTTTAATTACCCTTTAATTCCAAATAAAACTGACCCTCTTTGAAAAGATTTAAAATCTCATGGAAACACCTACTTCCAAATGAAAATGATAATTCTAAATAAAACTTTATCCTGAATTAGTTGCTGATTTATTCTGATTTTAGATCTGAATATAATAATCCCTCATTTATGTATATGTTAATTTAACCTTAAATTAAGTCTGGTCGTTCTGTGCATGCTTGTTCCCTCGTCCTGTCATGAGGCATAGGACGCTGACGGGAACAGGATGGACACCCAAACTGTACTCGAGCTGAGACACTTTATTACCTCCACCAAGGAGGTTATGTTTTCGGGAGAGTTTGTTTGTCTGTCTGTCTGTGAACAAAATAACTCATAAAGTAATGGATGGATTTTGATGGAATTTTCAGGAAATGTTCAGCATAGGAAAAGGAAGAAGTGATTCAATTTTGGTGTTGATCCGGATCAGCGTCTGGCCGCCATTATGAAAAATATGATTTTCGTGAATAACTACTGAACTAAAATAGATATTATTATGAAACCAATTGCTAATGGTATGTTTTCATGGTCAAGGAATCTAAATATTTACATGAAATAAAGGTAGGACTAACATTTATGGTGAAAATCACAATATGGGAGAGGACTGTGGTGCTGGCGGAGGTTTGCGCTCTCTGAGTGCTTTTATAGTTTAAATAGAGTGTTAGAAGATTTGGAATTACAGAAAGTGGATGCACGTATACATTAAATTGCAGACCTTTTTGAAGCTGTAGCGTCCAAGTTGGACGAGGTTTCCCAGAGATGCTGAACTGGAGTTTTTCTTCCCGTAGATGTAAATACATCACTACGTCAGCTCCGCCCCCTGTCCAATCAGTAAATTTCCCAAACCCTAGGCCTTGAATTAAGGTGAATCCTCATATTTTCCATGTAAACCTCAATTTGGACGTACTATTTCCTTGTAAACATGAAGGAGAAGACTGTAATTCTGAATTATTTTATTCTGAATAATTAATTCCAAATTGAAAAACATTATGTAACTGATCATTGTTATTTAACGCAGCATGTCATTTGCTTGTCCATGTGCATTCAGAGCCTGGGGCTTAGTGACAGGTCAGTTTGCAGAATAAGTGATTTTCATCATGAACTGGTTGACAAATCTGTGGCTACATGATGCTATCATGCCAATACCGACCTAAATCTAAG
The DNA here is from genome assembly GCA_036419115.1 of Scarus forsteni. NCBI lineage: Eukaryota > Metazoa > Chordata > Actinopteri > Labriformes > Labridae > Scarus > Scarus forsteni. The sequence goes on from JAZDUH010000425.1 coordinate 6,471,974, forward strand.
AGGAATGTTTCAGCATCTTGTCAAATCTATGCCACTAAGAACTGAGGCAGTTCTGAAAGAAAAAGGAGGCTGAACACAGTGCTATTAACGTGTACCAATTAAAGTGGTCACAGAGTTTATATAAAAATGAAATGGCGAAGTATTCTTATTGTCCTCAAACCTTTAGTATTAATTTAACTGTTATCACAAAAGGATTATATTTAATCTGAAAGTCTATCCCGCTCATTTAAGCTCTCACTTCTGTAAATTGAATCATCTGGCCTCGTTTTAGAAATCATCTTTCGGAGCTCAGCAGCAGAGAAGGAGACCAATCTTTTAAAACACCAGCTCCGTCTCAGCTTATGGCCACTTCATGCTTCATGCACCGCTGGACATGTTAGCTCCACAGACCCTCTGACCCTTTTGAATCCTCTGCTTCTTCAATTTAATCTGCTGAAATTTGATTTGGTTTTGCATGGCCTGGCTGGTTTGCTCCCTCTTCAGCCTGGGTTGTTTCTTATTGGTTAGAAACCCAGTTAGCTCAGGAGCAATAATGGCTTTAAATGTTCCTGCTGCCCTCGGACTGAATGACCCCTTTAAAAAAAATCGATGAATGAAAGACACTGTGGTGTCAGTGTTGTTGATGATGTTATTATCTTATTGGAACAGAAAGATGGAGCCAGGATGCTTCCACTGGAGTTTTGTGGGTATTTATAAGAAAATGTTTTACTGTGTTCACCTCTTTACTTTGTGCAAATAGGGCAAAAACAAGTGAATAGAATGAAGCTTCTGCTTTCATTTTAACCCTAAACCCAGCATTGTGATTTGATCTGGCTGCTTGAATAAGCTCATTGATCATGTTCTTGTGTGATTTACTCCAAACATTTGTTAAAGATCTGAAGAGATGTTTTTTTCTGTCTATTGACAAGTAAGACAGTATTTGTTTGATCTTTGGTTCAAACTTGCGTGTAAGACTGTTTCCTTGCTGGTTTATCATCCTACATAAAGCAGGTTTTCCCCGAACTTCAGTATTTCCAACAACAATCCACCCGTCTATTTTTATATTTATCTACCCATCCAACCATTAAACTATTTAACTATGTATTCATCTACAAAATGACCCATTCAACTAATCCTCCATCCATCCAGCCATCCATTCATGTATCTCTCAGTTCATCCATCCATTCATCAATCATTCATTCACATATTTCTGTGCTTCAATCAATCCATCCATCCACATCTATCTCTGTCTATTCATCCATCCATCAATCCATCCATTTATTCATATATCTCTCTGTCCTTCATCCATCCATCTATCCTAACATCCATCGATTATCCCTCAGTCCATCCATCCATTCTGATATCCATCCATTAATCCATCCATCCATTCCGATATTCATCCATCTTTTCATCCTATTTTTTATTTTATTTTATTTTATAGAACCTTTATCTAACCAGATAAAACCCATTGAGATCAGGACCTCATTTACAAGGGTGACCTGGCCAAGAGGTCAGCAGCACACGTCATGATTATACAAGTTCATTGTAAAAGTTTAAGGTAATAAATAGCAAATCACAACAATAAATATGACAAGGCACTCACTAAATAAGTTTTAGGGAGCAGAAATAATTTAAATAGAAATAACACAGGTATTGCTCATAGGATTCACAGTGAAAGTGCTGTGGTTTAACGAACAATAACAAATTAAAAACAAGAGCATTGCTCATAGGATTCTCGCTGCCTTGTGAGTTAAATAGAACGAAAAGCTGTAAATGACACCAGTTCTGATATTTTCAGTTCAGTCTGTATAGTATTCCAGGCTGTGGGAGCGGCATAATTAAAAGCCCATTTCCCCAGTTCGGTTAGGACTCTGGGCACATTTAGGTGATGAATTGCACAAGAGCGGAAGGCATAGGTGCTCCTCGATTTCTGCAGAAGAGAACAGAGGTAGGAAGGAACCAGACCAAGGAGAGATTTATAAATCAACAACATCCAGTGGGTATATCGCCAAGAGCTTGAAGAGGGCCACTTAGCTTTGGCAAAGAGTTCACAATGGTGAGTATCTGTTCGTGTATTTACTAGGGGTGAAACGAAATTTCGTGCCACGAAATTTCGCGAAATAAAAAATGACGAAATAAAATTCAAAGACGCTCGAAATAAAAGGACGAAATAAACCCTCCTCGCCTCCTGTAGCTAAACACCAGCTGCAATCTGGAGGAGGACGAAGCGGAGGAATTAGCTGACGCTCCTTCGTCAAATAAGTCGGTAGTGTGGACCTATTTTGGCTTCCTGTGTAAAAGACGAGAGAACGGTGAGAAGATTGCGGACAAAACAACAACCGTGTGCAAAATATGCCGCTACAGTTTGCCGTATACTGCGGCGAGAACAACCACCTGCAGATAAGCAGCGGCTGTACTGTGACGTCCATCGGACGTAATAATAAAGGTGACTCCGGCTTGCGAATGCGTGCTTCTATTTAACAGTCACTGTGGGCTGTGACCACGCCAGCTACAATTTTAATTCAGGAACAAAACAGTGAGTAGTAATCTCAAGTCCTCCTGCACGGCTCTCTCCCTCCTCGCTAACACACACACTAACTCTCCCCTTCTGAACTCTGACCTGCTCGCCCCGCCCTCCTGGTCCATTCACTGACCGTCAATTCATAGGAAACATTAAAATCCACATTGAACACAAAACAAACGGTAGAACTGCTCCACTATGTTTGTGTAAGTCTGCATAAAAAACAATATTTGATATTTGTATCTACTGTTGAGTTGACAGAATTTGATCATACTTGAAGATCAGAAGTATATGCACTGTTATAGGCTAAATATTATAGTTCACAGTTCAGACATTTATAGGTCTAAACTGCAGCTCTGAGGACTGCTGTTTGTTTTCCTTTTCATTCAAGAATGTACTTATCCTGATTGTTACAACAACAGAGCACTTTTTATCGAGATTTTATGTTTGTATTTGCACTGTAGTCTAAATAAGGGGAAAAAACTACAATTCAGTATTTTTTTCAAAGAGCATTTATTTTTTTACTGATGCAGCAATATTTTTTGTATGTCTGCATTAGGAAGAAAATAAAGAAAATTAGATTTTTTCACAACTTCCTACTGTTGGGGATTTTCCTTCATCTTTATTTCGTATCGTGAGTATTTCGTATCGTGAGCCCTGTTTCGTATTTCGTATCGTTTCGTGAGTTGACCATTTCGTTACACCCCTAGTATTTGCACATCCATCCCATCAGTGTTTTATTGCAGTGCCTTAATACTCCAGCTTTTAGTTTAGATATAATTAGGGGTGCACAATATTGGATTTTTGCTGATACCTGCTATGCCGATATTTTTCAAAATTCAGTATTGCTGATACCGATACCAATATTTAAGGTCAAGAGCCCAAGCTCTGTGCTTAATAAAAATTGACTTGTTTCTTTCAGTGTTACAGCACATTATTGCATGGACAGATGTAAAACAATAAAAACAGCTTTTGACTCCTGCAAAAATGAAACCCTAGATATTTAAATGTACCCATGCAGGGATGAGAAGGTGCATTCATTTTAAACATTTGTAAAAATTTCCCGATATTCCAGCCAATACATTGCCAATATGTGGATATATCTGCACAACTTTCAATATTGGCCTGATAACAATAATTTTCTTTTTAGGCAGATATCAGCGATACGGACATCAACTAAAGCATGGTGCATCCCTAGATATATTATCTCTCAGTCCATTAATCCATCCACCCATTCACCCATCCATTTTAACCTCTTCCAGTCCATCTATTGATTCATGTATATATCTCTGTATATCATCCATCCATATTTCTCTGTGCATACATTCATTCCTATATCTTTCTGTCCATCCATCCCATCTGTGTCTAGGCCTGTCACGATAATCAATAAATCAATTAACCACACAATAAATAAAAACGTCCTCGATAAGTTTGACACTTGCATGCATGTTTGTTTTCCCCCTCTCTTTCTACCAAACAGGCTGGATGAGAAGATGGCTCACTCTGTGTCAACACCGGGGTGCGTTGGTTTTATAGTGGATTAGTGGATTTATAGCAGAGTGAGCATCCGTCAGCCCTGGAGGTACTCACACAGAGAGCTGAAGTGAGCATCGCAAGGAGTGACAAGGAAACAAACACAAATATGAATGATGGCACAAAAGCTACACTTCCTAAGCCGAATGCCACAGCCCAAGTATGGTAACATTTTGGTTTTAAACAGAATGAACAAGGTGTGAGCCCATATATGTCGCATTTGTTTGAAAATAGTGGCGACAAAGAAGGTAAGGTGCAGTGGAGCCTTCGTCCTGACAGTCAGAGCTTACTAAGGCGTTTGGTCGGCAAAGTAAAAATAAATAAAAGTGGTGTGCGCTTACAGACAGTGTCATTCGCTACATTGCAAAAGAAATGCAGCCCTTCAATATGGTTGAAACCCCAGCAATATTACAAACATTTGACAGACAGTACGAATTGACTGGGAGAACGTACATGTCACAAACAGTTCATGAATTGTAGAAACTCCATTTTATTTACTGTTTTCATTGTTGTATGTGTTTTTATTTGAGTTTTTTTTTTCTTTTACAGAGAGAGGATCTACTTTTTTATTGTTTTTGATTAGTATAATGATTTTTAGTTACTAGGGATGGGTACCTTTCACATTTGAACCGATACCATACTGATGCCCGGGACCTGGGAATCAGTATCGGTACTCAACCGTACCAATTTTCGGTACTTTTGCGTGTGTTTATAGGGTGATCAATATTAATGTTTAATATTAAGATCTCAAATTTTTTCAATGTAAATTTATTTCTCAATATATAAAATTTGACAGATATATATCAAAACAACATTCAACTGTTTGTATTGTAACACTGTAGTTGTCCCCAAAACTTCTTCAACATGAACAACATGCTGTGTTTAAGTCCGGTATGGAAATTCACCTACTCTACCAAATAGTATGCCTGCTTCTTCCACTGCCTCACAGTCACAAGGATGCATTTAGGTACCTAAACATGGCATTGTTTGATTTTACGTGAATCGGTACTCAGTAGTACCTACAGAATTCGGTTGGTACCTCTTAAAGTACCTAATTGGGTACCCATCCCTATTAGTTACATGCATTTTTTTCCAAAGGAGAGTCCATTTCATTTTCATTAGGTCTTTTTTTCTCGTTTTTGTTTGATTAATTTATTTTATTTAAAAGCTCTTCACTTTCCAATTACAGTTAAATACTCTTAAGAAATTAAAGTTAATTGCTTTTGATACGGTGTACTCACCTTATTATGACATATATTATAATTACTTTAATGAAAAAATGATGTTTCAGAACAATATTGATATTGATACTGATATCCATGATATTTTTGGACAATTATCTTCCAGCAAATTTTGTTATCGTGACAGGCCTATCTGTGTCTAATGCCTAGTTCCCCAACCTTGGATTTGGGTGCCTCCAAGGGGAGCGCAAGGCTTTTCCAGCTTTGAGGATGCCAACATTTACCCTTCATATATTACTTGGAACGAGAAAAACTAGGGGATACTTTCTTTTTAGATAAGTACACTTACATTTCTTTTATCTATGTCAGATTGATGTATTATCTATGTTGGGATTGAGTTTTATATACAGTATATTATACATATATGTATAAAATATCCAATATTGTTTTTGTTCAGGTCCTGTGGGGGCTCAGCTCTCCTTAGACTCAGCTGCAGCAGCTCAGGGGAAAAACAGCCACTGATGTAGTGCAATGTTGGAAGCAGACTTTGTTGATTTTTAGAAGTTGTCTTGATTTAAAATGCTTGTAAAAAGATTTTTTAATATCAATAAGCTATTTTTAAGCAGACTTAATCCTTTTAGAGCCTGATTTAATAAATGTACCATCTTAATAATCTATCCAGTCTCAGCCATAAACTTTTACTGAGCGTGCTGTGGGTTTATGTGTTGTTGAGTTTTCCTCTTTGATTTATTTTCCTCTGGACCGGCCTGCTTTTGATTTGCTTCATCTGCTGCGGCCTTGTCTTGATTGGTTCCTGTGTGGGAGTAAATCAAGTGATTATTGAGTTGGGATAAGTTGGCTTCTCTGCCAAGCTTCTAACACGTTAAAAAGACCGAGAGCACTCTGCAATCCATCAAAGAGTCTAAGGCTTTGGCCCACACACAGTCATGTCACGTACGAAGCGCAGCACATACTCATTTAGAGCTTGGTTTGATGCCAGGCTTGACGGTATGTGCGAGGAACCATCTATAAGGGAAGTCCTCCTCGCCTGCACAAAAGGCCGCTCTGCTGGTCGGCTGCCATCACGTTTCACTTTGTATATAATGTAATCTGTTTAATATCCCGGTCAGTCCTTTCAACCCCAGGAATGCTTAGACAGACGTTTTTACCATAATTGCCTCATAGATCAGGGCGGCCGTGTGCGGCTACAGTATCCAGGTGCCGTACATCAGCTGATCACAGCGGCAGATAAGAGCTGACCCTGCCGCTCAAGGTGAACGCAGCCATCACAGAGTGTGTATCAGAGTGTGTGTGTGTGTTCTTGGATTGCACAGGGATGATCTTATCCATATAAAACAGCTGTTCTGCTGCAGGATGTCAGGCCCTCCGTGGTCCTCCTTCCCCTCTTTGTTTGATAAAATGTGAACCCGTTAGCTGCTCGTTCTCATTCAATATGCTCTTTCAGACGGGTCGGCCTGAAGCTGCTTAAAGGGACAGTTCGAGATTTTTGAGGTGGGGTTTGTATGAGGTACATGCAATTACCTGAACATGAGCCACAGTAGCAAAGGTCAGCTCTGCTCCTGTACAAAAGAACTGGAATGGAAGCTAGGGCTGTATAATCAATGAATCATCTCATTTAATTTCATTTTCATTCTTTATTTCATTCAGAAAATAAAGTTCAATACAAATAAAAATAAAATTCTCCAACATTTGAATGAAAAGGAGCAGAAAGAAGAAAAATCTTATATAGTCTGCCCCTCTCTCACAAAATATTAACTAAACAATACAAATGAACAAGAGCTGCAGGCCAACATGCCTTTTTACATTCACTTTTCTTATTTTCAAAAACAACCAACAAAACAAACAAACAAGCAAAAAGATCACATATTCATTCATGTTTTGCCACAAAGCAAATATAGCAAAACATTCATAAACACGTTTCCCTGTATTCATGCAACATACTGGCTTTAATGCTTTTTTTAACGACAAAATTTGATTTGGCTTTTTTACTTTTTTTGTTCAGATTATTCCATAAACTGATTCCTCTCACAGTAACGCAGCGCTCCTTCAGTTTAGTTCTGAATCTTGTTTTTTTTAATATTTCCAATCCTTTTAAATCATAACAACTTTCTCTTTTTTCAAATCAATTCAAATCAAACTTAATTTGTAGGGGTTCACCAATCACAATTTTCTAGCTGATCACTGATCACAACCTTTAAAGGAGACATCTCATGCTGATGCATGATTTAATACTTACATATAATATAATAAATGTGAAAACAAGACCTTACACCCTCTTAATTTTCAAAAAATGAGATATTGTATTTTTTTCTGATATCCTAGAATGAGATTTGATGCCTCTGAAAATAGGTCATTGCGAGATGTCTGCGAGATTTAAATCGTCATGACGACACGAGGTACCTTTCTTTTTATTGGAGTAATCTGATAACACACTTCCTCCTCTGTGATGTCCGTTAGCCACAAAACCGTCACCGAGGAACACATTCGTCCAGCAGCAGTATATAGCTCCCTAGCTCATACTCACTCATTACCAGCTCTGGCCTGTAGGGGGACTCAATACACTGCTTTGAGCCTGCCAGAAAATACAGTAGAAGAAGAAGGACAGGCTGGCTCTACCCCTGATAGAACTGACCAATCAGGGCACAAAGGGCTGTGACGTTGCGAGGTAACTTTAGGTCAGCCAGGAGACCGAGTGTTTCAACAAGAGCTTCATAATGGCCTAAAATGAGGATTTTGAGAACGCAATTGTGGGGCAATGAAGGAACTAAAGGACTTGTACTGAGGGCAGAAATGCTTTACAGGCATCCTAGTCTGACAGTGAAAAGGATATGTCTCCTTTAAAGAGCCTGACCTGCCGATATCAATGTTCACAGATCCCAATTTTTTATCTTATAACTGACAACATATACCTTCAATATTCCAATCTTATTTTATTGCAAAACATTAAACAATACCTGTTACAACAGTACCTTGTTTTAACTCCACGTGAGGTAGTTCTCTTAAATATAAATGGATAGTTTTGAATATTTCTGTCCAAACAACTAAATTATCTCAGTTCCTCAGTTGTTGACACCTCCTTCTGATGTCACCTTTCAACTTGTTTGCATTTCATAAGTGAAGATTTTACCACGACCTCTTGAGACTGCAATGACACCAAGCCGAAACCATGTGATGGACATGTTTGTCATGAAACAGTTTGTTATGTTGGTTAAAAAAACAACTGTTAAACTGAATTAAATCCTCTCCCATGAGTAAGGCAGCAGGTTTGAGAGCTTGTAGTCTTTATTAAAGTGTATGATTTAAAGTAAATGATGATACAAATAGTTGTTTTATGTCATGAGAGGTCAAAGAAACATTTCAAGACGAGACAGTTTCCTATACAGCAACATATTAAAGAAAATAAAACACTTTTGAATCTCCTCAGATCTCTGCAGTTCACTCTGTGAGTAAAATACAAAACACGCCAACATCCTGTTTGTAAAAGCAGCTAAATTTGGCTTTCACACTCAATGCTCACGACTTTTAAATAGCTTAAAGCCAGAGGGACCACTGCGGGCCACGGCACAGAACACCTCAGCGACAATGAGAGCTGACTGAGCATTTACCGCCTCTTTTACATTTTAATGTATCTCTGAAAACCCCAGGACGGTCACTATGCAAATTGAGCCAGACTGGAGCAGGTGGGCTATTAAAGCTAAAACTCAATTCATTAAGGAGGTGATCTGGGCGAGGGAGGGGCTTCGTTTTCACAACTTTAATCTCACTTTTAGGACTAAATGCTCACGGCCTAATGTTGTTTTTCACTCATTGATTTCAGCATCGTCCTTGGCATTCCTGTGGAATCAGAAAGGAAGAGATTTTCCAGGATTCATGATTATTTGTTCTCTTTTCCTGACTTTAATTTAAAATACTGATAGCAAAGGACTTGTTCAGTGGCAGTTATTCATTTTGATTGATGGGAAATGAGTGGTATAGTTTAGGGTTTTTTCCCAAATGGTTCCCATGCATCCTGGAAAATCTGAAAAACCTGGTAAATGATTGGCCAATTTTCCAGTCATGGAAAACACATGGAAAATGAGGAAAAATGTTAAATGTCCTGGAAAATCTTAAATTGTCCTGGAAAATTATGTATCGTCCTTCTACCTTGTCAATAAACAAAAAACAAACTTAGGAAATAAAGTAGAGATGTACTTGGTAACTACTGTACCGGTAACCAAAAAATATGAGTGAATAAAATAATGCAAGTTAAAGCATGAAATTTTAAAATTTTACACAATGGGGACAAAAAGAAATAACAGACTAATTTTTAGATTCTCGGCTTCTAAGTTTTTTATCAGAAAAAAGCAGAATGAATAAAGACTAAAAAGTAAGTATAAACATAAATGTATGATAGTAAGACGCTACAAAAAAGCCATACTAAAAGGATAGTTAGCAGACAATTTTCAGGCCAGAGAGTTAGAAATAAATTCTGAGTTCAATATGATACGGCTAAGCTAGCTAGAGATATTGGTCATCAACATTTAATCATGTTTTATAGAAGGCTGAATTAACTTGAAAACTGCCCACAACAAAATTGTAACCATTGTTATCGGAGCTAAGTTCTGCAACGGTATGGGGTTGTGTTAGTGCCCATGGCATGGGTAACTGGGACATCTTTCAAGGCTCCAATAATGCTGAGAGGTACACACAGGCTTTGGAGCCACATATTCTGCCATCCAAGAGACACATTTTCAGGCAAGTTCTTGCTTTTTTTCAGTAAAACGATGCCAAGACAGATTTTGATCGTGTTACAACAGCATGGCTTCACAGTAAAAGAAAACGAGACGTAACACAGAGTGGTATATATGTCTCTGTCCCACCTTTTTTGGGACTTGTTTCAGAAGTCAAATTCAAAATAAGTGAATATAGGCAAAAACAAATGATGTTTATCAGTTTGAACATTGAAAATATTTTCATAGCATATCTACACTGTAAGAATTTTCACTGCAAAATTACAGTAAATTATTGGTTAATAATTGCATTACTTTCACAGTAAGTCACTGTAAATATCTTCGCAGCAATTTACTGTAATTAATTCACAGTAGTTTACTTTAACTATTTCACAGTAATTTACAATAAAACAACAACACTTTATTGTAAATTCACGGTTGCCATGCCCAGGGAATAACTGTAATAAGCAGTATTTAGTTGTGGACTTGCTGTAAATTACTGTGAAATAATTACAGTAAACTGCAGTGAAAATATTTACAATGAATTACTGTAAAAGTAATGCAATTATTAACCAATAATTTACTGTATATTTACAATTTAACTAAGATATTGTAAAATTCACTTGTTTACTGTGATTTTACTGCACCTACACAACCATGCTTTCATATACTCAATAAAAGAAGAAAACAGAAAATACATATATATATTTTAAAACTCTTTAATCTAACTGCTTACAGTAAGTGCAAAGTGCAACTACATTTAACAGGAACATTGTCAGGATATAATTTGCTGTGTTTTTGCAGTGGATAGTCTTAATACAGTATTTCATGGTGAAATTATGCAATAAAATGCTGTGAAATCCTGGTAATAATTGAAATGGAAAATATTACAGCAGTTGACTGTAGTGACTCTGATTTATGGTAAATTTTAAAATTACAGTCATATTATGAACATTAAAGTTAACTCCTGTATAGTGACAATACAGCAATTTACTGTGAAAAAGTACAGTTGAATATTATGTAATCCTGGTAATTATTTACAGTGTAATTAAAGATATATGTCAAATAGGATTTGCTCATCATTGTATTCTGTTTTTATTTGTTTTAAACATCGTCCCTACTTCAGTGGAAATGGGGTTTGCAAATCAGTCTGATCTTGTTGACATGACCCCGGGTTTTATAAAATGTTTGCTGTTATGGTTTGACACAAGTTTGACAAGGACATAGAAAGTCCTTTTTGTTTTGGATATAGTTTCGATAGAAAGTGGACTGTTGCTTGGTTGGAAACCACTTTGTATCTCTTCCCTTTTGTTTTTCTGGTGTTATCTGTAGTTATTCCAGAGGTTGGAGTGGAACAGAAGTCTGTACATTGTAGCTTTGATTTATGATCAAACTGTTTTCTTTTCCTTTATTTATTCCAGTTAAAACAGTTCATTTCACCTCTTAAATGATGCCATGGGAATAGAAATAGGTAACTAATAGAAACTGTGGAAGAATAAGAATAGCTGTAAATTATCTTTAATGTGACGTTGACATTTATGCCTCCCAGGCTGAATGATTCAGACGTCATTACTCAGACATTACTCTTTTCAACACGTCCTGATCACTCAGACAAACACCAAACCGTTGTCTTCAATCTTCTTTAAAACCTCAGCAATTCACCCGACTCGCTGGCAACGTCCAAAATGAAATTATTAGAGTCCAGAGAGACATAACCCTGCTGGAACAGGGTGAGCTGGAGATTTCACAGGTTTGGAAACTGTATCAATCAGGTCTCCGCTGACATGACGCCAACTTTTTAAGAACGACCTTGGGCCAGCCTTGCTGTGTAAGGATTCAGAGGCATTTAGCTGAGAGTGTGCAGCCGCAGCAACAAATATAAAGCCCAGACTATGAGAGTAATCATAAAGGATAAACAAAATAGCTCTCCAGCAAATGTCGAGACACTTGCAACCTTTGCAATATTCTGTATTTGTTTATGATGCATTAAAGTTGTTCCACATAAAGTAGGAATATTGATATTGATTTACAGGCAAGTGGCAAGGCGAAAATTGTAATGTGGGCATTCAGGGAATATATAACTATTGAATTTAAGTGTAAACAAAAATGACAGCAAAGAGAAAAGTGAGATGAAACTGTCTGAGAAAAGTAAACAGATGAAATTTGATGTTTAAAGGGAGATTTTAGGCTCTTGGAGCAGAGCAGTATGAAGATACAGTCAAAAGTTAGTGTGTTACAAAGCCAGCTACTTTTCTTAACAACAGTTTCTTGTTTATTAATTTTGTATTTTTCAAATACAATTAACTAAGCTGTCTTTATGATCACTGTGAAGGCATGTTAATCTCCAAGTTAACTTGTTTTATATGTGATGTCAAATAAACGGGGTGGGCACGCACATCCTATGTAGGGTGCTGGATCCAAAAGACTCCAAACATGAAAAATGCAAAAGGCGATCCGCACACCAAGAAAGTAGCTCCCTTTAAGTTTTTTTTTTAATTTGTAGACAGTGACGTTTCGAGCGTAACCGCTCTTCCTCAGACTTTACGTAGTGATCAGTGAGAAGCCATTAAATAGAAGTAAATACACACGTGACCAGACTCAGCTGGAACTCATTGACAATTATCAACAAACAAACAAGGCACCCCCTCAGCGGAAGGGAGGCAGTGTTTTAAATTGTCATATTATCTCATATATGCACACTTACACACAACGTGAATATACATACCCATATACTGATGCATCCCCATACATAACCTACATTAAGTACACCCAAAATATACAAATATTATACATAAGTATATACATACACGTATACACCTACACCTAATCATATACAAGCAAATACTACATGCACACATATCCACTCATATACATACCATCATACCTATAACATAAATCTAACCCACTCGCATACCTATATGAACATATACATAAAAGATACACGTAACATTTCTGCATGCACACAAATACATAGCCCCCTACATTCACTGTACATATATATAGATATGACAGACTGAGTAATCAGCAACATAATGGAATAGAGCTTAACAAGTGTTAAAGTACATATATAATCATATATCTTTACAAAAAGGATAGAAAAACATCTTTCTTTCTTGTATGTGATGTCAACAATAAAAGACAAGAAGAAAATCTGTGAAAGATGTTAAAACTTCTCACTTTCTGCAGCACCAAAGTTCCACTGACTCTGACTCCCATTAAAGGAGCTGGTGCAAATATCAATATCTGTTTGTTGACTTGAGAAAGAAAAATACACTTTTGGCAGGACTGAAGGTAGTCTAGTTCATTTACCTGAAATGGGAAATAACAAAGACCTTTTTGAACAAGCGTAAGCGAATACATATCTCCCACTGCTCTCAGATAAAAACAGTTCAACTTCTGACATAGCGCCGTGCTGGTCAGTGTCACTCCTCTCTCATCAACCAACCAATCATAATCAAGACATAACAGGACTTCCTCTTCTCGCTTTGTTAACAACAATGACAAATGTGAAGACAAGCCGTCAGCCAGCCAGTACTGTACTTTACTGTACTACAGCATTACTGTACTTTCATTAGTAGTGATGCCATCCACCACAAGATGGTCGCGCCCACAAACCAATTGCTCATGTAAAATAATGATAAATCTCAATTACAAACTATATTGTTTTATACATTATTTTATATTCATTATTTGTATTTTATATGACCAGCTCTCTTTGTGTAACTATCATTTAGTGATACTCCCTCCTGTTCAGTGCCAAACACATAAGCAGCACATGGCTAATTGAATATGCATAAGTAGGAGCTGGTTAGCTTTATGCTGTGTTCACACCGCACGCTACTTGTACTACCTCAGCGATCACTCTCCGTGCAAAGTCAATGTACAGCCGCGATGGGGCTGGGCTAACCCTCCCGCGATGCAACAGCCGCTTTTCACACCACCACATAGCTCGTTGCGCGATGTCAATTAAAAAAAGTGGATCTTTTCGACGATGTCATGTGTGGCTGTGCGGCAACAGCCAATCAGTGGTGTGTGAGTGTGTGACGGTGCCCGTGACAGACAGTTTTTCATCCAGACTACAGAGGAACAATTTATGTCCGTGTGGAAACATTAGTCAGTGAGGACATTAGTTCCGCCTAGATGGACCGCAGGAAACTCACAGATTATGCTGCTGCATCATCAGCTGCAGTGTTTTGTGTTTGATAAGTGAATGAAAAGGATACAGCTGGAATAATGTCCGCTTATACATCCTATTATATGATATATGACGTGACGTCACCGAGCGACGGCCGACGGCAACAGTGACCAAAATGAGGTATTTATGGACGCGTGACGCTACATCAGTGGGTGACGCGATTTTGGTAGCTGGATCGCTCGCGGTGTGAACGCAGCATAAGGCTATCCAGGCTCACAGCAGTGAGGACGTAAAGTCGATGGAGGAATAAACAGCAAGATGACAGCACTAAACTAACAAACAGGACCACACTCAACTGTAACTGAACCAGAGACCCCATTTCTCACGGCTGGATGTTAAAGTTTAAGAGGAACGAAGATCGAAATCGTAAATGGGTGAGCAACATAGTTTATGTAAAATGTAGATGTTATTTTTTAAATAGATATTTGACATGAGTAAAATCATTTATCTGTGAAATATATCAAAAGTTTTAGCCCTTAGTTTACAGCACTCTTGTGGCTCTATAACGTCCATGCCGCTGTTCCACCACCGCGGTAATGGCAGCCGCTGATAATGGCAGCGCCCACAGATCAGCCATAGGATTGGTCAATAAGGGGCCTTGGTGTAGTTCCTGCCCTACATTCATCACTTTGCGTGATTGTACCAGTCCTTTAATTCTTCTCTGACTCTTGAGCAAAGCAGTGACCAACTGCTGAACTCCTGCAGGGACGAATTTTAAAACAGAAAACAGTCAAACTTTTTCTCTTTATTAACCTTTTTTTACTCATTTTTGTTTCTTAGACTCTCTTGTTTTCTTCCAACTCCCCCCCCCACCTCCATCTCCAAGGCCGTTGTCTGTTATGTCCTTCATTTCTTTGTCTCCTTGACCTTCTTCTTCTTCTACTTTTGAAAACTCTTTTCTGCTCTTCCTTTTCTTTTCCTCACTCTTTCTTCTTTCATTCCAGTCTCGAGAAGGTTAATCTGAAGAACTCAAAACATCCTGCACTGATACTCTCTAACACACAGCAGTGAGCACTAATTCTCCAAACCCACCGAGAGTTCCCTTTAAAGGCTTCATCTACAAAGAGCTCGGAGTGAGGATGTTTCTCCACCACCAGCACCGGCTGATTGTATCACCCTCGCAGCAACCTTGAGAAAACGAGTTGTTGGAACATCAAGGTGAAAGCAGCGGTTCCTGCATGCCAAATGAAGCTCTGTCCGAGTCCCAGGACGCGGGAGTCGATGTGAGAGTATGTGGGTGGATATTAGCAGAAAGAAAGAGGAGGAACACCTCGGAGAAGTCCAATAGGTCAATGAGAGGATGACGCGGAGTTAAGGATCTGCCTTGTCAAGAACTTCTAACCGTCAAGTGAAATCAATTTGTGTGGCTGCAGGCGCGTCAGCTGGAAGGGAACTCCAATCGAAAAGATTCCCTGTGGCACAAATCTGCTGAAATTGTAGAAGTGCTGCTTTCTGAGGTTTGATTCTGGTGGAACAGAGGAGGACTAATGGAGCAAACAACATCCAGCTGAGAGGGATTACAGTAGATAAAACTGAACAGCCATCACACTCCAGATATTCTAATTAGCTCGCTAAAAGGTTTTAAAAGCCTCAACCAAATATGTTTCCTTGTGGCTCTGAAGCTTTTTAATTGTGGTTTCGCTGAGATTCTTGATTCCTCTTTGTAGCAACAGAGGCGATTTTAGGGATGCGATGAGCCTGACATTGCTGTAGGAAGTTGCATGTGCAGAGATAAGTTACAGACACCATGGCAAAAGGCTCGACCAAGAAAAGTAAATATACCGAGTGTTACGGCTGTGGCCATATTTGGTTTTGGTGTTTTGTGCTTGTATTTTCTGTATGAGTGAGTGCTCTGCTCTGCGTGGATCTTCACTTTTTGTCCCGTCTGTGAGAGAGTGTGTGCTCTTGTGTGAGTGGATCTCTGCTTTTCAGATGAGGGTGCTGCGTGATTGGCCGATCAGGTCGGGGGCTGGCCATGAGGACGCAGTGATGATTGGCCTCAACATCTTCAAATACGGCGGCCCGAGGGTGACGGGCGGACCACATAACAGCAACACACCTCTGTTTCTTCCCTGCCTCCAACCGTAGTTTGCTTTGAGAAGCTCCTTTGTTAGTAGATGCATTATCTTTGTTTAACTGGTGAAACTTAGTTTCTTTTTCCCTAGTGAATTTTTTTTTTTTTCCCTGGAGTAGTTTTATTTCCGAGAGCTTATCGCCTCCTTTGTTTGAAATCCAGATTTCTGTTCAAGCTTGTTGAAAGTGAGCTGTTTATTTCTTTTTTCTTTTTTATAAATAAATCCTGTTAAACCTTTCAAAAATCTCATATTTCGTATGGGGACTGGGAAAAAAAACATCATTATTATTGTAAAACCTTATGGTATGCACTCTTCCCCTTGACTGGTGCATAACACCGAGTTAGAAATGCTACATGGATGAATAGGTGGATGGATGTCAAATTATACAGATGATTGGCGGGGTGAGTGGATGGATGGATGGATGGATGGATTAAATAATGTGTGAATGTCAGCTGATCATCAAGCTCAACATGGCCTCCATTGCTCGGTCTTGTCGTTATATCCTCTATAACAGGGGTGTAAAACTGATCCAGTAAAGGGCCACTGTGGCTGCAGGTTTTCAATCCAACCAAGCAAAAACACACCTGCAGCAAATTATTCAATCAACTGGATTGTCTTTACATGGTTGATTTGTTGGATCAGGTGTGTTCTTGCTTGGTTGGAATGAAAACCTGCAGCCACAGTGGCCCTTTACTGGATCCGTTTGACTCCCCTGCTCTATAGCATTAGGAGGATCAGACCCTACCTTACAGAACAGGCATCACAACTCCTGGTACAGGCTTTAGTGATTTCACACAACAACTACAGCAGCTCCCTCCAAGCCAGCCTCTCTGCATGCACATTTAAACTTCTACAGATGATCCAGAATGCAGCAGCACATCTGGTCTTTAACCAGCCCAGAACAGCACATGTCACTCTGCTTGTAATCTCCTTCATTGTCTTCCTGTTTCAGCTTGAACCAAATTCAAAGTTCTGCTTCTGGCCTACAAAACAGTAACAAGAACAGCTCCTGTGGATAATGTTACTTCACAAAGTTGGCATGGTCAGTTAACAGGATTCACACAACATGGCCATTATTTTTGTAATTATGTCTTCTGTATGTTACAAGGTTTATATGTGAATGATGCTGATTTCATGTGCAGAAATAACATAATGAATGAACATAACGTTGTCCATAAGGATGGGAATCAAAAAACAATTCCAGCTGGGAATGGATATCAACCCTCCCAATGAATCGATATGATTAGACTTTTTGCTTTTCAAGTCCCTTATCAGTTCTTTCCACTTTGTTCTGCATGCTTTTAAAATGAAGGACATCACGCTTTTATCACTGGCAACCAGCAGACATGATAACAGAAGTAAAAATGTACACATGGCAGTAAGAAGACTGAAGTGGTCGAAATATGGCTTAATTTTAAAGGTGCTATGAGGAGAATCTATTACTGGCAACATTAAGACTCTGCTACCCATGAGCACGAGCGGCGACTGCCGTAATGATGCGTTCCAGTAACCTCGGAACTGGGAGTGACATCATCTCCGACTTATCGGCATTCCAGTTCTACCAGGCTATTGTTAGCTGTTGTTAGCACGCCCTGCGTTGTTGTTCACAAATATCACATGAAGAATGTGATTATCACTATGGCAGCATTTTTGTAAATATAAGTCTAACAATACGATGTATACAGCTGATCTAGAGCGACACACCCCAGTCAGAAGTGCAAATAAATTGATTATTACAGGAGCTAAATAACTGTTCACACTGGGGGCATCCATCTTCCATTGTCAACTCGGGGGTGGCGAGGTTTCACCAAGTTCCCAGCAGGAAATTCCGACTTCGGGGGACGTTCCAGTTGCAGTTTCCTACTCGGAACTCAGAAATTCCGACCTTTGACTGCACCAAATGCACCAAAACACGGGACCCATACTAAAGCGTGCGTTTGTTGTGATGCTAATGAATGTAGCTCGGACCTTTCTCAGAACTCTGCATTGCTCTACAGCTTCTTTTTTCAACAACTTACAGGATGCAAAGCGACGATGTAATATATCTCTTTCTAGTTACGTAGCGGTAGTTTTTGATGTACGACAACAGGCAATTTTTGGAAAACTTAGTATCGTAGTTTTTTTAGCCGGCTATATATGGCTACTTACAGCCCACTGCTCCAAGACGTGTCCAAGTAACATAAATTTGCTCTAGTTTTAATTGTCTTGTTCCCTAAGTTGATTATCCAGGCCAGTCCAGCCCTGTCCGACCCGACCATGAAGCTAAGGAGTAGCATTTATAGATAACCTATTTTGATGCTATAAAACTCATCTTAAAGTGTGTATTTCGATCAGGCATATATCTAAAAGTGAGACTTTTTGTAATTACTTAGAAACTCCTCACAGTCCCTTTAATGAACACACTCTTATAGCAGGACAACAGCAACATAGCTGCCAGGTCTGCTTATTATAAGCAACTTTGTGCTTGGTTTTTGAAAAGTTGCTTTTAAATTTTGAGAAGTTGGGGGGGGGGGGCTTGTTCTAAAAGTGCAGTTGCTCATCAACCCAGGATGGATCTAATGATCTCTACTACCAATAAAAACTCAATAAAGAAGTTACACTAATTATTTTTGTCCCACTCCAAATGATGTTTCCACAAAAAATTCTTATAACCAGAATTCAATTAATTTTTAATGTAGCTGTTAGTGTTTTCATCATCATAAAGCTGCAGAGGATCAACATAAAACTTAGATAAAAGCCTGACTGTGTCTGTTTGGTTACAAATATCAAGGTTAGACAGACTGTAAGCAATAACAGAGTAAATAGACCCTCCCTTCACATCTGTGTAAAGGAAAATATGCTTCACCTCCAAACAAAAGTATGCTAAATAAGTTTATTAAGAGCCAAATAAGAACAAATGTCACTGTGAAATTGAAATGTAATGTAGATGATAATTAAAACAAACTTTATGTAGATTTCTCTTTAAAAAAAATTAATGTATAGCAATAGAAGAAAACAGCTGGAGGTGGCTTGTTTTGAGCTTGTTTTTGTTGACTTTGTTGAAAAACCTGGCAACATTGACCAGCAACTTATAACAGCATCCTTCTATGCAACATGGCATTGAATGTCAGGAGTGACATGTGTTTGACAGTGTTGCTGCTGAAAACCTGTCTGCCAGCTTTTTCTCTACAGGAATCAATCAGAATCATTAAAGACACTGTTGTCAATACATTTTATCAATCCTTAATAGCCTGGCTTTTTATGCTTGTTTGTTATATTTTGTTTACTGTTTCAGTGAGGGGTGCACTGAAACCTTTTTAAACACTGATATGGAGTTAGATTTATTAAGCTTCACCTCCAGCACTGACATAACAAACACAGTGGTCTCTGTTTTGGTCCGCAGCTACAAGCATGTTTACCATCAAGAGTGAAAAATGTTTTTGTTTATGACTCATAATGTAGTGATTTATTAAGTGTTGTGGGGTATGAACCCTTTTGGGTCCACTGGTGCAATATTATGACACAGTAAATAAGTGGTATTAAGTGCATCGAGATTTATGTCTATGCCTCTGGGAATGAATAATGACCTGAAGAATTGGAGGTGTGCGTTTGATTAATACCCCTGTGTGTCTCTCTGTATGTCTTACATCAGCTTCCCATTCCCTGTCCTATGGGAACAGAGGGCGAAAGTCTAACAGAGTCTGACAGCCGCAGTAACCGCATCCTAATTAGATTATTCAACGACTGTATTAATTCAGGAGCAAATCACTTTACTTACTTAGCATCAGACTGTCGGCCTGTGTTGTGGAAAGCCTGAGCAGCATAATCAGGTTTTAAGTGCCCTTAGATATTGGAATTGTATTAGCCGAAGTCAAAGAAGCGATCCGGGCCAAGTATCGTGTAGGCAGTGTGGAGTCATGAGGTTGAGCCTGAGGCTGTTCTGTGAATATGAATCAGCTGCAGACAACAAGTCCAATTAAAATCTGAGTAAGACTAACAACACTGACTGGAGAACGCCCATATGCTGCATTGGCATACATACAGTGTGGAGTGTTTGGGATCAATGGGTGCATCTGAACAACAAGAAAATGAAGGTGGGAATGAATACTGGTTCAGATGTAATGAGGATACTTTTGAGAAAGATAGCTTTTCATTGAGTCTTGCAGATTTTTACTAGTGGACAAAAGATTTGGGACCAAATTGGCGAGATAAGCTTCATGAAGTTGCTGCAGTTTTTCGGCTGCACATCCATGGTGAGAATGTTCCAACACATTCCAGAGTTGTTCTATTGGTAGACTGTGCAGGCCAAGAGAGTACAGTGAACTCAATGTTTGCTCAAGAAGCCAGTTTAAGATGATTTCACCTGTATGACATGGCTAACTAGAGAGCACTTTGAGAGGACAAACCTCTGCCAAGTAAGCTCAGACTGTTTTTGAGCAATGAAGATCGGTCAACAAAAACTACTGGAAAAATTTGCTGAAAATTTCAGGAAATGTTGGTAATGGCCCAGCCTAGAAATGATTAGATTTTTGTGGCGATTCAGATAACCACTATTAGTGGACAATAGATTTAGCTCAATAACTGTCTCACTAGTAATGATATCAACATGACTCTGAGTTCTGAGTGTGGGGTTTCAGGGTCAAGTGCTTTTTAGTCTTAGCTCCTGTTATATTCCATCCTTTAAAACATTCTACTCAATCAATCAATCAATCAATCTTTATTTGGATAGCGCCAATTCATAACAAGTGTTATCTCAAGACACTTTGCAATAGAGCATAAAACTCTTATTTTTATGGATACACATACATGCATAGATACATTTATACATATAAAAATACACATATACATATATATATACAAGTATATGTCCATATAGCCAATCATGAATCCCTCCATCATGGTGTCAAGAAAAAACCTTCTGTTAAGCAGCAGGAAATCTTGAATGTGGATCCCAGTCTCATGATGAACAGCAAATCCACACGATGCTGTCATCAACAAGGCATTTTTGATGGATTTTTTCTCTTTTCTGGACCATTTTCTGAGATGGTTGTGCCTGAAAATCCCACAGGTCAGCCGTTTCTGAAGTATGACTGTCAAATTCACGGTAAGGCTGTCACCTTTTATAAAAATTAACTCAAATGGTTTTCGAACATGCACCCAAATAATCGAAGATATTCAGTTATAGTGAGGTTCAGAGACTCTCATATCTGCCCCTTCGGTAATGACCCTGGCAAAAAAAAAAACCAGTCACACGGGGTTGAACTCTTGATGAAGCACTACTGCACTCAGCGGTATGACTTTGATGAAAAGCTGACGGTTGAGCTGCAAATTTACTTCAAAAAATATTATTCACAAATAATATACAAGTAAATATAAACTATTTACCAAAAATACTTCTGCACAGCGCTCCTCACATGATTCAGGGTTGCTAATGTCCGCTCGGAATAGAAACTCTTTATTTACTGAGGTTTATGGATGTGTCTCACAGTCAAGCTGCACTGAGAGCGCCCCCTGTTGGATGAAATGGTCCACTGCTCCAGGCGCCCTGATGTGCCGCTACACTCTTTTTAGATTTGAATATTTATTTACTAATTGGTTGCAGATATTTATCCCCACATTTGAATATTTAGTCAAATACTGAATATAAGGTGACAGCCCAAATTCAAAGTCAGTTAAATTACCTTTCTTAACTGTTCTGGTGTTGGTTTGAATTTCATCAGGATGTCTTAACAATGTCTAATGGCCCTTTTTCCACTAGCATGCTTTGGCCCTACTCTCCTCGGCCCTACTCAATTTGCAGCGTGTTTCCTCTAGCCTGGTACCTCCTAAAACAAGCTAGTTTTAGTACCTACTCCGCTCTGGTTCCAAGCGAGCTGAGTCAATACTGAAAGATGACGTCACCGACTGCCGGCTACTGATTGATCAGACAATGTCATCATCGATGAGTCATGAGCACGACGACCTAGCATGCTAGCGGTAGTTACCATTAGCTTATTCTCATACATCTTTTCTTTGCAGCTCGATTGCTCTCGTCCTCGGCTTCATTCTGTTGTATAGCTTCCAAAACTCTCCTGTGCTTCTCAAGGGGTATTTCTTCTTGCCACCTGCAGCCTTCTTATGCTTTCCTTTTTTACTCGGTTTGTGATAAAAAGCCACAGATTGTTGTGTCACACTCAAAATGACGTCACCACAGTGCCGCTCAGGTGTTTACAGCCACACTGCACCCTGTTGGGCAGGCGACTGGGGCTAATGGAAAAGCAGAACAAGGCGAGTAGAGTACAGCCGGGTAGAGTCGAGTAGAGTAGAGTAGGGCTAATGGAAAAGGGCCATAATAGCCTAACTGCATTGAATCTATGCCATGTAATTGGCTGATTAGCTAGTTGCATATACAAGCAGTGTCAGTCTTTGCTTCTTTACCTGCAAGTAGACTTGTTCGGCATTTAGGATAAGATTCTTTACACTGTTTCGTCCATTTCAGAGAATTAAAATCTTTCGCCCTCACAGTTGGAGCAAACTTCAGCTCCGACTTTTTTAACACATGCAAGGACAGCTCTGAAGGTGAGGGACCGTCTGCGAGGGGAATTTCATTAAACTAAAAAAGCAATTACTCCATGTGAGCGTAGGTAGCGGCATGTTTTCACCCCGAGCCTCTGAGGTCAGATTTAACGTCATGACCTGCTCTATTCATTAGTGTCCATCAGGGGAGTTTGCTCAACACTCCCTCTGTTGTTTAAGATGCAGAGACGCAGGATACGGTGGAGAAATTGGCTGATGGTGGGCTGTATATAAGACGGTTCGTATTGAAGGAATGTTTTAATAAAGCACAGAGGTATCAGAGCTCATTCACATTAATTCAGCATGTCAAGGTGGCTGCCATGTAAATGCAGACGCTGCTGCGGAGAGAACATTATTAGTGAGAGACAGACCTCTGCTCAAACAGACGCCCGAGTTAAGTTTTAATGAGTTTTGCTACCCCTGGAACAAAAGTATGTGCAGATTTGTGAATAGTATTTTGAAGAAGTACATGTGCCCTTGTAAATGAGGATAATGATGATATGGTGCTAAAGGCTAGAATATATACAGGTGCTTGATATGCAAGTCTACAACATCTTTAAAGGTTTATAAAAGTTAATGCTTATTTCACCACCAAGACGTCACATAAATAACTGCAAACCTGCTGGATGTGGGTGGATTACAGCAGGGGTTTATGAAAAATTACTACCATTAGCCCCTTTATTAAGATGATTTTTATATTTCTAAATAACTGGTGGGAATTTTGCATACATTTATTATTTACCTGCTTAAAGCTGGGCTTGGCGATTTTGGAAAACTAGCATGAATTTGAAAGTAGCATCTCCTCAGGGCTCCGCCTAGTGTGTTGTGCTCAAGACCACACTATCTGAGACCAAGACTTGCCCGAGACCAGAATACACTGAGACCAAGACAAGATCATGACTTTTGGGAGTCGAGACCGAGTTGAGACCAGGACAAGACCAAGACCATCAACATCAATTTTAAAAACCCTGACAAGGTTGAACAGTTATTTTTATTTATTTATTTATTTACCTTTATTTAACCAGGAAAAAAAAAAAGTCTCGTTGAGATTAAAAATCTCTTTCACAAGAGAGTCCTGGCCAAGACAGGCAGCAGCACAAACACAGAGTTGCAAAAAACACACAACAACACAGTTAAAAACAAAGCAGAAAGAACAAGTTCACAGAATAGAAACAAAATCAGCGGTCAAAACATCTACAGCCAAATGTACTTGCTTCCAAGTCTTTTAGAAGAGCCTTAAAAGCATCAAGTGACACCAGATCCTGTAACTTTAAGATTTTTTGCAGCTCATTCCATGCAGAAGGGGCAGCATAGCTGAAAGCCCTGCTACCTAGTGTGGTGCAGACCCTTGGTACAATCAATAGAAACAAGTCCTGGGACCGAAGGTTCCGACTCCCAGTGCTTTTTTGAGTGAGATAGTTCCCCAAGTATGATAAAAGCAGGCCAAGAATGGCCTTATAAATAAAGACATGCCAATGATTGAGTCTACAGGTGGACAGAGCAGACCATCCAACCCTGGCATACAAAGAGTAGTGGTGAGTAAGAGATCTGAGGTTTGTAATAAATGTCAGTGCTCCATGGTAGACAGTATCCAACGCATGAAGACAATGAGCAGATGAATGTAAATAAAGGACATCGCCATAGTCAAGCACAGACATAAAAGTTGATTCAACAAGCCTCTTTTTAGAATCAAAGGAAAAACAGGCCTTGTTTCTAAAATAAAAACCCAGTTTCAGCTTCAACTTTTTGACCAAATGCTGAATATGAGGCTTAAATGACAGTGAATCATCGATTATGAATCCAAGATACCTAAATTGTGACACTGTCTCAATTTCAGTACCTTGAACAGTTGAAATTGATGGGAGATTCACAGGCTTGGAATTCGCCTTTGTAAATGTCATCAGTTTGGTTTTGTCAGCATTTAGAAGAAGCTTCAGGTTAAAAAGGGTACACTGTACAGTATTAAAAGCAAGCTGTAACTGACAGAGTGCCTGATTTAGAGTAGGTGCAGAACAATAAATTACTGTGTCATCTGCATAAAAGTGAAAATTTGCCTATGGGGGGGTGTCACAACACTGGGAAGGTTTCAGTCATCACAGGGGGAAAAAAAACACATGAATTGAAGCTTTTTGTTGTTTGTGCTCCTCCTTATTCACATTAATGAAGCTGAAGAACAGCAGATCAGTGCTGGTCTTGATCGGTCTTGACGGAAAATCCCGAATCTGGCCAGTTCAAGACCGAGACAAGACCGAGTAAAAATGCCCTCGAGTCCGAGACAAGACCAAGACCTTCAAAATGTGGTCTCAAGACCGGTCTCGAGACTAATGACCGGTCTTGAGTGATGCTTTCTAATTGTTTAAATGTGAATTTGAATTAATTATTCAGAATTAATCATTTGCAGTCAGAGTTTTCTCCTTTGTGTTTACATTGAAATGGTAATTCCGAATAGAGGTTTACATGGAAAACACGTTTATTCGCCTTTATTCAAGGCTTAGGGTTTGGGAATGGTTCTGATTGGACAGAGGGCGGACGTGACATAGTGACGTATTTTAGAGGATGACATTTTTCGGTAATTTCCGTGGGTCACGGGAATCTCTCGGGATGGGAGTCATTTTTTAATTAATCTCATATTCGGGATGGAAAAAAAGCAACTGGAGCGGGAACGACATTAATAGATGATCCTTTTCAGCCGTGTTAAACAACCAGATGAACAGATGCGTCCTTTTTTGCAGTCATCTCTCAGTGAGAGCCAACACTCCTGACTGCACAAGCAACACAAAAGAACTACAAAAGTGGTTAGAGTTCCTGTCACCACCGGAAGTGAAAAGAAACTCGGAGCGGCTGCCGGCGACACACATTGTTTACACCGACCAAATGTCAGACATGTGAAACTTAAAGTTAATGCCTTTTATATGCACTGCACTTTTACCTATAATAAAACATGCAACATTTTCTCAACATGTTTGGTTTTATTCAAACAGGAGTGGGAGTAGTTTTGAATGGGAGCGGGACAGGAGTGGGAGTCATTTGACGGGAGTGGGACAGGACAGGGTTAATTTTTCTCCGGCCCGGGACTGGGACAGGACAGGATTTTTTCTCTGGGAGTGGGATGGGACAGGAGTGAAAATCTGTTCCCGTGTCATGCTCTAGTAACAACACTACCTGTTTTACATCCCGACTGTGAAAATCACCCTCTTGGCACAGAGGTCAGGGAGTGATCTGAAACAACACTGGAGATCACACCTAGAAGTAATTTCCTGAGGAGAATCTCCATTTGTTTTATTGTACCCCAATTAACAGCTGATAAGGAGCTCTGTGATGTTTTGTCTCCGTCTCCCAAAGCCAGAGGTCTCTTTGAGATGGTATATAAGGGAGTGTCCCATTTGGTTCAGTGAGACAATACTCTGAACTGCTTTCTGCTGAATTGTCTCCTTCTCATGAGAATAAAGACTTGGTGCATTGTTACCTTTTCAATCTTGTTTTTTGACTCCCCATAAGCAGATCAAAACTTCCTCAACACTGTCCTCATGTCAGGCATCTGAAACAACAAATTAACGTGAAAAAAAAGTTTAAGAGTAACGTTTCCCAAAGTACAAATGCAACAAATGCAGGGATTTGAATGCTTCAAAGACAAGATATTTCATGTTTAGATTGATACATGTATAAAAGTTAGCATATATTTACTCATTTTTAATTTGATGCCTGCATTGGGTTTCAAAAACAGCTGGTACAGGGGCAACAAAAGACTGGGAGAGCTGAAGAAAGCCCAAAAAGACTTTTCTGGAACACTCAGGTGATCAGGTTAATTGGAAACAGGTGATTGTTATGATTTGGTAGAACAGGAGCATCCCTGAAAGGCTCAGTTGTTTAAAAGCAAGGTGGTGGAGATGGGGTGGGCAAGTCTCACCACTTTGTGAACAACTTTGAGTGCAAATAGTCCAATACACTGAAAGCCTGTGACCTTAGATCCCTCAGGCAGAACTGCATTAAAAAAACAACATCATTCTGTTAAAGATATCACCACATGGACTCAGAAAACCTCTGTCAGTTGACACAGGTCATCACTACATCTACGAGGTCAAGTTAAAGGAACACTACACCCAAACAACGATTTGGCCTCATTTTCTACACACCCTCATGCTGAACAACACTGTGGAGTAGTTTTGGAACATCTAGGATGCAGCCGGAGATCTGGGGGAATCCTCGCTGTCCACTGACATTGATATCATGACTTCGGTCAGAGCCCGAACAAACAGTGTCCTTAAAAGTCCACAAAAAGTCCACAAAAAGTCGTCAATATTCCTCCATACTGCTCGTGCGCTGTAATCCAAGTGTCCTGAGCAGGTAATGTCCACCATTCACTCGAAACGACATCATTTAGCACATGTTTATAGCCTAAACAGTACTACTCGGCATTTCTATGATACACTTACGGGTGCCTACGGGAGCCGCGGCTGACCAAACCAAACGAATGCGCGCACTGCAATAATTAGGAGCGTAGAACAAGAAAGAAAATGAGTAGAAAATGAGGCCAAATCGTTGTTTGGGTGTAGTGTTCCTTTAATTCTCCATGCAAAGACAAAGCCTTATATAAACAACACCCAGTTGATTGGATGGGATATTTTAATGGCATCAAATTGAGAATGAGTGAATATTTTTTTTAAATAAAATAAAAATGTGTCATTTTGAACATGAATTAGCATGTCTTTGCCTTGAATTCAATTGAGAATGGGCCAGACAGGACTTGCTAATCATTGTATTCTATTTTTGGGGACACAAAAGTGCCACCAACCAGCCGTTGTGCCCTTGTAAGCGTCAGTGAAATGTGCTATAAAACTGAGGTTGTGGGCACTGAAAAACAGAAAATTAGGTTATTGTAAAAAGACATCCCATTTACAGTTGTACTGCTAGATTTTAATTATTTAACCAAACCAAGGATGACAGTCTTTTCTAGTTTTGATTATAGACACAAACAGTGCAGGTGATAAATGCTAAATGAAAAAGTGAAGGTAATCAAAATGCATTTAAGTTACTGACTGTATCGAGGTCTTTACCTAGTTGCAGGTTAATGCAGACAGACTGAAATACTCTCTGCACAGTAAAGGAAATATTTATATTACATTAGCTGCAGACACATGCCCCATCTCTTTTGAAACAACTTGATGTAACAAGATTCATTGAGCAGTTTATAACTTCAACTGTGGACGTCCCACATCACTACAGTCCAGTCCAGGTCTGTCTCTTCTGCATGAATGGCAGGTTAATTATATCTCCAGCAGACATGACCACAAACTCTACAGTGAGGAGATATTAACAGAAACATGCTCAAAAGCATACATAACAGCTGAGTTTCACTTTTCTAATGCCCTAGACCAGGCATCACCAAATTTTTTGTCTGGTTCTGTACAAACCCGTGACCAATCTCAAGTAAACTCACAAGAATAGATTTTAACAGTATTTTTTTCAACAGTCACGGACATACAGCAGGCACTGCTACTGTGGTCTGATCACAAGCCTGTCATGTCATGGGTGTGTATAAATGTTTATTCTGTATGCTTTCTGAAGCTTATAAGGTTGCTCACTAAAACACTACAGATTTCTGAGCATGTATTCCTCCAACCACTGCTGCCGTCATGTGGAATGACCGACCTGTGTGTGGGAAATACTGATGAGTCCCGTGGAGAGTTTTTTTTCACTGTAGTGGCGCTGCACTCTCCACGGGGCTGATCCTGTTCTTTTTCTAATTGTTTACAAATTGAGTTGATCATCTGTTGTGTTATTTTCATTGTTGTAGTTCTACAGTTTTTAGCACAGGTTTGTTTAAGTCTTTCACATTTTCCAAGGTCTAGGAGCCTTGTTCTGTTTAATTATTTATTATGTGAGTGTGGGTTTGCAATAGATGCAATACGTGTTTATGTGTGAGTAGGAGTGAGTGTGAGAAGGAAAGAGAGGAAAAGAATGAAAGACAGGGAGAGAGAGAGTTAAGGACAGCAGAGAGAGTGAAATCTGGAACCTGCACAAATATAATATTTAAATTGCTATCACTTTCTTTTTACATTATATTTGCAACAATACAGTGTAAAAGCAATTACAGATGATTGTACCTTTGAGTGTAAATGTCTTGTATTATGAAGATGTTGACTTTTTGTACTGGAAGTGTAGGGCTTCAGGTTTTTTAGGTTTGACCCATCATTTAAGAAAACAGAAGAGGAAAAGTTTTTTAATCCTTAGGCTTATTCCTAAAAAGAGCGACCTATTATCTATTGCTTTCTGAAGAAGTTGGCTTTTTCACTTGAAGTGTAGGCTTTCAACTCTTCAGGCTGGAACCTCTTTAATTTAAGAGAAAGAGGATTATTTGGCTCTGTTCACACTTTTTTATTTCTTTTATTTAAAGGTTTTTGGGTTTTTTAGACATGAAACAAAGGCCTGGGACTTTACTCAGTAAAACATATTCTTCATGAAAATTGCGATGAATATTGTTGAAACCATGAAAATGTGAACATAGAAGAAGAAGACACAAACTGGACTGCGGTTCGGACCTTTAACGTGAGAAAATTGTATTACCTGGACCTCAGTGACTTTTAATTGAATACCCCTGCCCTACTCAATCCTAAAATGTTAAGGAAGTAGATATTACACCTCCTTACACTATGCTGGAGGTTTTCTTGGACCTCTTAGATCAGAATCCCTCCACCGTCCAGGTCACCACCGCCCTCGCATCACATCCACGACACCTGCGATGAAAGAGATGCCCACATAAAATACCACCGACCTCTGAAAGGCTTCATTTCAGTTTGACAAAAACACAAAAAGACAGCAGCCGCTTGTTTCTCTTCCTTCTCCTGGATGAGTTTTGCCGGTGGCTGTTTTGAACTTGACCATCAGACTCTGGAAAAGTCTTTGATGGAATGACACATGAGACAAGCTGCTGGCTCCATCCAGGTATATTTAGCTTCAGTGTGAGCTTAAATAACAAAAAAAGAGAAGCTTAAACCACCTGAGGTTGGAGAATTTTCACTACTTTGAGAAATAAGTCTTAAATAAAAGAAAAACAGCACTCAGCGTGGAGACTTCAGCCGCTCAAAGCACCTCAAACAGCAACTCGGGAAGGCACTCAGGAGAGAAATGAAAAGGTTTTATGAGTAATGGATTGTGACATCTTACAGATCAATACAAAAACATCAAACAGTACACTCCTACACAACAAACATGTGTCATCATGGATTATAAAACAGCATTAAAGGGTTTTCGAAGTGAGGGTTTGAGAGACCAGTGGCATTAGTTGTACACTAGATGGTACACGGCTTAACATGGTGCAACTGAAAGCCTCGTAGTCAACTAACATATTAGCTACCCAAAAACATATGTTAACTCAACAATCTAAACTGTGAGATTCTTTACAGTGCTTAACGTTCCCTCCACAAAGCTCCTGTGTCTAGAACTACTGCATGTCGAGTCATGGAGTTATCAGCCAGTCAGGTTACAGGGGAAACAACAACAACTCAATTCACGTAAACTGGACTAAAAGTTAGCGCTTTTGAGCTGCTGGTGGAAGGATACATAGCCTTTGGTTGCATCCCAAAGTAGTTCTAAACACACAGGCTCTCTCGCAAAACAGTTCAACACTGTAAATAGTCTTACTGTAGTGTGTTGTCGAGCCAACATCATTTTTTTGGGTAGTTTTACCAGTAAGTTGGTAAATTAAAAGGCTCTCTGTGGCACCATACAGGCTACCACCTGGCCCTGGTTGGGCCCCCCAGGGACAAAGCTCACATGTTTCATTATTGGCACTCATGTTTACTTGTGCCCTGGGCCTCTAGCAACCCCACTTCAAAAACCCGAGCTAACCTATTAAAGCTGGGGTTGTTAATCTGATTTAGATACACTTTTTGTAATACTGGTTAAAATGATCTTTATGACCTGATAGCAATCAATTCATAATGTGTTCTTAAAATAGACCGAAAATTATCCGCTATCTACAGCAGGAATAAAACGGGGAAAACACCAACCAATCACATCTTTGAAGCCCATATTATAAACCCAATCAAATCCTGTCACCTTTCTGCCCGCCTCCTGCACGTACATTTTGCCGGCGTGCACAGACTCTGATTTAGTGTGTGTAGCCAAGCTGAGAGGGATCCAAGTCTACTGAAGGCTGCTTACCTGTCAAGTTTTGGCTTTGGAATGAAAAGTTTTAAAAACGTTTTGGTGTCTGTCTCTGTGTAAACAGGAATCGCCGTTTTCAGGGAAAATGGAGATGCACATACTCTTCTAGATAAAGATAGTGCATGCACCTAGGAACAACAACAACAACTATGGCTGACTACCGAGCAACATGTGCTGCTAACTGTGCTCTGTTTGTTATTGCTTCTCCAATAAAATGTGTATTTGTTGCCCAATGCTCTGACCAGCAGAGTCGCAGTTGTTATATTTGCCAACAAGCCTACATTGCCAACTACTGGTCAGTCATGCATGCTATCATGGCTTTAGTCGTTCTTGCGGATCCATGTGAACGTACAGTCCTGATCAAAATCTTAAGACCAGTTGAAAAATTGCTAGAATATGCATTTTGCTCGTTTGGAGCTTAATGAGGTTCTATATAGAGCTACAATATGCAAAAGCAAGAGAGTGTGACAAAAAGCACTTTGAAAAAGTAATTTATTGAAACAACAAGTAAACTGAAATAGGCTGTTTATCAGCTGATCAAAAGTTTAAGACCATAGGCTATTAAAGCCAAAATCTGCTCAAAATGTTCATTTTCTGTCAGGCATTCAAACGGTCATGCCCTCCTGATGGCTAAAGCTAAGAAGCTTTCTCTTCTTGAACGCGGTCGGATCGTCGAGCTGCATAAGCAAGGCCTCTTGCAGCGTGCCATTGCTGCTGAGGTTGGACGCAGTAAGACAGTCATTCTAAATGTTATGAAAGATCCTGAGCATTATGGAACAAAAAAGTCAAGTGGCAGACCCAAAAATATTTCACCTGCACTGAGCCGGAGGATCCAATTGGCTGTCCGTCAAGACACAGGGCGGTCCTCGACCCAAATTAAGGCCCTTACTGGTGCCGACTGCAGCGCAGTAACTATCAGACGGCATCTGTGGGGAAAAGGTTTCAAAAACAAAAAACAATTTCAAAGACCTCGTCTCCTTCAACGCCACAAAACTGCCCGTTTAGACTTTGCCAGGGAGCATCAAGCATGGGACATTGAAAGGTGGAAAAAAGTTTAATTCTCCTGATGAGAAAAAATGTTACCTTGACGGTCCAGATGGCTTCAACGTTACTGGCATGACAAGGAGATCCCACCTGAGATGTTTTCTACCCGGCACAGTGGAGGGGGGTCCATCATGATCTGGGTGCCTTTTCATTCAGTGGAACACTGGAGCTTCAGGTGGTGCAGGGTCGTCAAACGGCGGCTGGTTACGTGCAGATGTTGCAGCGGGCATCCCTCGTGACTGAAGGCCCTCGTCTGTGTGGTAACAGCTGGGTTTTCAACAGGACAACGCTGCAGTTCACAATGCTCGCTTGACCAAGGACTTCTTCAGGGAGAATAACATCACTCTTTTGGACCATCCCACATGTTCCCCTGATTTAAATCCCATAGAGAACATTTGGGGATGGATGGCAAGGGAAGTTTATAAAAATGGCCATCAGTTCCAGACAGTTGATGCCCTTCATGGAGCCATCTTCACCACTTGGATCAATGTTCCCAAAAGCTTCCTGGAAACACTCTCATCAAGCACGCCCAAACAATTGTTTGAAGTGATTAACAAGAATGGTGGAGCTACTCATTACTGAGTCCTACTGAGAAAAAAATTTTGTTCTGGTTTGGAGTGGGGTTTTTTGGGGTTTTTTTTGAGCAATCGTCTTAAACTTTTGATCTGCTGATAAACAGCCCATTTCAGTTTACTTGTTGTTGCTAAGTGCTTTTTGTCACACTCCCCCTTCTTGCTTTTGTATATTGTAGCTCCATTTAAAACCTCATTAAGGTCCAAATGTGCAAAATGCATATTCTAGCAATTTTTCAACTGGTCTTGGATTTTGATCAGGTCTGGATATCGTTATGACACCGTCTCTGAGTGAATGTGGAGCACTTTTGAAAATGCAAAGTGACAAACCTTTCTGTTTTCAGTAGCAATGTTGTCGTGTCAATGAGCCCAAAGATTAATCATCTGAGTGTGGAGTGTTTGTTGTAGATTATGACAGAAGAAAAACCCTAATATGAATAAAATCTAACTATTCAGAATTTATCTGTTGGTTTATTTAAATGTGTTATTTCTCGACTCGTCCCTATCTGGAGTTTAAAACCCCTCTAAAAGTGGATTATAATTAATGTGCTGGTGGAAAGTCTGACCAGCCCTGTTTCCTCCTAAAGTCCTCTTTGCTCTGCCGTCTTAAAGCCATTAGCTCTGAGTAATTATTTGTGTTACTGACTTGGGCTATGTGCCCTTTTTCCCCCTGGATGTTTCATCAGAGTGATACTCGCTTCTGGCATTTCTTTTCTTAAGTCAAATGTGTTCAAGATCAAGCAGGCGTCTTCTGAAGTGGATTATGAGCTGAAAGATGAAGACTTTTTCCTGTTTAAATAAAGAAGGAACTTTTTTTACATCAGGGATTAATGCTTTTTATCTCCCATCCTATATGTACCAGTGCCGCTCTAACTTTGTTAAACGGTAATCCTTTGTGGCTGGAGGATCTGACCAAGTGGGATATCTTGGTATTTTCAGACTGAACAGTGAATAAGGAAAAACTCTGTCCTCCATACAGATGCACATTAATGTGTCTTTTCTCCTCCTTTAATGGTGTCTTTTTTTCTTGATAAAGTGCTCTGCGGCTCTGTGGAGCTTTGCTGCTCTCTCTCCTTCCTGAGAGAAATGTTATTTGTTTAGCTGAACCACAACACTTGGTCAATCAAATAACTGAGCTCCTGGAAAAATATTAAACTCAGAAAACAACAATGCTACAACAAAGCTACTGAAAAATGTAGTTAACATCTAACAATACCATCTGAACTGGAGCTTTAAGCTGAATTTCAGGAGCAGGACCACACCTCAACCATGCCTCTCCCTGTGTTCTCATAAATTCTAACCGACCATTTCCCTCTTTTGTTTCGCACACTCGTCACACCCCTCCCTCCCTCCCCTTTCTTAAAATTTCTTCCTTCCTTCTTTCCTCAGGGCCTCATAAAGGAGGTTCGTCGTCCCCGGTAAAAAGTTGTCAAATTCATCCTGTTGATGGTGTGGTCCTTACTCGTGAACTGATGTTACTGCCTATCTCTGCTGTGCTCAAATACCAGGTGTTACAACATGATAAAATGATAAGTTTTTCAGTGAGTGGGGTCAAAAGTGGACATTGTCCTCAATAAGTCCTGCTCAAATCTGACTTTGCATATCAAGCTGTGTGACGCTCTTTCACAAAATGTCTCTGTTTATTCACTCACCAAGTCAGGAGCTTCATCTGCAGCATCAGTAGTTCTCCTTTTAGCTTTGAGAAAAAGATTTTGCTAGAACTTTGCAGTAGTTCAGCTTCTCCCTGTTCCTGTTCCTGACATCATCCTTAAGTTTAATTGTGTAGAAACAGCTATTTTTTCAGGTCAGACAGATAATTTGACTAAAGTCCATAAAATGCCTGCAATTTCCATCTGTCTTTAAGCTGTCCTCTTAATCAACTCTCCACTTTTACAAAAGATGAAAGTGGAAAAGTCCTGACATACAGGCAAATAATTTACTTAATTACTGGGATGTTCATTTTGTGTTTCAAATTACACAGTGAAATGTATTTGTTCAAAAAAGTTCCAGATTGATTTGCCTCCCTCCATTTGTGGTCCCACTGGGGGACCGCAAATGGGGGGAGGCAAAGGCTTAAAAAAATAAGAATATAAGCCGTCTGTGAACTCATAGGCTTGCTTTGAGCAGTCAGAAGGGGCTGTGGTAACTTTGCAGTGCAGCTGGATCCACCTGACTCAATGTCTGCAATGAGGCAGATCTATTTTGCCAAGCTCCAATCTACAACAACTTTGCTCAGCTAAAGGTGGGAGCTATGAGCATGATGACAGCAGGAAGTGGCTGTTTGTGCAGAGATTAGCATAGATGCTAACAGTTTCAGTTGCAGTTTATCAGATCTGGACCAAATATTTTATATATTTAATTATACTATATTTATATTATTTATATATAATATATATTATTAAATTAAAAAACTAACAACACTGAAAGCATCCCTCTATTGAAAGGATATTTTAACTGCATTTCAGACATGTCTTGCCAATAGTTTGATCTATGAAATGGCTTTGGTTTTGCACTTTGCACCATGGCAGTAGTGCCTGCATACTGTATTAAATGATTGGTTGGTAAATTGGGGCGATGGTGTTGGATAGTGTGCTTGGTCAGTGATTGGGAAGTTGCAGGTTCAAGCCCAGCCCAGCTTGGGCAAGACACTTCACCCCAAGTTGCTCCCTCTGCTGTGTGTAATTGGGCCTGAAATGTGTTAGAGATACTGATGGATAACAAACATAGAAACTCTGAACTGTCAGTGAGTGAATGTGAGAGCAAATGGGTGTGAATGGGTAAGTGTGACCGGTGGTGTAAAATGGCTTTGAGTAGTCAAAGACTAGAAAAGGAAAAAAAAATGTGATTGACTGAACAATCGTCCAGTCCCCTGCTGGATTTGCTTTGAAAGGTTCTGTCCATTCTCAAACACTTGCTATGGGCTGTTTCCCAGATGGACTAGTGAAATATTTTAAATGGTCCATCTGGTGGGTCAGGTTAGGTCTTTAAAATGCTTTTTTTTATTTTTCATTTTGAAGTAATGTCATCCCTGTAAAGAGACAAAGAAAAACTGAAGAAATAAAACATACAGTTTTAAAACATCCAGGTCATGTTAATCCACTCTGTCATTTTGTTGCCTTTTTTCATTATCACTGAGTTTTAATTATCCTAAAAAATAGTTTTATACAGTAATGGTCTTCACAACCGTCTATTCATCATTTTAGGAATACTTAGAATAAGTTTGTAGTTTAATCTGACTAACAGATACTTGGTGTTGTGAAAGCCTCAGCTGATATAACAGATATTTTCTGATCCAACATCCCATTTTAAAACATATTGGTATATGTTACAAAATCGGAATATCCTCCTTTCATATTATATTTTGAGACATAAAGTGGTTAACCGTCTGCTCATGAGCTACTCAGATGCTTGGTAAAAAGCACGTCGATGCCAAGTAAGTGCGTCTGCCAGTAGAAAAATAACCACATTAGTTTCTTCTAATCTCTCCGCCCACCTCCTCCGTCTCTGTCTCCTCCACCACAGTCATTACGTCTCAATGATCCTCTCAGGCCAATTCTCCCCGTCTCTCTCCCTGCCAAAGAGCCTCTCTCTGAAACAGTAATTCTCATTAATTATCACTGCAGGCATGTTCCAGTGCCAGGGAGCCTCAGGTGGCGAAGCTCGGTCAACCCCCCACCGCTCCTCCAGGGGAGTGTGGATTCAGTGGAAGAGGATGGGGGTCGGGGATGTTAACCGCCATCGGAGCAGCAGAGGTTTGCTCTGATGGTGAGAGGGTGGAGCGACGGTTAAGTTCAAGTGATGATGAGGAAGAAGCCAGCATTTGATGTTTCCTACCGAGGGGTCTTACAGTGAATGGAAAAGTGCTGTTCCTGTTAGCATTTATACTAATGCCTGTCTGAGTAAACATATCCTGATGTCCCCTCGCTCATTGGCACCCACCTCTTTCTGGTTTGAAGGAAGCTGATTGGGCCGTGCCGCCTTTGGCTGCTTATAGCTGTTGTAGCTTGGATCCTTGTAACCACAGACATTGAATCAGGCAGGTCTTTCTGAACTGCAAGGTTCAGTTCAATCAATCAATCAAACTTTATTTGCAGAGCACTTTTCATACAAGCTTTGGTAGCACAAAGTGCTGCACATAAGAAATTAAATAAAATAACAATAAATGACATGAAAAGTAGAAAGTTGCATACAAATGAAAATAAAACACCCCGTCCAACCTCACAATCCACATACAACACACACACACAAAATTAATCAAACGCACAAAGACATAAAAAGGAAATTCTAAAACAGAATTAAAGAACTGAGGAAACGCTATCATTAACTAAAAGTGAGGAAACACAGGAGCTAAAACTTAAATTATCAATAAAAATCATAAGAAATTTGATTAAAAAAATACTATAGGGAATGGAAGGTAAATAAATAAATTAATCAATATAATAACATTTAAATAAATTACATGGTAAAATTAGACAATCCAAAACCAGATGTGTCATAAAAGCAGCTAAAAGTAGGATGGTAAAAAAAAAAGCAGTACACAGAGAATCAAATTCCAAATAATAAATCTGAACTAGAATGTAGAAATAAAACAGATTAAGAGGATTAAAAAAATAAATAAAAAGGTAATAAGAAACAGTAGTGACTATAATCAGCTAAAAGCTAGACTAAAAAGGTAGGTCTTGAGTTTGCATTAAAAAAAAATGAACAGTAGGGGCTCTAATTTCGTAGACCAGGTGCAGAGGCGGCGCACCTGCTCTGCGCCACCTCTGTGCCTCGCTGGGAGGGTGTGTCAAGCGCACTTTGCAAGTTTCCTGCAGTGGGAAGAGAGGCGCACTGCAGTTGTAGAGAGGCGTAGAGAGGCGCATCCACGCCTCCGTCCCTGCCCCCCGCGCAATTACCAGAGAGGGAGGAGAAAAGGCGTGAGTGGGTTTAACACAGCTGCGTGTTGTCTTCACCAATCAAATGACCGCCTCTCCTTGCCTTTAAATGCGCTGCAGCCGAGGCGCAGCGTCTGATTGGTCTGACTGATCCCCGGTAGCGGAGACGGTCAGAGACACTGTCCCTTCAGCAACTGAGAGAACGGACTGGCCATCGGGGCGCGCATTGGAACTCAGCACGTACATGGGGATTGTGCTCCTGTATGAACACAAAAAGTTTTGCGAACATTACTTAATATTTCATGTTATATGAATTATTGAATGTCATCAGTGAGAGTTCTCTTGTATAACCGTCAGTGTTTTTTTTTTTTGTTACGTCAGACTGGATCAGACACCATATTATCCTGAAAATTCAGTGAATCAGTTAAGAAATAGCAGCAATATGGTTTTTAAAAACTCCACTCCATGATGACTGATGGAATTTTTTGAAATTTGGGGATTTTTTTTGCATCTAGACAAATATCTGCGTCACCACTAAACTCTAACCATGTCTAAGTTGTGCCATTACCAACATCTCCGGAGAAAATCAACAAAATCTGTCCAGTAGTTTTTGTGTAATCTTGCAACCAAACAAACAAATAAATAGACAAAAAACACAAAAAGACAAACTAGAAAGCAATATGAGAGTGCAACCATCTGCCAAGGTAGCTCACACATTGCTGTTACATCTATAAGCAATAGCTCCATGATAAAGTTACCATCATAATGATTTATTGACCCTGAAAACCCACACCTAGCACTCAGAATCATGTTGATATTATTATAAGTCTGACAGGTAACAACCAGGGCCTGTTCTTGCTCAATAAAAATGATCTTTTGTTAATATATTTATCAGGATCACCACCAAAATCTAATAATTTCTAAGTTTATGAAAGCCATTACCAACATCTCCTGAAAATTTCTGCAAAATCTGCAGAGTACCTTTTGTGCTATCTTGCTAACAAGCAAACCAACAAACAAACAGGACCCAAAACAACCAGGGCCTGTTAAACAAGCAATAGTTGGTTGACTAACAGTTACTCACATGGTTTATGTTCCAGATTGCAAGTGGAGTCACCTGCTGGAGAAATGCCCCAGCTTATGTGGTGAAGACTCTTTGGATTAAACTTTCATCACAGGTTAGAAAAAGGCAGAATTACCCTTTAGTTTACCTGTCATCAAAATTTGTGGAAATTCTGTTCTTAAAGGAAAAGTTCGGTTTTTGCAGCTTTCACATTGTTTATAGAATGAAGCAGAACAATATGCTCACCCAGAAGGCTTTCCTGATCCAAACAGTGCTTCAGGAGATATTTAGATCCAAAATCGAGCAGCGGACATCCGTATAATGGTAGCACACGGGGCATACAGCGTCGCTCCAGACATGTTGTGTGGCTGTGCTGACCTCTGAACTGAAGAAGAACGCTTGCCTCCGCGCATGCGCAGTACTCTGGAGAGCCGTTCTTCTCTTTGCCTGTGTGTAAGGACACCCATCACATTCAAAGTTCTCCTCCACAACATCTTCATCCGATAGATATTCGTCCATTTTGCACAAAACTGGAAGAAGAAAGTCGTTGTGTAGCCGGCGGTCGCCGCTGAAACAATGAGCCGCACTGCGCTGGCGCGGAGCAAGCATTCTTCTTCTTCAGTCCAGAGGTCAGCACAGTCACAAAAACATGTCTGGAGCGACACAGACTGTAATGGAGGAGTAGCCCGAACGGACCATGATGAAATATTGGTGAAACTAATGAGTTTTTGGATGATTAATGCAGTTTTGGCAGCGGCGCTATACATGCCCCGTGTGCTACCATTATACAGATGTCCGCTGCTCGATTTTGGATCTAAATATCTCCTGAAGCACTGTTTGGATCAGGAAAGCCTTCTGGGTGAGTATATTGTTCTACTTCATTCTATAAACAATGTGAAAGCTGTAGAAACCGAACTTATCCTTTAAGTAAGAATATTGTTCCTCGTCATTCTGCAATCATGCATTTTAAACTTGTGGAAACGTCCTGGAGTCCTGTAAACTCTTCAATTCAGCCTTCCTGAGTCCCTCTACAGGGATCATGTCACAGTAAAGGATGGAGACGACGCATACTACGAGGATCAGACAAACTCTTACTCCAGACAAAGAAGAAGATAACAGGAGGAGGGAAAACAGCCTCAGAGGATTAGAAAAGTATAAGCTCTCCTGGGAAGATGATGAAACCTCAGGATAATAGAAGAATCCAATCTGCATCAGCAGCTTCGTAATCCGTCACCTTTTGGCCCCTGTGCTGCTCGGAGGAGACGCGTTTCCTCACGGCGGGTACAAAATCACAATCCCTGAATACAGGATGTGCCTGAAAGGACACCGCGTGTTATGAACAGATGAAAAAGCATTTTCTGTAACAACGGGGTTTTTATCACGTCTGTTATCAGGTACCACACACGGTGCTTTCAGTCATATGGAGGCCCAAAGGCAAAGATCAGTGCAATCCTTTCTGAGGTCACAGAGATCTTCCTACCAGAATGTGCATGATTAAAGACATGTTGTTGGAACAAACCAGAACTTGATGATTATCAGTCATATTTTTAACAAAAAAAGAGAGTAGGCATTGTCTGATTGGACATTCATGTTGATAATGTTTAGACAAGTGGGTAACACGACCAAGGAGTGAGGGCTCTGCCAAGAAAAATCTCACTTGTTGTGCCTTTTTTGTAGAATTTCCACTATTTTTTTTTCTCCTTTTTCCAATGACATTACACTTTGTAACAAGTTTAGAGGACAAAATAACAGATTAGGAGTTGTTC
This sequence comes from Scarus forsteni, assembly GCA_036419115.1. Classification (NCBI taxonomy): domain Eukaryota; kingdom Metazoa; phylum Chordata; class Actinopteri; order Labriformes; family Labridae; genus Scarus; species Scarus forsteni. The sequence goes on from JAZDUH010000425.1 coordinate 6,512,210, forward strand.
TGGCAGGGACATCACAGAGCTAAAACTATAAGAATCCTCTCGCGGTGGAATGAGCAACACACCTGAATGTACGGTTACGTGATGCTTTCTAATTGTTTAAATCTGAATTTGAATTAATTATTCAGAATTAATAATTTGGAGTCAAAGTTTTCTCCTTTGTGTTTACATTGAAATAGTAATTCTGAATAGAGGTTTACATGGAAAACACGTTTATTCGCCTTTATTCAAGGCTTGGGGTTTGGGAATGGTTCTGATTGGACAGAGGGCGGACGTGATATAGTGACGTATTTTAGAGGATGACATTTTTCGGGAATTTCTGTGGGTCATATGATTCCCGCTGGAATCCCACGAGATGGGAGTCATTTTTTAATTAATCCTGTGATCAGGACGGGATGGGAAATAAAGCAATGGCAGCGGGCAGGAGCAGGAACACAATAATAGATGATCATTTTCAGCCGTGTTTAACAACCAGATGAACAGATGCGTCCATTTTTGTAGTCATCTCTCAGTGAAAGCCAACACTCTTGACTGCGCTAGCAACACAAAAAAACTACAAAAGTGGTTTCACTCCCTGTCCCCACCGGAAGTGAAAAGCAACTCCGAGCGGCTGCTGGAAACACACATCACAAAACAAAACAACATCGAGGGAGAAGACGACACTTTAAAAAGAGAGTTGTTTACACCGACCAAATGTCAGGCATGTAAAACTTAACCTTTTATATGCACTGAACTTTTACCAAAAATAAAAAATGAAACATTTTTTCAACATGTTTGGCTTTATTCAAACGGGAACAGAACAGGAGTGGGAGTAATTTTGAGTGGGACCGGGATGGGAGTGGGAGTCATTCTACGGGAATGGGACAGGACAGGATGATTTTTTTTACTCTGGCCCGGGATTGGGACGGGACGTGATTTTTTTCTCTGGGAGTGGGACGGGACAGGAGTGAAAATCTGCTCCCGTGTCATGCCCTAACGTATTTACGTATTTACCTCTACAAGAAGAAAAACTCCAATTCACATCTCCAGTGTCATTAGGGAAACACCGCCCAACTTGGACGCTACAGCTTTAAAAAAGACCACATAATAATGCTTACGTCCATCCACTCTTTCATTATTTCCAAATCTTATAATTGTCCTGACTCAAGTCCAACGCTTGCTTGGGCAGCCTTCCTGTTCCCGTCAGTGTACCGTGCCTCATCGCAACAGGACGAAGGAAGAGCACGCGCAGAACAGCCGGAATAAATTTTAACTAATGTATACATGATTGAGGAATTATTTAATCTGGATTTAAAATCAGAATTAACCAGCCACTTACTTCGGAATCCAATTTAATTCAGAATTACCATTTTCCTTTGGTATTACCTGCTAACATGGTATTTTTTTAATCTTTTTAAAGAGGATTTAAGTTTAATTTGAAATAACAGGGGAATTAAAGTTCTCATGTAAACGTGATAACTATTCTTTTTCCCTCAAAGTCAATGGTTCCTCAGTGAAGCAAGGGAGAGGAACCAGATTTCTTGTGGTGTGGTCTTTCTGTGATGCGACTAGTCTCACTGAACTTAGTCCTTAGTTTGGAAATAGCATCAAGGCTGACACCAATAAATTCTGCCACTCTGTGTACTGGAACACCACCTGGTTCAGGGGATGTTGGAAAGTTTTGGGGTACAACCTATACATCTATGTTGCTTTTCTTTAACACAGGCACAGTCCAAGTTGTACAAATCAACTCATTAAAGGTGAATAATCAGGTTTTCCAAATGTATTGAATAAATGACCAATTTTGTACTATTCAAAAGATAAATAATTTGCAATATTTTTGTTTTTGAAAGATTCTGCCAATTCCCAAACACGGTCTATGGGCTGTTACCCAGATGGACTAGTAAAATACAGTGGAGCTTAAAGCAAAATTTCAGGAGTAGGATCACACCTCAACCACGGCCCTTCCTGTGTTCCTATAAATTCTAACTGCCCATTTCCCCGCTTTTTCTCGCTCACTCAACACACCCCTCCATTCCACCCCTTGCTTTAAACTTCTTCCTCCCTTCTTTCCTCAGGACCTTATAAAGGGGGTTCTTCATGCCCTGGTGCTGTGGGGAATTCCCCAAGAAGTTTTCCCAAACCGTTATCCACCTCACATAATTGCTACGTTGCTTGTTATCCAGTGTACGCAATAAATAGTTATTAAAATCATCCTGTTGATGGTGTGGATCTTACTCATGAATTCCATGAAGAAAATGTTTAACAGTCCATTTGATGTGTCAGGTTAGGGTTGAAGCTCTTTTTCGAAATATAGTTTGAAATAATGTCATTAAAAAACTTGTAAGTAGCTGATTTGTGTTGTTTTTAGACAATCAGGTCATATCAATTCACTCTGCCATTTGGTTTCCTGCCCTGCAGTCTAATCTAATGGCCCTTTTCCACTAGCATGCCTTGGCCCTACTCTACTCGCCCTACTCGATTTGCAGCGTGTTTCCACTGGCCTGTTAACTCCTAAAACAAGCTAGTTTTAGTACCTACTCCGCTCTGGTTCTAAGCGAGCTAAGTCGATACTGAAAGATGATGTCACTGACTGCCGGCTACTGATTGGTCAGACAATGCCGTCATCGATGAGTCATGAGCGTGACGACCTAGCATGCTAGCGGTAGCTACCATTAGCTTACCCTCATAAGTCTTTTTTTTGCAGCTCAATTGCTCTCGTCCTCGGCTTCATTCTGTTGTATAGCTTCCAAAACTCTCCTGTGCTTCTCAAGGGGTGTTTCTTTGTGCCACCTGCAGCCTTCTTCTGCTTTCCTTTTTCACTCGGTTTGAGACAAAAAAACACAGATTGTTGTGTCGAGCTCAAAAGGTCGTCACCGCAGTGCCGCTCAGCTGTTTGTTAGCGACACTGCATGCCGTTGGGCAGGCGACTGGGCTAATGGAAAAGCAGCACAAGGCAAGTAGAGTAGAGCCGGGTAGAGTCGAGTAGAGTAGAGTAGGGCTAATGGAAAAGGGCCATTAGTTTTTCTTAATTGTACATTTTTTTTAAGCAATTGGTTAGATGGCATAATGTGAGAAAACTCTCTCCAGATGCATTTGCTTGACCAAATATTCCAAACTTATTTGTGCAAATTAGACCGAGTCACTGTGTGATGAGGTCTGGAATCCAGTCCTCATCAAGTGACGATCTATTATTTATTTTAATTTCATCTTGAGTTGAAGGCAACAAAATTTTTCGACCATTAGTCTGGTAACTGTATCCAGCAAAAATTAGGGCACGTCCATTATTAATAGAGCTCTGCAGTTATTTGTGTGTTATATAACATCTGAGCTGTACGAAAAAATGCTAACGTTTTTATTGTGCTGGTCTTTTGGATGGTTTATTATTGGATCGTGGAAGATTTTTGATGCATTATGAGACAGTTCAGTGCAACCAGTGTGCAACAGTGATATAGTTTGAGAGCACCAGACCTAAACAATTCCCTACCTTTTCTTCAAGGTAACTCTGCATATAACCGTGGTATGCTGACGTTTTTAATCAGGTTTTCTGCATGCCTGACCCAAATACTTTACTCGAGACACAAGTTCTGGTCTAGCTGTAAAACTGGATCCACTCTGAGCTCTTGGCACGAGCTGCACAGTCGCCATTTCCCACAAATCACCTCCAGCCACAGAGGGGAAATATTCTATCCAGTGAAATGAGACGTACAAATCTAAATCCAGCAGTCCAGCTGATATGCAGCCGTGGATAATTATTCAGTTATGCATATTAGAGGCACAAAAATTGATGGCTTGGGGCAGACAATCTCTTCTTGTAGCCATGATAAGCAGCAGCAAACCATCAGCACATGGATATAAGTTAAGGTGGCAAAATGTGCAGCAGCAAACAGTGTAACAGTGGTTCAGCGGCTTAGATGTAATTATGATATGAAGAATAGCACGAGAGCTGTCAGAGCGTCTCACCCATATGAGCTGGACTGTTTTTAATGCTTTGAATGAATGAATGCAAGGTGCAGGAAGGAAATAAGAATGAGGATGTCTTATATGAGACCAGCAGCATGTTTTGAAATGCAAATCTGACTGAGAAATCATTTTTATGAGTGTGTTGTGTGCAAAGCATCCATTTCTACATCCTCGCAGCCAACATATATAAATTATATTTTCACTGCGTGTAAAGTGGCTTCTGCTCTGAGCCAATAGAAATCCCACAAACAATGACAGCATATGTAGAAATCTGCTGCTCATACACTTCCATAACTCTTCAAATCCTCACTTATCAGATTCCAGCGGCACAAAGGCACCACATCTCAACAACAAGTGAAAGAAAAATGAGAGCGCAAATTAAAATAATGCATATGAATGGATGGACAGCAGCATTATTAAGCACATAATGAGGCAGAGGACACATAGACATTAACCATAAAACATCTGAGGGACCCAAAGACATAGCTAGCCATCTCTGCAAGTGTCTAAATGATGAATTTGTCCACTTTTAATTTTTGTAACAGCAAAAGCAGCAAACACACTTAACTTAATGAAGCGCTGATTTATCATGTGTATCCATGCATGCGGTGATAGATCGTGATTAATCAAAATGGCCTTTTGTCGTTAACATTCACCGGGTGACAATTCATTCAAACAAGACCACAAAGTCTTAGAAAACATTTAGGCAAGCTGGAGACAGCAGATTTACTGTCATCATGTTGACAGCAGACTCTAATTAAGACATTCAGGCCCAAGAATTACTGCAAACAGGACAAGAGGGGAAATATGATGGATGATCAGTGGGTGGAAATACTGAAAGGATAACAAAGGTGAATGGAAATGTGGATGTACTAATGGATGATGGGATGAGTAAATGGACAAATTGATGGATGGATAAAAAGATGTATGAATAACTAAATGGATGAATTGATGTATATTAGGAAATGTGGTCGAATAGACTGACGGATGGATGTATGGATGGATCAGTCGGTAGAAAATGGATGAATGCAATAATGATTTCAAATAGATAAAATGGATGGTTAGTGATAGATGGTCAGTTGAATGGATTATTGAGCTGAAAGTGGGTGGATGGACGTTAAAATAAACGGATGGATCATACGGTTTAATGTGAATGGATGGATTGGGATGGAAAAATAGATTAATCAAGAACGACAGAATGGATGGATGTGTGGATAAATAGATACATGGTGGATGGCTGGATTATTGAAATAATGGATGTTCAGATGGTTGGATGGATTATTGGGTCAAATGTGGATGGATGGATGAATAGATGTATACCTGGATACATCAATGAATGGAGGGATGACAGAAATCTGGTCAGATGGATGGATTATTGAACTGAATTGAACTGAATTGATTTTTATTTCGGTCATGTCAGCACACTTATACAACATCTCACAATGAGTGATGAGTTACTGAGTTATCAATAGATGGATGGATGGATGGATGATTAAGAAAACAATGAATGGGTGAAAAGATATATGGTCAAGGGGATGGATGGTTGGATTATTGCATTTAGAGGGAAAGGATGGATTGACTAATGGATTGAAAGTGGATGGATGGATGGAAGATGGATGGACACATGATTGAAATTTGATAGATGGATTGTTGAAAATAAAAAAAATCATTATTTTTTAACATTCATTGAAAGATAAAGTTTGGATGCCGCCTTAATAGATAAATGCATGGATGATGGATGCTGGGTTTGAAATGGATGGATAGTTGGATTAATAGACGGATGGAAGGATAGATGGTCGGATGATTAAAAGGAGTAAATGTAATGATCAATGGATGAAACATGGAGGAATAGGTTTTTTGCCACTACGGCTAAAGGCTAACAAGGGCAAACAACAGTTAACGGCCGTTAGCACCTAACCACAGTTAACCGTTTGCCCTTGTAAGCTCTTAGCTGTAGCGGCTAAAGGTTAGCTTTTAGCCGCTACATATGCTACTTTATAGCAGTGCTGCTTGATATGGATTGGCCTGTGGTGAGTGTGATGAGCCAAACAATCGTCCAATCATAAAATGGTGTTGTTTTTGAAGGTTCTACCCCTGAAAACATTTTCACAGGGCTCCTCCCCGGATGGATTAGTGAAATATTTCCAATATGGAACTGTCCATCTGGCATGTCAGGTTAGATGGATGGACTAGTGGGCCAAAACTAGATGAATAGAAGTAGATGGGCAAACAGGTTAAAAATGGATGGACTGGTTAAAAAATAAGGAGGTATTGATGGTGGATCAATTGATGGATGATGGATAGTTGGATTAATAGATGGATGAAAGGATAGATGGTCAGATGGATGGATGAATAGTTTGATAATGGCGAAGTTAATGGATGGATGGCTTACACCCCAAATCCCTTAAACATCAGCAGCAGAAATAACGTTACTGTTTTCATTGCATTTCCTCTGGCTTAGCTTTTTTTTTATGGATTTATCCTTCTAAATAGTCAATTACATCTGTGAACTAAATTTCTAAAAGACTCCATGGCATAAATTGGCTAAATTTGCTCATAGGCTTCTAATGGGACACACTACATTGGATTTCCAAACTGAAACTCAGCATATTGAATACTCTTTCTGTGATTGCACCTCTTAAACATGCAGTTTGTCAGCAGAGCTTTGAAACAGAAAATTGTAAAAATGTGTACAATGATTCTCTTGGAGCTTAGCTGCCTCTTCTTTCTTGTCTCTCCTCCAGTGCGGCCTCACTTGTTTACATCTGCGCATCCTCTTCCCTCTTCCCTTAGGCCCCATAATGCATCTCTGAGGAGCTTTTCCCACCTGCCATTCCCCACCTGTCCACCAGATACCCTCAGGACTTGTACTGCCAGACTGCATGTACCTGCTGACACACCTGCATTTCATTATCTCATCTGTGCTTAAATGGGCCTGTGGCATCTAGCTAAGCGCACAGCTTTATTACTCCAGTGGCTTTGATGAAATATTTAAATACAATGCACAGTATCAGTCTGTTAAATGATCAAATTGCCACATTTTTATCTCAATCATTTCACAGGAGTTAAAACTGCCTGAAGACCTCAACAAAAGCCTCAACCAGCCATTTTTCATCTTATATTTCTTTTCTGTCTTCATTCCCAGCCTCTCTGACATGAGCCTGCGTGTGTGTTCTCTTGAAGACGTTCTCTTTCTGTCTCGACCTCTTCAGTTTGCTGGTCTTTGTGTTCCAGCTCTGCCATTAAAATCCCGTCTGCCTGGTTGTCTGCATCACGCACACCCCTGTGACATCGATACATCCTGGGTCTGAGGCGAGCGTTACGATAAGGCCTTGCAGCAGCTACACGAGTGCGTTGCAAACGTGATTATTCTGCCCTGTTTCTGCACAAAGCCGTCCCAGAATGATACGATTGTGGCACCGTGCAGGGTAGTTTTGCTTATGAATGCTACATGAGCAACAGCTGCACGATTTGCAAATTCAGCTTTGCAAGAGGAAGCGGAGCATTCAGAGATCTGTATAGAGCTGCTTTTCCTCTACAGAGGCCGATTTGATTGAATGAATCTTTGCAACAATTTGTTTTTCTTGCACACAGACAGGGTATGATAATTCATGCATTTATAGTTTAGAATTTTCAAGAAAAAAATCTGCTGTGAAGCTGGAAATGTGTATCGATTTCCAGGTTCAAATCCCCTTTAATACTGCCTGGTCCTTTTGTTCCACTCTTTCTTTTATGAGGAGTCAGTGGTGCCGTGGTCTCACGTCAAGAAGCCAACCAGGTTTAGTCTGATGTTTAAAGATTGAAGCCCCAGTAATTCCAATAAAGTTGGGACACTGTTAAAATTAAAGAAAACTTAAAGCAGTGCAACAGAAGATCCCCGCTTGACCGGAGAGAGAACTCAACTACCCATGAGCTCTGGCGCGCGCGTACTGTCGTAAGGATACAGATCTGCTGGTCGCGTGTGTTTGTTTTGTAGGCGAATCACAGAAGCCAGGACTTCGCTCAAAAGTATTCTTCTGTCTTCAGCGGCTGTTTGTATGGATAGCGACAAGGTAATGTATTTATTTTTGACTAAAAGACGATGTTAAAAATCGCTAAGTTCAACTTGGTTTTATTACCGTGAAGTCGCCCCCGTCCTGTTGAAGAGATAAAGTCAATAAAAGTAAAGACAACGATGAGCTGGAGATATCACATACTTGAAATAGGTCTAAACAAAACTACATACTGGTACGTTCTGGATTTGTTGTACTGTACTTTTTTCCTGTCAAGTTTTTTTGAGGAACTTCCGTCATAAATTAGTCGCCCAACATACCTGACAGTAGTCGGACATCCCTCCTCGTCTTTTATTTCAGCATTCAGCTTGTTTTTCTCTCGCTTTTTGTTTTGTATCCTCGGACAAAACTTTCCTCTTCCTTACGGTCTTTATTGCCTCCGCCATGTTTACAGCTCGGCGTTAACGATTGGCTTTCGCCGAGACTTCCATGTTTTAAATGAATCGGGAATTGGGGGAAGTAACGTATGCCGTAAAACAGTCCAAACTTGTAGTTTTTTAGTGTGGCAGGGTTCCCACCATCCACCTCCAAGTTACATAGCACCAGTGAAAGGGATACAGACCGCTCCAGACCACGACAGAGGTGTCATTCAACTCATTGTAAAGTGGTGGACCATCACAATGAATATCGAAGGATTATATTATGTTTGAAAAACTACATAGTGTTGGTTTAGTATAAACAGAATGCAATGATTTGAAAATATTTTTTTACCTACATTCAATTGCACCACAAAGACAAGAGATTAGAGTTTAAACTGATAAAGTCAATGTTTTTTTCTTAATATTTTCTCATGTTGAATTTAATGCCTGAAATGTGTTCCAAAAAAGCTGGGACAGGGCCATGATTACCACTGTGTTGCATCACCTTTCCTTTAAACAACTCTCAATAAGTGTTTTGGAACTGAGGACACTAATTGCCGATGCTTGTAGGCAGTATTCCTTTACTTTGCCCAGCTGCTCAACGGTCTTCAGTCTCCGTTGTCATATTTTGCGCCTCATAATGTGCCACACATATTCAATGGGAGATAGGTCTTGACTGCAGGCAGGTCAGTCTAGCACCTGCACTCTTTAACTCTGATCCACACTGTTGTAACACGTGAAGAATGTGTCTTCATTGTCTTGCTGTAATAAGCGGGGATTTCCTTGAATAAGCCGTCACTTAGATGGCAGCGTATGTTGCTCCAAAACCTGTAGGTTTGGCTTGTTTCATTGGCAATTAATTTTACTTACTTGCAAGCAGCTCAAGTCTTATATTTAGTTCTGATATCTGCAAATAATACATTAATCCAGAAATGCCAGGGAATTGTACCTTAGAATAAGGCTATCAGGATTTTTTTGGACTTGAAAATTGGACAAATAGTCTGACATAGATCTGTTTTTGCTGTTGCTCTGCAGTTGTCTATGTTCAGCTAAAACTGCACAATTACAATTGATGCATAAGTAAAGACAAAAACACTCCAAAACACAATCAGAAAGGTCACTGTCCCAGGCTTTTCGATGTCCTATAATCTGCAGAGTAACAAAGCAAACTTTTGGAGCACTTTCAGATTTTAATAACATATGCAGCTTTCATATAATTTCCATTTTCTCACAGCAAACAGATGGTTTAACAGCTGCCATCTGCACATTGCTTTCAGGCGTCAAACTGCATTTGAAGTGAAGTTTGTTAGGCTAACAACGGTGCTCAGGTTCTGTTTGTAGCAATTCCAAAAATATCTGTCATAGTCGTGTATCACAAGCAATTAAGAGAAGGTTAAGCACTGTAATGATCTGGTTTGGAACACTTTGTCAGAAATCAACATCTTAACAAGTCTTATACACCGACTTAAACATTTCAGCATCAATGGTGCCTTCACAGATTTGCAAGTTACCCATGCCATGGGCACTAACGCACCCTCATACCTTCTTCTTCAGCCCAGATGACACCACGGCCATAATTTACCAGAACAATTTGAATTGTATCAGGTCTTCAGACCACAGTAGACTTTTCCACTTTGCCTCAGTCCATCTCAGGTGCTGTTGATATATGGTTTTGTCTTTTTGCATGGTAGAGTTTTAACTTTTTGAAATGTCCCTGAGCTCGTGTGGTAATATACTTTTCAGAATCATGTTGTTTTTCAATGCAGTGACGTATGAGGGATCAAAAGTCAGGGGCAGGATCCTTATGAGTTGTACGTTGTTGTTAAAGTGAATAATCAGGCTTTCTAACAATGTAAAATACAATGCCAGTTGACAAATAATAAACCAAATTAATGTTTCCACCTTTTTTAGAAGTATAGCAGTCTTTTGTATTACATTAGGTTTCCAAAATCTCACTCTAATGCTGCGTTCACACCGCACGCTACTTGTACTACCTCGGCAATCACTCTCCATGCAAAGTCAATGTACAGCCGCGATGGGGCGGGGCTAACCCTCCTGCGATGTGACAGCCGCTTTTCACACTACCACTTCGCATGCCGCGCGATCTGAAGGTAAAAAAAGTTGATCTTTTCAGGCGATGTCGCACACACACACACCGCTGATTGGCTGTTGCCGCACAGCCAATCAGCGGTGTGTGCGTGTGTGACGGTGCCTGTGACTGCCAGTTTTTCATCCGGACTACAGAGGAACGATTTATGGCTCTGTGGGAAACATTAGTCAGTGAGGACATTAGTTTGGCCTCGACGGACCACAGATGCTGCTGCTGCAGGGCATCAGCTGCAGTGTTTTGTGGTTGATAAGTGAATGAACAGGATACAGCTGGAATAATGACCACTTATACGTCCTATTATATCGATGGCCAACGGCAACGGTGACCAAAATGAGGTATTCATGGACGCATGACGCTACGTCAGTGGGCGACACGATTTTGGTAGCTGGGTCGCTGATGTGAACGCAGCATAAGACTCGAAACTCTGAGAGTTGCTGACAAATAATAATAATAATAATAATAATAATAATAGCAATGAATTTTATTTGAAAGCACCTTTCAAGAAACTCAAGGACGCTGTGCAAGATACAGTAAGAACAACACCAATAAAATCAACATTATCAAAGCACAACAGATAATGACAGGTATGGGGAAGCGGAGGTATGATATTGTCAAGTGGGGTATGCAGTCCTGGATAGTTGGGTTTTAAAGCTGTGGTCTACGATTTGAAACCCCAGCCTGCCCCCCCTTCCCTCACCTCTCCCCTCCGTGTTCCAAGATCCCGCCCCCAGCTCGTGGCGCCTCATATAAGCCCCCTCGGACTGAGCTACGAGCGACTAGCACAATATATCAGCAGCAAACTCAATCAAAAACAGCTCAGCTCAACTGAAAGTATCAAACACGACAGACATCCCCCTTGTAACACACAGCGGTAGCCATTTCAATTGGACCGGCGGCAATGCGGGTCTGGCCCCGCCAGAGCGGAGCCGATTGTGGGGGAGGATTTATCTTTCTCAGCCTGTCCTCCACAGCTCAGCTTACAATGCTAAGGATTAGCGGCTAACAGGCTAACCTGCTCCGCTACAAGTCATTAGCCAGGCCAGGCACAGACTAACCAGAGTTATGCAGCAGACATCTCCCACTGTAGTAAACAAAGGCATTACCTGATCAACCAGGGGCGAAACGGCCGATGCTGAAGGTCTGACGGCCGGCTGAGGCCATTCGTTAGCCGTTAGCCCGCTAACAGGCCTCGACCCGCGGGCAGAGCTCCGTTGGGCCCCGCGGGAGAGGGAAGCGGCTTCCCGGTTTCGGCGCTAGGCTTTTCCGGCTCCATGATAGTTCAGTAGCTAACGCTGCTAGCTGCTCGCCGGAGGTAGAGGGGAGGAGGCGGGACCATGACACACTACGCATGACGCTGCGTAGTGAGGGAGACAGGGGATTGGATGGACTCACGGACCAACTCACGGACCAATTGAACCTTACAGGCTTCTAGGCTTGATTGGTCAGCTAGTATGCAGCTTTTCAGCGGATATACTGAATGGATTTTTTTTGTTCTTTTTGGTCTTTATACTGTGTAGATAGGACCATAGGACCATAACAGCCTTATAAACGGTGTTATTAATATGTACAAAGCTTCCAAATCGTAGACCATGGCTTTAAGTCTGGATTTGAAAAGAGACAGCCCTAAAATAGGAAACAGCATGATCTAATGTCTTTATAGGCTTTTAAAAAATGTGATTAAAGTCTTTTGGTGTGTGGTAGGCATGTGTTGCTAAATCATCAGCTTGGGCCTCAAGCCCAAGCTGATGATTTAGCAACCAATCACGAACAGATCAGTTTTAATTGACATAATATTTCAGTAAGAGAGAACATATATGGTTATCTTCTTTGACTGAGAATGTGTTTTTATGTCTCTGTAAGATCACACTGCTTCTACGGTACATTTACACGAAAAACCCAAACATAGATTTCAACATGGAGTTATTTTTAGACATCATTTTTATTCACAGTGACTTAACTGGTCAGTATTTTATTATCTAATGCTGTCACACCAGCACAAAACGATCATTAAAGCAAAGAATTCTGATTCACAGGAGGCAGGAAAGTACATTTGTAAGCACAGCTGCAGTGATCATTCTCTCTTTATTCATTGCTGACTGCAGATTTAATGTTTCTGTAGACTATTTGGGTAATGGCAACCTATTTCTAGCATCAGCATTTTGTGATCATCCATTTCCATCATACTAAACTGACTTCCTTTATAATCTGCTTCAAGAATAAACTCTTGATCTAGTGAGCCCTTTGTAAGTGTTGAAAGATATTTATTCTCCTTTGTGCACAAAACAATCAATGGCCGAGTACAGCGAGATTTCAACAAGGCGTATTGATTTTAATTCAAAGAGCTGACATTTTCCTGCAATTTAACCACGATGTTTCAACGGAGAAACATAAGACATTGATGATGATGGTGCATTTTCATTCACAGAACAATTTTGGGGGTTTGTAATAATTTTCCTCAAGACGTGATTACCTGTAGCTCCAACAGCTGCACAGTAAAATGATCTCTAGAGTATTGTCAGTTATATAAGATCAGTATGAAGGAGTTTGACCTTATTAAAAATGAGTTACACTGAAGTATAATGAGGCTGCACCCGAGGGGAGACATCATCACAACCCACCATTCAGATACTTGACAGCTACAAGAACAAATAATCTGAAGTCGCTGCTCTGTGGCAGCTTCAAACCCCATTTGATAGCTTATAATGATCTGTTTGTTCTCCTCACATATAGTTTCAAATGACAGCATATCTAATGCCTTGTAAATACATGTCTCTTATGCACTCTTTCTCATTTCCTTGCATCTCTTCATGTAAAGGGCAGGGTGACTTAGTGGCTCTGTGACCTTATCGTATGACCTATAAAGCCCGATCATTTGAACCGCTTATTCCTGGAAGGGGTTTGTGCAAAGTTTGAAGAAAATCCCCTGCAACAGTCTTGTGATTAAGCAGTAAAGAAGTTTTGTTTACAAACAAATAATGATAAGACCTCATGATCTTGAGCTTTGACATAAGTCCTTTAAATCCAGCCAGTCGATTTTTTTAAGCCAAAGAGCTCATTTTGCTGATATTTACCTTCACCAAGGAGGTTATGTTATTGCCAGCATCTGTTTGCTTTTTCTTTGTTTGTTTGTTTCTCTGTTAGCAACATAACTCAAAAAGTTAAAGATACTATAAGGAGTTTCTAAGTAATTACTTTTAGATATATGCCTGATCGCAATACACACTTTAAGATGAGTTTTATAGCATCAAAATAGGTTATCTATAAATGCTATTCCTTAGCTTTGCGGTCGGGCTGGACTGGCCTGGATACTCAACTTTGGGAACAAGACAATTACATGACACGACACGTCTTAGAGCACCGGGCTGTAAGTAGCGATATATAGCTGGCTACAAAACTACAATTAAGTTTTCCAAAAATTGCTTGTTATCACATCAAAAACTACCAGAAAGAGATACTTTACCTCGTCGCTTTGCATCCTGTAAGTTGTTGAAAAAAGAAGTTGTAAAGCAATGCAGAGTTCTGAGGAAGGTCCGAGCTGCATTCATTAGCATCACAACAAACACACGCTTTGGCTTGGGTCACATCTTTACGACAGTCGCCACGCGTGCTCATGGGTAGCAGAGTCTTTATGTCACCGGAAATAGATTCTCCTCATAGCACCTTTAAGTTAATTATATATCTTGTTTCAAATTGATAGCCAGTAACCTTTATGAGACTGACTTAATAATTTTTCTATCATTTCTCTTTATAGGTGGTGCTCCGAGGTAGATTTAATGTAAATTCAATCTCATTACTTTATGTATATAATTATTTCTGATAGTCAATATTATTTAGTGACACAGTAAATAGTTGTCCACTGATCATAAAGCACAACAGTGTATACAAATATAAATATGTAGAAATGCATCTGTGTTGACTATAAAATGCAGAGTATGGCTTCAGCTGGCTCTGTTGTAAAGTGTCTTGAAATAACACTTGTTATGAACCGGAGCTTTACAAATAAAGATTGATTGATTGGTTGGTTGAGCTGGATGGACAGCTGATCACATGACTGCCCCCAGCCTTGCCCGTTTCTTGCATGGAGGTGTTGAATAAAAAATCTTTAATAATTGAGTATCAGGAACAAGTAGCTGCTTTATAATTTAAATTTTAACAGATATTTTGCCTCCTGAGAATCAAATATTTACACCTCACCAATCAAAGATGCACGCCGCTCTCTCCCAAAGATCCTTTGTTTGGAGAAGGAACACCCAAGGTGAAAGCAAATTTGTTTCCCGTCTCCAATCTCCAATCCAGCGGCGGCTTGATGATGCTGACATTGAGTCTGAACGCAGAGGTCACTTGGCTGCCTTTGTGGATTGGAATTAAATGAGCTTTAAGACGGTGTGTGCCCAGTTTCTGTCTGATAATCTGATAGAAAGCAAGTCTGAACAACCAGGCATCCCCGCGTGGTTTGAGAAAACAGCTGCCATCGTTTGATAAAATGAGAATCTGTTTTGTCTTCTTAATACAGGAAGAACAAAATGGATATATGAGCGGACCTTCACTGATGAAACTGTTTTTTTTTATTCTTTAAAGAATAATGTTAAAGAAGAAAAAGGAATTGATTAATGAGAAACATTTTTTCTTTGTCTACCTGAGGGGAGTTTGGCACACACTGTGAGCCTCAAGGTTCTCATTATATCCACTTTATTAACACAGTACAATTTTAAAAACAATGAAGTTCACCAAAGTGCTGCATGATGACCAAAATCAGAAATAAACTGAATCAAATAAAGCAAAGAAAAAACAAGAAATAAAAGACGACACTAAAAGAAAGAAACATAAAATACATTAAAACTTAAAAATGAGCTACAATTAAAAATAATTTTTAAAAAAGGTATCATACACAAATAAAAACAGGAGGACAGAGATCACACAACTCATTAGCTGGGTTAACAGCTAGCAAATAAAAATAGTTTTTAAGATGAAAATAAAGTAGGTAGGGTTGTAACGAAATAGTCAACTCATGAAACGATACAAAATACGAAACAGGGCTCACGATACAAATTACTCATGATACAAATAAAGATTATAGAAAATCCCCAACAGTAGGAAGCTGTGCAAAAATCTCATTTTCTTTATTTTCTTCCTAATGCAGACATACAAAAAATATTGCTGCATCAGTACAAAATAAATGCTCTTTGAAAAAACACAAAATTGTAGTTTTTTCCCCTTATTCAGACTACAGTGCAAATACAAACATAAAATCTCAATAAAAAGTGCTTTGTTGTTGTAACAATCAGGATAAGTACATTCTTGAATGAAAAGGAAAACAAATAGCAGTCCTCAGAGCAGCACTTTAGACCTATAAATGTCTGAACTGTGAACGATAATATTTAGCCTATAACAGTGCATATACTTCTGATCTTCAAGTATGATCAAATTCTGTCAACTCCACAGTAGATGCAAAAATCAAATATTGTTTTTTATGCAGACTTAACAAACAAACAGTTGCTGCCTGTCTGCAGTTCAAAGTCATGTGTAGTTGTACTCGCCGCAGTATATGGCGAACAGTAGCGGTATATTTTGCACACGGTTGTTGTTTTGTCCGCAATTTTCTCACCGTTCTCTTGTCTTTTACATGGGAAGCCAAAATAGGTCCACACAACTGATTTATTTGACGAAGGAGCGTCAGCTAATTCACCAACCTCGTCTTCCTCCATATTGAAGCGAGCGTTTTGCTACGGTAGGTGAGGAGGGTAAAAAATCATCAGCGCCCCTTCACGTTTTTTTAATTTCCTGCTTTTATTTTGTGCGTCTTTGAATTTCATTTAGTCATTTTTACTTTGTGAAATTTCGTGGCACGAAATTTCATTACACCCCTAAAAGTAGGTGATGTGACCTGCTGCTGTTGGAGCTGCTTAACTCTATTCTGCATCAACCATCAACAGAAGTGATATGAGACTTTTCATGTGGACAACTGCAACATTAAGTCAAAGGTTTTTTTATTTCCTGTTTTATTTTGAAATAACATCTCTTCAGTGGGGTCTCTCAGCTCCTTCATTATCAACACCTGGTCATATCACTCACCTGTTTCTGGTCTGCTCATTAGCCAGCAGTCTTTACATGCTTCTTAGGCCCCATCCACACGAAGACAAAACACTTAACAGTTTCCAAAACGATCGTCATAAAGACGAAGGCGCCTCAGAAAATGTGTGCATCCACATGAATGCACTCGATACGCATCAAAACGCTGTAAAAACACATGCCAGACCTCTAGGAGCGCTGTAACAATATGACGGTTACAAGCAAAAAGTTGTAAACAGAGATTGTGATAAAGTGATCATAAAGTCCCGTAATGTGTCCTTGATAATTGTTTGTTCAACTCGGTGGTGAGAAGAAGGAGATTTTGCTGCAACAGGGATAGTAGGGTCACTAGCTTCATTAGCACATATGCTACACCGTATGCCGCCATTGTTGTTGTTGTTGTTGACGCGTGTGGCGCATGCGTGTCAATGACAACATGAAACTATGACGTAAGCGTATCAGAAAAGTTACGGAGAGCCAGTAATCACGGAGCTGTGTATACGGCATTTCAAAATCTTTCCACTCTGGAACCTGGTTTCAAAAATGTTGGTTTACAGACCCCCAAAACGCCGTCTTCGTATGGATGATACGCAGAATCGGCAAAAAATGTACACGTTTAGACCTCAGTTTGTCTTTGTGTGGATGGGGCCTTAGTTTGACTCCTTCAGTTGCTATTTTCTGAGTTCTCTACAGTTCTTAGCTTTCACTTTTATTCTCATGTCATTCTTAGAAAAAATGTCACTATCCTGTGAACTTGTTTGTTTTTGAACTGCTGTTATTTTTAAAAATCTGAATGCAGTAAAGACTTCTCATCCAGAGTCCAGTTTGCTGTATTCAGTCTTTTGGTACCTGAATACACCACAGAAAATGGCCCTAATTTCACACTTCTAGAAGTCTTTCAAAAGTTCCAACATCTGATTCAGATCATCGTGAAAGTTTGATCACTTCTGTCTACTGCTATGACCTGACATTCTTTAAAAAAGTCAAGAAACTCCACAGAGAACTCGCAAAAATAAGGGAAAACTGCTCAATCTCACACTATTAGGATTTTTTAAAAATCCTGGAGCTGCATCCAGATTCCTATCACCACCAAAGTCTAATCTCTTCTTCCTTGTGCAATCACCAAATTTCCCAGAAATGTTACAAGTGAAAATGTGGGAAACTGCTCTGTTTCATAAAGTTAAGAAATAATTTAAATACTCCTGGGTACACAATCAAGGTCCGATCACCACCAAATTCCTATCACGTTTTCATTTTGCCATGACAAACATTCCCTGAACAATAAAACTGTTCATAACTTTTTGGGTTATCCTGTTCACAAACTAACTAAATAACAATCACTGGCAAGCCATGGGTTTGTTCTCTCGTAGCTCCTCTACTGTTCATGTGAAACCACATTTTTGAGATGTTCAAGTTTCATCTTGTTGCTTTGAGGTCCATTTAGTCATAACAGCAAACCCAGTGTTTGTTTGTTGATCAGTTTTGCTCAAAGAATCAGAAAAGATGGATTTCTTTGTTGGAGCTGTGACCGACTTGTGATGCATCAAGCTATTGCTCGCAGTATGGACATTAACGTTAAAGCTTTTCATGTTTGTGTCTTTACATTGTTCTCATACAATCCCCTCTCCCTCACCTCCACTGTTTGTCTCAGACATCTTGTTCTTTGTGTCCTTGTGTCTTTTGTGACACATCAAGCAGCTGGGGCTTTTTGAAATCCCTCAGTCTCATGTTGTGATAGCAGCAGCATTATCACAGAGAGCCGTGTCACTCCAGCTTATTTGGCTCCCAGGTCTGTGTGCAGCCAGCGGCCTCATCCCTGACTCACTCCTCTGCCGAGTGCACGGCGAGGTTATGTCATTCCAGCAGGCAGACCGGGTGTGCAGGAGCAGCTCCTGACAGCCACACAGCTCCTGTTTGGATGAACACAGCTTATGCTCTCGATCCTCTCCCTCTCTGTCTGCCTCTGAGTGGTTTCATGTCAGTGTGAGGCTGTCAGCAGGGCTGCGGTCACCTCGCTCTCACTAACCATGATGTCAGTGAAACAATGGACTGGGAGTTGATGGTGAATTACACACCACAGTCAGAACCAGACAGAAGAAAATCGACTTTGCAGTGAAGAGGAGGAGGTCACTAGAACTTCTAGCTCCTGACAGCTTTATGGCTCTGCACTGCAAACTATTAAAGTGACTGTACAAGCAGGGCCGCCCCTGGCCAAATTGGGGCCTTGAGCAGAATTTCATTTTGAGCCCCCCACCCGATCAGATTGATGGAAAGCCTGCTATAAACCTGGCTCAACAAGACCAGTTGAAAAATTGCTAGAATATGCATTTTGCTCATTTGGACCTTAATGAGGTTTTAAATAGAGCTACAATATGCAAAAGCAAGAAGGGAGAGTGTGACAAAAAGCACTTTGAAAAAGGAATTTATTGAAAACAATAAGTAAACTGAAATAGGCTGTTTGTCAGCTGATTAAAAGTTTAAGACGATCGCTCAAAAAATAACAAAAAACTCTCCAAACCAGAACAAAAATGTTTCTCAGTCAGACTCAGTAATGAGTAGCCCCACCATTCTTGTTAATCACTTCAAAAATTTGTTTGGGCATGCTTGATGGGAGTGTTTCCAGGAAGCTTTTGGGAACATTGCTCCAAGTGGTGAAGATGGCTTCACGAAGGGCATCAACTGTTTGGAACTGATGTCCATTTTTATAAACTTCCCTTGCCATCCATCCCCAAATGTTCTCCATGGGATTTAAATCAGGGGAACATGTGGGATGGTCCAAAAGAGTGATGTTGTGCTACATTTTATGTGTGAAAAGTGCTTTATAAGTTAAGATTGACTGATTTATTGATTGATACTAGACCTCATTTGGAGCTTGATCCTTCAGATCGCTCTGATATCATGGAGAAAAAGTGACGCAGGAAAACTCAGGATGAGTTTATCATTTAGAAAAAGTGAAAACAAGAGCTGGACTGATCAGGAAAGTAGGGTTTTACTTAACCACAAGACTGCCTCGTCATTTTTTATAAATAGCTCTGTTCACTTAAAAACCGTGCATTAAAACCTTGTTTAACTCGTCACAGAAGACATATTCTGGAGATGTTTTTTATGCATTCATCAATTTTACATTTATTTCAGTAAAATTCACTTGAAAAAAGAAAGGGCTCTCATTGTATGCATGAGTGAAAGTTGCTTTTTAGAGGCGTTCTGGTGCGTTCCAGTAGAAGAGGTCTGTATATTTCTTACTGACACGGCGCTCCGATGCGCTTACTTTCACCTCTGAATGTGGGGCCCTACCCACAGCGCTTGTTTTGCATATAGGGAGGAGCTGTGTACGAGAACAGCAGTAGGTCATGAAGCAAGAGACATAAAGTCCTAATTTTAATCCAAAATTTAAGGTGGAATAATTAGAAAAACAGAAGAAAATCCCTAATTTTGTTCTTTGGAGTCATGCTAACAAGCAAGGGATGAACATGTGGACAGGGATGTACAATTCTGAGAAGAGTTTGCATGCAGATATATAAGAATAAACAAAAAATAATAAACGGATGAACTTCTTCTCCAGTATCAACCAGGTAACTGTTGTCTCTCTTTGACCTCTGGCTGTAACCAACTGGTTGGGACAGAATAAGAAATGGACAAAAAACTTTAAGGTTGAATCAGTAAGCAGTAAGCTTCCAAACTTAGCTGACTTCATAAACATCCATTGCACAGAGATATTCTAAACATTGTGAGATCTACCTCTTGGGAACACCAGGCATGTTTCACCCAATCAAATCAGGATCCAAGATTTTATTAAACGGCAGACATGGACATAAAATAAGCTTTGGAAAAAAGGTCTAAAAGTTTGGCATAAAAATGTGGCTTTCATAACAGTTATTAAGGAAATGAGTGAGATTTAATGAGTCAAAAACGTCTTTGTATTTGATGATACTTGTTTTCCTGTTTATCTTAGAGAGCCCCATTACTTTCTTTAAACCTCTAAAAATTTGACTTTCGCATCATTTCTATGCTTATTTTTAAAATCAGAGGGTCTTCTTCAGACTTAATATTGCCTTTTTACTCTGGTATAATGTAGCTCTTCAAGGTCACTTCACTGCTTTGCTCTTAAATTCTTTTTCATCAGAGCAAAGCACCAAAGAAGCCAAATGAAAAACTAATCTGTCGTGTATTCATGTGAGCGTTTACCTTTTATAAGAGCTCATTCAGTAACCTCCACATCCCTTATATTCAGCCACAGACGCTTCAAAAAGCTCTGAATGAAGCGTAACACAGCTGCTGCTCCACTTGCATTGCTGACAGGTACTTAAGAGAGGCATTTACTTCTCATTCAGTGGGTATCAAGCTCATTCAGAATCTACAGCCCCCTCCCCAAGGGCGGGCGGTGGGTTGGTTGTCGAGTGCAGCAGCGTTTTTTCTCCATCAAGCTCCACACAGCAGAGCAGCGTTCCAGCTGCTGACACCAAACACACCTTTAGGGTCTTCTGTCTTCTCTTCTTCTGTTGAGTCTCGTCTGTCGACTTTTTTAGTGCCTCTCAGCTTCGGGGTAAAGGCTGGAGTGGCAGTGGAGAATTGTAATTATGGTTGTGAAGCCTGAAAATAAAATCCAAACAAATGTCCTTTCGAGCAGCACAATGTAAGATTCCTGCTTTCAGCTCTCTAGTGGCCTCTGTGGTTGTTTAGTGTAACTGCAGTGTCTCACACCAACGTGCGTTTGCTGACATACAGAGGGAGGAGAAGCGAGCTGACAAAACGTCCGGAGAGACAAATAAACCATGTGGATTGATAAAGTACAGTCTGATCATGTTTCTATAAAAAAAAAATCATCATGGACGATGATTCAGTCCAACAATAACAGGGCTAAATCAGCATTGGTCAAACATCCCTCCTCGTCCTTCAGCGCACACCAGCAAGTGATCGTCAGGTCAGTGTTTATCCCTGTCTGAGTTTTTAGCTTGTTGCTCTCCAGCTTTCCTCTTTTCGTCTTCTCCGATAAAAGTTTTCTTTTCTTCGGATTTTTCACTGCTTCTACCAGGAAAACAGCTCTACATTAAAGAGGACATATCATGCTGATGCATGATTTAATACTTACATATGATATAATAAGTTTGAAAACAAGACCTTACACCCCCTTAATTTTCAAAAAATTAGATATTTTATTTTTTCTGATATCCTAGAACAAGATTTGATGCCTCTGAAAATAGGTCATTGCGAGATGTCCGCGAGATTTCAAACATCATGACGTCACGAGGTACCTTTTTTTTTATTGGAGTAATCTGATAAAACACTTCCTCCTCTGTGATGTCCGTCAGCTCTGGCCTGTAGGGGGACTCAATACGCGCTCGCTGCTTTGAGCCTGCCAGAAAATACAGTAGAAGAAGAAGGACAGGTTGGCTCTGCCCCCGATAGAACTGACCAATCAGAGGACAAAGGGCTGTGACATTGCGAGGTAACTTTAGGTCATCCTTGAGACGAAGCGTTTCAACAAGAGCTTCATAATGGCCTAAAATGAGGATATTGAGGACGCTATTGTGGGGCAATGAACTAAATGACTTGTACTGAGGGCAGAAATGCTTTACAGGCATCCTAGTCTGGCATAGTGAAAAGGAGAAACAAGCATAATATGTCCTTTCGTCTTTTTTCTTGTTTAACAACAGGTGGCATTCAGCATCAGAGAAGCATTACCGCCACCTACTATGACTAATTGAAATTCGTGGGTCACAAGTGAAGGTCACAGAGTCTTGTGCTCATCATTTACTTGGAAATTAAACATCTCAAGACTCTTTGAAAGGTATAAATTATCAATTTTTTTGTGAGAATTTCACCCTGACTTTGGAAACAGGCCTTAAAACTACATTTAACTTTAAATTAAAGTTAATTTATAAAAAAGGGGAAATGTATATGTTTGAGGATGAGTTATTTTATACAAATAAAGTTAGTTGTTTGAATGTATGTTTAGTGATATAAGGAGAAAATCCACATGAGCTTGTATTGATGTAAAGTTTTTATTCTTATTTTGTTCATCATTCCAACACATACAGGTTTTTTTTTCTATTTTATTGCTCTCTGACTCAATGAACTGATTTTGGAGATCATATTTAAGGTCAGTTTTGTCTCATGATCAGCTTTTGCTCGTAAGGACTTCAGATGACCTCAAACCCACTGCAGCTTCTCTCTCGATCTTTCACTGCTGCTCAGCTGTCAGACACTTTTGTCCCTTCAGGAGGCACAAAACCATCAGACGGTGATTACAGTGTCTGAGTCCACCTGAGAGGTGAAAATTATATATGGTAGTGAAATGTGACAAAGGGTCTTCTTTAAAAGTGGAGATGTGCTGTGCAGATAAAGTTTTTGGCCATCCAAGGGCTCCTTTAGTCCAGTTCATTATTTATATTTACTGATTTGTTTATGTGTCCATGACTGATGAAAGAAGAATTATCTGATATCAAACGCAGCATGTTCCCATTTGAACATGAGCATTTCTTCTGAATCTAAAGATTTAGCCTCAGGCTGTAATCAGAGCATCAAAGGCTCTGTGGTTCACCACAGCATAAAGACAGAGCTGGTAAAAAGTTATGGAGGACCCTCTAATTGCCCTGAACATGGGGCTTCTCTTTGTTCTCCCCCTTAGAGCTAAGTGTAGCAATAAAGCAATGGCAGCATCAAAAGGAGCAGCACTGAGGGGTGAAAGTCCTGATAATCAAGTGATAGCAGTTTGTTTGCCATAAAGGCTTATCATTTCTATGACTTATACAGTGATGGAGTTCCACAAGGTTCAGTACTTGAACCTCTTTAGTCTTCAAGGTTAACCCTCTGGATCCCACTTATATAAAACGACTGGCATTTACAAACCGTTTGTCCTATTAAAAAAATGTAAAAAGTGGCGTTTTTGTCAGATTCTCAAGTTTCCGAGGGTACCTGAATGTATCGCACATGACGTCGGCAACATTCGGCAACAATGGCGGAAAAGACTGATGATTTTGCGCGACTGCCGTCAACATCGCATTTATTCACACGTCCACTTCAAAAATCTGCAGAAAATAAACCGTTTGCTCTAGCTCTATTCTGTAAAAAACAAATAATTTGACACATCTTACAGCTTTTAACAAGCCTTGAATGATCGATATACGTCCTGTATTTTCTTCTAAAGAATTATTTGAATATTGCCTTCCATTTGCCTGGTGTCATTTCAGCCTCTGTCTGTTCATCACCAATCAGCATGCTTCATACGTCGGCTCTGTGTCTCCAGAGACTGTTTCAGGGCAGCAGGACCCCCGAAACAGTTTCAGGGGGTCCCTTGAAACAGTTTCAGGGGAGTCCTGTCGCCTTGTACATAGTTATTCACAGTTTACATTGTTCTGACAATAAATATTCAGAAAATTTCACTGTCCGTCTTTCTTTATTGAATAGTTTCTTGCATTCTGGTTATGTTATATTGCTATGAGACATCGTTGAATTATATCTGGCTTCAGCCCTAGTTCTCCTGAGCACATAGAGGTGTAGAACTTGATATTGCAGTGAAAAATGAGTCCACAGTGAGTAAAAATGTGACAGAAGCAAAAACGGCCTAAAATTCCAATCAACTTATAAGGTCCCAGAATGTGTAGTTTCTGTAAAGCTAAAACCACACCACTTTTTTCCTGTGTTCCTTATGTTTGAGGGTACCTGAAAGTGTGTAGTATATACTCCCACCATATTTTTAGAATTTTTGAAAATCAGAAAATCAGAAAATCTGAAAAATTAAATTTTCGTTTCTCTTTTTTCTGATGATTTACAGCCTTTAAATTTTGTTACACTGCATAAAGACATAATTGAGTTATATCAGCTTATAGCCATGGTTGTCCTGAATTCATAGAGGTGCTGGACTTCACTTTACAGAGAAAAATGAGACCACAGTGAGCAAAAATATGACAGAAGCAGAAAATGCTCAGAAATGGCTTGGGGTTCAGAGTGTGTCTTCTATTAAAATTTAAAAAGAATTATGAGGAAACTCTACTTTGGAGACAAGACCTACTTAAACATCAACAAAGATAATATAAATCAATGTTTCAACTCATCTATCACTGTATTATTTTTACCAAACAGTCCTCGAACATACAGCAGCTGCTGGATTTAACATTAACTGGGCTCAAACACAATGATTAGCCTTGGGGATCTGATATAACAGATTGGATTAATATCATGAATTTTCAATATACTGAAGCTCTCATCTCATACAAGTGGCCTGAGTTTGAACCCAACCTAAGGCCTAATCCCCAACTCTCTAATACTCCTTCAAAGTCCATCCTGTCTCTCCACTATCATTAAAGGCCAAAAAGGCCATCGTATCTTTATAAAATAGTTATCTGCTGCAAATATACTCCTGTATAAATATGTTGACAGTTTACATTAGTCAGTCATTCTCGTGTTTTATATCACCGGAAAGCCTGATGAGAAGCCTTTACAACCAGGTAGGGATGTAACAATATGAAACTTTTGTATCATGGTTGTTGTAACCAAAATTATCATGGTTATCATTATTATCGTGTAATTGTTGCAGTGTGCTCAAAATGTTCAAAATGTACTTTAACACAAAATCCAAATCATTTAAACCCTTTGATATTATAATTTAACTACTTTTTTGTCTTTTTTCTCAATAAATGTGTCAAGAAATGCCCTTTGAATACATTTTTACTCTTCTTTCATTAGAAATAAAAGTAAACAATTCTAGCAAGTATTTTTCATTAATATGTTATAAATGCTAGAACAGTGTGTAATTACAAGAAAAGAAAACAACAGATTTGAACTTTAAACAGGATTCTCTTCATAAACAATTGAAAATGAACAACAAATAACCTATTTTACAAACACTCACAGATTTTTGTTTGCCTGCAGCATTAGTGTCCATGTTACAGCTCGTTATATTAGACCATGTCATGGCCTTTTTTTTTACTGACGATAGTCTCTGAGGCAGTTAGCCCCCTTCATGACTCTCCTCAGGCCTCCCCTTTCCATGGCAGATATCCTCGATATTTAAATTAATTTAAAGGGACTGTGAGGAGAATCTATTAACCACAACGTAAAAGACTCTGCTACCCATGAGCCCGCACGGCGACTGTCGTAATGCTGCGTTCCAGTAACCGCGGAACTGGGAGTGACATCATCTCTGAGTTATCAGCGTTCCAGTTACAAAGTCGGAAAACATGCCGATCTACCAGGCTATTGTTAGCTGTTGTTAGCATGCCTGCATTGTTGTTCACAAATATCACATGAAGAATGTGATTATCACTATGGCAGTATTTTTGTAAATATAAGTCTAACAATACTATGTCTACAGCTGATCTAGAGCGACACACCCCAGTCAGAAGTGCAAATAAGTTGATTATTACAGGAGCTAAATAACTGTTCACACTGGGGGCATCCATCTTCGATTGTCAACTCGGGGGTGGCGAGCTTTCACCGCGTTCCCCGGAGGAAATTCAGACTTTGGGGGACGTTCCTGTTGTAGTTTCCTACTCGGAGCTCAAAATTCCTACTTCTGACTACAACTGGAACACAGCACGAGACGTGACCCAGAGCGTGTTTATGTTATGGAGCTAATGGATGCAGTTCGGACCTTCATTAGAACTCTGCATTGCTTTACAACTTCTTTTTTCAACAACTTACAGGATGCAAAGCAATGAGGTAATGTATCTCTTTCTAGTTATGTAGCGGTAGTTTTTTATGTGTGACAACAAGCAAATTTGGGAAAACTTAGTAGGCCTATCGTAGTTTTGTAGCCGGCTATATATCGCTACTTACAGCCCGGTGCTCTAAGACATGTCTGAATAATATAAATTTGCTCTAGTTTTAATTGTCTTGATCCTGAAGTTGAGTACCCGGGCCAGTCCAGCTACGTACGACCCGACCGGAAGGCTAAGGAATAGCATAAATAGATAACCTATTTTGATGCTATAAAACTCATTCATCAATAAGTGTGTATTTCGATCAGGCATATATCTAAAAGTGAGACTTTTTTGTAATTATTTAGAAACTCCTCACAGTCCCTTTAAATCCATAAAGCACGAACTTTGACGGAAAACGACGTTCAATTTTAAAATATGGCGAATACACAGCAAAAGAATGGCAACAATACACTCCAGAATGATACTAACGCTATTATTCACAAGACTTATACATTATTTAGACAGAGAATACTGACAAAATACCTGTAATTCTCTTGGGTATGGCTCATTGAATCTTTTCTTGCTCCCTCGCTCTCTCTCTCTCTGTCTCTCTACCTCTAAAGCTCAGTCAGTTAATTTACTCGAGGAGTTATGGCAGTTTCAACCGTGCACGTCTTTTTCTTTTGCCGCAGCTTCGCGTTTAGATAGGGTAACTGTCCTCTATCAGTTTTCTCTCAGCTGAGGCCAAACAATGTAAACTGCGCATGCGCGCTTCCCATGAGGCTGCTTCATCCAGGAAGAGACTCATAGTTCCGGCTTTTCCAGGCAAAGATCAGCATCAGCGTGCGTTTTTGACATATTGTGGTTATCAAACACGCGGTAATGATTACCGTGGGAAATTTTACCGCAGTTAAACTTAACCATTTTACCGGTATCTGTTACATTCCTACAACCAGGTGCAACTTGTAAAGATTGTGCCTTCATGGAATGAGTGCCCCAGAAAACTTTATCAAAATCCGTTTGTTTGCTAGAAGAAAGCCTCAACTTTTTAAGTGAAGCAAAGGTAAGAAACTCATATTACTTGAACGTCCACTTTGTGGTCTATCTTTGACTTCACCAGTCTCACAGAATTTGGTTCTAAGTTTGTGAAACATTATTTTGGAGGCACCACATCATTCCTTGAAAGCACAGTCCTTACAAGTTGTACCTGGTTGTAAAGATGGCTTATCAGGCTTTCCAAATATTTACAATACAGCACCAATTGGCATTGATAAAGGGGAGAAAAAATGGCCGAAATAATTTGTTTTCAGGAGTATATTTTATGTTAGCATGGCATGTAGTGCCTGTGACTCAAAGCAAGACGGTTGCAGGTTTGAAACTCTTTGTCAGTCAGGGCCTTTCTGTGTTGAGTTTGCATGTTCTCCTCATGCATGCATGGGTTCTCTTAAGGTACTGTAGCTTCTGTCGACAGACCAATAACATGCTTCTTAGGTTAATTGGTGATAATAAACTGTCCAAAAGTGAGTGTAAATGGTTGTCCGTCTCTTTATGTGGAACTGTGATTGGATGGCAAATGGTTCAAGGAGTACCCTGCCTCCTGGCATAGGCTACCGCTCCTCGTGACTCCAAAAGGGAAATGTGGTATAGATGATGGAAGGACGGAAGGCCTTTAATATTCATGCAAACATCGCCGCGATATATAAAACGACATAATAAAACGTGCGCTCGAAATACTTATTCGTGCGCACGTTTTAGCTAAAGCGTGCGCACGACATACTAAAACGTGCGCACGAGATACTAAAACGTGTGCACGAAATAGTTATTCGAGCGCACGTTTTAGCTAAAACGTGCGCTCGAAATAAAGTTATTCATCGCGTTTTGACTTGTCCTTATTCTTGTCCGCTACGGCTTCCCGTAGAGAAGCCGGACGTTCACAAATACACAATGGAGAGAAGAAGTGAGCTAGTTAACTTTCACTTCCACCTCGGACTGTCATATAATGACATTCTTGTTGCTCTTATTATGAGAGATGGAATAATCTGAAGTAGAACTTTGCTGCTTATACTAAAACACAACAGGCTCCGCCGGTGTACCGTATTAAATTAACAGGTGACCGTCCAGGCAGAAGTGAGGGGGGCGTGTCTGAAGGACCCTTTTGTTTACTATCTGAACACCTCCCGAATCAATTGTATACACAAAAATGAGCTCTTTACACCCATTTACTTAGTGGTGGAAGTGACTTCACAACATTGAGCGTGACGACGAAGGATTTTGAAGGATTACAGACTTATTTAACAGCGTAAAGAAACGTAAGGTAATATATAGGTAAATATCTTAGATGCCTGATCAAAATGACAAATTTCCGTATGTGTCAACTGGTGATGGCCCCGAAACCCGCATTTTACCGTCACTTCGGGGTATCAACAAACAATGTGTTCATGTTCAACGTATAACAAGAGTCGGGAGGACTTGAAAATAGGTACAGAGGAGTAGGTTTTTACAATGTGGAGGAAATTTTCGCTTCATCTTGTGATCAAACTGATGGCATATGTGTCTGCATTAAGTGTAAGCACAAGAGTGCATTTCTGTAAGCATGCTGAATTTGAGGGATATATTCTACTGTAGTTAGTGGTTTTGTTGACGACAAAATGACTCGTCCTTGTAACCCATAGGAGAAAATTAATCCCTGTTAAGATCTTCATAATGCGATGGTCGAATGATACTTTGTAAACTTTGCAGCCTTTTAACAGTTCGACTATCACTGACTTTTGACATCAGATCGGGGCACGTTGCGTTGTTGAATGCTGTTTGAATCAAATGGTGATCTCAATAAATGTTTTAACTGTTAAACATTGGTGTGTTGTCTTTAATTTGCTGTCCTGTTGAAAATATATGTAATTACCTTTTTTTACTGACATTGATAAACAGCAGATAAGTTGTGAATGTGATAGAGGAAATACAACTTTATTATAGTTCTGTGACCATGAAGGTTTTTTTTGATATGTCAACGTATACAACTGCGGTCACGTCAGCCGTCTCTCAATTTCACGCGGTCAAGCCAGCAGCTCCAATATTTTAGGTGCGCTCTTATTACAGACTGTATGGCAAGCGCACAAAAATAAGTGGAAAAGTCAGCACTAACTTACTTATAAAAGCGTGTGTTAAATTCAGGTTTACAAAATAAAAAGTGGTTGTGAAATACAATAACATTTTCTAAAAAATATGAGAACTACATTAAAATGTTATTTTCATATTTACAGAATGGAATACATTAAAATTTATTAAAACTATTAAATGTGTCCAAATGCAATAGAAAGAGGTGTGTGTCATAGAGCAGGCTTAAGTCTACTGTCCAACACTGATTTTGAACCAACAGATCACATGACCTGGGAATTATTGAACTATAATGCCCATATTTACATTATAAAAGACATTACAAATTCCCCCCAAAAATATGAAATTTGTGTGTCCAAATAACATTTTAATGTAATTCTCATTTTTAGAAAATGTTATTGTATTTCACAACCACTTTTTATTTTGTAAACCTGAATTTAACACACGCTTTTATAAGTAAGTTAGTGCTGACTTTTCCACTTATTTTTGTGCGCTTGCCATACAGTCTGTAATAAGAGCGCACCTAAAATGTTGGAGCTGCTGGCTTGACCACGCAAAATCGAGAGACGGCTGACGTGACCGCAGTTGTATACGTTGACATATCAAAAAAAAATCTTCATGGTCACAGAACTATAATAAAGTTGCATTTCCTCTATCACATTCACAACTTATCTGCTGTTTATCAATGTCAGTAAAAAAAGGTAATTACATATATTTTCAACAGGACAGCAAATTAAAGACAACACACCAATGTTTAACAGTTAAAACATTTATTGAGATCACCATTTGATTCAAACAGCATTCAACAACGCAACGTGCCCTGATCTGATGTCAAAAGTCAGTGATAGTCGAACTGTTAAAAGGCTGCAAAGTTTACAAAGTATCATTCGACCATCGCATTATGAAGATCTTAACAGGGATTAATTTTCTCCTATGGGTTACAAGGACGAGTCATTTTGTCGTCAACAAAACCACTAACTACAGTAGAATATATCCCTCAAATTCAGCATGCTTACAGAAATGCACTCTTGTGCTTACATTTAATGCAGACACATATGCCATCAGTTTGATCACAAGATGAAGCGAAAATTTCCTCCACATTGCAAAAACCTACTCCTCTGTACCTATTTTCAAGTCCTCCCGACTCTTGTTATACGTTGAACATGAACACATTGTTTGTTGATACACCGAAGTGACGGTAAAATGCGGGTTTCGGGGCCATCACCAGTTGACACATACGGAAATTTGTCATTTTGATCAGACATCTAAGATATTTACCTATATATTACCTTACGTTTCTTTACGCTGTTAAATAAGTCTGTAATCCTTCAAAATCCTTCGTCGTCACGCTCAATGTTGTGAAGTCACTTCCACCACTAAGTAAATGGGTGTAAAGAGCTCATTTTTGTGTATACAATTGATTCGGGAGGTGTTCAGATAGTAAACAAAAGGGTCCTTCAGACACGCCCCCTCACTTCTGCCTGGACGGTCACCTGTTAATTTAATACGGTACACCGGTGGAGCCTGTTGTGTTTTAGTATAAGCAGCAAAGTTCTACTTCAGATTATTCCATCTCTCATAATAAGAGCAACAAGAATGTCATTATATGACAGTCCGAGGTGGAAGTTAAGTAGCTCACTTCTTCTCTCCATTGTGTGTGTTTGTGAACGTCCGGCTTCTACGGAAGCCAGAGCGACAAGAATAAGGACAAGTCAAAACGCTGGCGATGAATAACTTTATTTCGAAGACGTTTTGCTTAACACGTGCGCTCAAATAACTATTTCGCGGCCTGCGTTTTAGTATCTCGCGCACGCTTTAGTATGTCGGCGACGCTTTAGCTAAAACGTGCGCACGAATAAGTATTTCGAGCGCACGTTTTATTATGTCGTGCGCACGTTTTAATATATCGTGCGCACGAGTTATATATTTTGTTTTATTTTGTCCTCTGTGGCGCCTAAGGGGCTCCGTACAAGATCAATCAATCAATCAATCTTCATTTGTGTAGCGCCAATTCATTGTTATCTCAAGACACTTTACAATAAAGCATAAAGCTCTTAATTTTATGGATACACATATATGCATTGATACATATAAATTAAACATATACATATATATACAAATATATACATCTAACACCCAACATGAATCCATATAGCCAATCATGAATCCCTCCACCATGGCTCAAGAAAAAACCTTCTGTTAAGCAGCAGGAAATCTTGAATGTGGATCCCAGTCTCATGATGAACAGCAAATCCACACGATGCTGTGATGGGTGTGAGGGCGAAGGAAGGGAGGTAAGAAGAGACAAGTGGACTAAAGTAAGAACTAAAGTTAGTGACAGATCCATGAACCACAGACCTGTCATCGGATTTATTAGAGGTTAGACTCTTGAGATGCTACATCTCTTTTTTAGGAGGGTCCTCATGTCTGAATGGTTGTGGTGATCATTTTATAGAAGTATAATCAATGATATTCTTACTGAAAATAAGAATTTATGGTAGTGATGAACTCATGGGTGCCCAGACCACAAGTGCATCCCTACCATATTTGTCTCCGTTAAGAACTTGAGACACAAGTTCATCAATTTTTGCTGAATTAGTTTCTGAAATCCCCCTGTATGAGTCAAAATTGGTCAATGTATGCTAAAGCAAATAGAAAAATTATTTATTTCTATTTATGCTGATCCTTATATTCCACTTCTGAACCAACAGCATGTTAACATTTACATAGTGAGTGTCCCACATTAATTCTGCTGCTTAAATTCAACACTGAGATGAGAATAAACAAAATAACAATGCTTCCTCGAACATAATGGACTCACTACATAGTCTAGATAATATATTGTTACTTGTGTGTTGCGTATGTTTTGTTACCTTGTAGTACGTTCCTGTTTGTCTTGTTTTTGTCATTAAAATTCCAGTGTACCTGTCCTCCACTTTCCATCCTCCGCCTCTCCTCTCATCTCTTAATCCTCTTTTCACCACCGCTCCATTCTCTCCTCCATTCTTCCTCCCCTCTCTCACTCCCTCCATATATTTACATACATCTCCTGACCCTGTGCTGTTCCCGCTGCTCCCTCATTAATATTCATGACAGTGTGGCCTGTGTGCTCTGCTGAAATGCTGTTGTATTTAGAAATGTTGCAGCCATCACATTCTCGGCTAATGCTGGATCATTATGATGAAAAATCACAGAGGATTCCCCCGGAGAAAGTATCTCTGCTGTACTGGGTTGAAGGGATTAAAGCAGAATGAGGGAAATTAAATGTGGGGCATGACCTCACTCTCTGCATCATGTTGTCTGCAGATGTACCACAGGAAAGTGTCTTTTAGATTGTGTCTTTATAAAAACGATCACACTAACTCATTTGGCCCTGGCTAAAAAGCCCATATTTTTAACTGAAGTTGACGGAAAGATTTCAGTGGCTACTTGAGTATGATCACAATCACTAAAGCCCCAGTCACACATTCCCGTTTCTCATAGCGATAAGTGATAAAACGTGCTTTGGTCGTGGTGCATGCGCTACTTGGACTGGATCAGCGTTGTGTAGTTGTGGATGAATGGCAGGGAAAGTGGAAGGGTCCTGACAGTTTTGAACGGTTCAAAACTGTCGTGGAGAATCGCCGCTCTCGGTATAGTGGGATGGAAGCCTAATGCAGTCCTAATGCAAACGGTATTAGAGTGGCACGTACAGAGCTCGATCGGGCTGATCGTGGCTCAATCCTGAAAGCTTTATGAGGACGACTGACAAGGATGTATCCATTTGAGCCCCGACTGTGTCTCGTTCAAGACGGCGCAAGGGACGGGGCTCAGTCAGGGCTTATGTGATGCGAACTGAGCTGGAGCGGGGCTGACGTCATGTCAGCAGGATGGGAATTCAAGGAATCCTCGTCATAAGGCTGTATTAACCCAACTGGAGCGGGACATACGCCCCTAAAGCGCTGTAGAAGCACTACTGACGGCGTATTTACGGGATGTGTCCTGGGGTGAGACAGTCATTTCATCTCGTATCATAGCGATCTCACCAGCCATGTCAATCGTGTACAGTCGTGCACAATTGCCATGAGAAATGGGAATGTGTGACTGGGGCATAAGGTTAATAAAAAAAACCTTCTTGCTCCAGTTACGTTCAAATACCCCTGATCAACCTTTTCTCTCACTCCTGTCACTTTAAGACCCCTTCCTCACACGGTTCCAGCTTACCCTGATTGGTTTTACTGGTCATCTCTATGGTGATTGGTCAGTTCATCTCCTGGTGCCATGTTGTCAACAACTCTACACCCTGTTTATGCGCTGCAGGTTTGCACTGGGGTTACCAGGACGAGCTAACAGAGTTCAATTTCTGATGTAAAAATAGTAGGACATCACACTGGTAGCTCTTGAAGCAGGGCTTGGGAATACACTGTTTCAGGCAGCTACTGTTGCTGTATACAAGGAAAAAGTGAGATGTCCTGATGCCTCTAATGTTTTTTCTTGTGCACTGAAGTTCTCTGTCAGACAATGTAGACATGTTAAACACACTAACACTAAATAATAATACTGAAAAGCAATCTGAGCGCTCAAACCTTCACCAAAGTAGCTCACATGTTGCTGTTATATCTATAAATAAGTTCTGTGATAAAGTCAGCATCATAATATGATTACTTGAACCTGAAAACCCACACCTAGCACTCAGAACCATGTTGGTATTATTATTAGTTAAAATGTTATTAAGCAAAAAGGATTGTTTGCAAATGGCAGTTATCTTGATCACCACCAAAATCGAATCATTTTAAGTTGGGCTACTACCAACATCTCCTGAAAATTTCAGCAAAATCTGTCTTGTAGTTCTTGCGAAATCTTACAGACAGAGAAACAAACATACGCAAGTAAAAACATACCCCCTTGGCAAAGGTAATGCTTAAGTTACATTGTTATGCAGATAATACTCTTCTTTACTTATCAGCAAAGACTGAAACAGTTCTTTGAACTACTTGTTGAAAATGGTTGATTTGGTTATTAATGGATATTTTCCAAGATATTCAGAGTTTTATAACAGCAGGTTGATCTGCAGGCTAGCGATGACTATGGAGTTCTTAAAGGGCAACTCCGGTTTTTTGACACCTGGACCTTATTTTTAGGTTTGTGCATGCTAATATACTCACTCAGACAAACATCGTGCAGCTCGGAGTTCTTCAGAAGTTATTTAAATCCAACCGATGAAATCAAGACTTAGCGAGGGCCACGGCAATGGAGCTTCAGCGCGGGACATAATCTCTGCAAAATCGCTCGTCTCTACCACAGCCCGGTTTGTCATTGCAGAGAAATCCTCCAGAGTAGTCAGACATATATTCCTGGATAGATCCATACGCGTGTCAGCTGGTTTCAAGTCCCACTCTGAGCAGTAAACACACTCCTCTTCTGTTGCCATGGGCGAACACTGTCCACAAGCGCACCACCAGTTCGCATTGAGTCGTGGACGTGCTCCTGTTAGTTGTTCTCGAGCCAGCTGTTCGTCTCTCTCCCTCCACATTCTTCTTTCATGGAGCTCCTCGTCCGTGTACTCGGGCTCAAACCGGTAAGGACAACCGGTCGTCGTAGTCTGACTCTTCAACATCAAATAAATATTCTGCCATGTTGCTCAGCAATGCCGGCAAAAAGTAAATCAGCTGTACCTTTGTGTCGAGCGGCTATGACATCATCAAAAGTTTGTTTACCAGGTCAGCTGACCCACCTGAAGAGGGTAGACGAGCTGACTTTATGATAACACTGGCAATGGATGAAAAAATATAGTCGAAATGAGCGATTTTGCAGAGATTATGTTCCGCGCTGAAGCTCCCTTGCCGTGGCCCCCGCTAAGTGCGGCTAAATCGGTTGGATCTAAATAACTTCTGAAGGACTCCGAGCTGCACGATGTTTGTCTGAGTGAGTATATGAGCATGCACACACCTATAAATAAGGTCCAGGTGTCAAAAAACCGGAGTTGCCCTTTAATCTAGATTGAGTACTCAAAAAATTATTTTTTAAAGTTTATTATTATGAAGGAAACACATTTTACAATAACAGAAAAGAAACCATGACTGCTGAACTATTACTAATCAGTATGTTAATTATTTGAACATTACAAAGTGGGACATAATTCTTGAGATATTCCCAGAATTAAGAGAGAGGGGATTTATCCAAAACTGTCTGTCTTATGTGCAGGTTTTCAACAACAGTGTTTGATTTTGTGTTTTAATTTGACTACCTGTGACTCCACTTGGATACCTAACATTTTCCAAAAAGCTAAATATAATGTTTTATTGTTATGAATTAAGCATGCTCCTCTGATAATGCCTTGACTTAGGGGGTTTGAGCATTATTAGTATGTGTGGATCATGATAAGGCAGCCGACAGCAACTTGACGTCCAGTTATTATTTCAGGCTTTCAGACAAGTCATTGTCTAAAATAAAGTTTGTCAGCAAAACAAAAATATTCCCTTCTGACTTTGGTAAAAGTTTGCTGCCATAATTCTCAGCTTTAATTGAACTTTAACTCCCTCTCTCGGTTGCCAGTTTGGCTGCAGACTTTCTGGTTTTGCTTCACTGCCAAATGAAACACCCACATACTGTATTTTGCTCCATTCACCAACAGAGATATCTCAAACGTTCAGACACCCATTGTGTATTGTCCTCGGTGTAAGCCTCCCCTGCAGTCAATCTTCACAGGTCAGGAGAAGTCAATGAGAAGTAAACACACTCACACAAGCACACACTCAGCCGGTCCTTGTTGTGACACTGCTCAATACACCCGTGGGATCTGCGTCACAGAGTGTTTATTGATGCTGGCTTGATTTTCAGCTGATGCTGGTTTTGCATTATAACTCCATTATAAAAGTGTAAACTAGTTTGTAAAGTAAAGTGATAGTCATGCGTGTTTATTAATGTGTACACAAAACTATCAATAAAATAACCTTTACTCACTTTTGAACTCTTTAAATTCCACTTACTATCCCAAACTATCGGATTAATTATGGATAATCTGAGTTTTCAGGGATGATCGCGTCACAAACAGGGTCAAAGTGTGGGTGGTTATCAGTGGCATACTTTAGTGAAAACAGGGATTATTCAGAGCGGGCTGATTACAACAGTCAATGTTTTTAATCATTGCTCAATATGACCTTCACCCTCCTGTCAAGCTTTTTCATTGGCTCTCTATAAGTCCGCCCTAAACAGCCTGGGACCACTTAACACCTGATTTTTTTTTCAGTCTGGGCTGTGAGGCCAGTCCTTTATAAACATTAGAGGGAGAGGTCAGGATTCCTGCTGCAGGTTTGTATGAGGTAAAACATGAACATCAATGTTAGCCACAGAGGGATCGGCCCTGCTCCTGCACAGAAGGGTTAACACCTCCACCTCAGAGAGGTGTAAATAAGACTTTTCTTACCTCTACAACTTACTTTTCCACTAGCATGGTGCTTTGTTTTAGCTTCAACTTCAGAAGGTTGCATGTCCTTCCAGAAGGATCAATAATAGATTGATCCTTCAAGGCTTAAAACATTACAAGATGTAATATGGAAAAATATTTTTTAAATAGCCTTAAAAGTGTTTGATTTTATTGTTTACAGGAATTTTCATTTCATAACAGATTCTGATGATGGACCCGAGAACAAAGTGTCTGCATGTCACTACCTGGAGGTTGCATGTACGGAGCCTGAGTCAGTTGAAGGTGGTAATGTTGTGGCAAAGAAAGGCCATTTGGTAGATCCGGGAACTACTTATTAACTGTATGCAGATGCTGAAGGAGCACCTTGTGTTTCTTGTAAACTCTGTTAAGATCTTTTGAGAACTAACACAAATGTATTTGGGACAAAGGGGCAAATTAACTCGACAAAATCACCAATAACCAAGATTTTGAGGACAAATACGTAGGTCAGGTTACATTTTAACATTACGGAACTTAGTGTAAAAAGAGTTAAATAGATAAACTAAATGAAAACAGTGTAAATAAATGTATGACATTGGTGTTATTTTGTGTTTAGCTCATTAAATTCAGTTGTCCTGTTTTGTTTTGAGCTTGAACACATAAATTTAAATTCTGAAAAATACTTGACGTCAATTGTTTTGTTAGTTTACAGGTTAATTTGTTTTATATGACTGACAAAACTGTCATATAAACTGAGATTAATATCAATGCAGCCCTCATGGTTATTGAAGGTGTCCATCCCTGGTCTATGTAGAAGTACAGATGTGAGATAAAAAAAAAGTAAAGGTATTTAAGATTTGACTCCCCTCCTGTGAATTTAACCTTTCGTCACATTGTTTGCATGACTTAAACTCACACAAAGATAAAAAGCCTTATTTGAATACTGTAGTTTTTCCACTATTCAGCTGATTGTTCACAACAGCTGACAGCGCAGAGCACACTTGTGCCCGGGGCGAAACAACAACTCTCTAAAAATGCTCACGTCCCTCTCAGCTCATCTTCATTCATATATACACAAAATTCACCTCTTTGGGGCTTTAGGATAAAAAAGACAGGAGAAAATCTAGTCCACAAAAACCACTTCTGACAGAGGACAGCCTCAGATTTGGTGTGTAAACATCGGGGAATACACTCGAGGCTGTGTTAGCTTTTGTAACATCTGGTTATTTTCAAATAAGAAAACATCCTCTGCAGCTTCAGCGATATAACAAAGAACTAAACAGACTGTAATAAAGGGTGGTTGTCCAACCATCATGCTCAATTTTGCTTTTTCAACACTGGTCATAATCATCATCATTGTGGTACACCTGCATACAGTCAAACATCTCTCAGCAGACAATTACAAGAAACAATTTCCAAACAAAGACATCATCCCTGATCCAAATAGAAACAAGGACTTTTAGCATCAATAAAGCCTACATACCTATAATTAATCATGCTTTATTATCATTGATAGTGACATGTTGTTTTGGTACCTTGGCAGGGCATCACCTAGAAGTCCTCACACCTTTAACCAAGCATCCAGGAATATGCCAGTTTCATGTCTGTACACTGTGATGTATTTTGAAGGCGGGCATGACCGTTGGCATAGTTATAGTTGGATAAACGTCACATCCAGCTGTCACAGTGGAAGAAATAAACTGCCTAAGGACAATGCTGCACACCTTACACATTAAATTGATTAAGTATAAAAATTTAAATGTATTACATCCAATTATTGCTCAGATTTAGGAGGAGGAACACACCTGATTTAAGATTAAGATTTAAGACATCCACAAAAAGGTGAGTTTGGATACATATAGATGTGATATCCAAACATTTGCATGTCTGTAACCATGGCTCGGTCATTGGTCTTTGATTTCTAATGTCCATATTTTCTGGTTTACAAATATTTACATAAATTCAAACAAACATTCAACAGGTCTTAAAGGGGGGAACCTAAAGTCCATGCACATCAGCACAGTGCATTAAATAAATTATCAATGTTATACCTTTTTCCATCATTGATTTTGAAAATTCTACAACGATACTCAACACCAGCTGGCTTCTGCAGCAGGAAAAATCCTCATCTGCTCATACCTTCAGTGATGAGCCAATAAGATATTTTCAAAAGTCCAGTTCGTTAAAATTGTGATCCATTTAAAGTCTTTGCAAAAGCCAACTGGAAAAGCCTCAGTTAGTAAGCCCAAATGACCCAGAACCAGTGGTAATATTATAATGTGTTCAATATCAGCTCAGGAAAATAACAATTGGACAAATGTGTTTGAATAAAATGTCAAGAAAATGAACAATGAAAACTTATAATAACATAAAAGTAATAAAATAAAATAAAAGGGATGACTGATCTCTTTTGTAGAGCATCTTGAGACAGACCAAATAAATTGTCCTATATAAATAAAGACTGATTGATTGATAAAGATGAATTGAATTACTGCAACTTTGTTTATACTGCACTATTTAATAGATATACATCTTCTTTGCTGGGGGTTAAAAGTACTTCAGTATTGCTTTTTTATTTAAAGAATTATATTTATTATTTTATATCTTAAAGGGAATCAAGGATATTTGTGGATTTTTTTTGTTTTTGTGGTTCATTTAGCTGTTTATTTTACTTTTGAGCAAGAAACAAAGAAACAGTTTAGGGAAAAAAAGGGTTTTCCAAAAAAATACGGTATGTCAGGAGCAAAAAGTTCTTAATGGCCAAGGCTGTCAAAACCAAACCAAACTAAAAACCTTGATCACAAAACAAATACTGAACTGTGGAACAAGTTTTTTTATTGCATCCCTTCTCAATTCATGCACACTCTGAACACAAACCCGTTCAGTTTTTAACCGAAGGAGAATTAAACTGTAGAAATTTAACCAGTCTCTTGTATCGAATATGTTAGAAATTATTTCGTCTCCCTTGAAATAAACATTTTAATCTGGACCTGTTGAGATTTCTTGCCATACACATCCGAAAGATGACCCTTGATAAACTCCTGTTACTGTATGACTCTCTATAATCTGCTTCATATTTGACTTTGGAGGCTGCTGCTCGGTTAAAACAATAAGCATGTGTGTGGCTAACTCTAATCCTGTTCTGCATGTACTGAGGACAGATTCTCATCTTCTGGTCTTTAGTCTCTGTGATCCAAAATGATGACACAAAGATCAGACAGCAGAACAGGAGCATGGTGGTGAAGATGTCTTGGGCATCAGGTGTGATCTTCATCTGTAATCCTATCATGCCAGCAGCCATCACTCGCATCAGTGCCGCTAACTAAATGTTGCATGACCAGCAGAGCATGCAGAGTTTCCCCTCACGTCAGTGTAGCTGCAGTCAATAGATGATGGATGATCTGGTCCCTGCTGCTGAGGAGCTACAGCTGCACTCCTCGGTATTACCTTGTGTGCAGCTCAGTGGAGAAATTATTATGTATGTTTAGGATGCTGGAGCAATATGAACATGAATATTTTTAAGAGTAGGATGGCTTATCTGCAGGACCAGGACATGAGGCAGCACTAAGCACGGCTCTAAAGTGTCACGGCAGCTCTTCTGGTGGGTGGAGCTCTCTATGTCCCTAAAGTTTGACCTTATATTTGGAATAAAAGTGATTTTTATGGCATGCTGTATGTCAGCCATCAATCCATTATTTATAAGGCTTCATCCTTTTCAGGGCTGGAGCCTTTCCCAGTGGACATATATATAGGCGTAGCATCTTATTAGAGATTGGGACTTGCAATATGAAAGAAGCATGGACTTTCACCCCTTCACCTTCGAGACCATTGGAACCCCCAATCAGATACCCTTCCATTGTTTTCGTTTATCTCTGGGACTGTATATTGGATCATTATTGGGAGTACAGCACATGAAAGATTGTAATTTTGTCAACACAACAATGGCCTCAGGTCAATGTTTAATCAGCCTGTGCAGATGACACCAATTTGTTTTGCTCTGGTAAGAAATTAAAGGAGCGTTTGTGTTGTGTAGAAATGGAGCTGGAACATCTCAAGACTTGGTTTGATGTCAATAAATTATCTTTTAATACTAAGAAACCAAATTTATGGTTTTTGGGAATCATAATGATAGTGATTGTAATGTTAAATTAAAAATCTGTAATGTTGACATTGAAAGAGTTCCTGAGACTGAATTCCTTGGACTTGTCATTGATGAAAAGATAACATGCAAACAACACATTGAATACATTAAAGGGAAAATCTCAAAATCACTTGCAATCCTGTATAAATCCAGAAATGTATCGAATTCTAAGGCCTTGCATTTGATTTACTATTCATTGATTGTTCCCTATATTTCTTACTGTGTGGAATTGTGAGGATCCACCTTTAAAACCACCATAAATTCAATAATAAAACTGCAAAAACAAGCTTTACGTAATATCAATAAGGCTGACTAATATGCTCGCATGGAGCCACTTTTTCTTAATTCTCATGTTATGTAATTTTCTGATCTTTTTTATTATAAAATATGCAAATCATGTTCAAAGCAAAATCAAAAATGCTCTCTGACTCAATACAGAGGTTCTTTTTAATTCAGGACAGTCCGTATAATCTCAGAGGGGTTTGCAAATTTACTGTAGGAAAAGCCAAAATAGGTATGAAACAGAGATGGAGTAAAATTCTGGAATGATGCCAACATAAATTTAAAAATGTGTCATTCTTTTTTTTTTTTTTTTTAAGAAAATGGTTTGTAAAAGTATTTTGGGATTAATTATCTGTGTTGTATTTTAATGAATACAGACTTTTGCTTATGTTTTAGATATTTTAAGCCATATGTATTGTTTGTGTTTGGACAGCACTTTGGTCAACTTCGGTTGTTTTAAATGTGCTCTATAAATAAAGTTTGAGTTGAGTTGAGTTGAGTTGAGTTGAGTTGTTGCTTCTTTGCTTTTTCGGAGGTTGGTAGCCTAAAAAAAGTTAACAATATAGGATAGGCCTTTATAAGCAATTTGCTTCTGCCTATGCCTTTCAGTCATTGTTCAACACATTATTCTTGGTTTTGTGAGTTTGTGTCAAATATCAATATTGTGTACAGTATTTGGTGTTGTCATGACTGAATAAACACAATGGAGAGAAATGGCAAAAAAATCCATAAATCATCAATTTTTTTTTAATTAAAAATGTACAAGTGACCCTTTTAGAAAGTGGCAACATCCTGTTGCTCTTATGGACCAGTCAGATGCGCCCATTTTCTTCTTCTTTTGTTTTTGTCTTGCCAAAAGTGTCCAATCAGGAGCAGCTAAAATTAAAAAAAAAAGTTATGTGACTGTTGGAAACATTTAAGACAGAAATTGCATCCAAGAGTGGCACCAATAGCTCTATAAGGCGAAAGCACATCTGGAGGAATAATTGCAAACATGTGAATATTATTTTGCTTTGAATCTCTTTACATAATTGTAGTTTTTCCAATAACAGCCAAGGTTTGAGAGAACCAGATGTGAAAAGTCTCGTTCAAAATAAATCTGCATATGATTTGTGTAAAGTTCTGTGAGATTAAAACTCCATTTTGAATTTCTGTCTCACATCTTTGGTCGTACAACTTCAATCATACTTCTGACATCAGAACAGCCCAAATAATCCAAATTTGTGCTTTCCTTTTAAAAAGATGGCTTAAGCTTTATTGTGCTTGACTGGTTTGAGGTCTCACGTGCATTATTACAAAAAGTCCAGTTGGACTATGAAAAAGTTAAAAAAAAAAAAGGTTTTGAGTTGTGAGGGGTTAAAACTCTGGTGTTAATGCTAGCAAGTCCATCACAAGCATCACACAGCAATGATATTAAGCTAATCATACTGTAGTAACGATAAAATCACAATTAAATGGTCTATACAGAAGCAAATCTTCAACCAACTGATGATCCAGATGTTCAGATTTGACCCATCATTAATTATCAATCTTTAACACCAATAAACACTGATGATTTGTCTGGGAAAAAAATGGTTTGGGGGTTTATTTCCTCTTTAATATTCAACTCTTGTCTCTCAAAGTTTGATTAAAGGTCAAAAAATAAACATATAAAATAAAGCAGGCCTTTAAATCAAACTTCAGGGGAAAAAATAAATAATGAGCAAAGAGGCTGATAATTCTGTTCATCTTGTGTGCACATTGAAGAAAATGTATGTTGTAATATGCATGTTACATTATTCCATTATGTTCAGTATAAATGATTCAAGCAAAGCTTACTTGGTGATGCATGATATAACGTACACATTGTTTTAAAAACAGTACGGTACAAGCCACTGGCATTCAGCAGCAGCAGGACGTCCACATGGAATGCAGAGAAAAACATGAGAGCATGAAAAAACATGAGACAATCTAATGTTTCCTCACTTCAGTCTGAATGCACACACAAAAATATGATTGCAAACCTAGCATGGTGCAGGCGTGTGCGCACAGATGTGACTCTTTGACCATGTGTGCGCACAAGCCTGCAGCAGAAAAATGAGAAGTCATTTGAATGGCTGAGTAATTCTCAGGAGCTCTGAGATGAAGAGCAGCGGCTGATGCAGCAGAAGTCCTGGAGGATAAAGACGGGGATGAGACTGCTCAGGGCGGGGGGGATGTGGTGGCCTTTCAGCTTTATTTAATAAGACTTCAGTTAGCAGAGTAATGAAGCAAACAGTTTTTTAAAAAAAGAAGCAACACTGTTATGATGACAAATTTGTCAGATGCAAAATGTAGCAGAACTGGGAGTGTCAGTAATTCTGTTCGCATCAAACATGTTACATATGCAGTATTTTTTATTTAAGGGTCTGGATTGGAGGCCAGTCATTTTGAAAGGCCCTCTGGAGGCTTAACAAACAGACTGAAATTAATACTGGGGCTTCATTATGACCTTTAGAGGCTAAGGAGACCATGATTAACAAGACTGGCTGTTATATAAGCCCGAAATCTGTGCTTCAGGAATAGTTTTAGTGAAGTAAGACGGCCAAAACAGAAGACAGTGCACATGGAAAGTGTTGAGTCTACAGATGTTAGGCTGTTTTGTGGAGTATTAGCAAGTGCTTGGCTGATATGACCTCACTCACCACAGTGAAAAGAGGAAGTGAGGCTGTTGGCATGTAACCTCACATGCCAGATGGACAGTTCCATATTGGAAATATTTCACTAATCCACCTGGGGAGGAGCCCTGCAAAAATATTTTCAGGGGCAGAACCTTCACAAACAACAGCAGCTTGTGATTGGACAATCACTCAGCTCATCACACTCGTCACAGACCAATCCATATCAAGCAGCGCTGCTATGACGTAGCATATGTAGTGGCTAAATATAGCTAGTGGCTAAACATAGCTAGCGGCCAGTGGTGTAAAGGAACGAAGTAATAGTACTTAGTTACAGTACTTAAGTATGTTTTGGGAGTATCTATACTTTACTTGAGTTTATATGTTTTTTTGCAATTTTTACTTTTACTTCACTACATTAAAAATTGAAAAATGATACTTTTACTTCGTTACATTGACATTGTCAACTTAGTTACTCGCTACATAATAAAATGTGAATATAAATTACACTTATTTTCACATTTTATTTTGAAGAGGACCGTACAGACTGTTCGTGCTCTTGCGTGAAGCTGAACACACCTCGGCCTGCCTCTACAGCCTGTGAACGACTGTTTGGCATTGCAGGACTTGTATTCAGCCCCCGAAGAGCACGACTGAACTCATGCAATTTTGAAAATCAACTTCTGCTAAAGATGAACCGCAAGTTTGTGGACTTTACGTAAGGGAGGAACAGAGAGAGGGAGTAAGAGGTGAAGGGAGCTGAGGGAGGGAGGAAGAGTTAAACTTAATAAAGCTTGGGAGAGCAACAACTATTTGTATCTGTTCTCTTTGTTTGTACTTTTACTTTTAATACTTAAGTACATTTAATAGTAGCTACTTAAAGACTTTTACTTAAGTGATTTTTTAATGAGTGACTTTCACTTTTAGTTGAGTATATTTTATATAAGATATCTTTACTTTTACTCAAGTATGGGTTTCAAGGACTTTTTACACCACTGCTAGCGGCTAAACAGCTAATGGCTTACAAGGGCAAATAACAGTTAATGGCCGTTAGCCCTAGGTGCTACCTGTTGCTAACAGCTAACTGTTGCTAACAGATGTTAACTGTTGGTTTCCCTTGTTAGCCGTTAGCTGTAGCAGCTAACGCCCATTAGCCATCAGCTAATGTACAAGGAGACTCTACTGGAGAAGCAACAATACTGCTAGTGTACCTTATATGCTAATAAGTGGG
The DNA here is from genome assembly GCA_036419115.1 of Scarus forsteni. NCBI lineage: Eukaryota > Metazoa > Chordata > Actinopteri > Labriformes > Labridae > Scarus > Scarus forsteni. Next base: position 6,557,168 of record JAZDUH010000425.1, read on the forward strand.
CCGGAAAAGGCAAATTCTGGCTTCCCATTGGCTTTCAATAGTATTACAAACAATCAGGGTGATAGATTTGGTTATAATCCCTCCTACTTATCAATCAATCAATCGATCAATCAAACATTATTTATATAGCACTTTTCATACAAAAAAATGTAGCACAAAGTGCTTTACAAACAGACAGATGAATTAAAGGAAGGATTTACAACCCAAACCCACTCCACCCAGCTCCTGAACCCACCCACACAGCAATCCATATACAGTGTTGATAAAAAGCATCATAAATAAAAGACAACAATAAAGCACACGACTGTACCCAGTAGGTACTGAGAAAACGCCATCTTGAAGGTTTAAAATGAGAAAACACTGGAGGTTAGGTTAAAAGTATAAAAATTAAATATATCATAAAATAAAACAAGAAAATGAATTTTAAAAATAAGAAGAATAAAAAATAACTTGAAATTAGGTTAAAATATACATATATATAATAATAAATAAAGAATAAAATAGGAAAACTAGAAAATAAAATACGGAAAAATAGAAAAGATTTAAAAAGAAAAGATAAAAAAATAAGATCAGTTAAAATATTAAAAAGTGGCCTGTAATTAGAATAAATAAAAACACTAAAAGGTAATTTAGGTAAAAGCTTGACTGAAAAGGTAGGTTTTGAGTTTTTACTTTTATTAGGTCTGGTAGTACTACCAGTGAATCTGTTGGCTTTACTAGTACCAGAAGTAAAACAGTCTACAAGTACTATTAGTGAGATATTTTGAGTTTACAAGGAGTACTGGTATACAAAAAAAGAGGTTTTACTTTTTGGGGCACTGGTTCACATGTAGCCGTTACTAGTAAAGCATAATCATCTATAGTAAACAGTTTTGTGTTACAAATAGTACGAGTTGACTGAGAATTTACTAGCAAAAGCTGAAAAGTGTAGTCGTTCCACCCGGTTGCTAGCATATAAGTTTTACTATTAGTAATAGTAGTGCTAGTGAACATTTGTTGATGTACTAGTGGTACCAATGACACTTTCTACTTCACTAGTAAAGTCTATTTGTGCACTAGTTGACCAAAGTTGAGTACATGTACTCGAAATTTGAGTACTAGTAGAGCTGAACTACACTTAATATCATCAATATCAATTTTATGCCCAAACTGCTTTCCTTATACGGTGAACCCAGTGTATTTAACATGATACCAGACGACCAATTTCTGTCTTAACAGCAGTATTACATTAAAAAGTGCATCCACAACACTGACTGAAGAGTTGAGATGAGCACTGAAGCACAAAGAAATGAATATGTACCTGCGTAATCACATGCATGATGGTTCTGCTGGAGAAAGAAAGCTACAGAGTTTTAGCTCTGTATCCAACAGCAGCAGGAGAGACCTGGTGATGTTTATACTCGAGCATAAGGTCTACAGAAGTCTGATGATGTGCAGTGAAACAACACTTTCAGTCATTCAGACACACTTATCTGAGTTTGTGTATCTCTTCCTAAATCAGATAAACAGCTGATGTTTTATCCCTCCTGTTGAGTTTCCCTTTAGCAGTGTTGCACAGGATGATGTCATCACCCCTCGTCCCTCACCTCAGTGAATTCAACTACTTACTTAAAGCTGGGGTTGGCGATTTAATTTAGATACACTTTTTGTAATACTGGTTAAAATGGTCTTTATGACCCGATGGTAATCAACTCATAATGTGTTCTTAAAACAGAGCGAAAAATATCTGCTATCTACAGCAGGAGTAAAACAGGGAAAACCCCAACCAATAATCATGCCGGGACACCTGTTTTTAAACCAATCAAATCCCGTCACCATTCTGCCCGCCTACTGCGCGTGAATGCTTACCTTTCAAGTTTTGTCTTTGAAAATAAGGGGAGACGTCCCACAACCCCAACCAAGCTCCAGTATCCCTCACATTTAAAGACAGATGTACAAGAAATCTAAAATAATCTCTTTGTTTTTCTAAGTTTGTTCTGCTGCTCTAATCTCGCAACAGCTGCCACCCAGGCTACTGCAGGTGGACGTTCTCGCGAGGCTTTTTCTTCTTCTTCAGTTTTACGGCGGTTGGCATCCATCATTTTGGAGCATTACCGCCCCGTTCAGGCTAGAGACAGAGCTCAGTTTGGAGAGGCAGAGGAATGTTTTTATTATTATATCATCACACGGGAGATTTACGGGAGAATACTGATACAGGAGGACGGCAGGAAAGAGGATAAAATACGGAAAATACGGTAGTTTCATGGCCAAAACAGGAGATTTGACAGCTATGTGGAGAATGTCAGAGGAACTACCTATACCCCGATCAACATCGGCTGTGAGTACTAACTAACTTTACATGTTTGTTTGGTGTTTTCTTACCGCTGACTGAGACATGACTTGGTGTAGTGTAAAACAAACACGTTGTGCTGAGGGTTTGGAGTTGAATCAGTCTTCTGGATATATCAGCCGTACACGTGCATGTGAGCGGGGGGGGGGGGATGCTACTTTCAAATTCATGCTAGTTTTCCAAAATCGCCAACCCCAGCTCTGATGGCCGACTGAGGCCATTCGTTAGCCGTTAGCCCGCTAACAGGCCTCAACCCGCGGGCAGAGCTCCGTTGGGCCCCGCGGGAGAGGGAAGCGGCTTCCCGGTTTCCGCACTAGGCTTTTCCGGCTAGTTCAGTAGCTAACGCTGCTAGCTGCTCACCGGAGCTAGAGGGGAGGAGGCGGGACCATGGGCATGACGCTGCGTAGTGAGGGAGACAGGGGATTGGATGGACTCACAGACCAACTCACAGACCAATTGAACCTTACAGGCTTCTAGGTTTGATTGGTCAGCTAGTATGCAGCTTTGCAGCGGATATACTGAATGGACTTTTTTCGTTCTTTTTGGTCTTTATACTGTGTAGATAGGACCATAGGACCATAACAGCCTTATAAACGGTGTTATTAAGATGTACAAAGCTTCCAAATTGTAGACCATAGCTTTAAGACAAAACTTCAATGGTCAAAATGAGGCAGAAGTGGAAACATTAAAATCTGATGCTCTAATAACACAGAAGCCTTCCCCTCACAGTTAATGTCCCTGTTGTCTCTCTCTGTCTCCAAACTGACACCTCAGAGTATTATGAACTCCCCACTGATCTCCTCTTTGACAGCAGACACTTACATAGAACCCGCTCCTCCTCTTGAACTCCCTTCTCGTCACTTACACTCCCTGTCGCACGCTGATGATGCGTGGGGCGGTAATGCGAGCTGACGCCGCATCGTTAGCCGTGAACGCGTGTGCCTGCTAATCGCCTAATAATTGGATGTGATGGCAGAACGTAGGCCGCGATGATGAATTACCACCGGCCGAGCGGTGAGCGCAGCAGGTAGGAGGCGAGCGGGTGCAGGTGCTGAGCTGGTGAGTGTGTGGATTCCCCGCTGCCGGCTTCACACACTAACACACTCGTATTAATGCACACACACGCTTCGATCAGAGGCACATAAGAGTTTGCATGCATTCCCTGACATGCCAGGCACACCTATGGAGAGAGTTTCCATACCAAGATCAAACATGAGGTAAGATTGAAGGAAAATAGTGAAGCCTCAGGGAGCACACACTCACATGGGGAGGCTGTTCAATCAGAGCTGACGCTGAAGCAGCCCACCATGCAGAGGAGATCTGCTCCATGGCTACTCGCTGTGCAGACTGCTGAAGAGACGGTCCACTCCACATGAAATAAAGTCACTTATTCGGGAATTATTGCCATTTTCTTCCATCATTTTGTCATCCTTAGCTCTTTTTCCATAAAATTCTGAATAGCTGTCCCCCTCATGAGTGAAGCTCAATAAAAATGATGACACTCCCTCGGAACTTTGCACAGAAAGTTGGTAGTAACTCATGCATTTGGGTGCATGTGCATGGTCAAGACCCCCTACTGAAGCTCAAACTGAGCACTGGATCGGAGAGGAAAGGCAATTGCAGTCACCTTGAATGTGGCATGGTTGTTGGTGCCAGACAGGCTGGTCTAAGTGATCCAGAAACTGAAGGTCTACAGGGATTTTCATGCTCAACCATCTCAAGAGTTTACAGAAAATGGTTTAAAAGAAGAGAAAATATCCAGTGAGCTTCAGTGAGGATGCCTTGTTGATGCCAGAGTTCAGAGGAGAACAGCCATGGTGGTTCAAGATGACAGAAAAACAGCTGTAGCTTAAATAACCACTTGCTAACTATTTGTCATTTAGCAGACATTTTTGAGCATCTGATCTGGTCTTAGTTCGTCTGGAAGTGGTCCTTTTAAAGTGTTTGGGAAGAACCTTTCAGAAATATATATAGCATATTATGTCGCATTTATTACAGGTCAATCACATGATATACAAAGTAGTAGGTGGGCACTGCTTGGTAACACGCCACTTTGTAAAACAAATTCTCATTAAAACATGTAAGAAGTTGGTTAGTTGAGTTGTTTGTTTTTATTTAATAAAGAAACGTGGTCAAAATGTAATAAAACTGCTCCTGAAGCTGTTAGCATCAATGCTTTCCTTGCATCATTTCTCCCACCTCTTCCTGCTTTACAGTTCTCTAATTGGGCAGTGCTGCTTTGGGCTGCACATAATCATTGCAGATTGAAGCTTGGCATGATGGATCTTTAACAACAGAAGACTAAAAATGCTGCCTTGTCTTATGACTCTTGATTTGTGCTGTCAAATTCAGGTTATAGGGTTAGAGTTTGGTGTAAGTAACATGAAAACAGATCCATCCTGCCTTGTTTAAACAGTGGGGGTGGTGGTGATGCTTCAGTGGTGTGTTGGAGATTTTATTGGCACACTCTGGGCCCCTTAGTACCAAGTGGTCTTTGTTTAAGTGACGCTTTAACAGCAAAATCTCAGAAGTAGAACCACACCTTAAACCACCCTTTTCTTATATATGCAAACCAAAGAGGGAGTTTGTCATGGCTGGAAGCTACGACAAGTTTCCCACAATGGTAATCAGCTACATGTTCTAAGAATTCATCTTCTAAAAAATCTTCCAGAGTGTTGTTGATGAACATGATGTTATGTATCAACGCACTATACCACATGGTTAAAATCCTCTCAAACTTGTCTCCTAAATGTGACAAGAGTTCACTGTACTCCCATGGCCTCCACAGTCACCAGATCTCAAACAAATAGCAGATTGTTTTTTAAACTTTTTTCGTCCAAGGAAATTAAATGGAGTCAAAATATACAGTAGTTAAACAAATGCAAAAAGCCTAATTCACTCTTGGGTATCTCATCATTCATCTACTGCCAGATTAAATGACCAACTAGTAAAGTGCTTGTGAAATATCTAATTTGATATATTTAGCAACAGACTTTTAGGCTTGACAAGTTCTTTTTCTTGGCCCTAAAATCTGCTGGTGACCAGGTAAGGGTGTACCCCACCTCTCGCCTGTCAGCTGGGATAGGCTCTGATAGGCAAACTGAAGGGATAAGCAGTTTGGAAAATGAATGAATGAAGTTCTTTTTCTTTCTCGTGTTCGGAGAACTGATAAGATGGGGAAAACAGTATTTCCTTCTTAAAGGGCTGAATCTTTCCCCTAGTTAGTGATACTAACAAAGGAGCTATTTTTACAACATAAAGCACTTCGTCTAAAGCATGTGGCACAAAGTGGTTTTGAGTGTGTTGATTTATTTTAAGGATGCATGTTCTCAAAGCAAGATGGAAGTAAAGAGGATGGAGTACTTGTCTTTACCATATTTGGGTGCATTATGGGATCATTTCAACTAAAGTATTGGTCTGATCACTGTATGATGCTCAGATTAAAATGCTTTTTTTTCTCACTGAACCATCCAGTGCATGAGAAACATCCAAAGGATGAGTCAGACTTCTGTTTAAAGACACCTCATTATCTATTAAAACCTCCTGTTAAAACCCACAGGATCAGATTTGTATATGTTTGTGATAGACCTGTTCACACAACATTGAATCACTGTGAGCTTTAAGCAATCTATTTTCTCATTTTCCTGCAGGAGTCCTTGGTTCTATTTTCTATAGTCGGTGCTTTTACAAGGAGAGCTGGAAATAAAGGCTCACTATCTCTCAGCTCTCTACCCTGTTACGAACTTTAACTGAATTTTCCAGCAAATGCTACTATGTTTAGTGGTGGAGGTGTGCATCCCGTGTGAGCAAAACAAGCTCAGTAAAGTGTGTGCTTTGTTTTAGCAGATGTGTGCCAATGTATAATGCAGCCTTAACATAGCAGAAACACTTTGCACAACAGATTTCAGACCAGGTATGAGGAGGTTTAAAGTTCAGTCAGTATATGTCCTCAGATTAGCAACACACTACCTTTGCACTTGACCACTCCTTGATTTCGGACAAACACATTTATGATTTGCAATCTAAAGGCTCATTTACATGACAACCTTGTCACCAGAAATGGAACAGTTTTTCCTTTGAGTTTTTAAAAGCATACCACGTTTACACAGAGCTGTAAGAACTATGGAAAACACAGTAGCGTGCATGCAAGGCCAGTAGTTGGCGATGAAAGATGGTGGTGAAACAGTGATGTAACAACACGTGTCTGCTTTCTGGCAAAGACAAACTTTACCCAAACAACAATGGAGTGTGCATCTCCGCTGGTCAGAGTATTGATGTAGCAAAACCTCATTTTGTTAGAAGAGTGATATCAAACTTAGAAGTTAGCAACACACAAGTTACTCGGTAATCTGCCATAGTTGTTGTTGTTGTTTTCCGTAGGTGCGTGCACATGCAGTGTGTGTCCCCATTTCCCCTGAAAATTGTGATTCCACTTTACATGGTAACAAAAAAGATAACATATTTAAAATGTTTCACTCTGGACCCCAGTTTCAAAAGTTTATGGATTCAGGTTATCCGGGCACCATCCTCGTGGAAAACTCTTTGTTTCCCGCCATTTGCGTTGTCTTGTAAACAAGCTCTAAATGGCATGGGCACACAGCTCATAGCTCTGTGACTATTGCGTCGGTAAATTAGGGAAGACACCTGAGCTTCACACCAAAACACTTTGAACTTGAATAAAATAGAGCCCAAAATGATTGCAGATGCTCCCTAAACTCTGTCAATATGTTGGAAAGTTATTGAAACTGGACAGGTGTTTCCTCATGCCTTAGCAAATTGTCCAAACAGTTCCAGTATGTTTGTACAAATTAGATTGTGCCCACTCTTTGATTAAACAAATGACCAAAAGATCAACAAAAAAAGCCTCAAAATGATCTCATATCCAGTAAATGATATTCAGATGGCTCCTCATGAACATGGGAAGGGGCCACTACACCAAGAGCCTCAAAATGACTAAAACCCTGCTACAAATCTATTTTCATGGCTTGTCAGGTTGTACCCTTAAAATTCTAGAAACTCACATGCTGACACAGCAAAAAATCTCTCTCAGTAGAAGATTACTCTTCATTATATGTAGAATATGTCTTTAAGCTACTTCTTTAAACATAAAAGTAAATCCAATTTATCAGGTGGAGTCATTCACTGAGGCTGGAACAGAGTAGTAATGTCTCTAATTTAAACTCCATATTAACTTTATTTGGACAAATCTCATTCAAGTCAGACGAATCAAAAGGCTTTACAAAGTAGTGAGTAAGTTCACAAAGAAACTTCTGTGAGACCAAAGAAACTAATTTGATGAATGAGTTTAATTTAAGGTAAAGTTGCCAGCCTGATGGATGGTTTGGCATGAAGACGACAAATTACTGAACACAAAGAGGAGTTCAGTAAGGACATCTTTAATAAAGTACTTCAGAGTAATTGATCAGAACTGAACAAAAGTTGAATCATCAATATTAGTTCGAGTCCATCTTTTTATTCATTGTGAAACTTCTGATTGCAATGAGAAACTGTCCAGATATTCATGTTTAAGGCCGTCCATGAGGAGGGGTAGAGGGTGAAGTTTTTTATGAACCTGAGTCATGTAGTGGCCCACGAAGAGTTACAGAAGGATTCTGAATTCAAGCAGGATTTATCTTTACTAAAGGGATGCTTCAGTATTTTTGAAGTGGGGTTGTATGAGCTCCATATAGCCACTAATGGCCCTTTTCCATTAGCCCTACTCTACTCTACTCGACTCTGCCCGGCTCTACTCTACTTGCTTGTTCTGCTTTTCCATTAGCCCCAGGCGCCTGCCCAACAAGGTGCAGTGTCGCAGTAAACACCTGAGCGGCACTGCGGTGACGTCATTTTGAGCGCAACACAACAATCTGTGGCTTTTTGTAGTCCAACCGAGTATAAAAGGAAAGCAGAAGAAGGCTGCAGGTGAAGAAATACCTCTTGAGAAGCACAGGAGAGTTTTTGAAGCTATACAACAGAATGAAGCTGAGGACGAGAGCAATCGAGCTGCAAAGAAAAGATGTATGAGGGTAAGCTAATGGTAGCTACCGCTAGCAGGCTAGGTCGTCGTGCTCATGACTCATCGATGACGACATTGTCTGACCAATCAGTAGCCGGCAGTCGGTAACGTCATCTTTTAGTGTCGACTCAGCTCACTTAGAGCCAGAGCAGAGTAGGTACTAAAACTAGCTTGTTTTAGGAGGTACCGGGCCAGTGGAAACATGCTGCAAATCGAGTAGGGCCGAGAAGAGTAGGGCCAAGGCGTGCTAGTGGAAAAGGGCCATAAGTACATTAGATGCAGTAGAAAGTTCTCTCCTCTCCCTCAGTAAGCCACAGTCTGTAAGAGTCTGTTACGTAGAACCAGCCGCAAACAGGGAAGTATCATACCAAGAACATAGGGTATTTTCTCTGCCTATAAGAACTCCCATCAAAAAATAATACCACAGTTTAAAAGTATGCTACATATTCATGTTTTAAAGTGCATTAACTTTTTGAAAATATAAAGTTTATCTGGAACTTACCAGCTCACGTCAATGTATTCCTCCACGCAGCGCTGCCAGTAGCCGTGCGATGCTAACACACAACAGTAATGGGTGTATGTGCGTGTGAGAAAGAAACAAACTTAGTGTACACTGTTTTGGTAAACAGCCTCCTTTACTCTGCTTGATAATCTCTGAGGTATCATTACTGCTTACTTTGAGGATAAACTGTCATTAGGTCCTCTCAGGTTTGGGACGTTTTTCCAGTTTATCTTCAAGCAATTAATCCTACAAACTCTGGAATTTAGAAATGACTTGAGAGTCACCAGTGTCCTCTTACTCAGACAGATCCTGAAGTCGTCAGCGGCAGTACTCGGCCTGTTTGATCTCCATCTGCAGCAGCTCGTCTCCTGTGAGCTCCGGATCATACAGACATCCAAGGTTCATACAGGTATTCTCTTGGCTCTAAAGTGAACGGAACTTCGTTGTCGCTGTCATAATCACTCATTTTTAATTCCCTATGCTGTCTCTTCCTCGCACCGCTCAGAGTCAGGACAGAAGAATACAATATACAAAACAATACTTGATAAAAATTACAGGAGGCTATAACCAGTGTCTGAAGCCACTAGCTTGTTATTTTTACAACAGCTGAAAGGGAGGCGGAGTGATTCAGCGGCTCGAAGCAGCGCGGCGTGGAGGAATACGTGACGTGAGTTGGTTAGGTCCAGATAAACTTTATATTTCCGAAAAGTTAATGCACTTAAAAACATGCATACGTAGTGTACTCTTAAACTGTGCTATTCTTTTTAGATGGGAGGTCTTGTAGGTGAAGACAATGCCCTTAGTTCCTGACACGACACTTCCCACGAACTATCCCTTTAATTAATAAACACTTACTCTTTTCACTGTTGCTTGGTTGAAGGTTGAAAGAAATGGTGTCCAGCTGGTTCAGTTCCCCAGCATGTGCACTAATATACAAAATATTTGTTTTGCCATTGAAAAATAGAGATTAATTGTGTTTTTGTCATGGAGTTAAAGCACACAGACCTAGCTCTTCTTGTTAATAAAATAGAGGATCTTTGCCTGAAAACGGCTGCTGCTCTACACTTTGCAGGCTTTAAATCTCTCTCCAACCAACACCATCCAGCTGACAGGAGAAAAGATGCATGTTCAAATGTTAGACACGATGCCACGCTTAAAGGTGAAAAGGACCACCCCGAAGATGAAGGACCTTGAGACCACATGCAGAGAACCGACTCAATCAAATAAAGTCAGCCTGCACTGGAGCCGGAGCCCACATGAAGTTTTATGTGCAAAGTGCTGATTGTCAACTGGAGCAATAAATCCTCCAATGTGAGCTATACTGCCCAAGAAAGTTGAGCTCTTCTGCTCACTGAGGCGTGCCGGCATTGCTTACACGTATGGGATGCATCACATGAGAGCAGCAGCCTCAGACTTGTTCCACTGCGTCTCTTCAGCCATATACTCAAGTTAGATTAAATGTGGCTGAATATATGGGTCAGCCCAAACACGACAACATATATATCCTGGTCACTTACATCCTCTGGGCTCATGTTTTGTGAGGGCTGTTTGTTCTCCTGTAGTGAAGCTTGGTTGTTTTTCTAATTCTTACAACCAAATGTGAAATGCCTTTATGCCCTTAAAGATCCAGATAAATCAAACGATGTCACTGTTGCAAAATGAAGAGGAGATTTTGAAGCTGCACCCCAGAGAGACAGTACAGTTGCTTTGTTCAAATTCAGTTAAAGGTGTAGTCAGCGATCTTTTTATTTTCTAATCTAATGCACTTTTTGTCAAAATCATGTATTTCTCCTCTCCATCCACAAGATGTCACCACTGACAGCCTGTTGAAAAAAAAGTCCAGTTTCAATACACAGCCTTGGCTCTGAATTTTAGCAGGTAAATACTGTGGCTCGGGCCGAGTCACCGAAACAGAGTACACCCCCCCACATCCAGGGGGCGATCATACTCAAAAAGTGAAAAAGAAGGGCTATGACCATGAAAGAGCGAAGACCCGGGTCAACATTGGTGTTGCTTTCTGACAGTGGAGGGAACTCCGCGAATTTAAAGACCTGAAAACGGACGCGGATGTCGCCGTCTGTCTGCTGGATAGGTAAGCAACATTAGCTTTGTGGTGCTTCACATAACAGTAACAGCCATCGGACATTCATCTTATTGTCTAATCTGCCAAAATGTACTGTTGTTGTAATGTTATCAATAACGGTAGTCGAGTTGTCTGACGAGTCGGGGTTACCTTAGCTACATTGGTCAGCTACGCAGTTTTTACGGCCGTTTCCATGACAATGCACGTCCATCAGCTTTTGGAGGTGGAGCCAGGAGTGAGTTATGAAGGGAGACGCGGGTCTAAATTTGTTTATCAATAACCTCTGCACTCATTTTCTCCCACATCGCTGACTACACCTTTAATAAAATGTTGCATTTTCCTCAGGATCATTTTATATTCTTTCATCAAGACAGCTCTAATTACCTCCACCAGGAGGTTATGTTTTCAGGAGAGTTTGTCTGTCTGTCTGTCTGTCTGTGAACAAAATAACTCAAAAAGTTATGGATGGATTTTGATGAAATTTTCAGGAAATATTTAGCATAGGAAAAGGAAGAAGTGATTCAATTTTGGTGTTGATCCGGATCAGCGTCTGGTCGCCATGATGAAAAATGTTATTTTTGTGAATAACTACTTAAATAAAATGGATATCATTATGAATCCAATTGCTAATGGTATGTTTTCATGGTCAAGGAATCTAAATATTTAGATGGAATAAAGGTAGGACTAATATTTATGGTAAAAATCACAATATGGGAGAGGACTGTGGCGCTGGCGGAGGTCTGCGCTCTCCAAGTGCTTTTCTAGTTACCTCCACCAGGAGGTTATGTTTTCGGGAGACTTTGTATGTTTGTCTGTCTGTGAACAAAATAACTCAAAAAGTTATCGATGGATTTTGATGAAATTTTCAGGAAATGTTCAGCATGGGAAAAAGAAGAACTGATTCAATTACGGTGTTGATCCGGATCACCATCTGGATCCGCCATGACGAAAAATTGGATTTTCGTGAATAACTACTTAACTAAAATAGATATCATGGTGAAACCACTTGCTAATGGTATGTTTTCATGGTCAAGGAATCTAAATATTTACATGAAACAAAGGTAGGACTAATATTTATGGTAAAAATCACAATATGGGAGAGGACTGTGGTGCTGGCGGAGGTCTGCGCTCTCCGAGTGCTTTTCTAGTCTACTTCTTAAATGATTGAGGAGGACAATACTGCTCACACACCTCACATTATGGAATAATAGGCTAAGACAATCTTTGCCCAGGGAGAACCCATGTATGTATTGGGAGAAAATGCAAATCCTGCGTAAGGCAACGTCACTACCCCCCACACAGCATTATGGCATTTTGAAAGGGCAGATTCTTGGTCTCTGACTGCTCCATGAAGGTGTTTTCAACATTAGCAGGGTAACAATGAAGAGGGTTCTCCATTTAGAGTTTGACGAAAAACTACTTTGTAGCTCAGCCTGTTAAAATATTTGTTTTCTCAATTTTACCAAACACTGCTCACTGTATGCAATTTCCCAGCCCTTTCTCCATATTCTTTAAAGAGGAATAAGCTGAAATGAAGTATGTATAAAATTCACGCAGCAGGAATTGATTATCCCCCTGCTTAGTGAATTCATATCCCCAGTTTTCACTGTAGATTTGCTCCTCTGTTACAGACGTTCCTGCACGCTGTGATGGTATATAAACGTGAAATGATTCATAACTCGCCTCAGGAAAAGATTTGGGGGATCGAGAACATTTTACCATTGACAGTAAGGCAGAGATAAGACATCCCGGAAGCCCTGCGAGGACTCGCTGTTCCACAACACTCCTGCTGGATTGTCAAGACGCTTTCAACTCCAACCTGCTGTTCACGCCGGGCAACGTCGCCGAGCTGCAGTCTTCACACCTGCTCCCTGGAGAGGCACCTGTGAAAAGTTGCATTTTCAGCAGCCTGCGTGACTTTCTGAACTTTTTGTTAGGAATGTGGTGGTCTTCTGTTTTTGTTAAGCTACAAAACTGAAAAACTTTCATGAAAACTTTTGGATTTGATGCTTGGAAAGTTTCTTTACCAAATATCCTGGCTGGAGGTTGTTTTATTTCCCTCCTATATCAGCACTGAATCGAAAGAACCCTGATGTCAACATTACATTGAGGTGGCAGACATATCTTTCTCTGCAAGGAAATGTCAATCAGATAAGTAGTAGGTAGAATACTGATATCTGCTAAAAGCTTAACAGGATTTCTAAAACTGGAGATTATCTGTTTTGTGTGCAGATGGAGGGGAGATTTTTGTTGGGGCTCTTAGCAGCTCAGCCTGGATTATTGGAATGGATCCCATCCTTCCTCTGCCACCTAAGAGAGTCAAATCTGTGGCTAAGTTTTGTCGAATATTTCTATGAGAAGATGTCATAGAGACAGCTGTATGTGGTTTGAGTCTATTGACAGAAAATATATATTTAAAGATAATTTAAGGTGTATTTTTAAACTTTAATAGCAGTGAGTTGTAGGGAGGGAAGGTTACTTACCAATTTCAACAAAGTTTGAAGGTTACTTTGGGTCAAAATTGCACTTCAGATAATTTTAATAGACGTGTGAAAACAAAGTTGAATTAAAATGACAAAAAAGCAGTGCTTGCATAAATTTTGCTTAAAGTGATCCAAAGAATACAAAACAAGGCTGCACTTTAACATATGCTAATAGGCCACTTTATTATATTACCTGCCAAACTACGATTTAACACAAATGGCTAATCAGCCAATCTCAAGGCAGCTACTCAATGCATTAAGTCATGTCCACATTGTCAAGACAGTCTCTAGAAGATTAAATCATTAATCAAAATGGAGAAGAAAGCTGATCTAACAACAACTCCTCATTGAACTCAAATGTCAGATGTTACAAAGTATCTCATAGCATTGCCATCCACACTGCATTAAAATGTGATATCATGCCTTGTGCTGGAGCCTATCCCAACTGTCATTGGGCAAGAGGCGGGGTACACTCTGAACAGGTCGTCAGTCGATTGCAGGGCCACATAGAGACAGACAACCATTCACACTCACACTCATACTGAAGGGGAATTTAGAGTGACCAATTAACCTAATGAGCATGTTTTTGGTCTGAGTGGAAGCTGGAGTACCCAGAGGGAACCCATGCATGCAGGGGAAGAACATCCAAACTTCACACAGAAAGGCCCCTGTCCAACCTATACTTGCCTGGTGACCAGCAATATCATTTTAACCCTCCTGTTATGTTCATTTGTCAGGAACAGCAAAGATGTTCTCAGGTCAATTTGACCGGTGCATGTTTATTTACCCAAAGGATGTCCAAAACCAAAAAAATCCTCCCAAGCAATTCATTACTAACTCAATACTAACTATTCTATCAATGTTTAGTGCAATGGTGTTCCTATGTCTCAAAGTTGCAAAGAAAGAAAGAAATAGTCTGACTTTTCTGACACCCTTTGACCTTCACTTTGACTGCTGGGTCAAATTGACCCAAACATTATCTATGTGGTATAAACATGCAGGGGATGGTTGCAAATATGTGAAATGAAGCAATTTCATTTTGTATGTTGATTACACTAATTAAGCAGAAGTAGTTTCTTACTAAAAAAAATACTTAAAACTATTTTTCCTAGATCTTCAAACTTCAAATTGGGTCAATTTGGCCCATAACATAACAGGAGGGTTCATTTTATATTAGTGTATTATTTTTCCTTTCTTGAATAATTTGTCTTTATCTTTGTCTGAGTTAAAGTCAATATGTAGCCCAGTATTTTAACCCTTTTGTGCATGAATTATTTAAAGCAGCACAACGGAAGATCCCCGCTTGACCGCAATGAGAACTCAACTACCCATGAGCTCTAGCGCGCGCATACTGTCGTAAGGATACAGATCTGCCGTTCGCGTGCATTTGTTTTGTAGGCGAATCACAGAAGGCAGGACTTCGCTCAAAAGTATTCTTCTGTCTTCAGCGGCTGTTTGCAGGATGGATAGCGACGAGGTAATGTATTTATTTTAGACTAAAAGACGATGTTAAAAATCGCTAAGTTCAACTTGGTTTTATTACCGTGAAGTCGCCCCCAAACTGTTGAAGCGATAAAGTGAATAAAAGTAAAGACGAGCTGGCAATATCACACACTTGAAATAGGTCTAAACAAAACTACATACTGGTACGCTCTGTATTTGTTGTACTGTACTTTTTTCCTGTCAAGTTTTTTTGAAGAACTTCGTCATAAATTAGTCGGCCAACATACCTGATAGTAGTCGGACATCCCTCCTCGTCTTTTATTTCACGCCAGCGAGTGAACGCCGAACCGATGTTTATTTTGGTCCGAGCATTCAGCTTGTTTTTCTCTCTTTCTTTGTTTTGTATCCTCCAACAAAACTTTTCTCTTCCTTACGTTCTTTGTTGCCTCTGCCGTGGTTACAGCTCCACGTTAACAACTGGCCTTGCCGAGACTTCCATGTTTTAAACGAATTGGGAATCGGGGGAAGTGACGTATGCCGTAAAGCAGTCCAAACTTGTAGTTTTTTAGTGCGGCAGGGTTCCTACCATCCACCTCCAAGTTACATAGCGCCAGTTAAAGGGATACAGACCACTCCAGACCACAACAGAGGTTTCATTGAACTCATTGTAAAGTGGTGGACCATCACAATGAATATCGAAGGATTAAATTATGTTTGAAAAACTACATAGTGTTGGCTTAATCACAAAGGAATACCGCTTTTAAAATAATGTTTGATTTTACTTTCAAACGAGTTAAAAATTGTGCTCAGTTTCTTTTCAGTGTTATATTTTGAGGGAGTGATGCATCTGTCCACTTCACCATGCATCAACAGTATAAACAGTAATTTAGTGGAACTTAATAAAGATCCAGAAACGCACATCTTTACAACCATTGTTAAGAATAGATAAAAGAAAAAACCAAACCTGAAGTATATGTATTGATGCTGCTTAATCAAACTATTCACTTGTGAATTACAACCAAAAGTTAAACAACAAAAAAACTATGTGAAATCTAAATACAGGCACAATACACAAATTTGTCCTTTGTCAACTTCTTTGGATTTATGATGCAATATCTCCATATAGTTAAAATGTGAAAAGATTATATATTTTGAAACGTTGGACAAGGGTATGGGAAAATTTCCACCTTTTAGCTCGACATGAAGCTGCAACCGAAAGGGTATAAAATGTATTTCAAACATATGTTTACTGTAGTGGACACCGTGCATGAAAGGGTTTGTGTGGTATGTTCATCTGTCCACATGTTAACAGTTTCTCAGGTCACTAAAAAACTAATATGTTGGAAAACTGCGGGCAAGGTGAAGAGTTTTAAACACTCAGTTGTGGGTGTCTCTGTGTGGACAGGAAACAGCTGTTTTTGCCTGAAACAACACTCTCCACTCCGACCTCTCCTCGAGTAGATGTCACTCCAGGCAACACTTTCACTGTTGTTTACATGCGCTGACATTGCTGAACTGCTGTTGTTTTGAGGCGTTTATAACTGGACTTTTTCAGTGATGACACTTTCTGTTGCTCTTCACTGTGATGCTGCTTTAAAACACTCTGATGATAAAAACACTGTCCAAATTGTTGACAAGATCCAGTATCATTGTTCCACAAGTGAGGAGCGTTGGTGGATAGTGCGCTTGGTCAGTGATCGGGAGGTTGCAGGTTCAAGCCCAGCTCCGAGCAACACATGGCAATGTGTCCTTGAGCAAGACAATTAACCCCAAGTTGCTCCCACTGCTGCGTAAGTGGTGTGTAAATGGGCATATATGGTGAAGTGAACGTGAGTGTGAATGGGTGTGAATGGGCAGGTGTGACCTGTGGTGTAAAGCTGCTTTGAGTAGTCAAATGGCCCTTTTCCACTAGCACGCCTTGGCCCTACTCTACTCGGCCCTACTCGATTTGCGGCGTGTTTCCACTAGCCTGGTAAACTAAACAAGCTAGTTTTAGTACCTACTCCGCTCTGGTTCCAAGCAAGCTGAGTCGATACTAAAAGATGATGTCATCGACTGCCAGCTACTGATCGGTCAAATAATGTTGTCATCGATGAGTCAAGAGCGCGACGAGCTAGCATGCTAGCGGTAGCTACCGTTAGCTTACCCTCATGTCTTTTCTTTGCAGCTTCATTGCTCTCATCCTCGGCTTCATTCTGTTGTATAGCTTCCAAAACTCTCCTGTGCTTCTCAAGAGGTATTTCTTCTTGCCACCTGCAGCCTTCTTCTGCTTTCCTTTTTCGGTTTGTGACAAAAAGCCACAGATTGTTGTGTCGCGCTCAAAATGACGTGGGGCTTATGGAAAAGTAGCACAAGGCGAGTGGAGTAGAGCCGCGTAGTCGAGTAGGGCTAATGGAAAAGGGCCAAAAGACTAGAAAAGTGCTATATAAGCTCAAGTCTATTTACCAGGTCGACTGGTCACCAGTGACTGCTTGCCCTGTGGTTGCTGTGGTTAGGAGAGATGTTGAAACCAACATTGGTACGGTGGTTCTATTCAAATAACAGGATTCAATCAAGATTATCAAATATGTCTTAAAATTAAAAACAGAATAATTTGGTCAACATGTCAGCCACCAGTCAACCCAGCCACAAGTTGAATCCTAACACCAGTTGGACATTGTGTTAGGGATGGATATGAAAATAAATCAGCTTTTGTATAGAAATTACAAAAAAAAAAAAAAAACAGTTGCATATCACAAACATATTTGCTCAGTAATAAATAGCATATAACAGTGCATTTTTTGTGTGTGTGTGAATGGGGACACTTTTGAAAACGAGGAGGAAAACCTCTTTTTCTAAAAATAGCCCCCTATGTGTCGACATCGTCTGATCCTCTACCAAAGACCAGGAGTATTATGTGAAAAGGATAAAAAAAAAGGTAGGATTAACGTCCCCAGATATTCCCATCACAGTGATGTAATAGAGACTCAGCATGTCATCCCAACTCTTTCGTAATCATAACTTTATGAATAAAACAGAAAGCCTCCAAAACCTTCAAGAATCCAAGGCACAGGGTTAAGTTTTAATAGATGTCTCAATTTTGGCCGCTTGTTATTTTGTTCCACTTGTGTTCCTTCAGCCTCTTGAAGCCAACAAGTCTGTAAATTAACATACTTTTCTTGTTCTTATTAAAGAAATACAAAATAATTTGATTTCTGTCAGGAGCGAGGAGACGGGATTGCAAGGGAGCTACAAGTCTCAACCCAATTAGTGACCTCGTTCACTGAGTACATCTCGTCTTTTATTCTCCCTCCGCTCTTCATCACACTTTCTATTCTACTCACTACAGCCGCTCGTACTCGTCCACCCTCCAAGCCTTTTGCTTTTTGTGTCTGGCTGACGGGCACTCTCACTTGTCTTGCCTCTCCTGTTCCTTTTACTTTTTCTCTCCTCGCATAAATGAGTCCATTTTGCCCCGGGGATGAAACCAAGGCGGTTAAATCAGATTGGGGCGAGGTTATATTTGGACTGTGCCGCGAGAGAGGGAGACAGACAGGGAGAGAGAGGGAGCATCAAACATCTGGGTGATGACTGCATGGCCTATTTTACATCAGCAAATTGGCTGACGGTGGATTCCCTGGACACCGAGCTGACAATATTTGTATTATTGGTTTGATAAAAATATCAAACTTCATTGACGCTGCCTTTGCCATAGTGATGTAACACTCTGATAATGCTGGAACATGACAGCAATTTAGAGAGAAGCTAGAGGCTGACCTTAAGCCTTTACCAAGACTAGAAATATATTAAAGGTGCTATGAGGAGAATCTATTTCCGGTGACATTAAGACTCTGCGACCCATGAGCACACGCGGTGACTGTCGTAATGCTGCGTTCCAGTAACCTCGGAACTGGGAGTGACATCATCTCCGACTTATCGGCGTTCCAGTTGAAGTCGGAAAAAAACATGCCGATCTACCAGGCTATTGTTAGCTGTTGTTAGCACGCCCTGCGTTGTCGTTCACAAATATCACATGAAGAATGTGATTATCACTATGGCAGAATTTTTGTAAATATAAGTCGAACAATACGATGTATACAGCTGATCTAGAGCGACACACCCCAGTCAGAAGTGCAAATAAATTGATTATTACCGGAGCTAAATAACTGTTCACACTGGGGGCATCCATCTTCGATTGTCAGCTCGGGGGTGGCGAGGTTTCACCGAGTTCCCAGTAGGAAATTCTGACTTCAGGGGGCGTTCCAGTTGCAGTTTCCAACTCGGAACTTGGAAATTCCTACTTCTGACTACTACTGGAACGCACCAAAAGACGTGACCCAAGCCAAAGTTTGGCCAAAGTTACAAATTCTTTTTTCAATAACTTACAGGATGCAAAGCGACGAGGTAATGTATCTCTTTCTAGTTACATAGCGGTAGTTTTTGATGTGTGACAACAAGCAATTTCTGGAAAACTTAGTAATGTAGTTTTGTAGCCAGCTATATATAGCTACTTACAGCCGTTTCAGCATTAAACAATAAGATCCAACTGTAAAATGCCTGTACAATTAATTACTTAGAAGGGCGATGGATTATGAGAATACTTTTCGCCAACAAAACTAACCAGTTTTGTTGGCACAACACTAATACTGCCTTCAATACATTTTTTACATTTTTGAGTCTGAGTTGGAGTAAATGTATTTTAATGACTAAAACATTAGAGTGATTTTTTCTTTCACAAAATGATATATTTCTTATAAATGATGACCAAAATACTTAAAATATAGCTATATATCGGTGTGCTGGTTTGGCGGAGTCGTTAGCAACCATGCACGTCCCATGTACATGCTTCTGCCAGTCCAGGTTCAAATCAAGGCTGTGGCCAGTTTGCAGAGTGTCTTCCCCTACTCTCTCATCCCCTTTCACAAGCCTATCCGCTGTCTCTCTCCTAGCAATAAAGGCACAAAATGCCACAAAAAAATACATTTAAAAAAGTATATATATACATATCAATAAAAAATAATGTTTTAAAAACGTACTACAAAATTTGGCAATGATACTGTAATTTTGAAAATAAAATTATAGTAAATGAGAAGATAAATGAAAAAATAATTATTCTGCATAAATAGTAAAAAATAATAAAAAAAAAAAAAAAAAGCAAATTGCAACTTGTTGCTGTACAGCTTTATTGTTGTGCTGTAGCTTTGATTACTGTAAATTTATCCATTTACAGTGTATTACAGATGGGACAAATAGGGTATCAATGTGTCCTCTCCACCCTATCATTTCACCATGACATTCAAAGCAAGGTCATAAACATTGGGACTTGAAACGGCAGCAGGAATGGGGCTTTTGGTTAATTGCTGGGATATCTTTTCAAATGTCCTAATATTAATCTCTTATTGTAACCATTTCTCCAATCAGAAGAAGCTATGTTTCAGGCTTTTTGGCCACTAAGTCTGTCAGAGGGGTATTGCCCCAAAGAGAGAGGAATATTTTATTTTTCAACTGGTTGCATTCATAATAAGACAGTAACTCTGCAGGCTTCCTATCCCGCAACAGAACAAAACATAAAGAATGCATGAAGTTCACTTCTCATATCTGATGTTGTTATATCATCTTTTCTGTTTTCCTGACTCCACATTACAAAAAGTCTTTCTGTGTCACCTGAAAACCACAGCAGTACTCCATCCTCCAGCTCCCATGATTCACACTTATGTAACAGCACGGCTTGTGTGGCGTCATTAAGAAAATAAGTGAGGATGCCAGAGGGGGACCATGCATGGTGGACTTGGCAGAGAGACCACTTCACTGGACCGAACCCAGATTTAACAGAAGCTCTCAGCCTCCAGAAAATGTACCAAACTCTGTTTTAAGTCAAGTAATAACTCTGCAGTCTAATCTGTTAGAGTGTCCAGGTTTCAAGGATTCGGTCAGGATCGATACATGAAGTGCTGTTTACATCATTTATAGATGGTATAAAATGAGCTGGACTGGGCACTCTGGAGGTAACATACCATTAAAAATGTAGTTTGAATCAAAAGATTTGGAAGGAAATCTATAAGCTGCAAAATAAAACATTTCTTACTTGAATAGTAAAGTTCTATCCACCTGAAGGCATATCTAATCCAGACATTACAGCAAACTTAATAATTACTGTTTTCATATGAAGAAGAACAGAATAAATGTTTGAGTCTTCCTAGCTTTTTGTCTTCGTTGGGTAATTGTTTTGTTTTTGGTAAACACAAATCTCATTGAACTTATCTTTCAGTGTTACAGGTCAAAATGAAATGTGATACCTTCTGCTTTTGAACACAGCATCCAAATAACACTTGAAGTGAATCTTTAAATTTCATACAAAGTTCCCTCCTAGCCTGAGATGAACCACTCAGATTGTAGGTGTCAAAGCTTGTGTTCTTAAAACCCCCACTTGCCAGTGACCCTTACTTGTGTATCTCAGGAAACCTTTGTGTGATTTCATTTGGAACAGATATGCAAAGATTAATAGATCATTCATTCTGCTTTTTTAGCTTTACATGCCTCCTTTGTGTGATGCAGCACTTCTATGACCAAGACAAAAAGCCTGCAGCATTAAAGACCACCTTTCTCCTCATTTTTGCAGCACCAGCACCTGCCTATAACGTCTCATTCCCCCTCCCCACCTGAATAGACCAACCAATGTAGCATCCTAAGACTGGTGTTAGCAAGCCCATTGCCACGCAGAGATGTTAGAATGATACAGATTTGCTGACGATGTGGAGCTAACAAGTGCTGAACCGACCAGTGACCACAGAGTGGACTAGTCAACGATTCAGAAAGGTCTAGGCCCACTTTGGGAAGGGAGCCTTAAAGTGACAAGAGCTCAAACAGGGTGCCTTAGACATATTGGGAGTTGAGGTGTGTCAGTATGTGAAAACTAGAAGGCTGTTAAGTGATTGTAAACATGCTATAGCAGTCATAAAAAAATGAATTTATAGAGCTAATTTAAGAAAAATGTGACCTCTTTAAAGCTATTTATTTTAATGACTGCTGTATATGTTCACAATCACACATGTTCAGAAAAACCTTCTAGTTTTCACATACTGAAAACCCTGAACCACCTTTATTCTCACTGTCTGAGATGTTTGTTGGAGCTCCTCCCACTTCAGTTCTTCTTCCCCATGTGGGTCCAGCCTGCTCTGATAGGTTGACTGAGCTTCTCTGTAGTAACTGGTCAGTAGAGCATTAATCTGTCAATGACCCTTAACTCTATGCACTGTAAACAGGTTTGCTGTACATTTTACAGTAACTTACTGGCAACAAGATGCCAGTAAGTTACTCTGAATGTCTTTACAGTAGCAGTACTCAATTTAAATTGAAAGCATGATTACTTGATTTTTAATAATAGATGCCTTGCTGTATTTTCATTAATAGTATAAATGTGGTATATTATTGTACAATTTCTTAAATACATTTCAAATTTTAGTGAACTTGCTGTATTGTTATTTATGCCACTAAATATTTATTTAAATAATAAGTGACATCAATATATAGCTTTGTAAAGCAGAAATCACATTTTTATTTAATCAAATACTTTTCAAAAGCATTTGATTCATAAATATTCAAACACTTACAATGGAGTAACTAAATGGAATGTTTATCCATTGCCATTTTCAGTTGTTGACTGTATAGAGATTTTTACAGTAGGTAATTAACTAATCTTTATTTGTAAGGTGCTAAAGTGTAACAAGTTTAAGTTTGAGCTTCATCTCAAGACACTATACAATGGAGTAGACTAAAGCCATGTTTATCCATTGCCATTTTCAGTTGTTGATTGTATAGAGATTTTACAGTAGGTAAATGTCTAGAGTGCCGGGGGGGGGGCTGGCACAATGGGCTCTCTCTCTCTCTCTCTCTCTCTCTCTCTCTGCTCTGTTTGTCCCCATCTTTGGCTCCTTGTTTGTAGGTGGCCTGGGATCCCTGGTGGAGACTGCCTGTTGCTGTGGAGTCAAGCTCAAAACTACAATTATAAACATGACACATAGTTGACCATTTTATTAGGAACACTCCATTCCCATTATCATTATAGCTATTTATACAGATACTAGCATGATCTCCATATCCATGATCGATACACCTACAGTATCTATATTTTACTACCACATAGTCATGAGGTCCCTCTTGAAAATGGGATGTCACATCTCAAGAGGCCTTTAACACATTTATATTTAACGGAGACAAATATGGTTGGGATGCACTTGTGGTCTGGGCACCCATGAGTTTGTCACTACCATAAATTCTTATTTTCAGTAAGAATATCTAAGATTATACTTCTAGAAAATGATCACCACAACCATTCAGACATGAGGACCCTCTTGAAAATGAGATGTAGCATCTCAAGAGGCTAACCTCTAATAAATCAGACGACAGGTTGATGGTACATGAACCTGTCCCTAATTTTAGTTCTTATTCTAGTCCACTTGTCTCCTCTTACCTCCCTTCCTTTGCCCTCACACCCGACACAGCATCGTGTGGATTTGCTGTTCATCATGAGACTGGGATCCACATTCAAGATTTCCTGCTGCTTAACAGAAGGTTTTTTCTTGCTGCCATGATGGAGGGATTCATGATTGGCTATTTGGATTCATGTTGGGTGTTGGATGTATATATTTGTATATATTTGTATATATTTGTATATGTATATGTGTACTTTATATGTATATATGTATCTATGCATATATGTGTATCCATTAAATGAAGAGCTTTATGCTCTATTGTAAAGTGTCTTGAGATAACACTTGTTATGAATTGGCGCTATACAAATAAAGATTGAGATTGAAATGTAATTATCACAGTAAAATTTACAGAGATCAGTATGCTTTTCCACAATCCATTGCCATTCACAGTAATTAGAGTTAAAGGTTCTTCCTTTGCTTTTTCAAAGGCAATCAGTGTTCACATCGAGACACTGGAAAGACTTAATACGCTGTAGTGTGCATGCCAGTCCAGTAGATGGTGATGTAGGTTTGCAAAGAAACGGCTATGTTACAACACACGTATGAAGAAGAAAAACTTTACACAAACAACAATGGCAAGTGGACGTACAAAGACACAGGAGTTTCTTGTCTGTACAACAAATCTAGATAGTTTTCTCTGGAGAACAAACAAAACACAGTAAGCAGCACACATGTTACGGCTAAGGCCATTGTTGTTCCTGGTATGCGTGCACATTCTTCATGTGAATGAGTACTGCACAGGCAGTGGCGTCAGCAATTCACCCTAAAACGTTGAATCCGTCTATATGAAGCCAGGAGGCAATGCATTTTCAAAACTTACCACCCTGGACCCTGGTTTCAAAAGTCTGCGGATTCATCCCAAATGAACACAAGGCAAAAACGCAATGACACTTTCCGTCGAATCTGGCCTTGTGTAAACAGGGCCTTAGGCAGATACTGGTACAATAAAGGCCCTTTTCCATTAGCCCTACTCTACTCTACTTGACTCTACATGTTTAACTGGGAGTGCCGCTTTTCTATTAGCCCCAGTCACCTGCCCAATGGGGTGAGTGGCACTGCGGTGACTTCATTTTGAGCGTGACACAACAATCTGCGGCTTTTTGTCACAACCGAGTAAAAAAGGAAAGCAGAAGAAGGTGGCAAGAAGAAATACCTCTTGAGAAGCACAGGAGAGTTTTGGAAGCTATACAACAGAATGAAGCCGAGGACGAGAGCAATCGAGCTGCAAAGAAAAGACGTATGAGGGTAAGCTAACGAGAGCTACCGCTAGAATGCCAGGTCATCGCACTTATGACTTATCAATGACGACATTGTCTGACCAATCAGTAGCCGGCAGTCGGTGATGTCATCTTTTAGTATCGACTCAGCTCGCTTGGAACCAGAGCAGAGTAGGTACTAAAACTAGCTTGTTTTAGGAGGTACCAGGCTAGTGGAAACACGCTGCAAATCGAGTAGGGCTGAGTAGAGTAGGGCCAAGGTGTGCTAGTGGAAAAGGGCCATATACGGGGGCAGGCTCCTGGTGCTGCAGACTTTTTATCTGAGAAGTGCTAAATCATCTGAAGGAGACATGATAGACACACACAGAAAGCATTATCTGGGCTCTTAAAATCATTACACACCACCCTGGGCCTCTTCATCTTCTTTTTTAAAATGACAGAAAATACATAAAGCTGTCTACTTGAGGGCAGAGTAAGGTAGATGTCACCCAAGGTCATTTGTCACCCCAACACAGATTTAAAAGAGTTTGACAACAACTTTTTGTGGATGCTTATGGAAACTCATTACAAGTACAAGCCCATTTTTACTTTGAAGCAAGTTTTTTTATATATATATATAAAGAAGCAGCAAAATAAAGAACAAAGGTAAACAAGGATTCACCATTCTCCATTAGGGACCTTTAGAAGTATTTGTCCTCCATACGTTTTACCAACTTTGTAACACAGAATTGTCTTCTCAATGACTACAGAAGCCACAACAACACGAGGAAAATGGTGCTTCTTTTCATACACATGTTATCAGCAGCCTCTCAGGTATGAAACAAATCCCAAATATGAAACGTCACTGCAGAAGAATGTCGGTTGTCAAAAGCGATGCCACATGAGACTGTTAGTTTAATATTGAGATGCCATACATTTCATCTGAGAATTAATTTTCTGCTTGAATCGCAGGGTGAGAAAGTAATCATGTGGACGCGTGTCATCATTTAGACGAGGTGTCATCCCAGAATTAGAATTTCAGTATGGCAGCACACATCTGTCATCCTCAGATTAGACTTTCCGCCTCTCTAGTTCTCATGCGGCAGGTGAAGCATGGGAGTGGTGTGTTATATAAAGGAGGGGGGGGGGGGGCTTCAATCCAAACTGTTTGTCTTCCTGACACTTCTGTGATGTGGCAGTGTAACACCTCCAGACGTGATAACAGAAAATGTAATATACCCAAAAGTGATACAGATCTGCGACTCTCAAAAAGCATATTCTCTCAAACACAAAAGCAGAAGTCCAAAATCATCATGTATAGACTAAGTTGCTAAATTGCAGACATCCAGAGGGAGCTCAAAGTAGAGCCAGCTGCTTCTTTGCATCATATGGAGGCTGTTGGATTAGTTTGAGCATCTAATTAGGTGCCCCCAGTCATTCTTCTGTTTAGCTTTCCCACACACATTCAACTGGGAGATCAAGAACTCACTGGAGGGAAAATGTATCTCATCTGGCCTGGGAATCCCCCAAGTTTCTGGGGAGAGGGAGATCTGGGTTGACCTCCCTACTAATAGGCCTGCATGGAGTTTAAACCTCTCGAAGATCCAGAATGAAGCAGCATTTCTGGTCTTTAACCAGCCCAGTACAGTTTATGTCACTCCTCTGGTAATCTCTCTTAATTGGCATCCAGTTTCAAATCCAAAGCTCTACTTTTGGCCTACAAAGCAGCAACAAGAACCATTTATGCCTACCTGGAATCCCTCATCCAGGCCTACAGTGCTTCTGTAATTTGTGCTATTATGCTAATGCTTGAGAGGACTTTTTGGGTTATGTTTATCTCACAAATGGGATATCTTGTGATTTTTTTTCCCAAAAGTAGACATTTTCCCACTCCTCAGGCATACACTGCCATTTCAAGGCGACAGTATGACATTCAGGAATGTCCGTTTAAGCTGGGTGACTAAATTGGTGAAATACCCTTGGAACATGACATGAAGTTTGTATCATTTCAATACAAGATCAAAATTAAATGTGTCATTCAGCAGCCTTAAAATTCTGAGGGAGAAAAACATTGATAAGAATATATATATATTTTTTTATCTGATTTCACAGATAAAACAATTTCCAAGGACTGTAAAAGCTTGGTTGCTATACTTTGACAGTTGTCCAAGCAAATCATAAGAAAAATCTGAATCCAATACAGTGCCACACAGCGAGAAACTTTATATATGGAGAGGGATGGGAAACACAGAGATAGATAGATAGATAGATAGATAGATAGATAGATAGATAGATAGATAGATAGATAGATAGATAGATAGATAGATAGATAGATAGATAGATAGATAGATAGATATCCTCAAAAGCTTAACTGTTGGCATTTTAAAAGCTGTGAAAAGATCAGTCCTATTATTTTTACGACAGTTTTTAAATTTTTTTTTTTTTAAATGTATATTTTTTGGGCATTTTTGTGCCTTTATTGATAGGAGAGAGACAGTGGATAGGCTTGTGAAAGGGGGAGAGAGAGCAGGGGAAGACACTCTGCAAACTGGTCACAGGCGGGATTTGAACCTGGACCGGCAGAAGCACGTACATGGGGTGCTAACCACTACACCAAACCAGCACCCCTATTTTTAAGATAGTTGATAATGTATATTAATGATATCTCTCTTTTGCAATTCCTTTATCAATTATTGTTGGCAAATTGTGGCCTACACAGGTTTTCATTGGCAACAATGTCAAACACATGACCCTCCTGATATTCAATGCTATGCTGTATGGATAAATGTGTCTACACTGAAAATAGATTTCTCGTCCTTTTGTGAAAACTAAGCCACAGTTTCAACCACTTCTGCCCTCTGTTTACCATTATACAACTTTATCATAATTTCTGTTGACTACCACTGATGATTCTTGATCTGAAAGGAAAGCAGAACAAAGAGGAATGAATTGATAAGGGAATTATTAAGCAAAAGAACTAATGATATTGATTCTTTGAGAGAGTAGGTTTCTATTCTGAACTGTTATTGATTATTGTTTCCCATCCCTAGTGAAGAATGGGGTAAATATTGGGTCTTGTTCATCCATTGCTTTAGAAATTTCTGCAAATTCCACTACCAAAAAAACACCCAAACCCTTCTCCTTAACCCATCACTGTCCTTTCCTGGTGTATAAAACCACCAGGTGTCAGTCCCAGTTCACATTGTGGACTGTTGCTACTTTGGCAACCATCACACGCAGGTGTTTATCCAACAGAATGTAGTTAGTGATGTGTGTTAAGGAAATCCGAATGTTTGACACACCACAAAATAGCTTTTCACATTCAAATCACAGACTGAAGATGAATTATTCAGCCTGAAAACAGGAGCACACACTCATCAGTATCTCTAATAGCATAGAACAAGTCCAAGATTGATTTTTCTCTTCTCCCTGATAGCACTCTTGTTTTAGCACTTCCGATAATTCTACTCTCCTTTTATACTATAAATTGCATGTTTCGTGGATATAACTGACTGGTTCCTCAAACCACTTTTAGTCGCTGACATGGAGAATTGGAGTGATAGCCATTTATCTTCCACTCTGCACACCCACGAGCATAGATTGTGGATCTCATCAGTGTGTGTGCCTATACGGGACGTGGCTTTTGTCCATTTTAAACCTATGAATAAAAATAAGGGAGTGAAAGATTAGATTTTAACTGAAGGTCAACTTTGAACTGCAAAAATGTCATCAGTAGAATCTAGTGTTTATTTATGAATAGATAATTCATAAATCACAAGAGTATGAAAGCCTTGTAGCAGCAATAATTACTCAGCACTACAGCAAAGTTTAAAGGTTATTTTTACAGTCACATGATTGACAATTAGTGATTGGACTAGAGCCAGACCTCAGTTCTATCACAAGGGCTCAGATCACAAAAGAAGTCTGGACATAGAGGCACATGACACGGTCCAAGTTAAGCCAGTGAGGAATGCCTTTGCTTTAGGAAACACTTAAGACCCAACGGTGTGTCCCCACTGGCTTTAGAGCCTTTTAAATGCTTAATCAGAGGTGGACAAAGTACAAAACTTTATCCCCTGAGTCAAAGTGTAGATGATCCTACATTAACCTGATGACATGTAAATCCTTCTTTAGAAATCAGGAAAGAAGGAAAGAAGTTGGGTGTAAGGATTCAGCAGGTGACCGTGTACACTGGTGACTTGGAGCTGACGCCATTGTTGACTTTGTCTATATATATATTAGGGTTAGCTTGTTTTTGTAGGGGCGTTTGCTCACATATAAACTAATGAATTGATCTTTGATACACTGATTGACAAAATGAGTAAATGCTCTACTTTTGGTGCTTTGACTATGATATTTATCAGCACAGTTGGCAGCAAGACATCAGTCAACACGGTAACTCATTACACTCATACCCCGGGACAGTTTCAGCAGTACATGGAGGAAAATATAGAAATGGAGTTCAAATGACGCTGATAAGGAGGTCCGGTCACTCGTCATGCGTTGTAGACACATATTTGATGATGATATTGATTGTTGATGTTTATTTTGTTACTTTTACTCACAGAATCACCGCCATGTTTGTAGTTCAGCTCTAACACAACAGGTGGTTCCAAACAGCCTGAGGTCTTTTGCACTCCCTAGTGGTGTACTCCAGTAACGCACATCACATATAGGCAAGCATAAAAACAAATATGCTCTTGAAGCCAACAGACTCAAATACGAATGCACAGACAAACTGAAAGTATATCTCCATTTTCAAGGTGCATTCACACACTGATATTTTGGAAAACTTATAGGTGAAACATTAAGCTTGCCCAAGGTAAGTCAGGCCACGCAGAACTAAATTAACTTCAGATTGGCAACACTAATGTTTGTCAGGTATGTGGCCAAATTTTAAGCATGGGAGAAAGTTTCAGATGTCTGATCAAGCAACCTTGTAAACAAACCAAGTTTTGACCTGGCTTACCTTGGAGACCCTCAGGTGCAGCTGCATTAACCTGAATGTTGCGGTCTGCTCTGTTGGTTCTTCTTAGTACTGGACTCCTGGTGTACTACTTCAGGCATCATTTTGGGGACAGCCATCTGCAGTCTGTGAAAAAATGTTGGTATAAATGTGTAAATTTTTGGCATCAGGGTCCCAAGTAAGTGTAAAATTTTAAATCTTGTTGCTACTCTCTTACATACCCAAGATGCCCTGTTCAATTCGTAGCATATTTTTTAAATCTTTTTTTTGTTTTTGTCATAAAAATAAATTAAAATCTTTCATGCAGACTTGCATTTAAATGGTAAAAAAGAAATTGGGAATATCATAACTTTTTTTGATTGTTATAGCAGAGCTAAAATGAATCACTCATGCAGGACAATGTTTTTGGCACAAAGGTCCTAAGAGGGTTAAAAACCGAAATTTGACACCAGACTAAAAACTACTGCAATGAAATCAGTGCTGCCTCTTCTTTTTCACATATTCAAGGCCCCCCCCACGATTCATTTTCTTTTAAAAAAATATATATTTTCCTCTCTTTATCTATCTATCTATCTATCTATCTATCTATCTATCTATCTATCTATCTATCTATCTATCTATCTATCTATCTATCTATCTGTCTGTCTGTCTGTCTGTCTGTCTGTCTGTCTGTCTGTCAGTCTGTCTATCTATCTATCTATCTATACAGTGACATCATCAAAGTACATTAAAAGACTTGGAATTCTGAAAATGATTGAATGTGTTGCAGTTTTGGTGGATCTGAAGCAGTATAAGAGATTCATTTAGAAAAAAAATCATATCAAAACATCGATGTATAATGAGTTTGTATTATATTCATTTTTGGTTTTTGGCATGAGGATCTCCAGGGTGGAAATTTTTTAATTTAACATCACACTAAATGTATCATTTCTTGTTTCTCTCATAAATACAAAAGGGAAAAGTATTGGGATCCTGAAAATGATTGACATTTTAATAAAAAGCTGAGTTGCGTTTGTTTGATTTATGCAAAAAGTATAAACCAAATCCTTTTTTCACCCAGAAGGGGCAAGTAAAAAGTTTGTGTAAGACTATGGTACTGCCTTTCTACAGTGGACCTTATGTTATGTACAAAATACATTTTTTAAATCAAATTAATAAAATAAAAGCAGAAAAAAATATTGATACACTATAAGATGATTTCATTTCTGTTTCATTGCATTTTTGCTTAAGCACCCCCAGAGGGTGCAAAATTTTAAATCTGACATCTAAAAACAATTACTAATGCAATAAAATCAATGTTGCTGATACTTCTTGACCATCCAAGACTCCTCTCAACTATTCACTTTATTTTAAAACATCTATTATATATGTTTTTTTTTGTTTTTTTTTACATATATACCAACAAGAATTCATGATTTCAAACTTGCATTTAAGGGATTGATATCCTGAAATTGATTGGATTCTAGTAGTTTGGGCAGAGCTGAGGTAGTTCAAGAGATTTATGCTGCAAAAATAACAGAAAAATATTGACGATTGATTATTTTATAGCAGTTTTTGTGCATGTATATTTCTGGCCCCAGAATATAGTAAATCAGTAATTTGTGCTTGTTTTGTTGTTATATTTGTTTACTGTGAAATTATTTCGTGAAATAGCCTACCCAAAAACTTATTCAAAATGCTCTTAAGTTGTCCATTTAACATGCTGCTCTTGCTCTCCCCTGATTGACGCTTGGACAGCAGTAAAGCAAGACGTGTTGCTGTCAACGCTTTTATACCCAGCCGTTGGTTGGCCACGCCCCCCGCGTCCCCACCACTCACAGGGCAGAACGTGATTAGCTCACCGCGGCTGTCAGTCACGCCCATCTGCCGTTGCTTCCTGTGTGAGCCGTTGGACTCGCTCTGTCTGCGGAGAGTCTTCGGTATGGGCAGGCGCCTCGCTCCTCAAGTTTTACCGGAGATCTTAACACCGGTTCTTTTCGTTTGTCACGCTTCAAACGAGCTGGAAATGGATTATTGAACGGGACAAACTGGAAGTGAGCCCCACACGTGTTACTTTGACCGTTTAACTTCATTTTATTTCTGTTAGAGTTGTTGAAGGAAGAAGGAGAAAATGCCAGTTGCAACTCTTCTACCTTTCACCGCGACCCCGAGTAGGAAGTCTGCCAGCCCGACCTCTTTCAGGCTGACTGAGAAATTCATTCTGTTATTAGTCTTCAGCGCCTTTATTACACTCTGTTTCGGGGCCATTTTCTTCCTGCCGGACTCGTCAAAGCTGCTCCAGGGAGTTTTCTTTCATTCCTCCGCGGTGGAGACCAACACCCGCACCGGGCAGGACAGCGGGGACTCGGGTTCGGCTGGAAACGAAGAGAAGGTCCTGGCTAAGATCAAGAAGGACCACGAAAAAGCTCTCAGTGAAGCGAAGGATACTCTACAAAAACGGCCCGACGAGATTAAAAATGACATTGTAATGGAGAAGCAGAAAGTTGCGCAGAGTATAGTTGGGAAGGATGTCAATAATTTACCTTTCGTTGAGTATCACCGCCCGCCGGGGGCGACCGGGCACGAACCTCAGGATCCCGAAACCAGGGAGAGACGGGCCAAAGTGAAGGAGGTAAGGATCTGTTGAGCCCTGCGCTGCTGCTGCTGCTGCTTTGGCATAGCGTTCGGTCCAACCAAATTCCAACAAACATTTAACATGTTGATATTTAAACCTTAGTATCGTTGCTAGTATTCACAGGAGACCTTTGTAAAACACCTCACATGAATTGTTCATATCCCCTCCACAATTCGGCTAACATATAACACACAAAAGACGAACGAATTAAAGGAAATTAAAGTCAAACAGAGTAAGAATCTGTTGAGCTCGCGCGCTTTTAGTGGCTTGGAGGAATGCGCCACGCCGAACCCTGATAGAAATGTTACACATTTTTATTAACCTTGTTTTATTGTCTTCAGCCTTTACGTGGGAGCAAAATTAATCACCTAACACAAATCCATAACGTCTTCACTGTAATTCGGCCTACACATGATATCCAGTTATTTGCCAAATTTTAAGAAATTTAAACTTTTACACAATGTTCACTCGTGAAGTCGAAACCCCAATGAGCAGATGTTCCAGCATGTGCTTTCCATGGGGCTGCTCAGTTATGGTAGAATGTTTTTACTGGCGATTATTGGATGGATGTTGAGGCCATGGTTAGGAAACAAAACATGCATTTTTATTGTAATTGCTTGGCTTGCGTTTATTAAATCTGCACAGTCTTTATCATCACAACCAGGTTTCAAAACAAACAAAAAGTGAGTGAATTTAAAAAATATATAGTCGTAGAGTACCAGTATGTGTTATGTAAATGATGGTCTTACTATGTTGTTGGTGGTGATGATGTACTCTTGGGACCAGAGCTGTACACAACACACTGACATATTAGCCCAACATGTCAGAACAAGCACAACATGCCTTGCAACACAGTAATAGATTAATCTGCAGTGTCTAATTTACATGACTGTAAACCAAACTAAAGCAAACATGTTGAAATTAAAACTGAAGTAGAGTTGCCAGCATGCACAAGATCATGAGATACTTAACAGAAATTTTTTATACTCCTTCCATAATTCAGCTGAAGTGTTACACTAAAAAGAGCAGCAAAATAAGGGAAATAAAGTCAACAAGAATAAGCATCTAACATTTCAACATATGGTGAAAACATTGCATGCAGCACTGTGACGTCAATCACCACTGCCTTTTTTTTTACATGAATTGTGAAAACCAAAATCGTAATTGGAACTAAATGAACTTCCCCCACACTAGACTGTGACACCGACCATACTCCAGTTGAAATGCTTTTACAGAAATATGTGAAACATTTAACATTCATAAGCAAAGCATCAGACACCTTGCAGTAGGATTGAAGTATACCTTTCACACTGATTTGACTGCTTTGTAGGGGAGTTTTGAGTGACCGTTTCAGTTCTTGGGGGTAGCAGAGGAATACAGATGGGATTCCCCCCTCTGCCTGCAGACAGGTTAACCTGTCCTTCAAGTTTCAGGCAAAAGGGGATTGTGCCAAACAAGCTGTGGTGGTCATATATCATTGTGGGACCACTGGTGATTGTAAATGTGGGATCAAACACACCTTTAGCCTCTACTTGATCTGAGTATTTGCTCAATGTGTGCTGCTCACACCACAAGCTGAACAAGAGGGGTTAAAGACAACCTCGAGGTTTTCAGTTGCTTGTTGAAACCTGTGGTATTTATGGTAATTTGCATCAATCTGTAGCCATAGTAGAGCTGCGCAGTATGGACCAAAACAATCCGATATAGCTGAATGGAAGTACACATTAAGTCTTGACCCTTCTTTCTTGAAAAAAGTGTTCATAACAAGACCAGAATTCTAAACTCTTTCTGGAATCTTGTGACAATCCAAACGTAGAGACACTTGTCAGTATCACAGCAACAAAACCAGAGGTTCAGGAAACCTAAAACTGGGCAACTTTGTGATTTTAATGATAAAAATTACTATGAAATTCTGTATAAATTGTTCAAAAGTTTGGCAACTGTACTGTGCTTTTAAAAATCTTCATTTTTATTATTATAATACAGTACATTGTTTGTAAATCAGCATTTGCAGGTTGGTAACTCTCTTTGTTGAGAAAACATTAACATTATTTGTACTCAGGTTATATTTACTTGGCATCAGTGACATTTAAGTGCAAAGACGTTGAATGATGTTGAGTCAGACATCATATTTTTTCTTCACATTCACTGGCAACATTTGGGGAAGTGGGTTCTACGAACAAGAAAGCTTTACGTCTTCTTGCTTCACCCACTATTCCAAGCATTGTCAATGTATGTGTGCAATACAACTGTGTTCAAAAGAAAGCCTGCAATTTTTTTATTCAAACAAAAACATCCCAATATTAGGTTTTTAAGACCTCTGTTTTTGTTGCCCTAATATCAAATGAGCATCAGAATAGTCAGATTTTCCCCTATATTTTCCCCCAGATGCATGTTATAATTGACCAAATATCAATATTGGCAGATAATATCTTTATAAGCAATTTTTCATATTAGTAGTCAAAATATTGGCAATATACATATCTTGTTTATATTGGCCATATTTATAGGATTACCAAATTTTTGCCATATTTTTCACATTCTATTGCTTTTTATCCACATCTAAAAATTAGCCCAGTATAATATATTGTAGAAATAAACTTTGTTTTTCTTGAATCTAGTTTTTTTTTTTTTTAAGACATCAATGAGAGGAACAGAATGTTTCAGGTACAGCTGTTTTAGTCATTTAAAAGAAAGTCATATCAGTATTGGTATCATCCAAAATACATTTGGAAATACTGGATATAATTTTATAATCTAATATCTTGTAAATTAAAAACAAAATAAAATGTATTTGCAGATTCAGACTTAACATTTAGAATATACTATCTTATACATAGAAGAACATTACCTGGCATTAGGCAGGACATCTATTACTTGAACCAATTTATTCTCCAATGCCCTGATGATTTGACTTTTTCAACAGAACATTCAGGGTTGATGTGTTTCCCAGCCCTAAGCCGTTAAGTATTCTCATATTTACCTACAGTGATAATCATGTAGTGCGTCCCTACGTTACTTCCATTCTGTAGCTCCCCCCTGATGTCCCCTCGCCCCACACAGATAAGAGCCTTTTCATCCTGCTGCAGAGAGAGAAAAAACCCAACAGGTAGCATGTCAGCTATTGTTGCATTATGTCACTGCGCTGTGTGTGCGAGTGTGTGGGAAACAGGCCCAGCGGTGAAGTCTATCAGAGGTGGTTTCAGGTGTCTGCTGATGCTGCATGCAGTCGGCCTGCTGCTTCACCGGAGCTGCTGTCATTCAGTCTCCGAGTAGTAAAAACATCTACACTGACAATCTAAAAATAAACAGACATGATAACAACGTGCTTAGTCTGATTTATAAAAGGAGCTTTCACAATCTGGATGCTGAATCGCTTCGCTCATGGGGGTTTGTTTGAGTGATAAGGGTTTGTTTTTCTGGTGCAGCACACTCGGTGGCTGTGCAGATGTGCAGATGGACTGATATTGGCTTTTCACAGGAAATCGTTTTCAAATGAATTTTAGATGAGATCTCCTCAGGTTATTGTGGCCACTAGGTGCTGAGAGCAGGGTCAGGTTGTGTTTTCCCAGGATGGCCTCTGCCTCAGGGTTAAGGTTGTCAAAATGTACAATACTTTGATACTCGTCAGGGCCTCGTGATAAATGATTCAGGAGAGAAGGATCCACTTGATGCTTTAAACTGTGACTGCTGGTCTTTGGGGATTACAACCTCTATGAATGGGGTTCATAGATATTACTGTGAGGTAGGCCTGGGCGATATGACAAAAAATGTTATCACGATTTAAATTTTCTTATCAGTTGATATCGATAATTATCACGAGAATTATCAAATCATTTTTTCTTTCAAATTTGAAGGCTGATTTTTGCCCCTGAGTGAAAGTTGACAAAACCAGATGCTGCTTTTGTACTTTAACCAATCTTTAATGTCAGAACATGACAAACTACTGCACAGCATTTCACAAATACGAGGAACATTGCACAAAATTAAAGTTAACAAAATGCAGAACATTGCACATGAGGTAGTCAAAATGCAGAACATTGCACAAAATCTGAGGTAGACATGCAATCCTAAAAAATTAAATATAACAATAAATAGACAAACTAATTTTAATTTACACTCAGCAACATGTTAAAGCCTTTTGTGCATAAAGTCTTAAGGTGTCTGACAATGTCAACAAAATAAATAGAAAAAAGAAAATGTTCGGTTTCAAAAATGTAATGCATAAACAACACAGCCATTGCTTTAAAGGTTATAGGCCAGAAAAATAAGTCTGTCCACAGTATCGGGCTTTAATGCTGCTCTGTGACAGGTCACGATGTTCCCTCCTGGGTCAAGTACTTTAATAAGCTGCTTGAATCCCCGATTTTCAACAGTGCTAATAGGTAGCATGTCTTTTGCGATGAAAAACGCAACTGCATGTGAATGTCTTTGTGTCTTTTCGTTTTTATGTCATAAGGCACGGTGCTGGAAAACGCTGTAATGAGGGTTTGTTGCTGCTTGGGCTCAAGCTCAATGCTCAATGCTGGCCCGGTGCTTGTTGAGGGTCCGCTAGCACTCGTTTGGGACTGTAGTTTTTTTCCTTCTGCGTATTCAAGCGGGTGATACTGTTTTAAATGGTGGAATAAGTTAGTTGTGTTGCCCGTCTTGGTTGGCACATGTTGTCGGCAAAGTTTGCAGTGCACGCCGCTCTGTTTTTTATCAGACTCTAAGTAGCCAAAATACCTCCAAACATCTGAAGATGAGGGGCCTCTCTTGTCTACAATTCTTTCAGCATGCTTTGAGTGGGTAGGCTCGGTGTTATCCTCCGTCTCATCATCGCTCATTTTGGCGGTGTTGTTGTCCTTTCACTCTCATGCTCTGTGTGAGCCGCTCTGGTCCTCGTCACTTTCTTCTGCGCTTGAATGTTGGTCGGGAACTAGCGTTCACGTCGTATTAGCGCCCCCTTTCTCTGGTGTTCGGATGGTGTAATTACAGTTTAAATCTATCGACTTTTATCGAGCGTTTTTATTATTTATATTGACAAAAATTATATTTCGATAATTATCGGTATTGTTTTATCGCCCAGGCCTACTGTGAGGTTATTAGCAACCCTCAATCTCTGTTTCAGTGATTTGATTGTCTGAAAATACCAAAGTGACTATATAGTGGTGCACGGATGTTGTTGTTTGTCTTCCTCCAGCCAGAAAAATTGTAGTGAATATCATTCATGTTTTTTAAGCTCAGCTGGTATGTTTCCTAATTACTCAACTTCGAAGGATAATTCATCTGATCACATTCCTACATTAGTGTGAAGAAAACCAACAGAAGTAAACAAAGACCATTTTACTCCTGCCTGACTCTTACTACACAAAATGCACTTTATATCAAACTGGACTGACAGCTTCTCTGTTTGATTTTGAGTTTCCAAGTTATTTGCTTTATCACTACAATGATTTCCGGGAGGCACATGTTAATCCTCTTGAGCCATGACCTGCTCATCTACTGGAAGTTTTTCTAAAGACTTTTAGTTATGCCTGTGTTTTTTTAACACATGTTTGATTGGCTTCAGTAGCTGCGTCAGTCCAAACCAGCACAATGCTTCCTGTGTTAATGTGACATGGAGATTGACTAATGTTGTTTCTACAAGCACACACCACTCCAGAGTCTGAAAATAGCTGACGTGGACTTGCCTCTTTAGCATTGTCTGTGCAAATGTTTAGCCCGCATTGTAGTTTGATTGCGATTGTCATATTATTGCAAACAAACAGCAATTACTCAGCAATTAGAGGGTAATTTGTTTTCATGAAACCAAACAGGTCAAGTGTCAGGATGTCCTGATTTATGTCAGGGCCATTAGAAGTTAAAAAAGGAGATATTACTGCCAAAAACCCTTTAGAAAAAAAATAAATCCCGGAAATTACACCAGTTTGCAGCGTTGGGTCCAGAGATTCTTGTAAAGGCAGATCTGCACTTTATCATTTTATAAGTTTGACGTATTGCCCCATCCTTCCAAGTCTCATATCGTATAGAGTAGGGTTGTCACGATACTAAAATTTTCAACTCGATACCGATACTCAGGAAAATATTCGATACTCGATACTATTTTTGATACCACAAGGATAAAAAAAACCCCCACTATTTAAAAGAAGCATTTTATTAACAAAAAATGCAAACATAACCTCTAGGAAGTTGTGCAAAAGTCTAATTTTCTTTATTTTCTTCCTAATGTAAAAAAATAATAATACAACACAAAAAATATTGCTGCATCAGAACAAAATAAATGCTCTTTGAGAAAAACAAAAATTGTAGTTTTCTCCCCTTATTTAGACTACAGTGCAAATACAAACATAAAATCTCAGTAAAAAGTGCTTTGTATGCAAAAATCAAATATTGTTTTTTATGCACTTACACAAACATAGTGGAGCAGTTCTACGGTTTATGTGTTCAACGTGGATTTTAATGTTTCCTATGAATTGACGGTCAGTGAAGGGGCCAGATAGGCGGGGCCAGCGGGTCAGAGTTCAGAAGGGGAGTGTGTGTGTTAGCGAGGAGGGAGAGAGCCGATAGCAGGAGGTCCAGAGATTACTACTCACTGTTTTGTTCCTGAATTAAAATTGTAGTTGGCGTGGTCACAGCCCACGGTGACTGTTAAATAAAAGCAGGTATTCACAAGCCGGAATCACCTTTATTTACGTCCGACTGACGTCACAGTTCGAAGCTGGTAGTAGTTTTACTCGCCACAGTAAATGGTGAAATGTAGCGGCATATTTTGCACATGGTTGTTGTTTTGTCCTCAGTCTTCTCACCGTTCTCTCGTCTTTTAAATGGGAAGCCAAAATAGGTCCACACAACCAATTTACAGAGACGGCGGGCGGCTCGGCATCCGGGGGGGGAGTAGTATCGATACTTTTG
This sequence comes from Scarus forsteni, assembly GCA_036419115.1. NCBI lineage: Eukaryota > Metazoa > Chordata > Actinopteri > Labriformes > Labridae > Scarus > Scarus forsteni. The sequence continues at coordinate 6,596,165 of JAZDUH010000425.1, forward strand.
AAAGTGAGTATCGTATCCGGATACAACATTTCAGTATCGATACTTTTTTGAGTATCGATACTTTTGACAACCCTAGTATAGAGACATCTTATCAATAACACTCATGCTGTGTTTGCAAACCCTACTCTGAAACTAGGGCTGAACAATTAATTGCAAATTAGATTAAATCGCAATTTGGCTTGTTGCAATTTTCAAATCGTAGAAGGTTCAATATTTGTAGCCCAAAATGTGTTGAACATTTTGGTATTGTTATGTAGTTTTTTGCAATTTCATGCCTTTCTTTTTTTTACCTCTATTCATACACTTTTTTTTCCAGCTTTTGAACCATTTTTACCATTTTTATAGCCCTGTTTTTTAAAGCTTGATGCCTGTTTTGCCCTCATTCATCTTTTTTTGGCCACTGTCAGAACCATTTTTGGAATTTTTACATGGTTTTTGAAATTTAATTTCAAATTTAATTCCCAATTTTGCTGCCATAATCAATTTTCCTAAGCCACTTTTGGATTTTTTTGGCCAATTTTCCCAAGTTTTTGTCAATTTCATACCTATTTTGCACCTATTTATTAACCCTTTTTCCGCTTTCATACTATTTTTACCCAGTTTTTACAGTTTCATACCTATTTTGCTTCTGTTCTTCACTTCTCCACTTTTTCTCGAATCTTTTATCCTTGGATTAATTTAATTTCATATTGGTTTTACTATAAGAAGATCTACTGCTGATGTTTGTTTAAGAATACATAAGATGAGGAACATTAAAACAATCGCAGAGTAAATTGCAATATTGGGGGAAAAAAATCGCAATTAGATTATTTTCTCAAATCGTTCAGCCCTATCTGAAACCAGTTAAGTGGGGTACACACATGAAGATTATTAGGCTGTTTTTGTCCAGACTGTCCCCATTCCCAACCAAGGATGGCAAACTCCAGATTATCTTGTGTTTTATAAGATTATCCTGTGGTCTGAGGTGTTAAAACTGAATTTATTATAGTCATCAGCTTTGAAAGGGTTGAACTTGTTCGATATTTAAAACCAAAATGTTCATGTGTGTCGGGAAAGCAAACAACTCCCGAATCATGACTCTGTGAATAATGACGTGAATTATGGCTTAACAATATGGACAAAATTTCTTATCTCAATATCGATATGACACGATCTGACTGTGGGTTCGCTGGAAACCAAGCGGTGCATTCAAGGGCAATCGTAAAAATGAAATTTGTTGTGATTCCCAGAGCTGTACATGCAAGGTGAGCATGGGGGAAATCTATGTTGTTTATATCGTTGCTTCTTAGCTGTTAATGTCTTGAATGTTCATACCTCGATATATATCTTCATCCCTAACATGAATGTAGCCAATCAGAAAGTGAGCTGACTGAGGAACAAGGAAGCAGGTGTAAATAAAAACCAGCACGGCCGACCTTAAACATACAGTTCAGTGGACCTCAGAAATAGAGGATCAGCTCATTTGTTCACGCTGTCTCCATGATTCTTTCTAGAGTCTTTTCTTGTTTGTAGTTAATGATTTTTCCATCAAAAATAGTCCAAAGACCATCACCATTCCCTCTCCTCATGTTTCTCTTACATGTTGTGTGTTGTGTTTTCTGGTTGTTGCTGTTTCTTCTCCTTCGTGTTTGTTAGATAACATTGGATCACGTAGGATTTCTGGCTTGGAGGACGAGATTCTAGATCGGTTATGTGTGTGGTGAGCTGTGTTGAGATAATCGGAGCCCACCACATGCAGTATCATCAAAAGCGCTCAGTGCCTGATTTTTTTTATCTCCATGTGTGGGATCTCTAACAGAATAAAAACTCTTAAATGTCGAAAATTCTTATGTGTGGACCCTGCTTTAGGGTCATAGCATGTTCACTTGTGATTTCCAACCTTAAGGAGCCATACCATGACCTTTAGTGAAAGGTTAAGAAATCAAGCTGTCACACTCAAGGACGTAATGTCAAACACACCACGTCAACAATGAGCCGTAGTGTTTACCGTTCACAGTTTGCTGATATGTTGTATTCTCCTGTCAGCACTAGGGATGGGATGAAATATCGTTTGGCAAAATATCACGATACAGCGCGTGAAGAAATGCATTGAGTTTGAAAAAAAATGGATCGCGAAATAAAGACGTCACGTCCGGTAATAGTGCATGTGACCAGAAGTGATGACAACAAAAATTAGCACCAACTGCCTTGCCTCCAAAAAGCCGAATGATGGAGTTGAATGAGGTCGAAACTGAGGACGCTCCGCCTGGATACAAGTCATCTGTCTGGCAGTATTTTGGCTCCATCATTAAAAAAGACGGCAAAAACGAGCCTACCGCTCATTAGCATACACTCTCTCTAACCTCTCTAGGGTTAGAGAGTGTTATTGTTTGTGTTTGGCCTGTTAGGCCTTGTGTTTTCCTGTGTGCAACTCAAACAAAAACAAACAAGTTGTAATTACACAGTAATATTTTTCCTTTTTTCCTTTTTTGATATTGTATCCTGACGTAACGTATCGTGACCTGGGCATATCGAGGTGCAGCATATCGTGAGTTTAAGTGTATCGTCCCATCCCTAGTCAGCACATGGGCTCAATCACAGATGTTTCATTTTCATTGGGTACAGCTGGTGGTGAAAATATACAATTTCGGTGAGACAAGAGGGCTGGAGGCCAAACATTCGATCCAAAACGAGCGCTTCTCCTGCTTTGCTATGTAGAGATGAAGCTAAATCCAGCACATCATAATAAGGAAAGCCCTCACAAGACTTTAAAATGCTGTTATAGCTATTGTATGACACCACTCCACAAATAAAAGCCCATTCAGTCATTTCATACGGCACAATAGCCCCAGAGAAACTTTCAAATTTCCTCCCTCTTAGCTCGCTGTTTGCGTTAGAAATTCAACGCTGAACTTTTTCACTTTAAAAACAACAAAAAGAGAGCTTTCAGGGAGAAAAGTCAACACAACAGGGGCCTCAGAACTGTTCAGAAGATTTTTGGATTTGTTAACTAAGCCCTGCCTCTGTCTTTAAAGTGAGCAGATTGTCAGGCTGTGGGCTGTTTGACGACAGAAAAACATTAGGTTCATTTACAAGTGTAAGAAGCAGCAGTGACATCAGAAGGAAAATTCAGGCTCAAAATCTGCTCCAGCTCGATTTAGGCCAATAAACTGTTTCTTATTTTTATCTCCTCTTGAGTGGTGAACTTGTAAACAGGTTCAATGGCGCTTTAGACCTTAAAATAAACTGTTTTCTGCAAATTCACCTGCTGTTTGCCTCAAAGATGTCAGTGTCAGAATATGACAGCAGAGATGGGGAGGAGGATAAAAGTTGTTTTTCTTTTTAAAGTCACTTGTTCTTATCAAAAGAATTCATAACAGAGGAAGTGGCCCTGGTCACAGGAAAGCTCATATCCAAAAAGCTGTGGCAGCTTTCTCTCTGGTTTGCAAGCAGATGTTGATGTTGAATTTAGAGTTTTAGACAGTGAAAGAAAATGGGTTAGAGCAAGGGTGTGCAACTTTTGTTACCTGAAAGAGACACATTAAACTTTTCCTCAAAACTGCAAATTGTTAGACCCTCAGATCATAGCTATTGTAATTTTATATGATTCAACAAAAGTGCAAACTCAAATTAAAAAATGTATGCTTTATCTAATGTGCTAAAGTGGAATTCAAGTTAGTCTTTGCTGTTTTCCCAGTGCATGTTACATAAATTTGACTGTTTCGTTGATTATGTCATACTTAAATCGATATTTCCCTTCAGAAAAGCATGTATTTTATGTCTATATTGATAATTTATTAGCTTAGATTATATAGAACTTTATCCTCTGAAGGACTTCTTCAGCGAAATTGAGGTACCAGAAGCATTGTATTGTACAAATGTATAAAAGAAAACTGGATATCTTGAAGTAAAAAAGTAAAAAGAATTTGAAAATATGGATATATAGATATGGAAATAAAATAAAATAATATATGGCTACTTACTGCTAGTATTGCTCCTTCCCATCCTCAGCCTTCCTGTTACTCCTCTTCCTCCCATATGAATATATACTTTTTTTTAAATTATATTTTTTGTAGTATATATATTTGTAAACCTATTTATATGGATTATATGCTTTTTAGTTTACATGTGTATAATATATTTGCATATATGTTAAAGCAGAATATATTTTATACAACTCACGATAAACAGTAATGAGGGCATGGAATTTAAAAAGTATTTACTTCTTGCTACTGCTTTTTGAACCTGTATAAATACTTTATTTCTTTATTTTCTTTGTATGTAAACGGTACTTCTCTGTATTTATTTCTTTGTATACATGTTCAAAATAAATTCAGATTCAATTCAGTTGATTTTAATCATGAAAGATTTACAGAAACAATTAAGCTCTGCTTTCTTAGAAGTGCTTATATATGAAATCTTTTCATGACATATTAATATTTTCTTATGTGAACTGCTTTATTGGCATGAACTGGGGGCCACATTGAGTGAGTGGGGGGCCCATTTGGCCATGAGGCTGTCAGTTGAAGTAAGGACAGAAAACAGGAAAGATGTCTTTGCTTGACTTGAGCCCAGACGAGTTAAGGTGAGGAAAACATCCTCAATACAATAGGCACATGGACACAAACACAAGTGTGCATTTATCTAAATAAGACAGTGTTGTGAGCTGGAAACTGAGGAGACAGAAAGTTGGGAAAACATGCGATGGAAAGGAGCCACAGGCTGGGATCAAATCCTCCAGGCCGACTGCCCTGAGGACAGCAGCCTCCATATGTGACATTCACAGTCACTGGTGCTGCTGAATCATGACTTTGGGCTCTCTGTCTCCTCCACACTTTCATGTTTTCCAGCATCTGGGTGTTGGTTTGCGCCTTTTTTTCCAAAGAGAAATGTTACTGATCAGATTTTCCCGACTGATCATGTTTCCCTGACAGTTTGTGGTCTGCTTCAAAGTCATTCTTGCTGTAAACCGTATCAAACAAACCGTGGCAGTGCAGGCGGCTGAGGATCATTGGCAGCATCAGTCACTACTGGAAGGTCAGGGTTTCAAGCTCCAGCTCCTGCAGTCACATATCAGTGTGTCCTTGGGCAAGACACTTCACCCTGAATTGCTTCCCCTGCTGAGTCAGCGATGTGTGAATGAGTATAAAGTATGACTGAAAAACAAATGTGGTGTAAGTGGGTTAGTTTGACCTGCAGAATTAAAATCAGTCAGAGTAGTCAGACCAGAAAAGCCCCACACAAGGTCAAGGCCACTTCCCAATTAATTAAAGCCCAAATTTGTGCAGTCCTGGTGTGAAGTGTCAGTGTTTGCACATTTTCTAATACTCTCCATTATCCAGACAGCCCTCCTGTGCATCAGCTGTTCAGGGCGTGAGGCTGCAGTTTGTCACAGAGAGGAGAGAGCCGATACATCTTCATCTCTGTTTGCTCACAGTAAACTCACAGTGGAGCAGAAATGGGCCATGACAGTGCAATATTTCCTGACAGGGAAACAAATGCAGACGGCTGCTGCTGCTCCTGGACTAATGATGCAACTAATGAACACAACGAGAAGCTGGAGGGAAGAGAGTTGAGCACTGTGCAGCACACAGACCCCCTCTGAAGTGGAGTTTTATACCATCATGTGCCACCTGTGATCTACTCTTTCGGAAATCAGCTACTTTGAGTCCTTATTTCAAGACCTTATTGTCCTGCTTTACAGTCAACAGTGAGTTGGGAATAACCTGACACGCCAGATGGACAGTTCCATATTGGAAATATTTTACTAATCCATTTGGGAAGGAGCCCTGCGGAAGTGCTTTCAGGGGCAGCACCCTCAAAAACAACAGCAGCTTGTGATTGGATGATTGTTTGGCTCATCACACTAATCACAGACCAGTCCATATCAAGCAACAGTGCTATGATGTAGCAAACATAGCGGCTAAACTTTAAGCTAAGGGCTAACAAGGGCAAACAACAGTTAATAGCTGTTAGCTGTAGCTAACGGCCATTGACTGTTGTTTGCCCTTGTTAGCCATTAGCTTAACTACCTTAAGTTCGTTTCACATTAAACTATACCACACAGATGTATCATATAACACCTATATGTGACATGAACCTCGTCAAAGACAATCCCGAAGAAGTAAACCTCTGAGGAGAGCATATTTCGCCAAGTATCACTGAGTAACCATCGTGACCACAGGCTAACCAGCATTAGCTGCCATTAGCTCCCTGCCAAGTCACTTCATGTTGCCGCCACGTCCGATTCTCCTGCAGCTCCTGCTGCTCCCGCCTCTCTTCCCTGATTGGGCACTTAAGCATTTAGCCAATTGAAACCATTGGACAATGGAAGCTGGCAAGACGGACATGCATGATTTCAGAATCAGGCAGGTCTGTCTGCTCTGCAAGGCTAAGTTGGGAATGAAGTGCAAGAAAATTTTGATGCATCAATATTTTGCAAAGCTGTATTGATACTTCGGTCTAGGATGAAATTTTAATATTCAATAGTTATGCATATTTATGCTTAATTGTTATGTGGCCAAACCCCCAACTATAGTACAAACCGGCTCAGTGTACAGAAGCAACATGAATAAACCAGGTTTAAAATTATTTAATTTAAAGTTATTAATTGTTAAAGAAAAAGTTTGTTTGCAAAATTAGTTCAAGAAGGGTTAACTAAGCAATGCTAGAAAATTAAAGGACTAACAAACTACAATTCAAAACCTACAACAAAGAAACCTGACCAATATTTAGTCCGTTCAGTCAGACTTTTTTGTACCAGCCTTGTCCATCACTGTCCTTTTCTGTCTTTTAGCCTGAGCCATTATCAATGCAGAGACTAACTGGCTTCTTTCTAGCTAAAGGCTGGTGTGTGAACTAGATCTGTCCAAAGGAACTGTGTTAAAATCAAGCAACAGGGGCACTCAGTGAAAACTTGATAGACGCCATTCCTCCCTCTGGAGTTTGATTACGCAGTTGACTTTGACGCAGAGATTTGTAGGAGTGAAAGTTGCATAAGTGTAAAGTCTCACAGCCAGGACAGCGTCGTCATATCTCTGTGACAGTGAAGAATATTTAACATGATAGTAAATGTTTGCATAAGCTTGCTGTGTCAACTCCTATCTTTTTTCCATTACATACAGCTATTCCTCCATTTATACTGGGTAAAGGAACATTTAAATAAATCAACATGGAGAAGCGCAGTAGTTTTGACAGGCCAGTTGAGATAAATATTGATCAAACAGTGCAGGTAATTATACCTCCTATGATTAAACAGCAGAAATGTCAGCTGAGGTGAGTTTTCACTTGCTTGTATCCTTGATCACAGTATTGACTGGAGCCAGAAGCTTTGGTCGTTAGCAGATATTTCCTGATGCATGAAATCTGCTGCTCCTTTCTGCTTTGATAGGAGGTAATTAGACATGCTGATGTGGTACATTTTTAGTTGGCGTCCGTCTCCAGAGGACTCTGAGGATACTGTCCTAGATTACCTGCTCCTGTTGGAGAAGAGCTTCAGATTCAAAACGTCAAGACAAAATGAAACCTTGATGCACTTCTTTTGTGGTCAGTCTCATCATGGGTGTGTTTCAGCCGGGAAATATTTTTTTGTAATACCTTCATATTTACAATTTATATGAAAGGCTTAACTGATGTCAAGCAAAGTTAAGTTTGAGTTAAATTAATGGAAAATTTTTCTTACCCTCGCCCCAACTTCTAATCATAAATACACAGCCTGGCCAAAAAAAAAGTCACCACCACAAAAGAGGTCACACACTAATATTTTGTTGAACTGCCTTTAGCCTTGATTACAGCTTGCATTCACTGTGGCAATGATTTGATAAGCTTCTTCAGTGTCACAAGATCTGTCCCATATCACAGCACTGCCCCCACAGGCTTGTACAGTAGACACTAGGCATGGTGGGTGCATCACTTCACCTGCCTCTCTTCTTACCCTGATGCTCCCATCACTCTGGAACAGGGTCAATCTGGACTCATCAGACCACATGACCTTCTTCTAGTCATCCACAGTCCAATCTTTATGCTCCCTAGCAAACTGAAGCCCTTTTTTCTTGTTAGTCTTACTGGTTTTCTTAAGGCTACTCAGCTGTTCAGTCCCAATCCCTTGAGTTCGCTTTACATTGGGCATGTGGAAATGCTCTTACTTTTATATTTAACATACCGCCAAGTTCTACTGTTGTTTTTCTTGGATTTGATTTGGCCAAACATTTAAGTGATTATGTGACATGTCTTCTTTGAATATGATGGTTCCTCTCTATCCTTCCAGTTTTTAATAATGCGTTGGATAGTTCTCAATCCAATTTTAGTAGTTTTGCAATCTCCTTAGGTATTTTCTCTACTTGCTGCATGCCAGTGATTTGATTGACCCTTCATACACGGACTAAAATCTTCTCTACAACCTCAAATGTGTCTTTGACATGGTTGTTTAAGACATGAGAAGCTACTCTTTGCATCAGCAGGGATTAAATAAGTTGTTGTCAGCTGAAAGATAATCACCCATGCAGTAATTATCCAATGGGCTTGTACCTGTTTGCTTAGTTAAATTGAGGTGACAGCTGTTTTTTGGCCACGCAGTGAATTAAACTTGTTCAATATTTCCTACCAGAATCCTGATGTGTGTGGAGTGAACCAAGGATAACTAAGCACAGCCTCTGTGTTTTGTCACATGGACCAGAGAAAGCCAATTACACCCTGTGTAATACAGTGATATGAATCTGTCACCGCAAAGACAAAAAATATACTGTGGGTTAATTTCTGGGTCACAAAGCACGGCTCGACTGCAAAATGAGTTCAACAAGGGCTCAGCGTTGAAGTTTTGAAGGTCTGTTTTAAGAATTAGCCTCTATTAAGAAGCACAGAGCCTTCAGAAGTAAATTTAAATCAGAAGAAAATATTTATTCCATTTTTAGCAACAAGCCTATTTCCATCCGCGGCCCCTTGGCAAGCATACACAGAAAAATCATCAGACACTAAAACAAAACTCATTTATATGCAACATCATTACATAACTATTATTCTTACATTTATGCAAACACATCTACAAATACACTACAACAGATTAGTACCAGCACTGTCATCCGCTGTCAAATTGATGCTGACATGACTGGTTGCCTAATATCTTAAAGGAAAGAAAGTATTTGCAAGTTCCAATCTTAGCTCGAAGCTCATGCCAATGTTTGATTAAAGTTAATGACAAAGATGAGATAGCAAGAGCAGGAAGCTGCAGCTGGATGATACCAGTATGGAAAAAATGCAAACTAATAGTGGAAATAAGCTGACGGCTGACATTTTGATTGCTTTTAAGAACATTACACTCATTACAGACTATTTTTCACAGAGTAATTCACTGCAACCAGTTGATTTAAGGCTCACTTTATTCTATGAGGATATTAAATGTGTGCATTGACTGGTGTTCTTGGGAGTTCTTTAAGTTAATTTTAGTGGATTATTAATTAATCAAAAAAAATGGAGCCAGTAAAAGTGGTTGTAGTTGTTGTAGTGTTGGCAGTGGAAGAGTAAGTGTAAAGTGCTTGAGGCTGTTTTGTGTTTTATTTATAGTCTGGGACATAACAGGCAAAGTCTGTGTTACTGCAGCGCTAATGGATAAATAACATGTGTATCCTGAAAGTGCAGAGATTGGTTTTGATGTGTGTTTGGAATACAGCCTTGCCTGTTACGCCAAGATTTCACAGAATGTCATGAGTGTCCAGTATGAGAGGATAAGATGTCTGCCATATGGTAACGACAGATTGTTTAAAGGTCTGGTTTTGATCGTTTTTGGCCAAAACAATGCCTTAAAGAAGTTTAATTTTTACATGTTAAAGGTCTCAAATTGTAGATCTTTGCATGAAAACTTGTCTAGCTTGGCCTGCAGATCCAGACTTAAATTATATTGAATTTGATTTTTAAACTTGAGGCCATAAAAAGACTGAGAAAAGATCACTTTCTGCTCATGGGATGTCCTACATTTTACCCTTTATAAGGTTAAACTGTCTTTATAAAATCTAACTTGCAAAAATTAAGGGCTACTTCAATAAAACACTGCAAAAATGTGACAATAACACGTGGCTTGTACAATATGCAATAACAAGACAACCCCTTCAGGAAATTGCGACTTGCATTAATGCAGTCCACACTTCAATTTTGTCCAATCACTGCAACTTTCTATATTTTAGAACAATCATCATAGCTCTCACCTCCTCCCATACCTGTCCATCAACATCCCACGTCAGTCTGATTGTTTTCTATTAAAAGGACATAAGGCACAAAAAAAAAGCAAATTCACAGCAAAAATCATGACAAAACTAGAGTTGCTGCTGGAGCACAAACTTCCAGTTTTTTTTAACACTGCCAGACAAGTTATTGTCAAAAAACGTGGAAAACTGCCGCCTCATACACTGTTAAAAAATTCTGGAAAAAGATTAAGATCACCACTAAAATATAATACTTGTACCATGTGCCATGACCAACGTTCTCATAAAAAGTCCACAAAATCCTTTGATTACTTACTGAGTTATTCGTGAAGAAAATCAAAAGCCAATTCCACTTCAGAATCGATAATTCCCTTAAAGAATTGATATTTGTCTTTTACTTTTCAACTCCTTCCAATTTGTTTGGCATGCTTTGGAAGTGTAGGACGTCAAACTCTCATTGGAGGTCATCATGATAAAAAGAATCAAAAAATCTTGACAGACAAGGGACTCGAGTAAATATTGTGGATTCATTTTCATCAAAAAGATGTTTGCTGCATGTTCAGTAAGTGGAAATTCAACAACCAAATAGGTTCAGGAAGGTTGTGACAATTTTTAATTTGAGTTTGTCAATTTACAGGGACTAGAAATAATAACTTGTGCTTGATTTTTGCAAAGCTTGGGCCATTTTTTTTTTGCCATCCATGATTCAATCTTGTAGACAGTGTTTTAGGTCTTATGTTTTTGTACTTATTTTATTCAAAAGGGGGTGAATTTGGGAATAACTTCTGCAACACTACCCAACACAAACAGAGAAAGGGAGTGGGCCAAGTGTGGATCCTTGGGGTACACCATGAGGATGGTGGATTTTTTGGATGTAAAGGTCATGGGTAGGTGTAAGGGGTTTTCATGGGCATATGAAGGAAGGAGAAATTAGGCAAATATACAGACATTTGGAACCAAATTTGGACTTGTGATCTTTAAGCTTTTATCTTGATGTGTTTCTTATTTCTTTCACATTTCTCCAGCACCTCCCTTGATCTCTCAGACAAACTCTCACATTCCTCCTTTAACCTCCAGTGGCTTTGTGTTATTTGGTCGAGTCTTCCTAAGTTATCTGAGGATAAAGTTCTGTGATCTTGGCCTTTTATCCAACCGGCATCTGACCCTGTCATGCAGAGACCTGGCCCTCCGTCCCGGTCTCAGTGGGTGAGTTTTGTGTTTGTTGCAGAGGGCAAGGCTGCAGGGGCCACTCGGCGGAGGATAAACGGCTTGTTGTGAGTGACCGCCACAGTCCTGCAATCAGCTAAATCTGTTTGTGTGCTTGGAAATCTAAGGGTCCCTGGAGAAGTACTCATGCTCCATGGTGTAGGATTTCACTCTCTCTCACAGAGGCTTTGGAGGCAGGAGCTGTCGGGGGGATGCTAATGAAACTGCAGAAGAAAAGAGACGGTGAATTGTGCTGATCTTAGAAGTCAAAAAAGACCTGCATTAATTGACACATTGAACTACTTTCCCCTTTGGCTTTTTATCAGCTTACAATGGATTTTGTTGCAGGATTTTTGCAGTGCGTGGGAGGCCAGGGTATTATGAAACATTGAGCAATGTTTACTGATTGAGAAATATGGTCAAAACTGAGACATTTTTGTCATAATAGCTTAAAATTGAACCATAAAAGTCCAGTCTTTATTAAATTACACCACGCCATTCACCCGTTTGCCTTAGCTTGTCCTTTAAACACAGATCTGCTGATTAAACCCTTGTTCTGAGTCGATATGAAGAGGTTAATGAGCAACCTTTACCCTTTGCACTCACTCTGACCAAGGTAAACAGCAGGTCACACACTGCCTGGCTTTGGTAAACAGCAGCTCCTTTGTGGATTACACACGCTCAGAGTCTGTAGTCTCAGACTGAGACATTGCAAAGACTGGAAATCTGAGAGGATCACTCCAGATGGCTAGATTTAATGCATTCAGGCCCAACTAAGCTTTAAGTTTTAGCTACAGTCTTTCGCCTAAAATATCTTCTGGTTTTAGTCGTAGTTTAGTCATCTGAATTGTTTTAATTTTAGTCTCGTTTTAGTAGATGGAATTGAAATATACTGTTTGTTTAGTTGGCTTAAGTATGTAGTGTAAATTGTGAGGCATTTTTTGTGTTTCCTTGAATTTCTTAAGTCATGTTTTACATTTGGATTAAATGAAACATGTAATAACCATTTGTTCAATGTTAGTAAAGTTTGAATGAATAAATGAACAGAAACAAATTTACCTTTTTTGTGAAATGCAGTCACCTTTATTTAGGCTACCTGGCAGAGCATCTCAGTTACAACACCAGAACGGAGAGCAAACGGTAAACCTCCTCAGCATGAATATATCAATTCATGAAGAGAGCAGCTCTGATTGGACCACACCCCAACTTATCCCACCACCACCAAGCTAAGGCAGCTGTGATTGGATGTCCCTCTTAACTCATTCAACCTTTCCACACAAAGAAAGTAGCTGTGATTGGATAGAATCCTAACTTGTCTCTACTTTCTACATGACCAAATCAGGTCTGATTGGATTAAGTCTCTGTCAATTATTTTAGTCTAGTTTTTATTTGTTAATGGAAATCTCAGTTTTAGTTTTGGTCCATGTGCATTTGTTTTTATTAGTTACTGTCTACTTTTCATCAGGAGAAAAAGGTTGTTGATGAAAACTGTCTTGAAAATAATGAGTCAACAAAATTTACAGTGCTCTGCATGCTCATCTGTTTTATTGTAAGGCTACAAATGGAGAAAGTCAGCCTCAGATTATCCTTTTAAATTGGACAAATGGGTTGTAAGCCCAACTTACATCTAACGATCACAGAGAGATTCCCGAAGGTTTAACTAGAACTTTGAAATGGATGCTAAAGGGAAGGTTGTTAGGTGAAAGGTCAGCATTAGTTAAAATAGTTAAGCTATCAAGATGATTAATTTAAATATTCTTTTTTGGCAATTCAGCAAACCTTGATAAGGACACTACCTCACATACATATAGCTATTCCCAGCCTTGGGCATTTGTATATTAACCACAGGTGACTGGTTTTGTTTTCCTGGAATAAAGAGAATAATTGTGATGTATTGTTCATGATTATGTCACACAGTTCTGTAGAAAGCTGTGGTTTCCTTTGGAAATGCCCTTGTTGAAGTGACGACTTTTTAAGAGGAAGAATCAGCGAGTGTGCTGGAATTCAGCTGTAGAAACTCCATTTTGAGATTCCCCTCTCAAAAAAATCCTTTTCACTAACTACAGAAGAGGACTGTTTTAAGATCAAGTGCTGCTTCATTACTCTGTCATGGCTGAATCACCAAGAAGAGCTTTTACAGCTGATATAAACATGCCCGTGTGGACATAAGAAAAGGAATGTCTCTTGGCTTGTGAGATGAGGTTTCATTACCGACTGTCATTTGAATTTACAGCATTGTAAAATTAAACACTTTATCTCATCTGTACCTTGTCGAGCAAGTTCCTGAATGTAAAAGATGTTCAGTTATTATATTACAAACAGACTCTGGGAACTTTCCTGACAAAGGCAGATAAGATATCTCCAACTGATCTTCAGTACAGCTTTTTATGTGATTTTGATGTATAACCCGGGTTTTAGATCCAACACTTTTCCAAGCCCTGTATACCGCGAAGGAAAGGTATAACTTGGGGAAATGGGGGAAAAACCTGCAGTTGTTGCTGATGTTCTCTGAGTCTCTGGGGTGCAGCCACGGAATCCGATGTTTCCCTGATTCTTTCATTTGACGTTTACTTTGATGTAGTTGGTGGCAAGAAAAAGCTACAGGCTATTACAGCTCCGATTTGTACTAAATGCTCTCACTTGTGCTGTGAACTAGATACAATAATACCACCAACTTCAAAACTGGCTCACACACATACAGTGGAGAGGAGGGAAAAGGATTTTTAGAGTTATTATCAACTCCTGTATCCTCCAAAAATGATTGAAGCTATCCTTTTTACATTACTGAAAGTTCAAGGCTGACCTTCCCAACACGTCCTCCTGGGTTTTACTCAGGTCAGATTAGGTTTAAGAGCACATAATGGATGGGCTCATCGCCATTCTTCATTCCTGACGACTCATCTTGTACTTCATTTGTGCAAACCTAAGACTGAAGGCAAAGGATGCAAACCCCTTTCTGCTGTGTTGCCAACTGCCTCAACTGTCGGCAACACCCCAGTTACCAAACCAACTTCCATGCATAGATTTGAACATAGTATTAGGGGCCATTTACACAAGGCTGAATACTGTTAAATCCGATACATTTTCATTGCGTTTGGACTTGCATTTACATGGAAACTCTATACGGAGTGCTCGAATCCAGACACTTTTGAAACCAGTGTCCAGAGTGGAGAGTTTTCAAAACGCTCCTCCATGCAGCTCCATGTAAACCTGAATCAGAGTGTTTCAGGGTGAAACACTGACGTCACCGCATGCGCAGTACTCTTTCACATGAAGAATGTATGCGCATGCCAGGGACAACAACAGCTTCGGCCGTCTACCGTCAGTTTGTTATCCAGACAAAACTATCCAGACAGATTTCTTGTCCAGAAAAGAAACTCCTGCGTCTTTGTGCGTCCTCTCGCCATTGTTGTTTGTGAAAAGTTTTTCTTCTTTGTACGTGTGTTGTAGCAGCGCTGCCTCTCTGCAATCCTACATCACCATCTACTGAACTGGCATGCATGCTACAGCGGTTTCATTCAGTTCCAGCGTCTCTGTCCGAACACGGATCGACTTTGAATATGCAAAGAAAAAATCTGTGTTTTAAGTCACAGAGTCTCCGTGTAAATGTAGCCTTGGACTGGCCTTTCGTCGGCCCCAAGTCCAAGCCTTTATGGACTGAGCTTCACAGCTGGCTCTGATTGAATTGTAGTAATACAAAAAGTCTTCAACAAAAGCAAGGCTAATTATAAATCAGTGGACAGAAAACACGTTAAAGATGCTATGAGAAGTTTCTAAGTAATTACAAAAAAGTCTCACTTTTAGATATATGCCTGATTGAAATACACACTTTAAGATGAGTTCCCATGAAGCTAAGGAATAGCATCAAAATAGGTTATCTATAAATGCTATTCCTTTGCCTCGCGGTCGGGTCGGACAAGGCTGGACTGGCCTGGATACTCAACATCGGGAACAAGACAATTAAAACTAGAGCAAATTTATACTATTCGGACACGTCTTAGAGCACTGGGCTGTAATTAGCAATATATAGCTGGCTACAAAACTACGATACCAAGTTTTCCAAAAATTACATGTTGTCATACATCAAAAACTACCACTACGTAACTAGAAAGACATACATTACCTCGTCTCTTTGCGCCCTGTAAAAAGAAGTTGTAAAGCAATGCAGAGTTCTGAGGAAGGTCCGAGCTGCATTCATTAGCATCACAACAAACACACGCTTTGGCTTGGGTCACGTCTTTACAACAGTTGCCGCGCGTGCTCATGGGTAGCAGAGTCTTTATGTCTCCAGAAATAGATTCTCCTCATAGGACGTTTTAAGGCAGTTTTGCTTTTTATGACTTTTTGATATTGCAAAAGAGAGAAAACAGTTTGGCTGATTTATTAACAAGTTCTCAACAGACTTTCTATAGGACATTTCCTAACGCAATTATTGACAAGAAAAGACAAAAGAACTGTTAAAAGTATAATATTAAAGAGGTGAAATGATTTCAAGACTGTGTTAAAGTACTTTTTGAACATTTTGGGTACCTTGCAACAGTACCGCGATAATAATGAATACAGTGATAATTTTGGTCACAACAATCGTGATATGAAATTTTCAAACCGTTACATCCCTAACTACAACATGCCTTCTTTGTTAGTGAAACCAATTGTGCATAGAATAAACTGTAGCATTTCTGATCAGTCAAATTATACAAGTATTAATCAGCATGAAAGTTTCTGAAACTATTTATGTAAGCTACAAAGTACAAACTAATTATCTGGTTGAACAGTGTACAAGAACAGAATATTAAATGTGAGTCTTTGTTACTGCAAGACTGTTTCTGTATCCTCGCTGACACGAACAGCTGTTGGAAAATCCTAATGCACACAGTTTATTTATTACACTGTATTCTGGGGACGCCCTGGATCTCCTCTGAGGTTTTATTTTCCGCAGCAGCATTTTTTTTATGCTAACGACAGACTTGTTGCTAATCAAATCACACAGTCTCACCTTTGTGCTCTAAGCAACAGCTGCTGTCCTATCCAACTCATCATTCTCCTCCTTATGCGTGCGTGTGCATGTTTTAGTGTGCACTGTTTGTGTGTTCATGTGGAGTTTGCTGCCATTTAAGTATGCAGATGAGATGCAAATGAGTCGAGCCATAACGGCAGCATGTTTACTGTATTTACTCCTTTCAGCTCACTTTCTTAAAGGACACTCGCTGAACATCCTGTCACCTCTGTCAGCACCTTTTCTTTGAAATGCACGGGCGTACCTGCACACAGGAAGCTGCAAGTGCACATACATCCAAATGCACTGGGGCAAAGTGGTGCCCGTGACTTCATGGCTCCTTATTTGATGCTTTAATAAAGGGGGGGAAAGAGTCTTGATAATGTTTGCTCTTGCTTTGGCCAAGGTGATAAAGCCTCTGTCTCCTATAATGTCTGTTTCATTGTTTTGGAAGGATTTGAACTGCTTACTGTATAAAAAGGCAGAGAAGGTCCTGCATTTTTGGCTGTAACAGTTAGCAAAGGCTGCCAAAATAAAACATCAAATCTGTGCTGTGATTTGGTTTGGTAGATGTCTGTCACGTTGGTACGAGTGCTATGCCTATGCTGGAGTTAGGTAAAAAGTAAAAATGTAAGTTGCAACTGTTGTACAACTATGAGTTGACTCTTTAAAGGCATCATGCTCTGCAAAGTAGGGAATAAGGCTGAACGATTTGAGAAAATAATCTAATTGTGATATTTTTCCCCAATATTGCAGTTGGGATTTACTCTGCGATTGTTTTAATATTCCTCATCTTATGTATTCTTAAACAAACATAAGCAGTGGATCATTTTATAGTAAAACCAATATGACATTTAGTCATTCTAAGGATAAAAGATTTGGGAAAAAGTGGATAAGTAAAGAACAGAAGCAAAATAGGTATGAAATTAGTAAAAACTTAGTTAAAAAAATGGTATGAAAGCGGAAAAAAAGTTAATAGGTGCAAAATAGGTATGAAATTGCAAAAAAAAAAGGAAAAAAATTCAAATGTGACTAAGGAAAATTGATTATAGCAGCAAAATTCGGATTAAAATGTCCAAAACCGGGGTGCTGGTTTGGCGTAGTGGTTAGCACCCCATGTACTTGCTTCTGCCGGTCCAGGTTCGAATCCCACCTGTGACCAGTTTGCAGAGTGTCTTCCCCTACTCTCTCTCCCCCTTTCACAAGCCTATCCACTGTTTCTCTCCTATCAATAAAGGCACAAAATGCCCAAAAATATACATTTAAAAAAAAAAAAAAAAAAAAAAAAATGTCCAAAACCATGTAAATATTCCAAACATGGTCTGACAGTGGCCAAAAAAAAGATGAATGGGAGCAAGATAGGCATAAAGTTGTAAAAACTGGGTTAAAAAGGTTAAAATAGGCATGAAATTGCAAGAAACTACATCACAATGCCAAAGTGTTCAGCACATTTTGGGTTAAAATTATTGCACTGTCTGCAACTTGAAAATTGCAACAAGCCATATTGCGATTTAATCTAATTTGCAATTAATTGTTCAGCCCTAGTAGGGAAGGGATCGAAAATCAATTCCAGTTGAGAATCAATATCATGAGGCTTTGCTAATCAATTCCCTTATCATTTCCTTCCACAGACAGGGTTCAGAAGTGTCAGAACTGTGGCTTATTTTTTTGCAAAAGGCACCTACATCACAACCTTAAAGCGATATTCCGGGATAGAACAAGTTGGGTCCTATCACAAGGTTTAGGGCAGAAATTACCCCTACAGCAGTGTTTCTGTGTCACAGAAGCCCAGGGCGCCCGCACCAAACCCCCCCTCCCTGCTCCGGGCCTGCTCGTTTGCCGATTTCCTCTGCACTCCGACGGGGCCATATTTTACTTGACCAAAAACACAAATAAACGGACTCCCACCGAAAAAATCTGATATCGGTCTGCATTCACGCTTTATTTAGAGAATTTTCAGCGAGTTACTTTCACACAAAAACACCGCTAAATAAGGCTCTAGTTCTCATCGTGTTGTAAAACGGCGCTACCTCCGCTGCAGAGCCACAGCTGGCTACGAGGCGCTCGCCACTTAGTGTATCAGTCCGTGCGCTGATACAAGTAAAATCAAGTAAGGTCAAGTAAAATATGGCCCCGTCGGAGTGCAGAGGAAATCGGCAAACGAGCAGGCCCGGAGCAGGGAGGGGGGGTTTGGTGCGGGCGCCCTGGGTTTCTTCTCCACAGAAACACTTCTGTAGGGGTAATTTCTGCCCTAAACCTTGTGATAGGACCCAACTTGTTCCATCCCGGAATATCGCTTTAAGTGAGTGTAAACTCCAGCAACTTGCAGAAGCAATTATCTATGCTGTGACGTGTGTTTGACATTGTTGCCTCTGAAAATCTACAGGCCGACAATTGCCCACATGGAAAATCTGCAGGAATCAATAAAGGAATCATTAAAGAATTCGATTGAGTAGCAGGATTGTTTATAGCATTAGTATGGATAAAATCATATCAATTCCCATCCCTACTGCAATATCAAGTTTCTTATCTCTAAGGTTGTTAGAAGGGGCTTGTCGAGTGGCAGAACAATACACCTTTTTCTAAATTCTCATACTGATGCAGAAACGCTCTGTATCTCAAAGAAAATCCCACTTAAAATGCTCTGTGTTTTACTTCCTGGGGTTTATAATGTAATAGTTATACAGCCTCCTCCTACATGTGTGTTCTCTGCATGTCAAAAGCAGACACCATCAACCTTTTCACACATGCAACACTGCTTTTATCAGGATCATGTCCGGGCAGCCTGCCCAGGTTATTTCTTGACATGAGGTAAAGAAGTAGGTCAAAAAGAAAAATAATCAAGATTTTAAGTTTTTAAATCTTTTGCAAAAAATAATTCAATTGAATTGATTTAATCAACCCTAACCCTAAAATACATTTATTTTTGTTATGGCATCATCAGTTGGACATCTTGCACTATGTTCTTTTTGCTCGTCTTCCAAACCTCATCCTTTTTTAATTGGTAATCATTATGTTTCTCCCCTCCATCTCTGAAAAGGCGCTTATTTATCTTAAGAACTCATTAGTGTCCAGCCTCAGCTTCAACTCAGAAGCTTTGTTTCAGAAGCTTAGCAGCTTTCTATTCACTGTTGGTCTTTAAAAACAAGTCATACCTTTCCTTCCACTGCCCTCGTCTCCTTCTTCTTTCATTCTGCCTTGTTGTCTTCAGGACACAGTCCAGCAGTTTTGCCCAGTCTGAGTTGTTTTCTGCTGTGCGTGCATGTGTGGGCGTGTCCCTGCAAGCGTGCAACAGAACCATTTTGCCTCTTCAACAACCTCTGGTAGTAAATTCACAGTTTCTGTCTCCCCGTGCCCCTTCCTCAAGCCAACCAAGCAGCCTATTAGTCCCATTTCTGTATCGACCAGTTGAACTAATTGCCTCCAGTGCCTTGGCCTCTCTCTGCTTTTAGAGTCTGAACCAGACATGCTAGTGTGTATGTGTTTCTGTCTCAGAGGAAGTGAGAGCCAACCCTCTAGGTGCTTTCTTTAATTGTCTAATAGCTATAAAAAAGATGTGGCTCACTCCAACACTGACTGCTGTATGTGTGTGTGCATTAAAGTGAGGTGGTGTGCTAATGAGAGCTCCGTTGGGGGAGCTAACATGGGAAGCTAATTTAAGTAAAGATGCAAAAATGTCATGTTGCTGCGTTAACATTTGGCGTTTCTTGTGCTAATTTGAGTAGACGCCAGTCAGAATAGAAAAGCAGACCTTGTCAGTTTGTAGTTTGATAAAACATACCTTCTTTCCAGTTGTCTTTATAATTAATACCATAAAATTTAGTTTTTATGTTACAAGTTTGCAAGTTTCAGTCTCATTCTGGAGCTTCCTCAAAGGTTTTGACAGCTTTGATGCACATAAATAAGCGAATATCTTCGATTATTTGGGTGCATGTTCGAAAACCGTTCGAGTATGATTTTTAGTAAAAGTGACAGCCTTAATAGAGTTCTATTTGATTATAGTTCCGGTTGATTTTTTCCAAAAGGAAACAAAAATAATTTTGTATTTATTTATTTTTATTATTTTCTTTTCAAAAACAGTCAACAACTGCCATGCATAAGAAGAAGATAAAAACTGTTGTATTTGCGTGTGATGATCACCATAAGTGACATAAAAGTGAAATATAAAGTTTGGTGTATCAGAAATATCAAATGGGACTAACTGGGGGATTCCACTGGATGCATATCCGGTCCTTCTCCGCTCAGCTCTGCTCCGTCATCTGACGCGCGTCAGCTCCCACTGGATCCGTCTGCGGTACGAAGCACTGCGGCTCTGCCTTGCAGTGGGTCAACGAGCTCATAAAGTATTTTGTGGTTTTGCACCTCCAAAATCAAAAGCTCCGACCTCATCCATGGTGAAGTGGGGTGAGACTGAACTTTGACACCAGGTCTGTCTCCACCTTAAATGACGTTTTCCAGGAACAGTACTTTTCCGTTGTTGACACGGTTTATTTTATTTTGAAACATTTACGGATGTTTTATTTTGTGTTTGTGCTCAACTTCCTGTCCCGCACGATATTCTGTGTGCTAAATTGCTGCGCCGTGGTCCGGCATCCGGCAAAAATAGAAGCTCTGCGTATCTGCTCCGTCTGCCGGAGCAGATACGCAGCCGTGCCGGAGCTGTGCCGCAGAAGACGGACCGGATACGCATGCAGTGGAATTTGGGCTTAATAGTGCCAAGATTGGACCTGACCACTGTAAAGTAAAACCTCTCTAACTTTGCTCTGCATCAATGTATCAGACTCAAACTTGGACAGAAGTAAAGTTCACATATTTTGCCATTCATTCATAGAGTTCTAAAGCTGCAACTGCACCATTCCAAAGAGATATTCCCAATAAAACCGTGTTTTTTGGCAAGGATGAAATGTTCAAATTACTCTGACTTCTGTCTTTATGTACTCTGTCCCAGTAACACATATTCCTAAAAACGGGGATGGGGCTGACGAGGTTAGGGCCAATCCCTTAGCACCTCCTCATTGCCAATAATACCAAGGCAGGACATCCTTACATTAAAGGAAACAGGAATGACAGCAGTCTGAATTGCTCTCTGACTGCACAGGATATTCAAAAATGGCTCTGCTTGTGTTTGTCCTCTGAAGCTGCTGTGACAAAGGGACCATTTTTGTGACTAATCGACAAACTGCGACATTCAGCTCCACCCATCAGGGTCTGATTATTATTTTAGATATTTCAACATAGATGTGCCTAAAGAGCGAGAGAGTACAGACTGATTATTTTACATTTATTACTAAAAATAAACAGAAATAACTGCAAAACTAAAATGAGTCAGTCTATTTGCTGGTAACACAACAGAAGTGAGCATTATTATGGCCTCACAGGGAGAAGGTTGCTGGTTCGAACCCTGTGTTGTTAAGGGCCATTATGTGTTCACCATGTGCATTCGTGGGGTGCGTTCTGGCGTCATCCCACAGGCTAAAACATGCTCATGAGGTCAGCTGGTGACTCCATATCGCCCTTAGGTTTGAATGTGAGAGTGAATGATTTTCTGTCTTGCTATCATGCCCTGTGATTGGCTGGCAACCAGTTCAGCGTCACCCAATGGCAGCTTGGACAGACTCTAGCCCCCAAAAGGGAAAAGCAGTGTAAATGTTGGATGGATTACTGCATTGAAGTCTTTTCTCAGTCAAATGAAAATGAATGATGATGAAATTCATTTAATGACCGTTTCAAACGGTGCTTTGTGAGTTCATTAGCCAGCCAAAAAGAAATGAGCTGATATGAATTACTTGCAAATGGCAGTTTGTGTCACAAGCTAAAATGAATCTTTCATAAGTGGCAGAAAATAGCAACTTTTTCATCAGTAATAGAGTATTTTTATCCTCTTAAAAGCCACTTTCCTCACCTGCACTTTCCCAAATTTTTAAAGTGTTAGTGGTAGATCTTCGCTTTGTGATGCTGATCTGAATAAATGTTCTGAGGAAGCCATTTTGCGCTCTGCGAAATGGTGCTTTAAGTTTTTTGAGGTTGTATCTTGATTTTAATGGAGCCTTTCTCTTCATCGCCAGGCTTGGATGCTCTCTTCACTTATTTTGGGAAATGATTTGGACTATTTTGGTCGGGAGAAAGATGTCATGACAAAATTAATAGCTGAATTAATTCATGAGAGATATGATGGAGGAAAACTTCTCCAGCACACATTTATCTGAATGAAGTGAGTTTAATTAGGAAATTTCCAATTCATAGCCCCCACCATAGGCTCAGACTGTAGGCTACGGTAATAAATCAGGAAGTCTACCTTCTTCCCCACTGAAGACAAATCATGCTGCACCTGTAGCCAGAGGCCGAGAGTATAATCCAAGTAATGAATATTGTAATAGTGTGATAAAAATCACTGTAAATATATGGCCCCAGTGGATCGCCTGAGAGGCTTTTAGATATTTAAAATCCATATATTAGTACGAATAGTCACGGCAGGTCTGAGAAAGTCGCCGTGGATCGATTGGTGGGACATAGCTGGTTGCACTGATGGGAGATGAGGATGAATGTGCTCGGTCCTGGTCTTTCGCCCGTCGCCTCCGAGCCTCGAGGTCCACCCTGGAGGGAATATAGACTCCGCAGTGACTGATGGGGTCGTTGTGTTATCTGTGTACACACTCACACTGCCCTCTTTGCGCTTGTGTCTGTGTGTTCATAAAGGTCCAGTTACGGCCAGCAGCACACCCCATCATCCCACACACCAGGCCTGTATCTCAGCCGGTGGTTTATCAAGCGTGATTGCCCATGGAGCGTATCCATCTTGGACTCTGATGCTTTATCTTCTCTCCCAGCTCGGTTCCTGCTCATGCATAGTCATTGAGCACTGGTTAGGAAAAGCTCAGGGCAGAATGAATGGGATGGATCGTTATTACCATCAAGTGTTTGTGCTATAGGTCAAGGCACGGGCAAGCCTTGAAGCATGGACGGGAATACAAAGCAGGAAACATGGACAGTATCACACCAGCTGTAGATACACTAAGTGCTCTCAGCGTTACAGCTTTCACGGGTATTAAAGTTATGGAAAGTTTAAAATGGAATTTCCAGCACCAGGCATGTGATTCTATCTTTGGCCTACTTCACTTTTAGATACTTCAGTAACTACCGGACGTTTAATTTAAAACAAAAAAGGTTCAGTGGTGAAACTATGGGATCTGTTCAGGCTTTTTGCAGCATTTCACTAAAAGCAAAGAACTGTAGTGTTCTGTTTTTACCTTTTTAGCATAATGTTCATGACGAGTAGAAGATATCAACCACTGCAGGGAAAATACAGCTTTTCAACACATTTAGACTGAATAAGTTATCAGACATGTTACTCCTTAAAGCACATATATGTCCTGTAATGTAGACATATATATGCACCGTATTATCTGAGATGTACGTCACATCCTTGTGTGATAGTTCAGGCACCTTAGATTCCTGTTTGCTACGTGAGGGCTGCCACTTCTGACCCTCAGTGCCATAGTTTTCTCTGCCGGCGTCTGTTTGTTTGTTTGTTTCTCTGTTAGCAACATAACTCGAAAAGTTATGGACGGATTTTGATGAAAAGTTCAAGAAATGTCCGGATTAGGACAAGGAACAAGTGATTCGATTTTGGGAGTGATCCAGATCCCCGTCTGGATCCTGGAATTTTTTAAAGGATTCTTTGACATTGCGAGAGAGGACCATTTTCGGCATTTGTGCATATTACTCCAACAAAATAGTCAGGACATTTGGAAAAAACATACTAGACAAATTTCCAATCGGCATGGATTTGCAACAAATGCCAAAATATAGCCAAGATACTGTGGAATCTGGAGTGTTCAATCTGATTTGTTGTATCTTCAAAAACTTTGGAGCTCGATCCAGAAGAAAACCACCATGACGAAAAATGTGATTTTTGTGAATAACTGCTGAACTAAAATAGATATAATTATGAATCCAGGTGCTAATGGTATGTTTTCATGGTCAAGGAATCTAAATATTTAGATGAACTAAATGTAGGACTAATATTTATGGTGAAAATCACAATATGGGTGAGGACTGTGGTGTTGGCGGAGGTCTCTCTGAATGCTTTTCTAGTTTACTCTTCAAGTGCTGGTGTTTGCTACATTCACTGTGTTTTCATTATTTTGTATGCAATATTTGATCATTAAAACCAGTATATTACCAAATTTATGGATAATGACTGTGGCATCATTAACTCAATATTGTTCAATTTTGGCAGGATGTTTGAATGTTTCTTGGGGTCAATAAGCACATTACTGTTGCTGTTTGTGGAGTATCAGTATCCTGCCTTAATGTAGGGCACAGTAAGACGTCTTGGATCTGTTTTAAATTGCAGGCCTGATCTGTTTTATTCACGATGAGATTTAGCATGTTTTTTATCAGTCCCCTTATTCAGACTGGGATTCAAGGCCAGTTATTCAGTAATTGATTTGTCATAAAAAAGTTGTTGAGCACTTTCCTAAAATCTAATCCCAACTTTCCCTCACAAAAAACAATCAGATGTTTTTTTTTTTAATTAAAAAAAAAGCATTATGGCCCCTATCTACCTCACTGACTTTCTCTGCCTTCTTGTTTGTCAGGCATCCTTTTATTAGTACAAATAAGCTCAAGAACTTCCAGCACATCTGTGTGGAATAGGCAAACATTTCCATTCCTTTTACTTTAAATGAAGTAAACCTTATATCTGTCTTACATTAACTCTGGTTTATTTGTTGGTATCACTCCTCAGCCTTTCTTCTGTAGAACTTGCGTAACATTTATAGCACCTGAAAGATCTAGCATGTAGCATAAATCCAGCAGTTGTATGTTTGTTGTATACTATTTGAAGGTAGTGACATTCAAATATGTTGCAAAATAAATAATTGTGCATTTTTGTCATGGTCTCAGTACCACTAATATAATAGAGGCATACCTATGATCAGTTCCCTACACTGTTTGTCACTGCACCCATTTTGGCATCTTCACATTTCGGCCTGCAGAGACCAAATCGTTTCCTCCTAAAATGCCAACAAAACACAAAACATCATTGGTGCATCTTGCCTCAGGCTTAATTTGTGTGTGTTGTGATGCATGAAGGCGACAGATGATGCAATTTAAGAAAGTTAAGATTTAATGCGTCTAAGCACTCAAAGCGTCCCAGTGACATAAAGTGACCAAATCAAAACCAGTTGCATTACCCATGAGGCTGAGCTGTTTGGCCTGTAGTGGTTATAAATTGCATTGAGCCTTTTTTTGAGTGTTTTCGGAGTATGTCAGTGGATGTTGTGGTCTCTCCAGAGGGGATGTTGTGGCCATCAACATCCGCCCCAGTGCTCCCCCAAATACAGACACTGCAGCTAGAGCAATTGCATCAATGTAGATGAACATAAGCTGCCACAAGAAAAACTAACAGAGGGAACTACTCCAGAAAGTCAATGTAATAACCTATTAAATCAAGACCTGCAGCAGGAAAAAAATAGTTTAAAAAGAATGATAAAATAAAATACTAATTTTGAAATAATAACCATACAAATAATAGTAAAAAAGGATAAATCATCAAAATATATATATATGTGGATATTTTTTTCAAAACATGAATTTTTTCCTCCACTTTAAAAAATAATCCTGTCGACGTGGGTGATTTTTTATTTAAATGCCTCACATTTGTCTCACAAATACTTTAATATGCACTGTTGAACACGGTTTATTACCATAGTTTGATGTCCTCAATGGGCAACAATTGTTTTAATTTCTATCCAAATTTGTATTTATTTTTATATATTTCAACCACAAGTCTGGTGTTACAGTTTATTTTGTAGCTATATTAGTAGGTAGCAGGCATATTGAGTAAGTATTTCTCCAGTTACATTTCAATTCAAGACACCTGGTAATCTGTATCCGTCCCTGTTATTACAAAAATTGTTGGTTTCAGCTTCTACTGTAACCATGGCTGCAACCATTGGTTACCAGCAAACATGTAGGAGACAATAACAGCAAGCCTCGTCCAAAAACAGTGATAATGTTACGTAGAGTGTCATCACACTGAGGAGATGCTGGTGCAGAGTGAGATGTAAATGCCTTTTTCCCTGACAACAAGGAGTGAAAGCCATTTACATGTGGACAGAAGGCCAAAACGGAGTGAAGCAGCAGAGGTGGGCGGAGCTGAACAGCGTGTCTGAATATTATCTTGTGTTATTATTTGAGAAGCGTAAGGATCTAACGCTTTAACTGTTACTGAACAAAGAGTAATGAGTGGTTTGGAAAAGCCAGCTAAATAAAAGTGATAACAAATCCTCAATAACCCTCTGAACCGCCTTCATCTGATGCTTCAGGCCTCTCTCCACGCTCTCACTTCTCCCACTGCTCGTTTTTAAATTTCCAGAGAGCTGGCAGCACCAATGGTCAACAACAACACAGCATCAGCTGGAAGACAAACCCTCCAAAGACAAGTCAGAATAGAGACATGCTCACATCTGTCCCAGAGTGATGCAGTGGGTTTCTAGCTGAGGTGGAGCCTTGAGGTGTTTAGCTCCATATTTCATCCTCTCAGACCTTCTGTAAGCACAGCCTGACATTTTGAGCTAAAGGTGAGCCGCGGAGCTTTACCTTTCTTTACTGAATCCTATCAATGCACCACAGGCTCTGACCTGCGGAGTGAAGTGCACCTGGTTTTCTGCTGCAAGCCACTGTGAGAATGTGTGTTTAAGCGTGTGGCTGCCTCCAGTAGCCCTGAAAATGGGCTCATGTTTTATTTGGTGCCCCAGGGAGTTACGAAAGCCCCATGATTTGGCTTCTGTGTGTTTATCTTCCCTTTACTCTAAATTCTCTCTCACCTCTCAGCTCAAACACCAATGCATGTCTACGGTAGATCTGTCTTTTTAATTCTTTGTTTTTGTTTAGCAAAATAGAAAAAATCTTATACTTGAACACCTGTTGTTTCATTTTGATGCTAAATTTACCTTCAAGCTCCTTATAGGGTTGAGAATGAAATAACTCCAGTTGGCATCCTGTTCTAAATTACTAATGTAATCAATATCATTAGTTTTTTTTACGTAACATTTCCTTATCAGTCCCATCCACTGAGTCCTGGATGCTCTGGTATTCAAAGTGATCATCAGATGCAGCCAGCACAAATGACAACAAAGAAGTCAAAGATGTGATCGTTGCAGACAAGAGACAGAAGCATTAAGTATTGGGACCAGTGATGCAAAATAACTTTCCAATAAATGGGAATAAACCTGGAGGTTACAAATTTGAAGGTTGGCCATTAAGTGGGATTTTGAATACAGTTGGGCGAATATACTTTAGCATTATCTCGACTGGAAAGTTAAATTTCATGCAGGTATATTTGGAAATACCTCTGCTGTTCCTGCTGACTATAACTGAACGATTTTAGGAAAAGATTTAAAAACGAAAAGATTTTTCTGGCAGATATTGCTGTTCAAATCAAGTTAAAGTACAATATTCACTATGTGTTCAGTACAGACAGTAGTAAGGAAACCAATGATCCAAAGCACATAAGACATGGTACATAATAATTTGTTAATTACTCCATCTTCTACGCCTAAACAGAGGCTGTATTGTTGACCTGCTTACCAGCACTTTTGTGAATTGCAAATGTCCTGCAAATGTGCAAAATAGTGACGCAACAGATCTTGGGTCAGTCAGGAGCGCTGCTAAAAATTGCAGCTTTGATGATCACAGGATTGCGTTTCTTAAATGAGATTTCGATCCATAGACCATAAATCTTTCAGTCCTGCCGTTACACTGCTTACCACAAGGGCATTGAGGCCACGCCCCCTACATTACATCCTCAACCGATGTCTAGAGCCCACATTTTTGAGCCCAGAGCAGAAGACTATTTAAGCCAGTCTTATTATTTTTAATCTATGCTGTGTATACTAGGACCATGCATTTGAAAAGACACAATGTCCATGTGCCCTAATGAAAGGATAATCGCTCAGTGAAGAAACTCCTAACCCCACTTGTGTCTACATGCATTCTGAGGAGTTACCTAATCAGCTGCATGGCCCTTCTTCGCTCCAGCATTACCACCTTCAGCTGACAGGCTCTGTACATGCAAGCTCCTACCACTACTGTCATCTACTGTACCACATGTTTCAGTACATACAGCATTAGACAATGTTTCCATTGTGCCAAGATATCTGTAAAAATTTCTAAGATATTACATTCTGGGGGCATTTGTGTACCTTTATTGATAGGAGAAAAAGAGAGACTCTCTGTGAGCTGGCCAATGGCTGGAATTGAACCGCTGACAGAAGCATACATGGGTCATGCCTGGCTTACAACACCCCATCAGTGAGAGTTTTATTGACCCTTCTATACAGTGAAGTCACACAGCAGAGGAGAGGCCGAGCCATTTGAGCTCTTAAACAGCAGTCACAAGTTTGTCTAATCCAATAATTTCAGAGCTGTACTCCATCCATCCATCCATCCATCCATCCATCCATCCATCCATCCATCCATCCATCCATCCATCCATCCATTCATTTACGAGCCCTTCTGTTGCTCTGGGGGCTGGATCATATCCCAGCAGACATTGGACAGGGTGCAACCTGGCTTACAGGGCTGACACACACTCACACACGGGCATTTTAGAGCCGCCAATTAACCCCATGTTTTTTGTGTCTGGGAGAGATTTAGGCCTTGTTCAAACAAAGAGGAATTCGACTGAATCCAAAGAGTTTTCATTGTGTTTTAGCCTCCCGTTTACATGGGAACGGTGCCTGGAGTGCATGAATCTGCAAACTTTTTAAACCAGGGTCCAGGGTGGAAAGATTTGGAAATGCATCCCGAATGGCTTCATGTAAACGGGAGTCATCATTTCAGGGTGAAATGCTGACGTCTCCACATGAGCAGTACTCATTCACATGAAGGCTGCAAGCACAAACCAGGAACAACAGCAGCTTTGGCCGTCTACTGAGTAATGTGTCCTGCTGACCGTGTTCGGTTTGTTATCCAGATAAAACTATCCAGACAGATTTGTTGCCCAGGCAAGAATCTTCTGTGTCTTCGTACGTTCACTCACCATTGTTGTTTGTGAAAAATGTTCTTTTTTGTATGTGTTTTGCAAACCTGCATTGCATTCTACTGGACTGGCATGCACACTACAGCATTTCATTCGTTTCTAGTGTCTCCATCTGAACGCAGATTGCTTTTTAAAACGCAAAGGAAGAACCTTTGAGTTTCCAGCGAGAGAGTATCCATGTAAACGGCCCCTCAGGCAGCTGGAGAAAGCCCAGGGAGAACGTGCAATCTCCACACAGGAAGGTCTTAGTCAGCTCTAGGAGTTGTACCAGCAACCATCATGCTCTGAGGCATGGGCACTTACCTGCTGAAGCATCATGCAGCCTACTTCACCTCAGGAGAAAGCAGGATTTCTGAGTTACCGTCATTTACTGTGTCAGTCTGTTGTTGCAGCTGTTAATGTAAAACACAACGTCTCCATCTGGTTCACATTAAGCTCCTCAAGCAGTTCCATGTGGGAAAACCCTTCCCTTTTACAACAAGAGCTTCATTATAAAGCATGAACAAGAACACAGAGGTAACAGAGGAAGTGGAGTCAATGAACCAGATTATTTTCAACTGAATGCATTATTAGCTACTTTTTTATTTAAA
Source organism: Scarus forsteni (assembly GCA_036419115.1). Classification (NCBI taxonomy): domain Eukaryota; kingdom Metazoa; phylum Chordata; class Actinopteri; order Labriformes; family Labridae; genus Scarus; species Scarus forsteni. The sequence goes on from JAZDUH010000425.1 coordinate 6,626,177, forward strand.
GGGGGAAAGCAGCACAGAGGTGATTCATCAGTTTCAGGATATCAAATGCTTTCTATTGAACTGACAACAGAAATCCCCACACATGTCCCAGTCCACGTTCAAGTGCGACCCGTCCATGTAGCCCTTTGGATCATTAGCAGTCAACATTAGCATTACAAGGACTACAAGCGCTCCCTCTCCCCCAGACAGTGATAAATGTTGAGCAGATCAGCTTCTAAGCCTCATGGGACATTTGGGTGAACACACACATGTAAAATCTATTGGCCGACTTGGTCATTAACGACCGTGTCTCGTGCGTTTGTAGCACGAGTTGGATCACTTAGATAAGGAGGTGCCATTTGTCTTGTCTGGCTCCAAGCTAACGCACTGCTAACTCATTAGCATTCAGAGATTATTGATTACAGTCAGTGGTGTTTAAGTTTTAGGGGGCTGGTAAAGGGCAGGGGGGTGTTGAAATGGGATGACATCAATTACTTTGTGATGACATTTTATTATAAGTAGGGAGCGTGTTGCTTAAGGTTAAATCAATGTATTCTTTTTGTGTGATAATTTAAGCTATGTGACCTTCTCTTTCTGCTTAAGGTCAGAGAAGTGGAGCGTATTAAGAGAGTTTCTATCCCAGAGATTTATGACGGTAACAACAGGAGAATGGATCAGTGACTTTAGAAACTGTGTCCAGGATTTAGGGGTTGTATATTTTTCATTTATTCAGCTTTAGATAGCCCCTCATTAAAAAACAAAACGCACATTTTCTGAAACTAAATGTTGCTTTTAAGTCGCTCTGTCTGAATCTACAGACTTTTTTATGCAACCATGAAGTCTAGTTGATTAGTTTAACACAGTGTATCTCCCTATTTAGATTCATTTTGATGTCTGAAGTTCTATTGTCAGACAAATGAACTTTAAGCAAATATTTTTATAGCATGTTTCTAATGTTATGTATACTACACCCGGCCCTGTGAAATCAAACGGTACGACAAAACTGTATTTTCTGTGATTTGTCTATTTCACATGCACATGATGTAGTTTTCATCTTTAATTTTCAAAAATCAGTTATTTAGTTGAACAAAACTTTGCTGTTTTGAATGTTTCAGGTGAACAGAGTTTCTGCAGGAGCGGCTGTAACGCTCAGATGTTTGATAGCAGCAGATTAAAAAGAAAGAGTTCATTGTTTTGCTCAATTTCCACGCAGTTTCATGTGCGTTGCTTCGTGAGCTGATATGATGTTGATACTGATGTGATATTAAATACGAAGCAGCAACCGAAATATGCAAAACTTTGCAAAGTGTCTTAGTCTTTGCATTACCTTTTTTGTTTTATGTTCCTCTTTTTGTATCTTTCATCTTTCATCCCCACAAATGTAGAAATCTTTAAGCTCAGCCTAAAAACTCATTTACTAAGCCTGGCTTCTATGTAAAACTTTAAAATTTTAATAACTTTTTAATCATTTATTTCTTTATACAGTATGTGAGTTTCACTTTTTACCTCACATTTGTTACATTTTGTTGTCTGTTTTTTTTCATTTGTAGTATTTGCTTACATACCTTATCACATTGAAATAGTTTTATTTTTGTATACATTTGAAATTGAATTTTCTCTTGTGTCTTTTTATATTTATCATTCATCTTGGTTTTATGATTTCCTTTACTTCAGCTTCTCTGGTGTGCATTAGTCTCCAAATCCTCCTGTCATTACAGTTATAGTGGAATATCACTGAGCAGATGGACCTCTCCTGAGTGTTTGTTTGCTGTGTGATTGTAAGACAATGATTATTTATGTACATATGTATATATTTATATATATGTATATAAATATATTTTTTCAATCAATTTTAATCTCAATGTAAAGCTCTTTGAACTGCAACTGAATTTGTGTAAACTGCGCTGCATATACATAAAGTTTGATTAACTGATCTTAAAAAACAAGGGATAGATATGTCATACAGATACATAGGAAAACTGTTTTTTAGAGAATTCTTAGAGATCAGGGACCTACAGGCTTCCCTTTACATGACTGCAGAGTGCTCCAAATGAATCTTGGCACTCGCTCTCAGTTGTGGTTTTGTGTTATTAAGTGTGTTGGATATCGGTCCAGTATCTTGAGGAAAAATACACTAATTTCAGATTTAATTTTGAAGCTGCACTGACGGATACGTTGAATTTGATCTCATCACGGAGCATCAGCGCTCTTCTTTTTGGGACAGCCTCAGTTTGTCCAACCTGATATGGCTGTCAGTGTTGAACTGGAGCCAGGTGAACGTCAGTTTGGAGGGATGACGCACAGAGACATCATATTTCATTCTTCATGCCAACAGCGAGTTGCGGCACGAGCACTTTTTATATTTGGCCAACCATCGTTCTGAACATGGAGGCATTTTTCATTGTCTGCTCTCACACAAGACCGGCGCTGCTGGATGCTTCAAACAGCCCGAGAGAGAATTATGTTACACAGAGGAGGGAGGGGGAGGAGGAGGAAGACAATTAGCAATGTATTTGTGCTCACAAAAGGTAGAGACGGCTTAGAAAAGAGGGAAAGTTTGTCTCAATAAGAGGAGAATGCAGAAATGTTTAATGTAGTCCAGAAATCTGCTGATTAAGGAAAACACAGAACAGTAACTAAAGGCTTTTTCTTGAGGTGTTGAAGCATTTATTTTGTGTGATGCAGATGAGTGGTGGGTGATAAACCAGAATAGATACTATTACATATGTAGCCTCTACCATGACAAGAATTTTAGCAGGAATCTTCAATACTTGAACACATTGTAGGGTAAAATAAGTAATATAACAGAGTGTTTTGTGATGGACGATAGCTCAGATTGAGTCCTTGTCTTCTGCAGGTTTTGCTTGAACTCTTCTGGAGCAATCACTTGATCAAGTTGTCACTCGGTTTGGGTGTCCAGAACCAGTTCCTGCAGGGCGTGGTGCAGTAATTACTGAACAAGGAGAGAGAAGGAATGTCACTGTGCAATGAGCGATATTATTTCCGATAAATGATAAACTCCCAGGACATAGTTGGCATTCTTTAAGTATATATGTCAATCAAATAACTTATCTCACCAGTAGCAGTCACATATTTTAAGATGGCTTTGTAAAATCATTTTTATAAATTTTTAAGCTGATGTTCCTTAAAGAAAAATAACAGAAACAATAACACTGTATGGCATATATGAATTTGTAGCTTTTGTCCTTTTATTGTCATTGTTAAACTGTTTTGGTTGATAATTATTTGTAAAGCTATGTCCCTGTAATAAGGGGCAGTATTTATTGGTACACAGGAGAGATTTATATAAAATAATTGGAACTCATAAGAGCTAGAACAGACAAGCCGAACTAGAATCAATAACTTAATAGTACCCAGCCACGATTCAGTCACTCTTCCCAGTCCTCTGCTAGCTTGCACTCACACTGCTCTAGCAGCAACCGGCCCCAAGCACAACTGCATCATTACATTGTATCAAGCATGTTCACACATGATGCCAGCTTTACTGACTTTAGAGCTAAATTTGAGTCTTCTCGATTTGTTAAAATTCTTTATAGTGCTGGTCCAAAGAAGTTGACATGCTTTGAGTATGTGCCAGGTCTAGTGTGATCTAGTCTATTACTGCGCTACTGCCACAGTGTAAAGTACAAAATGTAAACCATTTCGTTGAGCAAATATGTTGGAAGTGGGGCAGAAATATTCTTTCCATAGAGAAATACTTTGAGTGTAGTTATTTGTTTTTCATTGAGTAAAGCTCCTGAAGATGTTAGCATCTGTGCTAATCTCTGAACGAACAGTCATCATACTCATAGCTTCCACATTCTCCTGCTGATTTGCTTTGCTGGGTAATTGTTGTACATTTGAGCTTAGCAAGATGGATTTACCTGGAGGAAGGAAGTGTTTTGAACTGGTGAGCAACATGAAATCCTCACAATAGTCAAACAAGTCAAATATTAGCAGTTACAGAGTGACATATTGGCTAGTGTTAACTTGTTATAGGGCAAAGCCAGGTGAAAAGTATGCCAGTGAATTATCCCAAAGACATTTTACCATAAGAAACATCCTGAGCGGCTGATACAAGGTGAGATGGATCCATGCTTTCATGTTGTGTTTTGTTGAGCCTGGGCGAGTTGTATCCTCAATTTCCTCAGTTTTAACAAGTGGTTATTCAAGTTAATATCATCTCAATCTCCTCTGGCCTTTCTCCTCTGATCTGTGGCATTAAAAAGGCATTTTTACCCCGAACACTGCAACACTGGATATATCCTCTTGCTTATGGACCATCTGTAGACCATCTGAGTTGATTGTTCATGCAATCTAATAAGATGAACAGTTTCTGCAAGGCTCAGACCAGACTCCATTAGCTTAAATCAGCTTCTTACCCTTTTTTTAACATAAGCTGGTCATATTTACCATGTCTACCAGCCTAAGTGCATTGAGTTGCTGGTTTATGATTGACTGGTTGTGTTTAAGTTGAAGTCCAAATGCTCTTTTTTTTTTTTAGAAGTGAAGGAACATCTCATTTACCGTTAGAATGACTGTAATATGAACACATGCTACATGCTCTCTATCAGGAAACCGCAGTAAACAGAACAAGCTGATCATAATGCATATTTTTGTTTTACATCCAGGATTGTAAGTTTAAATTCAAATAACTTGGATGAAAAATGAGCAACCATATCTGTTTGCGCAGACAGGCAGATACATTTGTTGTAAACAGAGATTTTTGTTTACTTTGGCTGCCTTGTTTTTTGGAAAGAGTCTAAATAAGTTCCCAAATGGATGTTTCCCTCCAATAGACCGCACCAAGACTATGAGCCAAAATAGAGAGCATTTTACCCACGTCTGTCTGTATGAGATGAGCTTATTGTGTACACTCTGCTTATCATTTTTCATTTCCAGGCTTCCGTTTCCACATACTCCTGCATCCTGTTCATTCAGCAGTGTTTTTGGAGGACACCCCACCTGTTTAGACTTTCAAAGGCATTCCTGCGATTCTCCGAAAAGATGCAACAACCTTCGCAAAGTCCAAGGAGAGAAATTTGCCTGCTCACATCCTGTCAACAAGTTTTCCAATCTCCGTTGCGATACAAGCTTCTGGGTGTTGGCACAAACCAGCTGGCGTCACTCAAATGCCTGAGCTGGTTTGGGTTTAAAACTCTCCAGGCTGTGAGGCTCCAGAGGGGACGGGAGTGTTTTTGAGACCAGGACTCGTAGCCCAGTGATGGAGAGTGATGGAGGGAAGAGCTTGGATATTCACTTTTAATGTATCCGAAGCTATCCACGGGTCATGGCCGGCTGATTCTCTCTCCCTAATCCAATTCAGTCTAATACCCAGAATCATAGGCTGTCAATCACATACTCCATTTATTTTTCAATCTCCCCTTCCTTCCCCTTCTCTCCCTTTTTTCCACGCAAGGACCAGAATTTAAACTCTGCATGCTCTCCTGTCCTGCATATTGTATCAGCTAAGAACCTTCTAATCTCTCAGTGGGGTGAGAGTTGGAGCTCGAGCTGATTTTATCATGTCAACATCGCTCTACCTTGGAAATATGAGTTTGACTCGTATATAGGGCTGGGCGATATTACCTTATCTCAGTATCATGGATAAGTGAAGCTCTTACCTTGATTATGATTAATGAGCAATTATTTTATGCTATGCTGGAACAAATCAATCATTGAAACAGTCTCACTGCGATGTTTAAACTTAACTTCTTTCTACTCAATGTTCTCTGCACAGTATCCAAAATGGGCCCAAACAACAGAGACTGCATCTTTCTTGGCTACAAGGCCCTCTAAGGGCCGTTTACATGGAAACTCCTGACTTTAAGACGCAAAGATTCTTCCTTTGGGTTTTCAAATTCTTCTGCGTTCGGATGACAACGCTGGAGACGAGTTAATCTCTTGTAAATCCGCTGAAGTGTGCATGCCGGTTCAGTAGATGGCGGTGTAGGTCTGCAGAGAGGCAGCGCTGCTACAACACACAAACGAAGAAGAAAACTTTTCACAAACAACAATGGCGAATAGACGCACAGAGAAGCAGGAGTTTCTTTTATGGACAACAAATCTGTCTGGATAGTTTTGTCTGGATAACAAACCGAGCACGGTAAACGGCTCACACGTTACTTGGCGGACGGCCAAAGCTGTTGTTGTTCCTGGTATGCGCGCGCAGCCTTCATGTGAAAGAGTACTGCGCATACGGGGACGTCAGTGTTTCAGCCTGAAACGCTCTGATACAGGTTTACATGGAGCTGAATGGAGAGCAGATTCAAACCGTTCCAATCGGGAGCCTGTTTTCAAAAGTTTGCGTTCTCATCTAAACGCAAGGCCAAAACGCAATGAAAACGTATCGGATTTGACCGTTTACTACCATGTAACTGTCCCTAATAGATTGGCACTCTCTCCTCCATGTTGGCAGCATGCCCCTTGGTCTTGGCGAAAATAAACGCAGACTGAATGGAGGGGGCGCTGTCATGTGACTTACATAAAAAAGAAAGATTGACATAAGTAAAACTACTTTGATTAGAGGATCCTGAATATACGTCCTGAAAACCACACTAGAGAACGTCTCTTCAAACAAAGTATGTTGTCTTGAAATATGTAATTCATCAATATCATATGACAAAGCTGAAACTGTTCACAAGCCCCATTCATGCTGCTGTTTCAAGCTGTTATCTTTGGCATTTCACCCTCCACTGTGAACAGCGAGAAGATGGGAGGTGCAGTAGTTTGTGCCAGTGTGTTTCAGGCTGTTGTTGCTGGGGGATTGGACTCATGGGGCAACGATGTGATACATGATATTAGGGCCACACTAACAATATAATCACGATGCAGTAATTCTGCAATAATCAGTATCTAGCAAATAAACAATGAGTCAGTAAGTCATAATAATCACCTTTGTCTGTCCCGTTAATGTCATCGAAACTGGAGTGTGTTCATGCTTTGGATTTTTGAGTGCCTGGGGCATCCTGCAGTAAACTTTTTGTGCTGATGTCAAACACTTTCGCTCTGTAAACATTCTCTTCCTCTACTGATTCAAGTTTCACTCATTTGAGTGTGGAGCGCCCCCTTGAGGAGAAATCGAGTAGCATCTCAAGGAGATAAACCAACAGGGACATACAGCATGTTTAGAGCCCCATTTTTTATTAATTAAAATATTGATAGTTGGTGCCTTCATATCGATAATCATATCACAGGAGGGAAGATGACAATAATTGCCTTATGGATTATTTTGTCTCACCCATTGTTGTTACTTTGTATATGGTTCCTTTGGTTGGTTTTAGTTTCACATTGCAATTCTAAAGGTGGACTTACAGACATTTGAGACAGATGTTCGCCATATCGTCATCAACTATTCAGATTGCATGTCTCCATACATGACATTGATTGGTATGTTAGCTGACATATGCAGTTTATAAGGAATGATGGGCTTGTCTGAGTTCACATACAAAATCAACAAGGGTTCGGGCTGTTGCCAGGAAAATTATAAGTTCTTTGTTGGAAACACCAGCAGTCTGACCTCTTATGCGGACCAGAGCTGAAAGATTTATCATTTGTGGATTGAAATAGCAATTTCAGACAACACAATCATGTGATCACCAAAGCTGCTGTCTTTTTAGCGCTCCTGACTGACCCAGGATCTGTTGTTACAACTATTTTACACAAACTATTTTACACATTTGCTGGCAGTTTGTACTAAAGTGCTGGTAATGAGGTCAACAACACAAGGCCTCTGTTTAGGAGTAGAAGTTGGAGTATCCCTTAAGTAATGAAAATAGATTCTTTATCAATATTAGATGATGAGCAATGTGTTATGTGCTTTTGACCATTGATTTCCTTACTGTCGTCTACACTGTAAACATAGTGAATATTTCACTGAAGCTTAAATGAAAGAAAATTGAACTTTGAAGTGAAATCGCAATATCTGCCAGAAGAATCACAATTAGATCTTTTCCTAAAACCGTTCAGCTTGCATGCGTATACTCTTGAATATCACGATGTGTCAGTGTTTGTTTGCATCCAAAGGCTGAAATACATGTTTGACTCTTTGCTGTAAATATGCCAAAACACAAGATGATGCTCTTAAGCATGAGGGCACCATTAAAAACTCTAAAAATATGTTCAGTGCTGCTACATCCAGTGAAGAAGGGGCAGCTAATCTCAATCTGAGTGAGTTTTTTAACAGGGACTTGCCTTTGTGCCTGTGTTTGGTCATGTTAGATGATGAAGTGCCCCAGCATTATCGTCACAAGCGTCATTCATGCAGGGATTTCCTGGCATTTCAGGTCAAACTGCAAAGTACTATTTTTACTTTCAGTCATATTACATCACAGTTTCTGTTTCATTTGGTTTTACTCTCATAATCCCTCTGAATTTGTGTATCCCTGTGTAATACTTTCTCTCCAGGATCACCCATAATCCTGTTTTCTGTTTGACTCATGATTAAGGTCTTTGTCTCCTCGCAGCAGCCAAATTACAACTGTAGGACAGTGTAAGCTTGCGGCAAGGTTTGCATACTCAAAAGTTGTTTCCTTCGGTTGCGTGTGCAGCTTTTCTGTAATTAGTGTCTGATTTGTGTAGGTTGCAGGTAATTACACAATCAGCAAACGGGACTGCCCTGTGGGCATGCCGCACAAGTGATGGAGGCTGAAAAAGTTGCACTTAAGTGTTGGAATTCCCTGCAATACTGAGATCAGCAACATTAGAAGTGGAGTTAAAATGCTAAAATGCAGAAATAGTAATGTCTCTAAAGAAGGAGACACTCCAAAACATTCCACCAAGGGCACAATTCAGCTCCAGCTGTGAGAGAAACAGAAAATATTGCTGATAAAAGTCCACGGCAGCTCTATATAAACGTCCCACAAAGAGAGAGCACGGTGCCAGAGTGCATTAGCATCTCTGTGAATGCCAGGTTTAACGACCGCACGGCCATAACTCCACGCTCACTCTTTGTTTTGGCATCATAAAACTGGTCATTTCATATTACTGCTGCATCTCTCTTTGTTAGAGGTTGTTTCGTAGCCTCTAAACTTATTCAGTATTATTTTCTACACTCTTTAATACCATTCATCACTATTATAACTTTTACCCACATCGCTCTTCTCTGAAGTTGCTGCCGACATCTGCACACGGTTAGTGAAACTTTTTAATAAACTGTCATTTGTTTGAGCTATAAAAGATTTAAACTTCTTTTTACAAGCCCTTTGCAGTGTTTTATTGGATCCTGCCTCTCAGTGCAAGTGAACAACAGAAACCATTAAGAATTAATCACCTTAAATTAGTGGATTTAAAATTCACTGGCCTGTGACCCCCACAAACAGCTTTGCCAGGGTCTTGGGACCCCCACAGTATGTTTCCTTAATTAGTGGCAGATTCCTTCATGATTTTTAATGTGCAACTAACTCACAATATAATCTCATTTCACCTTAAATCTCAACTGATGACTCTGGTTTTATTTGTCATGCTGTTTATACTTTATTATAAAGTTAGAAAAATATTCTGTTTGGTGTCTCGCTGCCCTGGATGAGGCTGGTATGTTAAAACTTAACTTTGTTCTCTCATGTTGTTTTGGAATAGTAGGGCTGGGAAATATGGGTTAAAATTATGCCTCGATGCTTCATAATTGGATGGTGATAGGATGAACTGCTTATGGGTGTTTTCCCATTAAAAAGAATAACAAATAGGTATCACAGTTCCAGAAATTCAACTTTAAATCATCTCAGCAGTGGTCAAACAATACTGATAACTGTTGAATATCACAGCTACAGTATTAGAAATCTTAGAATCTCAGCTCTGTGTAGTTTATTTTTTCTGTCACTGTAAATCCGAGATGAAGTCTGGCACTTAGGCAAGATTTTCAAAACTATTGGCAACCTTTCCTGATATTTATGCTGCTAAAATTTCATATTACCGTAACTTTTTATATATTACACGCCCTCATTTATAACATGCAACCCATGCTTTTTTCCCAGGAGAAGCGCTGTAATCATCACGCACCCACACTTTACCCAAACCTTACTCACTTAACCAGCTCAAAAATGACGTTCATTCAAGGATTTTATGCGCACACGCATGCACACTTACTCGTTTTCTGCCAGAGCATGCGCAGTCGTAGTGAACCAGCCAATCAGAGAGCAGCTATCAACATGCTGATGTCTTCAACCAATCACAGTGCAGCTGTGACGCTTGAGAATTACATGATCATTTCACAAAGATAAACTAATTATCCAAAATATTGGATTAGTTTAATGATCAATGTTTTGCAGAGAGAATATTTCGGCTTTTTGAATCAGATGTGTTGTAATCGCGATGATGATGCCAATAACAACTGACCTTTGGCAAGACATGAGTTACACCCTGGACTAGTCTCCAGCCAATCACTGGGCCACGCAAGAGACAAAATAACAGCCACAGCCATATTTGGGGGCAATTTAGAGCCACCATATGCATGTTTTTGATCTGAGGATACCAGAATGCTTGAAGAAAACTCTTGCAGGCACAGGGTGATCATGGAATCCAACACGTAATCAAACCAGCTATCTTCTTGCGGTGAGGCACATGTATTAACCTGCTGCACCACAGTGATAAGTAGGATCAAAAGTACATGATATTAATGATACTTATTTGGACAGTGTGCCGGAATTGGCCACAGTTTTGGCAATTTAAAAACAATAAGCTACACAACATTGTGTGCTTGTGTGCCAAATTTGCTTTTGAATTTAAAAGTGATGGATATTCTCTCTAAATGCAAAAGAGCCAAAAAGAAAAGGGTATTTCCAAAATATATGCGGGTACAAGCATATAATATCCAATGGTTTTTGCTGTTAACAGTCTTCATACTGAGCATCAGGTCTGACATTTTTATACCTGATGAATCTGTTTTATCTTATATTTCATTTTAAGTCATAATGATGTTTCTCAAAGTCACAATGTAACTCCCAGCCTTGGTTGATGGGTGATTTCATGCAGCGTGCCTCTCACTTCCAGTCCACCACCTCCTCTTTGCACCGGCTGTACTTTCTCCCTCTGTGGTTTGAGCTCTCGTTTGTTGTGGTCTGTTTTCTCAGACCCATGTGTTGGCTCGCCGCTGTAGTTGTGCCCTGTTCAATCTACCGAGAGGCGAGCCAAGTACACAAGCTAAATAATTCAGTCTGCATCCCGTAGCCGCTCTAATTCATGGGAGGAGGATAATGATACCGGTCTTTATGCACAGCTTTATACTGCATATTTGGACAATCAGTCGTTTGAATGGATATAGCTGGAGTTCATGCAGCCTGCATGACGTCCATTTTGTAGGTGAGAAAAGATGAGGCTGAGATGAGAACATCTTTGCTTCACCACATGGTTCCTTTCTGCATTTTATAATGTGCTGGTTTTTGGATTTAAAGCTTATTTAAAGACAATATCCCTCCCCATAAGGCAAGAAAATTACAACATAAATGTTTGATTGTGTTAATGCAACAAAAGTAACAACTATAAATAACTGTTACTTTTTCTTAAGTTTACATATTATAATTTTGCAGAGTCCTATTGTTAAGCTGAGTAGTAGTGGCAGTCTTGTCTGATCTGGACCGCATTGCAATTATATTTACATGTTTTGTCAAGTTTGTTTGATGAAATGGCTCATCTTCTGTCCTTAACACTGAGGCAGTAGCACCCGCCCACTTCTATATGCTTACCCTGTAATTATTGTGGTACACAGCATGATTGTCCAATCACCTGCCAGATTTGCTTTTCAAAGGCTCTGCCCATTCCCAAACACTTTCTATGGGCTGTTTCCCAAGTGGATGAGTGAAATATGTTGAACAGCCCACGACAACCCAATAACAATAGTAATTAGAAAAGCACTCAGAGAGTGCAGACTTCCACCAGCCCCACAGTCCTCACGCATTTTGTGATTTTCACCATAAATATTAGTCCTACCTTTATTTCATCTGAATATTTAAATTCCTTGACCCTAAAAAATGAAAAATGGTCTTATCTCACAATGTTAAAGACTCCTTTAAAAAATTCCTGGATCCAGACGGTGATCCGGATCACACCCAAAATCTAATCATTTGTTCCTTGTCCCAATCCGGACATTTCCTGAAAATTTCATTGAAATCAGTCCATAACTTTTTGAGTTATGTTGCAAACAGAGACACAAACAAAAACACAAACAGATGCCGGCAATAACATAACCTCCTTAACAACAACCTGAAGGGACAGAGACGTAGCAGCAGTGGAAGACTCTATCTATCCATCCATCTATCCATCCATCCGTCTCTCTATCTATCTGTTTATCTGTCGATCCATCTGCCCATCTGTCTGTCTATCTGTCTGTCTGTCTGTCTGTCTATCAATCTATCATCTATCTGTCTATCTATCTATCTGTCATCTGTCTGTCTGTCTGTCTGTCTGTCTGTCTGTCTGTCTGTCTGTCTGTCTGTCTGTCTATCTATCTATCTATCTATCTATCTATCTATCTATCTATCTATCTATCTATCTATCTATCTATCTATCTATCTATCTATCTATCTATCTATCTATCTATCTATCTATCTATCGTCTGTCTGTTGTCTATCATCTGTCTGTCTGTCTGTCTGTCATCTGTCTGTCCATCTGTCTATTAATCTATCATTTGTCCGTCCGTCTATCTATCAATCTATCATGTCTGTCTTTCTATCTATCTATCAATCTATCATCCGTCCGTCTTTCTGTCTATCAATCTATCATCCGTCCGTCTTTCTGTCTATCAATCTATCATCTGTCTATCTTGCTTAGTACTGATTATGTTTAAATACTCTTTACTGTGTCTCTTGGTTAAATTTACTTAAAATACTAAAATCTAATTCTCAGAAAACTAAAAGAGGAAAAAGTGGCATGTGGGTAAAAGAACTGATTTTGTAGGGCCATATTGATGTTGCAGTATGAACTAAAATCAGTCCTAAACCCAGTAATTCAAAGGCTGAGGGCTCCAACTGTATTACATGTTTAAACAGAAGAACATTGACATCACCTAAACCATCACTGCTGATCTAATCCAAACACACACATGCTTCAGACAGTCTGTTAGAAACTCCTGCTTTTATCGCCAGGAGGTAAAGTCCTCTCACCTGAGCGTCACATGTTTGAACACACCCTCCAAACTGTCCTATCTTATGCCCTTTGGCTTTAAACTATTGCCTCTAATTATGTCTTTCTGAAGTTATTGACTGTTCCCATGCTAGATGTTTTATTTCTCTGGACCTGTTGTCTCTAATAACATTAATAAAGGCCTTGCTTCTTTTCAAGAGAGCCTGTAAGACATGCTGGTGAGTCAGCGGGCACAGCACCAAGGCCACAGCTCTGCGTACTCCTACAGGTTAAATTCATCAACAACCAAACTCCTGCCCTCAAGTTAACCTCACAGAATGGTGTCTTCACTATAATGGTGGTATAAATAACCTCAGCAGAGGTTTTGTGACCCACTGGGGGGCTGTTGCAGAGGGCTTGCATAACCACTCGTTTGTGCTTTTACCACAACACTGAAAATGTCTGTTTATATTTGGCTCCCTCTTTGTGCAGGGATACCTTCAAATCCATGGAATTCCAGCGAACAGTCAAGATAATTCTCTGCTCTTAAGACTGCAGGACACCGATAACAACCAGGGTCTGGATTTAATTGACAAACGATTCACCAAAAACCCACATCCACATGAAATCCTCGCACTGGCTCTTGCTGAAATCCAGCTCTCGAAGCTCCCGGTGTCCTTTTTAAAGCTGCTGCACAAAGCCACTTTGGCCCTTCTGAAAAATAAAGATTAGGACTGAACTGATCTGCTCCACACAAAGAAGAGACAGGATTTGGGCCGGCCCTCTCCCGCCGCTGCACTAATAGTTACAAATGGAAGACTTTTAAAGTGTTTTAGCCGGATAAAGAGGACACATTGGCTTCCTGCCCAGTTGGTGGAGTAAAAGTCCATATAGGGATCCAACTGGGGGCTCCAGCAGGGATATGTCAAAGTCCATCTTCATGGGACTGAGGAGTCCACAGAGGGTAGACTTGTTTTGGTTAGACTTAATTAATTATTTTGTAATTGCATAGTTCAGCTTGAGAGACTCCACTGTGCTAATAAGGCTTTTTAGCACCAAGGAAACACATTTTATTATTTCATAAAGAACTTAAGGTCTTGATTTATCAGGTTAATATGTGGCAGTGAAGGCAACAGCGTTTACAGTAAACTGATTAATTGGATTTTCCCAGTATTTTGCTTGTTGTTTTTTTAATCCACCAGTTCACATGGCTGTATCCAGGGCAAAATGTACAGAACTTTTAAGGTATTTCTTTTAAAAGTCTTTATCGATTTTTTTGTTGATACCAGTGTTAATTTTGTTCACTAATTACTTTCATCAACAATCATTTTCCCCCTTAAAAACTAGACAGTAACTAATAAAAACAAGTGCACCCGAACAATAACTAAAACTTAATGATCTGACATTTTCAACAGCAGATAAAAACTAGACTAATCAATCAGTATCCTTTATTTAAGCAGGTTATAAACTTGTTGAGATTTAAAACCTCTTTTCCAAGAGTGACCTGGCTAGACAGAGAATCATTCCAATCAGACGTATTTTTTATCATGTATAAAGCACATAAGAGTTAGGAATATATCCAATCACAGCTACCTTAGCTTGGTGGTGGTGGGATAAGTTGTGGAGCGATCCAATCAGAGCTGCTCTCTTTATGAATTGATATATTCATGTAGAGCAGGTTCACTGTTTCTTGTAAACTCTGGTATTGTAACTGAGATGCTCTGCCAGGTAGCCTAAATAAAGGAGACTGCATTTCACACAAAAGCTAAATTCATTATTATTATTATTATTATTATTATTAATTTATGCATTCAAACTTTACTAACATTCAATAAAGCGTTCCTTCATGTTTCATGTTGTTCAAGTGAAAAGCATGACTTCGTATATTCAGGGAAGCATAAAGAATGCCTTAGCCTTTACACTTCATATGTAAGTCGACTGCATTTACAGTAGATTACAATAATGTTGGGACATTATGTAAATCTGTAAATCTATTCACAGAATTCAGTGATTTACAATCCATATTAAAGCCAAATACAAATATATAGACCGCAAAGATGAGGTATTTCATGTTCAAACTGATAACGTTTTTTTTTTTTTTTTTTGCAAATACTCTCTCCTTTCAAATTGAATGTCCACAACATGTTCCAAAAAATCTGAAACAAGTGCATGTTTAGCATTTTCTCACTTCATTTTTCCTTGTGTTTAGTGTTTCCATTGTCGGAATTGTAGGTTAATTTTCAAAAAAACAGAATATGCT
Organism: Scarus forsteni; assembly: GCA_036419115.1. NCBI lineage: Eukaryota > Metazoa > Chordata > Actinopteri > Labriformes > Labridae > Scarus > Scarus forsteni. The sequence goes on from JAZDUH010000425.1 coordinate 6,641,469, forward strand.
TACTGCACAGGGGCAACACCAGTAACTTCTATGCAGCACAGCCCTTAATCAGGAGGGTCATGTGTCTGATGTTGTTGCCACTGTCCATCTTTACCTTAGACAGAAAATCAGCATAAATCAGAAGGAGTTGTTAAAGAATCTGATCAAGACATAGAGTCATTAATCACATTGAAATCATACTGTATCAGTTCCTTGAACAGTTTGGAGTCTCTCTTGTATTTTGTGTTTCAAAATGTGAGACACATTGTCAGTGGTAGACAGGACAGGTTCTCCATCATTATGCTACGGCCACACCGCACGCGAATTCGCAAAGACGCGCATTGAGGTTACATACAAAGTCAATGCAAAGACGCGTTTGGACGCAGATTCATCCCGGGCGGCCCGTTGGACGTGTTTGGCGTTCCCCCCCAACATCATTGATTTGATGGCGTGTGACGCTCCGGCCACCAGCTCCAGCTCAAACCCCGCCGAAAGATGGAGGAGAGGTTGATCTGCGCTGTTTGCCATCATCCGGAGCTATACGATTTGACGTGTGTACTCTACAGAGACCGGAACAAAAAGGAGCAGGCTTGGGTGAAAGTCGCTAAGGAGACAGGTTTTGAGGGTAAGTTCTGTAAATATTCGTTTCCAGCTGGATTTGCCTGCACGGTCATCACTGAGTCCGACTGGCTCCGGCTCTCTACTGCGCGTCACCCCTCAGCTTGTCAAAATGGTCCAGCGCCCAGCCTGGGTGTTACGCGCGGTTTAATGCGCCAATTTGCGTCCGGTGTGGCCGTAGCATTAGTCTTGATTTATCCAACCCAAAATCATGCAATGAAAGTGACAAAATTATCAATGAACTGTACTTATAAGTGAGAATATGCCTTGGACAGTGTAGTTTCTTTCTCATGCTGAATTACTTTAGCATATCCCTTGCACGTTGTGCTGTAGTTCTGACCAACTCGGTCTTTATTCAGGTGATAAACTCCCCCTAAAATATTACGATGCAATGGCAGCCTCATTACCCCAATCTAATGTGAGACTTAATTACTCTTGAAGTGAAGAAGATCTAATTTGGCATGCTTTGTATTGCAGACACAGCTTCTTTATTACATTAACACAAGTTAAGAATTCATTACTCAAGGAATGTTTGACTTATTGAAAAGAACCCGTGAGTTTGTGTTTTTAGATTTAGATGGTCAGTAGGAGTTAAACATGAAATGAGATTTAACCCAGGCCGTGCTGGTTCAGTGGGCCGAGTGGAAATGTTGATAATAGCATCTCTTTAATGGGGTTGAAGATGTGATCGGATTAAAAGGCAATTAGTCTTGGGGCTGATCAATGAACCCTGGTGATCTCACACTTACCAGACATGAATTAGAGCAGAAAGATAATTCAATGACTCCAGTAGGTGATGGATGGAAAGTGAAATGTCTGTTATTTCATTGTGATATCTAATTTAATTTGCTATGTCTATGATGGAAAATGCTGCTGATTAAATTCTCTGTAGAGGACTGCAAAGAGAAAAATGAACACGGACCAGTCATTCTGATCCCTTTTGTATTGTGGCTTGGTTTCTATGTATTCTATGTTTTGTTTTTTTGTTCATCTCAAGATAACGTAGATAGCTGAAGAGGTCAGAGATTAGTCAGTGAACACTTCAAGACAGAAAGTAGACAAATCCAAACACTACCCTCCAGATAATTGCTTTCTTTTTCCACACACATCCTGGATGTTGCGTCTGTGTCTCATGACAGAGTTTGCATTGCTCTTTGATTTCTAGCCAATGAAAGTATGAACCAGTGATTTGATGGACCTGAAATGGGGATGTTGGTGATGCAAACCATCAAATCTAGAATATAAGTCGTCCTAGTATGTCAGACAGTTTGTCTTTTGGTTCCTTACAGCAGGGCTCATCAACTGCTTTTGTGCAAGCGCCATTATATTATCAGTTAATTAACCTGTTTGTTAGCTGTATTTGTTTCTTAGCCTTTGAAAGTGAGATCAGTCCCTATCACCAGTACTGCTGCCAGCTGCTTAGGGCAGTTGTTGTATTATGAATGATTGTTGCTGGGGCAGTCATGTTTTCCAATAACCCGAAAACATGACAGAAATGAAGACCATTTAAACCCAGAGAGGACACAAAATAAAAAATCAATAAACACAACAAAATAAACCCCATTTCCAGATCTAAAACAAGACAGAATAAAGACCATTAAAACTCCTTAAGCACCCAAAGTAAACACCGATTACACCCTTAAAACAACAAAATAAAGACCATTTTAACCCTTAAGACACAGAAAAATAAAAAAACATTTACAGATCCAAAAGGACACAAAATAAAGACAATTTAAACCCCCAAAACACCCAAAGTAAACACCACTGACAGCCCTAAACGACAAAATAAAGACCATTTAAACCTCTAAAACACAAAAATATACAAAATATTTACAGACCTAAAAGGAGAAAAAATAAAGGTAATTTAACCCCCTTGAAAATTAATAAACTACATTACACTCCTAAATACAAAATTAAATAAAGACCATAAACACCCATAAAACAACAAATATAGACAATTAAACCCTTAAAGCACAACAAAGCAAACACCAATTACACCCCCAAAACAAGACAAAATAATGACAATTCTAACCCATTAAGCACAACACAATAACACACTTTACACCCCTAAAATAAAAAACATAAATACAATTTTTTCCCTTAAACACAACAAAAAAACCACCACTTACACTCCTAAACCAAGGCAAGAAAATTTAAATCCTAAACTCAACAAAATATAATAATACACAGACCTACAAAAGACAAAATAAGGATAATTTAAACCCCTTATAAAAATTTATAAACATCATAACAACCCTAAAACAAAAAAGAAGGACAATTTACACAAAATAAACAAAATAAAGATCATGTATACCCCTTAAAATACTAATAAACAACATTACAACCCCAAAATTAAAACAAAATAAAGACCATTAACAGCCCTAAAACACAACAACAAAAGAAAATTAAACCCCTAAAATACAGCAACGTGAACACCATTTACCCCCCTAAAGCAAGACAAAATAAAGACAATTTGAACCCATTAAGCACAACACAGTTACACCTTTTACATCCCTAAAACTAAACAAAATAAAGACCATTAAAATCTCTATCTGAATTCATCAAATGCTGTGAACATGACACTCGTGCTGAGTAAATATTCTTGTTTGTATCCCATTGGAGCTGTTTAATCTTCTTCAGCTTGTCAGATATTGTGATATATTTTGATTATACTGTATCTTGTATGATGTTGTTGCAGTATGTGGATAAGGACAACACCACTTTATCATGACCATGGACCATGTGCTGCCCGTATTGTGTGCAGCTGTTAACAAAATTCTTCTCGCCAAAGTTTTGAGCAGCCATTACAGCAATAACTGTTCCGACCCCTACCTTGACCTTGAGTAAATAACAGAACAAAACAAAAAAGTATCTGTGCCCCTCACTCGGCGAGTGTTGATTATCTCCTGGCTCTGAGTGAAGGCGTTTGATGGATGAAAACCAGTTTTTCTGTGATTTTGGCCTCTTTCCAGTCCAACCCAATGTTCCCCAAACCTGGAGTCTGTTCTCTGTTCCACACACTCCAATTTCATTTCCAGGGTATTAAAGTGTTTTTGGTAAAAAAGAATGAAATAAAATTAAAAAAAAGTCAGTGCCCTGAAAATGTGGATGAGTAGACAAAAAGGTTTTTAATTTGGTTTTGTTGAATGGCTCGGTCGCTCGGCCTAAGCCAATTCATATTCTGTAGTAATTCTCTGCTCCTGCAGCCAAAGTCATCTGAATGCACGAGGCGTATTTTCTGGCATTCTCCGCCATTGAGTTCTCATCTCTGCCAACCTGTTAAACAAATGAGTGATGAGCTTGAGCTGGGCCGGCCGCCGCCACCCTCCTCCTCTCCTGCCCGCCTGTATTGAAGCAGGCGATGGATGTAATGGAGGGAGGGAGAGAAAAAATCAATCTGCCTTTCACAAAGTCTTCATTAGTTTGCCTTTTGTCAAGTGGCTGGGTCAAACCCAATTGGGCTGCTTCCTCCAGCAAGGGAAAGGTCAAGTCAATACGTGTGTGTGTGTGTGTGTGTGTGGTTTGATACAGTTGTGCAAACCAGTACAAAACAATGAGGGCTGCTGAGCATTTCACCTTACGAAGTAGGGCTGGGAAATGTGGTCCCAAAATTCTGTCTCCATACATTTGAGTTTAAAGCTGAACCAGGTTATATGTGCTTTTTTAGTCAAATACAAGGAAACATCCTGGAAAATAATTTCTAGAAAGAGTGGGAGCCCTGTATGCCAAAGACCATATCTGTGGACAAAACCAAGGCAGATGGGAAGAAGACCGCACCAAGTACCACTCCTGTTGGCCAAGAACATGAAACAGAGATGAATCCCAATTGTAACGCTTTGCCCTTGTCTTACCCCTTGGTTTTGCACGTTCATGTTGAGTGAAAGGGTGTCTAAATTCTTCATAGGGTGAACGGGAAGGGCTACACAGTGCTTGAAACTAGGGCTGGGTATCGATTCAGATTTTCTGGCTCAATTTGATTCAATATTAAGAGGTCTCAAATCGATTTGTTCATGATTCGATATTTGTTCAGTCTGGGTTATCTCAGTAAAAATAATGCTGTAAATGTTTTTACGTTGAGAACTGAACCCAAAGTAGTTACATTAATCACATATTAATGATATACTTTAATGCATACTCTGCATCTTACTTGTTTTTTGTACAACTCATCTTTTCTTTCATGCTTGTTAAATCTGAAATGTTCAGACGTTAATCATTAAACTCTCCGGTGGTGTCCCTATAGTGCTACTCCCTCCCGCCACATTTTTTTTGACTGCTTGCAGAAACATCTCAAGAGATCTTGTTCAGTGGAAAGCAGCGCTAAACGCGAGACTAGCAGAGCTGATACCACAGGCTGCTTCTCGGACCGTCCAATGAAGAAAAAACTACCCACGTTAACATTGACCTTTGGATTTTATGGATCGATTATGAACCATTTAAAGGGAAATCGATTTAAATTGACTAAATTGTTTTTTTTTTCACCCAGCCCTACTTGTAACAATGACAGATTTCCCTAGAAAAGAAGGAGTATGAGAATTTCCAATATTACACTTCCCTCTGACAAGAAGGCAGAGCATAGATCGAAGGAAGTGCTTAATTATAAGTAATTATTAAATCATCACCTAATCATTTATCATGTTTTGTATTGTTGCTTGTATTTTTAAAATTTCTAGTTCTAACGAGCTAGCTTTTGCAGCTGTAGATTCGGTTATTGTCACATCTGCCAGCGACTCTGGGTGATGACGTAGCGGGAATCGAGTGGCGTCTTGTTTCTAGGAAGCGTGTTTTCCCCCCTTTCGGGGTAAGATGAAGGGGCACAATTGGGATTCCCCCTGAGACTTACACGGGATCACGAGTTTGACCACAGAAGACTGGACTTGAACATGGACAATGGTTCAAAGTCACACATGTAAACAATAATTTATTTCTGAATAAAGCAAATAACATTCTTTAAGTTTGACACAAAAAAACAGCAGAGCCACACGAGTTTCTTTTGTAAGGTGACGTGCGGTAGTTGCAGATTTCTTACATGTAGTCATGGACTTGTGGATCATTCAATTTCTGCTTTAATATTCAGGTGACAGGATCCTAATTTGGGGTTAAACAACATGGAAGCATGGGCCCATCCTGCCTTGAATCAACCGTTAGGACTTGTGATCATAGTGTTATGATGTGGGGGAAATGATCTTGGCTCACTTAAAGCCCATAAAACCATCCAAGCAAGATTTTAACACCTCAGCCTCCCTGAGTGTTGTTGGCTTCTTCAAGCTGGATAACACACCATGTCACAATGCTCAGATCATCTCAAACTGGATGATCTCAAACATGGTTCACTGTGCTGCAGTTGCCTCTGCAGTCACCAGATCTCAATCCAGTAGAACATCCTCTCCATCTGTAGGAACAGGAGATTAACCCAGCCCATTGTTGAGTCTATACCACGATGATTAAAGGTGGTGTTGAAGGCAAAAGTGCATCCAGCATGGTGTACCTAATAAAGTGGCCGGTGAGTGTATATTGATATGATCAACATTGTTGTTTCTACTTTGAAAATACACTGATACAGCCCATATTTTCCCAGACTCTCAATAAAATCACAGTAATATAAAATATCCAAACAAATTTGCAACATTCAAAATGTCTGAAAGAAAAGATTTTTAACCAGCTTGAGAAGCAGACATCTGTTTATTTTATTTGACAACACTGTAGTCATCATACTGCTGTTCTCTCTCATATGATTTCATGTGTCATGACAACAGATGTAATTTAATTTTCTTACCAACAGTAGCTCCATGTTGAGAGCTATTTTGGCTCAATTTCTGTGCAGATAATGAAAAAATATGATATCACCAGCCCTTCGCCCTTGAAGCTTTATTTGTTACATCTTTGTCATCAATAACTGTGTTTCCATCGGGGTGTTTTTTTACTGTCAGAACCAGGTTTTTAACCAAACACTCAGGCGCAGATATGGATTTTCCCCCTCTCTTCAACCTCATCATTTTCTCCTTCCCAAACAGCCGTCGTCTAATATTGATCAGCGCGCTCGTGTTTGAGAAGTATTGCTTTCCAGGTTTGCTCACTCCGTTGACTATATTATAAACACTGAGCACCGTTAACAACCAATCAGGCTTTAGGGAGTCTCGCGGGACAGGAGGCGTGCTTTATGACCCCCATCGGGTCGGTTAGGAGCAGCGCGGCCTTGTTAGAAGAGCAGGGATCTATGAGACTAGAACAAGGTCTGAAGGGAAATTAGTTTTTTATTGACTGTAATTTATTGACTACTCAATGAGTGATCATTGATCAGCCAATGGTGAGCGGTGAACTGCATTGCCTTGGAATAATACAAAGAATGTCTTCATATTTATGAGTAAAGATAACAAAGGAGATTTGATTCTTTGAAAATCTGTAATAGTTTGACTCCATCAGTCTGATGTTCAAGGTCTAATACTGAGGGGTTTTGTTTGACATGGTCTTTGTTTCAATCTCTGCTCTTTGCACCAATACTGTGACTGATACCCCTTTCAGACTAACCAAAAAACAGTTTAAACACGGTAACAGTCGACTCCTGTGGGCAGTTTGAAAGGGTTTAATCTGCATTTCGACCCAGGTCGATTGACCCTGCAAGCGACATGGATTTGAATCAGCTCACATCCAATCGGCTTTAGTGGGAACATCACCCCCGAGTCAACCCACTAATGTATGGATGACGTCGGCGTAACGTCCCCAAGGCATCACATCACTCCTGCCCCCTTCGTCTGCAACTTACATGACTCTTTGCCGTCTCAGCAGCTAATTCCATCGCCTTCATATCATCAGCGGGGACAAAAATACAAAGTAAACTCTGTCCACGGCCTCCATGCTCCTTTCCATTGTTTACTTGGACATGCTTTGTCATGCTGATGATGTCATCAACATGACGACATTAGCTTGATGCGCCAGAGGAAAAGAGACAACCAAGCAGCTCGTCTGCTGCCGATTAGACCCGCGTGTGCTGGCAGTGGGAAAAGAGTCACTTGCCAAATATTAGTGGATTAACCCATGTTGAAAAAAAACTGTGTTGACCCGCTAATTTTAGTGTGAAAGCAGTTTATGGAATACTTTACTGCTCTGGTAGGGATAAGTACTTAAGTTAGTCATTCACCTGGGCAGTTTTATTGTAGACTTGCACAGCAGCTGGATCAAGCCTATCCCAAATCACAGCGGGGTACTACCTGAACCAGTCGCCAGCTGATTGTAGGACCACACAGAGACAGAAAACCGTTTAATTTATCGTCCCTAGTTGACCTGATGATCATGTTTTTGGTATGAAGGAGGAAGCCAGAGTCTCCGGAGAGAACCCACACATGCACTCATGCAAACTCCACAAACAAAGGCCCTCACTGACCAGGGTATTGAACCTGCAACCTTCTTAAAGGATAGGTTCGGTTTCTGCAGCTTTCACATTGTTTATAGAATGAAGTAGAACAATATACTCACCCAGAATCTTTCCTGATCCAAACAGTGCTTTGGCAGATGTTTAGATCCAAAATCGAGCGGCGGACATCCGTATAATGGTATCACACGGGGCATACAGCGCCGCTCCTAAAACTGCATTGATCGTCCAAAAATTCATTAGTTTCACCAATATTCCATCATGGTCCGCTCGGGCTACTCCTCCATTACAGTCTGTGTCACTCCAGACATGTTGTGTGACTGTACTGACCTCTGAACTGAAGAAGAAGAAGAGCGCTTGCTCCGCACATGTGCAGTACGGCTCATTGTTTCAGGGGAAGACCGCCGGCTACACAAAGACTTTCTTCTTCCAGTTTTGTGCAAAATGGACGAATATCTATCAGATGAAGATGTTGTGGAGGAGAACTTTGAATATGATGGGTGTCCTTACAGTTTCGAGCCAGAGTTTACAGATGAGGAGCTCATCTAAAGCAGGACGCGGAGGCAGCGCTCCAGAGAGTACTGCACAGGCGTGGAGGCAAGAATTCTTCTTCTTCAGTTCAGAGGTCAGCACAGTTACAAAAACATGTCTGGGGCGAGACAGACTGTCGTGGAGGAGTAGCCTGAGGGGACCATGACGGAATATTGGTGAAACTAAAGAGTTTTTGGACGATTAATACAGTTTTAGGAGCGGCGCTGTATGCCCTATGTGCTACCATTATACGGATGTCCGCCGCTCGATTTTGGATCTAAATATCTCCTGAAGCACTGTTTGGATCAGGAAAGCCTTCCGGGCGAGTATATTGTTCTGCTTCATTCTATAAGCAATCTGAAAGCTGTAGAAACCGAACTTTTCCTTTAAAGTGAGGCATGTGCACTACTTGCTAGGGATGGGAATTGATAAGATTTTATTGATGCCAATGCTAACGATCCTGCTAATTCTTTAACGATTCCCTTATTGATTCCTGCAGATTTTCTGTGTGGGCAAATGTTGGCTTTTAGATTTTCAGTGACAACTATGTCAAACACATGTGTCACAGCATAGATAACTGCTAATGGCTAACTGTAGGTGCCTTTTGTAAAAAAAATTAAGCCACAATTCTGAACCCTGTCAGTGGAAGGAATTGATAAGGGAATTGATGAGCAAAAAAATTCATGATAAAAATTCTTTGATGGAGCTTTTAACGATTCTCAACTGGAATTGGTTTTCGATTCCCATCCCTACTACTTGCTGTCCCTCTGTCCATATTTTTGAGGGATTATTCCTTGTCTGTTGAGTTTATCCTTCAGGAGGAAAACTTCACACCATTCCTTCAACATGTAGCACACAAGCAGCACCAAGTGCGTGATGAAGAAGACTGTCATTCATTTTTAACTCTCTTTGTTTGTCTTCTTGGAAACAACAAACATGAAAAGCAACTTGTACTCAGATAACGCTCGTCAGTCTTGTTGTGTTGCTGTAAATGATTCATGCTAACATTTAGCACAGTGTGCTGGTAGCGGCTGACGCTGGCTGTCATGGTCTGAAAGTATTAAAGCCCATTTTTCTGTCAGCAGACTGCAGAGAGAAAGCCCCATCATTTTTTCCAGCTGTACAGTACTGACCCAAATATGGCTGCTGGAATACTAAAGGGCTCAGGAAATCCCTCAGTGATCCCCAAAGAACTGGTCCCCAGGCGCCAGGGTGGATACTGTCCTCTGTCTCCGAGTGCTGAGAACATGCGAAGAGACGAGCTGGAAAAATGGTTTGGGTGGTGGGATTTTTTATTTTTTTTTCTGTAACGACGGGTCAGGAAGCAAAGTTTTGTAAGCAGAGATGTCAGGGCTTGTGTAATGTGATTTTTTGATATATTTCTACCGGAAGAACAGGAGTGTGGCAACAAAAGCCTCGCACAGGGGAATAGAGCTGAGAATAACAGGCAGATCAGAGTGTCACAGCACACTTACCCTCGGGGGTTAATTGCATATGCATGTGTTGTCTTGTTATGGAACCAGAAGATGCAGCACTGGTAAATATCCGGGTATTTTGGATAAAGATGAAAAACACATCAGTGAAATGTGTCGTAAACGTTCAGCCTCTTTTGGATTCTTAAGAAAGCTGTTTTCTGCTTTTAGGCCTAGTTTGGCTGCTTGATGTGTTTTCTTTAGTTTGTCCCACACTCAATAATTTATGCCATATTTCCAGCATGTTGTTAAAAAAATTGCAAGCTCACTTTTTTTTAAAAGGCACAGTCTGAGGCCTTGTTTCCCAACTTGGGATCCTGGTCTCTTGAGGTGGTTGCGGGAGGCTCTGTCAGCTTTGAGGTTGTCAAAATTTGGTTTACATAAGCCACATTTCTGCCAAGCAGTCCAGCTCAGTTTGGCTCGGTAGATGCACAATTGTAGGTGTTTCATCTGTGAAATGAGGAGAAAAGATACCCAAAGTGGTCAGTCATATTGAAAGAGAGTTGGCAACAAAGAGACACAAGAAAATTTGTAGGTTTATGAAGGAAAATTACTGTCATGATGATTTCACAACAATGAAAGAATCGCAAATTATATCACAGGAGGAAAAATATTGCAGATATATAGTATTTTACCAATATATTTTAACTGTCTTTAAAATCTGGTCCATATACTGCAAGTGTGTGAGGCTTTTTCATTTCTTTTTTTTCCATGAAAGCATGTTTTTATTTTTATTTTGCACAGCAGTGTATCAGTTTTTCCTACTTAGTTCTTGATTAGGTTCAACTCTTCTTGTGTAAATTCAGGATTGGCACAGAGAAGTATATCCTTGGATACAATAGCCTAAGGTCCACCTAATATCAATCCAGAGTATTAAGGCGCTTCACATTCAAATCCAGTCTGTAAATGATCATTCTTATCCATCATTTCCAGCTGAAATTTGTCAAACTGTTGTATTACTAATTCAACAATCATATGTTCAAGAATTTGAGACTTTAAAATTCAGTAACTCACATTTAAACTTGGCAGCTCACAGTTTTCAGAGTTAGATGAGCCATTAAATGGTAGACAGACCTTAAAGTAATAACACCCTCCACCCATTAATTCAGTTAACTTTATTAGACTGTTCCCTCTGAGGTTTTATGAGATAAGTTACAGAAATAGCTGCTTTAAATGGAAATGGATGCTCCTTAAGAACTGCCAAAGGATGGAGATTGAAACTCTCTTAAAAGCTAACAAAACAATGTTTGTTCTTAACATCACATTCTCACTACTTGGTGTCACTTTGCCAAACAAGGGGATGAAATATTCAGCAGATTTTGCAGAAGGTAACAAACTTGATACAAAATGGCCGTCCTTTCAATCAACACTTTAAAACATTTCTTTAACATTACCCCGAACTCACACATGAAGACAGCAGGACAGACATCCTTCTCATCATTAAAATCTGCCTTGAGGATTCTCCTACACGTTGTACTAAGTCCTATTTGTTAAAATATTGATCAAGTATTGAGATATATATTGAAATGTGTAGGAATCAGTCTAAATTTAGATTAGATTAGATTGTACTTTATTAATCCCTTTAGGAAAAACTCTCTGAGGGAAGTTCAGAATCAGTAGCAGTTGATAATTACAGATAAAAATTATAATAAATATACGTAAATTAAAAAAAATAAAATAAAAATGTAAAAATATATTGCTACAGTCTGGCTACTGCTCCTTCCCATCTTCCCACCTGTGCGAATATACATTATCATTGTGATGTGTTTCAGTTAATGTGTTTTAATGGAATTCAGTTATACCTATCCTGATTTGTTCAAATGTTATACCTTCAAAATGAATATCATTTTTGGTATGTAACCAGAATAAATGAATGATTTGGACCTAAAATAAGTACATTTTCCAATTTTATTTAAGCTAAGAAAGGACATAAAGCACAAATATTTCAAACTCACAAACTGAATCACTTTTGAAATTATTGATGCAAACTTTTTTCCCCTTCTATCAGTGTATTTAGAAATGTATCTCTGTCTCATCTTTCCATCAGCATAATAGAAAATATCAATAATGCTGACCAAAAAACAGTAGTTGGATGTCACACCCACTTGGAGGACTGATTGGTGAGACTGGGAAAAAGAGCAAAGTCAAGCAGCTACTTGGAGAAGATCCTGCAGACTTTGTTGTCTTGTGCATAGAGTACTCTATCACATGAATGACATGTTAAACTCTTTAAAGAGCCCATAATTTGTCTCATCTAAGTTTTATACATATAATTTTGATGACTGTTAGAGTTTGGTCACGATCACTAATGCTCAAAAGCCCTCTAGTTTCCCCACACTGAGCCTGATCCAGCTGTATTCTCAGTCTGTCTGAGACGCTATTATAGCTCTTAATGTTTTATTTCTTCTTCTCCACATGGGTCCAGTCTGCTTTGACTGACTGACAGCTCTACACTGTAGGAATTGGTCAGTTAAGCTCTGTATGAGCCATGTTGTCAACAGCTCTTCATTCATTATGCAGACTGCTTTGCACTGTGCTTGTCAGTTGAAGCCAATAATCAAAAACTGCTTCTGAAACAATGAAAGGAAGTCACAGTGGTAGGTCTATTTAGAGAATTGAGAAGAAGATATTTTAAGCATCATGATGAAGACATGTAAAACACTCTCTAAAGGGCAAATAAAGCAAAATATGTCTTCTTCTGCTGCTTAGTTTTAAAGGAGCCTATTGCCTATCGGACCTTTTCTGAACATGCAAATCCAGTCTCCTAATCATGTAAGGATTTGACATGAAAATTAATCATTTACTGGAGACATATGGAGAAGTTACAGTTTTAATCTGGTTTATAAATTAGCTTCCTGCCAGTGGAAATGTAACTTTGAGTACTAAAAGCACACATCATTCTCACTGTGATTAAATATCTTTTAGGAATTTTGTGAAAATTATGAAAAGTACTGAAAGCTCATCTGCCAGTGGGTACGAGGACGCTGAAAACTCTAAGATAATGCAGCATAGTGAGAAAATGCTATCTGGCTGCTCTAAATGAGTCAAACAGTCCAACAGTGCTGGTGTGATCAGCCCCTTTATGTGGCAAAAATGTCAAACTGGCAAAAAGAAAAAGAATTTTGCTGTTGCCTCAAACTTCTCTACCTCTGAAACCACTTAACCAGGATCTCTGGAGCCTTTGTTTGACGGCATGTTCGAGTGTTTATCTCTCGTGTCGAGCTCTTTTCACTTCTGCAAAAGTCTTTCATGTGTAGCCCTGGAGTGGAAAGAAATTTGCCTCTCTTAATTTCCCCATCATTAAACTGCTGCTCACTGAGGAGATGGCTGCACCTGGGTTACTGGCTTTCATATTTGCACATTTGTAATTCTAATTTCTCTTAACTTCACTCATTTGTATGCCAAACGTTGGCTAACGGCACAGGCGCAGGTGGGGGAAATGCACCTGCACGTTTTGGACAGTTTGGGTCTTCAAACGCAGGTGCACCTGTTAACATTGATGATGGCCGCATTCCATTTAGGTTTGCCGTGTATTTTGACTGCTGGCATGTAATGGAACACAGCCCCTGCTTAGGCTGTGTTAATGCCTTTGGGCTGGGTGAGCCAGGATCTCCGGCATTACGGGTTTGAGATATTCTTGTGGATGTATCTCCACAACACTTTGAGGGACTGTCTTAAAATTTGTCCACTCCGACTGAAGGATGAACGCCTTACTATGGACAGTGTAGGTCATAGGTCAGGGTTATTGGGCATCATGCTTTTCTCATGCTCGCACTTACTATATGAAAAATGCTCGAAGATATTTTCTGTAAACTTTGCACAAAGGTCCACTCTGACTCATTTTAAAGGCCAAAGACTGACATCTCATGTTACATGTTCATCTTTTGCTTGTGAGAGAATTTTCTCAAAAGTTTTGTGAGTGATTTCCCTATGATTTAACAGAAATGTTCACTCCGACCCTACAGCAAACTAAATGGTCAAGGATAAACTTTTGTCTTTTGTCAGAGTGGACAAGGGGATTGAGATTTTATGAATACAAATATAGTGGTTATGTACATGTTTGATATTTAGATGGAGATTGAGATATTATAAATATTAATACATAAGCCTGTCACGATAATCAATAAATCAGTTAACTGCACCATAAATAAAAACATCTTTGGTATGTTTGACACGTGTTAGCATGTTTGTTTTCCTCCTCTCTTTCTACCAAAGAGGCTGAATTAGAAGATGGCTCACTCTGTGTAACTGTCTCTACTCCGAGGTGTGTTGGTTCTATAGCGGATTTTTTCGGATTTATAGTGGAGTGAGCATTTGTCATTCATTCAATCTTTAGGAGTGAGGTGGGGTCGTTTGCGCGTACACACAGGGAGCTGAAGTGAGCGTCCAGAAGAGTAACGATGAAACAAACACTAATATGAATGACTGCACGAAAGCTACGGTTCTTAAGCTGAATGCCACAGCCCCAGTGTGGGAATATTTTGGTATTAAACAGAATAAACAAGGTGTGAGCCCATGAACACCGACGAGCCGATATGTTGCATTATTTTGAAAGTAGTGGCAGTGAGGCAGGGGAGGTGCAGCGGAGCCTTCGTCCCGACAGTCAGCGCTTACTGAGGTGTTTGGTTGGTAACGTGCATATAAATTAAACAGAGCAAAATAGTGCACGCTCACAGACGGTGTCATTCGCTACATTGCAAAAAATGCAACCCGGTTGAAAAGCCGGCAATGTTACAAACTTTTGGCAGACAGTACATATTGACTGGGAGAAAGTACATGTCACAAACAATTCCTTAACTGTATAAACTCCATTTTATGTATTTTGTGTGTTTTTATTGGAGTATTTTTTCCTTTACAGAAACAGGGTCTATTTTTTTTTATTGTTTTTGGGTAATATAATTATTTTTATTTACATGCAATTTTCCTAAAAGATAGTCCATTTCATTTTCATTGTTTTTTTTTCTCTTTTTTTGTTTAAGTTTATGATATTGTTTGCTTAATTTATTTTATTTAAAAGATCCTGACCTTCCAATTACAGTTAGATATTCTTAAGAAATTAAGGTTTATTGCTTTTGATGTGGTGTAGCTTACTCACTTTATTATGATATATATTATAATTACATGAGTGATAAAATGACATTTCAAGTTATGTTGACAATAATATCGTTTATCAGCAATAATCTTTTGGACAATTATCGTCCAGCAAAATTTGTTATCGTGACAGGCCTATTAATACAGTGTTTTGTTTGATATTTTACAAGTGAAGCAGACATGTTCATGCCTCGCTTGTTAATGTGGTCTTACTGTTGTTTGCAGGATTTTCTCCAAACTTCTCAAATCTGCTCTTTCTTAAAACCAACCTCATGAGACCTTTATGGTCAATGGTAAAGGTCCTCGTATTCATGTCCCACAGCTGGCCTTAAGCATTTGGAAACTTCAGGTGTATTTAATGCCCACAGAGCTGTTCTTGGTGCACATGTGACTCTGGGTTTTCCACCGATATGTAAAGGTGTCCGCTGAGAGGCGAACCTTTATCCAAGCCTGCTGCACAATCTTGTCCATCTCCCCTGCTCTTAATCTCATCGGAGCAGTTACCTTGTATCACATTATCAGCACTCATGTCTCTTTTTCCATGCGTGATTTTCCACATAAGACTCTCCAGGCCTTTCAACAGTGTCCTTGCATAAGTGGTGTAATGGTGCATAGAGGCTCCCAGTGTCTTCCCCTCTCTAATATAGATGCGGCCCCAGGCTCTGGCATATCTCAAAATGTCATTTCTATTTCATGATGTTTAACGTGTCAAACCGTGCTTCCTCCCTCCTGCTGTAAAATCATTCAATTTCTCTTCTGTGACATACATTAATACAGCAGCTATCTGCTAACGTAGGTGATGCAAGAAGCTGCATTTTTCCAGCTTGTTTTTGCCAAATTGATCATAGTGAATGTTTAATGGCTGTTTGTATGTGTATGTCTGCAGTCGTGCTCTCTTGTGTGCGTCTGGGCTCAGAGATAGGCCTGAGAGAGATGCAGTAATATATTTTTCAAACGGAGGTGCACACAGTGTTTCTTACAGCCCCACACTGAGAGAGGAGGGGGCGGATGGAGAGGGAGAGATTAAATTCAGGATATCATAAACACAGACGAGCCTGGTAAACAACCCCCAAAGCTACGGCAACAGCAGATCAACAACCCAGTACAAACACTTTTGCTCAAGTTCTACTGCTAACAAGCTCTTAGATGATCAATTTTAACTTCTGGTGGAATCAATAGCATACTCCTGTCTTCCTTTTCTTTGGTTCTTTAAGACCAAGAAAGTCATTCGATTGAACAGCAGCCAGTTAGCTTAAATCTTCAGTGCTATGAATTAAAACAGTGTTGATATGGCATGATTTTAGACCTTATGGTCAGATGTTTGAATCTGACAAGTTGTCTGTGTCAGACTATGCATTAGTTTCCTCCAATTGATTTAAAATCAGCCTAGGGTTTCTGTTTTTGTGAAATCAGTCTTGAGTAGTGTTTGATTTTTACTTGTACTGTTTCAACGTTTAAATTTCTAGCATTATAACCACTATAGTTTTATTGACCTGTAGCTGTGCTTTATGCACTGCTGGCCATTGTTTTTTTAGATCAGCCCTATTCAATTAGCGCCCACATGCAGCCCAAAAGCAACCCTCGAGTGGCCTGAAATCAACGTGATTGGGGTTTAGGTTCGGCGAGAAAAACAGAAACAACTCTTAAAAACGCTGACAAGATGTTACAAAAATTCCAACATTATTACAGACATTGAATGCATCACATTCTGAAAGGTTGCTATTAAGCAAGTAACTTTTAATGCACCTTTAAAATGTGACCAAAAGATGCTGTTTTTAATCTGCACTTTTTTGTGTTCATACACAACTTGATATGTGCTTGAATTTACCTGTCAAAATGTGAAGTGTAAAATTTAAAGACACAGTATTTCAGCAGAAGTTTAGTTTTTTTACTGCACTTTATTGAGTTAATGCCATTTGGATTTGGCAATAAATGAATAAACATCCGGTGTGTTTGTTATCTATTTGTGTTTCTTTTAAGTGGTTAAATTTGCTCACTGTCTGCCAAAAATGTCTGGCCCAACTTGTGTCCCAAGTCTGAAAATCTGGCTCAACTGAATTTCTAATTGAATAGCCCTGATTTAGATAAATAGATAAATGGTTTGACAGAGAGATGAATGAATGGATGTACAGACAGGATAAAAGGACGGACAAACTGACAGAAGTAAATGGCTTGACCTATGACGGACACATGGAGACAAGATTGACTCATGGATGGACAGGCTGAGAGATGAAGGATGGAAAAACAGACATGTTTATAAATGGACAAACATGGGGTGGATGGACATTAGGAAGTTGGGTGTTTGCAGAGATGGACAGACAACTCATTGTTGAATGGATTGACAAACAATTGGATGGATGAATAGATAGTAGGGCTGAACGATTTGAGAAAATAATCTAATTGCGATTTTTTTCCCCAATATTGCAATTTACTCTGCAATAGTTTTGATGTTCTTCATCTTATGTATTCTTACACAAACATAAACAGTAGATATTTTTATAGTAAAACCAATATGACATTAAATTAATCTAAGGATAAAAGATTTGAGAAAAACTGGAGAAGTGAAGAACAGAAGCAAAATAGGTATGAAATTGTAAAAACTGGGTAAAAATGGTATAAAGGGGAAAAAAGTTTATAAATAGGTGCAAAATAGGTTTGAAATTGCAAAAAAGAAAAAGGGAAAAATTGGCAAAACAGTCCAAAAGTGGCATAGGAAAATTGATTATGGCAGCAAAATTGGGAATTAAATTTGAAATTAAATTTCAAAAAGTGGCCAAAAAAAGATGAATGGGGGCAAAGTAGGCAAAAAGTTGTAAAAACAGGGTTAAAAAAGGTAAAAAATGGTCCAAAAGTGGGAAAAAGTGTATGATTAGAGGTAAAAAAAAAAAAGGCATGAAATTGCAAAAAACTGCATCACAATGCCAAAATGTTCAACACATTTTGGGCTAAAAATATTGAACATTTTGGGATTTGAAAATTGCAACAAGCCATATTGCGATTTAATCTAATTGTTCAGCCCTTGTAGATAGATGGATGGACAATTCAAAGGGTGGACGACCTGGTGGATGGAGTAATTTCTGAATGTAGAGATGGACGAATGGATGGATGGTTGGTTGGTTGATGGACTGATGGAAGGACAGATGGATAGATGGATAATTTGATGGATGGACTGGATAATAGATGGCAGATTGATGGATTGTGTAATTGACAGATGGTTGAACAGACAAATTGATGAACAGTGGGATGGACCAACAGTTGGACAGTTGGATGAATAAATGGGCAGAAAATTGGATGGATTGGTAGATGGATGATGGCCAAGGGGGTAGACTGACTGCAGAGTGATGGATGGGCGGACAGTTAGATGGATAATGGATGGACTGATTGAACTTTTTGGTCTGATCTGTTGTGTGTACAATAAGACTTTTAGTTGTGGTTTTTATTTGGAGTTCTTTGGTTGAAATGCTGTTATGTTTTTGATTGGTTTCATGTTGGGGATTTGCTGTTGTGTCTTCTCTTTAAAGATCTGCATTTTGAATCGATCTGTTTAATCTTTAATTTGATATGTGGTTGAGATTTTTGTTTGTGGTTTTGAGATGTTTTGTTTTTGTGTTTTTGACTGGTTTAGTTTTTTGAGTTTACTTGTTATCGTGTTTTTCGTTCATATTTGTTATTTTTGATGTGCTCTGTTGTGTCTATAATTTGATTTGTTAAAATGATTTTTTAATCTGGTTTGATGTTCTGCCTTTGTGTTTTTTGGTCCACGTTGTTCTGTTTTATTGATTTATTTTATGATTTTTCCTTTTGCATTCTATCATGTTTTTTTGCTGTAATATCTTGTAACTTTGATATGTAGTGATTTAATTTTGTTTTGGGATTGTTATTGTGTTTTTAACACAAGAACCCTCATATCTTTCTAGAAACAAGATTCTGCTGCGACTTCTTTTCTATGCTTTACCATCAAACAAATCAGACTTTCCACAACAAGAATCTTCTTCAGCTCAATTTTTTTTTCACAGAAAAAGAAAATGAAACATTCAAATCCGCTGTTTGTTTTATAAACTTTCAGGCAGTGGATTGATGCAACAACACTTTGTTCTTAGGCTACAGACTTCACCATGTTTTGAAATGTTGATAAATGTTTTTTCTTCATCAGAATACATTTTAAAGCCGGTCTTGACTGCATTTGGCCTCATGATAAACAAAGATTACCTCTCTCAGTGAGTGGGCACTTCTAAACATTAGAAAGAAGACCCTTTTCCAGAAACCTTGAGCAGAAGCAGACTCTTGGTGGGTGATATACTGCTTCAGTAAAAAAAAACACTTTAGTTTTCAAACCTTCTGAATGAGATGTATGACAAACAAAGTCTGAATCACTGCAAACCTAAATCAGATTCTCAGTGACAGTTTAGTGGACTTTTTGATGCTCAGAAATCAACTTTGACTTCAAAGTGATGTTTAAAAAGTTGGCTTGAACTCGGCCGACAGATTCAGTGAAAAATCAATAGTGGCCTGCTGTGCACTCTCTATTATTCTCTCAGGTTAAATGAGGCCCTTTTCTGTTCTCTCCACCTGTAAACTCAATACTTGAATACTTGTTTGTGGCTTTTCTGTCTTCATTTTTGAGCCTGTCTCAAGCTTTAAATGGTTTCAAACATAAAGCATTTTTATGGATCTTTTCTTAAAGATATAAAATTATTTACTGAAATGCCCTTTTCTTTTTACGAAAGTTTTTTTTTTTTACATTAAACTACAAAACATAAAAATTAAAATAACAAAATAATAGTTTTTTTTAGTTAATGATTTATTCACAATTCATTTTTAACACAAAAACACAACACATTTTAAATTATAAATAAAATTAAAATAGATGGATAAAACTCAGATTAATGAACATGTAAAGTTTGCAGAGACACATAGGAAACTAGGAAAGCTCTCGGAGAGCGCAGACCTCAGTCCTCTCCCATATTGTGATTTTCAGCTTAAATATTAGTCCTACCTTTATTTCATCAAAATATTTAGATCCCTTGACCATGAAAACATACCATTAGCAATTGGTTTCATAATGATATCTATTTTAGTTCAGTAGTTGTTCACAAAAATCGCATTTTTCGTCATGGCGGATCCAGACGGTGATCTTGACCAAAACCAAAATTGAATCACTTCTTCCTTTTCCCATGCTGAACATTTCCTGAAAATTTCATCAAGATCCATCCATAACTTTTTGAGTTATTTTGTTCATAGACAGACAGACAGACAAATTCTCCAGAAAACATAACCTCCTGGCGGAGGTAATTATTGTAACACGTACGACAGCAGAGAGGAGGGGGAAGTGAGGTGTGCAGTGTCCCCAGCCTTAGTGACCCCTGCGGAACATTTTCACAAGAAATTTGTTCAAACTTGTGATATCCCGTGTTTGTCTTGAATTTTGCAATTAATATTAAGATCCTTGGTTCCGTCCATGAATCTGTGATCATGGATTTTATAGAGCCCGTCTCTTTTTCTGACCGTTCTCTTACAATAACAGATGGTTGTGTTTGAATCCCAGCAGATCATCAATTACTTTTTTTTAATTTTTTCCCTTGTCTGCATTATCTTTTCTGCTGAGCACTGTGTCAGATGACAGCGTTGAAAAGACCAATGCATTTTTTTTCTAGCAGTCAGAGATATGTGAATATGATTAACTGCTACAGTGACCATCACCAGCCCTCCCTGTAGGCTACTCCATCATTTTAAACTTTATTTAACCCCTGATGAGAGCTGAAGGGGAGGGCTGTGCCACACCACAGTGTGAAAGAAGGGGAAATAGTGACAGACAGGACGAGACAAGACAAACGGAAGGGAGGACAAACGTGTACTGTTGTTGATTTCAGATAGCAGTTCGAGTGCTGTGCTAATTTAAGTCCATACAGGAAGTAAAGGCTGTAAGAAACCAGGGACACCAGAAATGTGGGGTCTTGATAGTAGGGAGAGTGTGGGCCTACATGGATAAGAGATGAAGTGGCATGCATCACAGGATGTGAGAAGATGTGTAAGAGTACCCGACTCAGCATGTTCTGACGGGATCTATCATGTCTCTTAGTTAGTCTCGACAGGAGTAGATCATCAGTTCCTGAAATACTCAGACCAGCCAATCCGACATATTTATGTTGCATAAATCAAATTTCTCCCACATTCTGAGGCTCGGTTTCAACTTACAACTACGTACCTCAATGCACTGATTTGCTGCAGTGTGATTTGTTGGTAAGTTATTTGCATTGTCAAGCACTTGAACTAAACAGAATAGCCAGTGAGTGCATCAGCCTTCCTCTCTCTCTCCTCCTCTGCTGTCCTTCGTCCCCCCTCCATCTCTCTGACTTAATCGTCCTCTCATGGAGACGACAGCGAGAGCAGCAGTCGAGCATCTGCACTTCACCACACGCTCACGAGGGACGCTGCTTTGGCAGGCACATGCTCTGTGTGTGCGTGTGATCTCGTATGTGAGGTCCACATGCCGCCTGGCTGTCTGAAGTGCTTATCTGCCCAACCACCATATTGTCACCTATCTGCCCTCTTTCTCTCGCTCAGGCACTATCTCCCCCCCCCGAACACACTCGCACACGGACACACACACAGACACAAAGCACCTGTTAGAAGGGCGTTAGCCACAAGTATCTCTGCAGGGACAAACTATCAGTTTCATCTTCACTTTCAGCGCAGCCTGCCCACAAACCGTCTCGTGTTTCACTCGCAATCTCTCAGTAACAGATGACCGAATACAGCTCAGAGCAGACGGGATCATTAACCCTGAGATTTCCAACAACAGTTAATGATTCACTTCCTCTAGGTGCATTCATGTGGAAACACAAACTCTGAATCAGTGTTTCAGTTTAGGGCATTTGATAAGTCTGGTGATCGTTTTAAGAATGTTTGACCGGTATTCTTTTGATGTATTGGAGCACCTCTGGACTCTTATATAAAGTGTACATTTAAAATATTTGTAAACATGATTAATCTACCTCAAAGGGATCAGCAACTTTTTGTTTCCTATGATACATTATCTATTTTGAACCTAAGATTAGCACTTAATTAGGGCTGGGCGATATGGCCTAGAAATAAAATCCCCGATTTTTTTCCACAACACTCAATTTATGATTTTAATCGATTTTTCCCTCCCTAAAAGAAACAAAACTCCTAGTGACATAAAAATGAAATAAATCAAGTTTTGCCTTTATGTTGTCTAAATGTTTCCCTCTTAAAGTCAATGTCTGGGTCATAAAAGGTTGATTATGTAGTACAAACGTAGGCAGGTTTGTCTACACCCCTAAACCCTAAAACTTCAACTGAAATCCACTAAAAAGTGAGGTGCAGCAAGTGGCCCAGTCGTCCTTGTATTCCTCTTTATGCGGCCCTCAGTGTGAAAAGTTTGGACACCCCTGGTCTACATAAACATTAAAAAGGCTGAGGTATTTTTACAGTATAAGCATGAAACTCGCTGATCAGTATTTAATCTACTTAAATAACAAATACAAGCCTATAAATGTGTTTGTGCAAACCCTACAAGGCTGACTATCATGAAAATTGTAATGTTTTTCAAAAATTGCAACTACTTACAATTGGACTAAGGCAAGAAAAAAGAACTTGATTTTTAGTTTTTTAAATCTTTTGCAGAAAATAATTCAAATTAATCTATTTAATCGATTTTTGCCCAGCTCTACACTTTATGTAATTCTGAAAAGAAAAACATACAAATCTAAACCTCAGGGCTCTTTGGCAAACCACTGCGGATGTGCCTGTAAGTAAGTCAGCAAAGCGTGGTTTGTGCATGCGCTCTGCAGTGTAGTTTCACATGTATTTCTTTTGAAATATAAGTCACACAAAAGGCCATAGCTGACTGCATCACTATGTCAGCCTACTAGTCAGGCTGTGCATTGCGGAAAGGAAGCTCGCAGGCTAAGCTCCACATGTTAAATATCAAGACGAGTTAACTCATCGCCCTGTTTCTGCTGGTTGCTTGATTAGTTGTGTTCTCACTGCAAAATAACCTCTCCTGATTAGAAGTGAGCTGAGACCACCACTTTTAGGCAAGCTTGGTGCAGTTGATTGTTCTGGAATAGGGATTGATTGATGTCTTCATGTATAAAAACAAAATTGTGCCAAACACAGGATGCTCCCCTGCATCAGAACAACTTTCCAGATTGAGCCAGGTGTGCAAACACTCAAAGTGTACACCTATTAATAATCATTATTTAATTAAAGCAGCATAAATGAGTAAATAATTTGATGTTCTTGGTGCAGCTAATATTAGCTGTGCCAGCACTTCCAGGCATTGATCTTCCCTCCAGGTTCAACTCCTCCAGGCTGGTTGTGCTCACTCCAGTTCAATGGATAATCCTGGATTTCTGATGTTCCTTTAGTCGAGCTCTTCTGCCTCATTTGCCCTCTCTAAAAGCGTGAAACTCTGAACAAACACCACTCATAACTTATCTGAGATCCACCTGAGACCAGAAATCATAACAACCAGTCCCATCAGCACAACCTGGTTTATGTTTTAATTAGATTTTATGAGTTTGAAGCTGAAAACAGGCACCTGAAGACTGTATCCTGAAAATCATAAAGAGGAGAGCCAACGAGCAATACTGCTTCAGACTTCAGTTTGGATTCTTTGAGATCAGATGTCTCGTTAAAATGTAATATCCATGAACTTCAGCCATTTTAGTATTAAAGCAAAGTTTGGTGTGTTTTAGGAAGTTCAGTGTCACAATTTGACTTTGTATTTTTTCACTATTTTCCCTGAATTATCAGTTTTCCTCTTTTGTTTTTAAGGGCTTGAATGAAAAGGGCAAACAATGCCAGGTATTGAAGAAATCTAATTTTGTTGTTGTGGCATCAAACGTGAATCAGTATTGTTTGTTTTTGCCAAAAAAACTTGGTCCAATTTGGATTATCTTGTGATATGGCATTTTACTGCAAGTTGTTTTGACTGTGAACATCCTTTTTACTGAGTAAGTAGGCTCAACATCATTTTGAGGGGTTGACAATAATGAAAGTGGGAACATTTCTGCAATATTACAGCCATATATTAGGGCTGAATGATTTTAGGAAAAATCTTATTGTGATTTTCCTGCCAGATATTGTGATTTCAATTTGTTTCATGATTTTCCTCAAATCAAGCTTCAGTGCAATACTCACTATGTTTACAGTATAGACGATAGAGAGGAAATTAATGATCAGCACATAACACATTATTCATCATCTAATACTGATGAGAAATATCTGTTATCATTATGTAATGGATACTTTAACTTCTACTCTTAAACGGAGACTTTGTGTTGTTGACTTGATTACCAGCACTTATGTCAAATGCAAATGTCCTGCAGATTTATAAAATAGTATATGTAATTAATTGGCAAAACAGATCCTGGGTCAGTCAGGAGTGTTGCAAACAATTGCAGCTTTGGCGATCGCATGATTGCGTTATCTGAAATTGCGATTTCAATCTGTGAATGATAAGTCTTTCAGCCCTACCATAAATATTTCTATTGGTATGTACATACTGCTCAAAAAAGTTTGGGTATCTTATTGCCATTGATTGTTTTTCTCCTTCAATAATGTAATTTTCTGTTATATTTTATATTTTTTGAGAGCCTCGTTAGGCACCCTTACGTTTCTTATATAAGTAATCACAACTTTATCGTTGAGCAGCACCAAAAAGAAGTGAAGGAAGGCTTAAGAGCTGATCTTTTTGAGGTGTTGTCTTCCTGGGACACCTTCTTTGGGGTCTAAATGTCTGAAACTTGGTCCAAGTCTTGGAAATGGTGGCAGGGCTGCCTGCAAACACCACCTTCCAGTATCAGTGGACTTTGACTCAAATCCAAGGAGTGTAGAACAAGAAACAAGAACACAAGAAATCCCACATTCTGCTGTGAGTGACGGAGCCACAGACACAAGAGGGGTCAGCAGAATGTGGGATTTCTTGTTCTACGCCTCCTAGTTATTGCAGAGTGCTGATTCGCTTTGGTTTGGTCAGCCTGCCCCGTGAGGCACCCGTAAGTGTATCATAGAAATGCGAAGTGGTGGTGTTTAGGCTATAAACATGTGCTAAATGATGTCGTTTCGAGTAAATGGTGGACGTTATCTGCTCAGGACGCTTGGATTACAGCGCACGAGCAGTATGGAGGAATATTGCCGACTTTTTGTGGACTTTTAAGGAAACTGTTCATTCGGGCTCTTATCTAAGTCATGATATCAATGTCAGTGGACAGCGAGTATCCCCCCAGATCTCCAGCTGCATCCTAGATGTTCCAAAACTACTCCACAGTGTTGTTGAGCATGAGGGTGAGTAGAAAATGAGGCCAAATCGTTGTTTGGGTGTAGTATTCCTTTAATGTGTGTTGCTCATTCCAAAAATGCATGGAAAATGAGGCTTTCCAGTGATGTGAAATGTAATACTAATTGGTATTATTAAAGGACAGAAACATCCGGCCAAAATTATGTGTCTAATTTTTCAGGACGATTATATTAAAGTTTTTGCATAATAATCTTATTTTGAAAGCACCAGATATAAAAGTAGGGCAGACGATTCATCAGCGTGTTGGTACATTAGTGTTTGTTGCTCCTGAATAGGCAGGTGAAGCTTCTGAGGAAAACATTTTGCATATACTGCTAAAAAAAACAACAACACACATTCACTTATTTCCATATATTTATGTAATCTTCAATAAGCTTCAAAACATCTGTACTGGACATCAGTATAAAAGATCCCATAAATTCCAATGATACGCCACCTAATCTTTAAAATATCTAGCCCTTTTTTTGCCTGAGGGTCTTTACTCCCTGCTGCTACATGTTAGCATCATGCAACACCAGGTCTGCCTCATTCGCTCTCCTGCTGATATAAAATGGTTTATAGTAAGTGTGATGAGCCTGTAGGTGTCTGGGCATGTGTAGGTGTTGCATGTATGTCATTAGGAACATGTATGTCAACACGTTGTGATAACCAGAGCAAAGCCTTAGGGTGATCAAGACTGAGAGCAGGGGGACAGCAGAGTAGAGAAGTCGATTATCAAACTTATGTAACCTCGTCACACCCTCAAATAATCTACAGCCTGTAAGGTGTGTGGATGCTTAAGATCTCCCTCCTTGATTGGGCTTGATGTCGGTGTCCCAGAAAGCCACTGCACCTTAAACAAGGGGCCAATTAGCACGGCCATTGTGTGTCCGAAAAAGCCTCAGCCACTACGCCCTAACAACGGCGGTCAGCCTCGAAAATCCTGCCACGTTAATCCAATTAGAGTCAACACGTAGCGATCCTGAGCATTAAATCCAATAAGAGTTAACACACAGGAATATTCAGAACATTTGGACACACTGAGTCACAGGATAGTGCATCACACCGTTTGATTAATGAGGATTTTGGGCTGTTTGCTAATAATTAATTCCAGTGATAAGAGGCATTTTTCACAGGCGAATAACTTGGTATGCTAACTATCCAAGCTAGCTCTGCTGTCTGATAATCCTCCTCCTGCTCTGTGTTTTTGAGGCAGAACTTGATTTGTTACAGTAAAAGGAGTTAAAGCACAAAGTAGGGCTGCCCCAGTGATTAACCTGTATCCCTCTGCATGCTTAAAGATTAACACATCAGCTTTGGCAGGGAGACAGTTTGTCTTACTTTAGTTGCTAAATCCTGTTTGTATTGTCATGGAAGAGTGATGCTGCAGATAGGAGGGCTGATAACTGATTTGTACAGATTGTCCTGACGTTTTAACACATTTGTACATTCAGGATTTGGCTGCAGCGGTGATAAATATAGGTGTGTGTTTTCCCAGTTTCACAGTTTAGAGAAACAAACCATCAAATTTCAACAAGTGCTATTTTTAGGTCCTCCTGCCAACAGAGGCCATGGCGAAAAAAAATGCTTCTGGGTTTTTCAGCTGTTTGTCTGCCTGTCAAGGCCACTGCTCTGAATGAAATATCTAAAAATTGCTGCAAGGGATTTTCTTCAAACTTTTACACGGTGTGCAAACTCTCATGAAAATGAAATTATTTAGTTTTGGAGGTTCTCGTGTCCAAACTGGTCCAGTTTCAATCTGCCCTCAGAAACTTCAGTAAGGTATAGTTAAATTTGGCCCTTATTAGAACTGGAAAAGTGTGTCTGACTGATAATTAAGAAATGATAATGTTAGAAAACAGCTTAAACTGTGCTTATTTGCTATTTTAGCACCATCCTATGGTCCAATGTAAAAAGCATTGAGTGCTACTTGTCTCTCCAATAGTTAACTTCCATTCAGCTTTATGCAGTTTGCTCCTGTTTTGAATCTGTACGAAGGGTCAACTCAGGCCACCTAAAAATCTGATTCAGCAGCCCAAATCCTTTACTTTTACGGAGTTGCCTTGTCATTCTTGTATATTTCACTTTGTGGACCATGAAGAAGAAAGTTTGGACTGCCATATTCTAGGACAGCTGTCAGGTTTCCAATATCTTGAGAATGCTTTTTGGATTTTCTTCAACCTTGGTGATAATGTCCTTTAAACATGGAAAATAAATATTTAATGGGTAGAGGTTTAGGATCTCTGTCTATTTCTGTCTGAAAAAAGTCCACCCACACATGTCTCCTTCGGACCCTGAAAGGAAGAAACAACTTCTTGGCTGTCAGTTGACCAATCAGATGGGCTCATCTTAATAATAATAATAATAATAAATCTTTATTGCAGACACAGGTCCATATACAAAAAAACAAAACAAACAAAACAGACACAAGAATAGACAGTAATATATAATAAAGATGCCGAGATACATAAGGTCCAGGTTATAGAGCTATTAGAGTTTATATAACCTATTACACCAATCTTCTTCTCTTGTCTTGATGGAAGCTTCCAATTAAAGTAAACCAAATCACACTAGAAAAAGAAGTTGTTTGCCAATTTTGCAAATTATTCAGAGCCCTTATTTTGCCAGAACTCAATGTGTTCCCAGTCCACTTTGATGGGTTTAGTCTAATTTGTTGCAGTTGTTCAGTTTAGCAATGTTTAATGCCATATTGACAACAACTCTGCAACCATTCTACTACCTTTGCTCTGCGCTGGACCTACTATCCAGCGCCAATTGATTGTACCAGGGTGGTCTTTTCAGGGGGGACTCCTGAAGTCAGAGTCCATTTGTGCAGTTGCTCACAAAGCGGTGAACCTCTACAGACTACTGTATTTTAATTTACAAAAAACAAATTTTCAGATCAGTGTTTCTGAAGAAACCAGAAATCCGCAATGCAAACAGCTCATCAACGACTGAATATGACAGAAAAAAACTTTCAGTCTTTATGAGAATCAGAGTGAAATATTCAAATATGCTGCACAAGCAGAGTTGATCATTGATGCTTATATAAAATTGTCACGGATTAAAATTTGTCCTTAATAGACGCTTCTATCATGACACCCAACTCTTTCCACTTAGCCTCTTCACCTGGACAATGTTCTAAACAGAGATGTCCTACACTTGGCCAGTTTTTGTCCCACGGTTTTGGAATGTGTTGCAATTTAGATTGCAAAGCATGGCAAATCATTGTGTTCTGTTTTTATTTACTTTTTACACAATGTCCCAACTTCAGTGGCATTAACGACAGAGCATTTATCATAAAAATGTAACAGTTACACTCTATTCTAGTTCTGTTTAAGTGAAAAAGCACATCAACATTTGTTCTCTCTTTATTTTGAATTTCTTTTCAACGTCATGTTGCTTTATTGTGATAACGTTCAGTCATTAATTTTGTTGTCATTGGTTATTAAACGATAAAATTCTCAGTATCTGTTCTGAGTTTATGACTGGAGTCATGTCCCAGACCAAAGTTCACCTTGTTGTTTGTTTTTCTTGACTCCCACAGAGCACATGTGCAGCCAATGAAAAGATTCACAAAGACATGCCCTCTATTATGAATGCAAATATACTGGCACCATGCTTCCTTGTGTTTTGCATGATAAGCTGCCATAGAAGAGTGTTAGGGTGTGAACAGATGAGCATACGTTCCTGTCAGATAAAATGAGCCTGTGAGAAAGGGTTATGTTTAGTCATGTTTGCCCTTTGTCAAACTGAGTAGAGATGTTTTGAAATGTTTGACTACGTGTGAGTGTTTTACTGCCGTCAGCAGTTGTCTAAATAAGCTACCGATAGTGAAGATGTCATATTGTAAACACTGTTTGTAGCCACTTCTGTATTTTAAAGAGAAAATTAAACTGTTTTAAGTCCTGTAGCATTAGCTAAATGTTTTTTAAGCACTGAAGTTTGCTGTAATCATGGGTTACATTTTTGATTGTTGACAATGTTAGCATTGTGAATAAAGGGGAGGAGGGGCAATGGCAGTGAAACTTTATTGTCCCCAAAGGGAAATTTGCTTTGCAGGCAGGTAAAAAACATGAAGCATAAAAACACATTCGTACAAATCCAGATAGAACACTGAGACGGATAAAACACAAGTACATAAGGGACAACTGAGCAGAACCATCACTGCAATGTTTCGACATGACATGACTCATGACTGTTCATTGTTGAAAATTTAATTTAAGTTGTGTAATGGCTTTTGAAATCAGTGAATTTTTCATTCTGTTAGATTTTGCCTTTTTGGCCTTAGTGACCCCCTCGGAGCATTTCCCCAAGAGACACGTTCCTTTTTATGAAAAAGCTTTTACATGAAATGTCGGCTATTTCAGTGATGTTCCCCGTTTGTATTAAATTCTAATTTAGTGTACAATTCCGTGATTCTGTTCGCAATTATGTGATTGTAGATTTTATAGTACCCCAAATAAAGTAAGGACACCACTACTCCTTTGAGTGCTGTAGAAGGGGGAAATTGAACATCTGTACCCTGCCATGACACTCGCCTGTTAGAATTAGCCTGTTCACCTGAGGAATGTACTGGGCAGGTATTTTTTGAGCATTTCTCAGCCTTTCTTTTCTTCTATTGTTGCCCCTGTCTGAGTTGTTTTAGAAGGTGTTGCAGGCTTCAAATCCAGAATGAGTGAATATCTGGAAAAAAGTGAAGTTTATCAGTTGGAACTTGTAATATCTTTTACCAACTCTTTGTGGTGTATTATCAGTCAAAAGGATAACCAAATTGTTGTATTCATTTTTTAGTACCCTTTACATGGTGTCCTAAAGGTGCTATGAGGAGAATCTATTACCGGCGACATTAGGACTCTGCTACCCATGAACCTCTGCGGCGACTGTCGTAATGCTGCGTTCCAGTAACCTCGGAACTGGGAGTGACATCATCTCTGACTTATCGGCGTTCCAGTTGAAGTTGAAAAAACATGCTGATGTACCAGGCTATTGTTAGTTGTTGTTAGCTCGGGGGTGGCGAGGTTCCACCGAGTTCCCAGTAGGAAATTTCAACTTCGGGGGGCGTTCCAGTTGCAGTTTCCTACTCGGAAATTCCTACTTCTGACTACAACTGGAACGCACCAAAAGACCTAAGCCAAAGCGTGTTTTTGTTGTAATGCTAATAAATGCAGCTCGGACCTTCCTCAGAACTCTGCATTGATTTACAACTTCTTTTTTCAACAACTTACAGGATGCAAAGCGACGAGGTATGTATCTCTTTCTAGTTACGTAGCGGCAGCTTTTGATGTGTGACAACAAACAGTTTTTGGAAAACTTAGTATCATAGTTTTGTAGCCGGCTGTATATCGCTACCTACAGCCTGGTGCTCTAAGACGTAAATTTGCTCTAGTTTTAATTGTCTTGTTCCTGAAGTTGAGTATCCAGGCCGGTCCAGCCCTGTCTGACCTGACCGGAAGACTAAGGAATAGTATTTATAGATAACCTATTTTGATGCTATAAAACTCATCTTAAAGTGTGTATTTAGATCAGGCATATATCAAAAAGTGAGATTTTTTTGTAATTACTTAGAAACTCCTCACAGTCCCTTTAACTTCATTGGAATCGAGGTTTTAGTTTGATCCAACTGACTTTGCAAATTGCTGGCTCTATATCCTATGGATTTGTGAAATAGTCCATCCAACCAGATTACGACCTAATGCACATTCAGTGTTAAAGACCTACCAGAAGTTATCCAAAGATATACCAGAGGATCCAGACCTACAGGTGAGCCCTGATTTTCGGTTCAGCTCTTTACTTTTAGCTCTTTTGATGTTGTCTTTGGCATCATATGTTTGTTTGTTTGTTGGCAAGATTAGGCAAAAACTACCAGACAGATTTTTCTGAAATTATCAGTATATGTTGGGAATGGCCTAACTTAAAAATGATTAGATTTTGGTGGTGATCCAGATTACCCCCATTACTGACCAACTGCTTTTGCTCAATAATTGTCTAACTAACAATGACATCAGCTTGATTCTGAGTGCTTGGTTTGGGTTTTGGGAGTCATGAAATCATATTAAATCATATTATGATGGTAACTTTATCATGGAACTGTTGCTTATAGATGAAACAGCAATATGTGAGCTACCTTGGTGGAGGTTTGTGCTTGATTTTCTGCAGGAGACGCTAAGGCAGTGACTTTCCTGACCATTTGGTTGGACATTTTGAAGGTTAGGCAGAAGAATGTCCACATTTTTGTAGCATCTTACATCAGCTGTGATAATGCAGTATGTTTCACTGGTAGATAAATTTCTGTTTTCGTCATTTTCTCAACTCTTTAGTAAATTCATCCTACTTCTCCTTTCATTTCATCTTGATCCCTCCATCCTGAAACAAATCTCAGACTGGCTCCAGTAGCCTCACATGTTAATGCTCTGCAGTCTGTGTGAAGTGGAAAAACAGTATTAGAGTAGATTTCTTAATGTGACATGCATATAGGAGGGGTAATTAGCAGGCTCACTAGCTTTAATTAGCGGGTTTAAACGGAGGAACGCCATCGTTAGCTGTCTGTTTGATGTGTGTGGGAGATGAAATGCAAAGGAAAGGCTTTTGTTCTG
This sequence comes from Scarus forsteni, assembly GCA_036419115.1. NCBI lineage: Eukaryota > Metazoa > Chordata > Actinopteri > Labriformes > Labridae > Scarus > Scarus forsteni. The sequence continues at coordinate 6,673,428 of JAZDUH010000425.1, forward strand.
CGTTCATATGTGAGTGCGTTACTTTAAACACAAGCACTCATAAGTTATATTCCTGTCAGGGAGGGTGAGACCAACGCTGTGCCCTGCAGATGCTCAAGCTCTATGCCTGGAACATGTTATGTGTATCTAATATCGGAGCGGTTATCAGAGCCTTTGTTCTGAAGAGACGTGCTGGTGGAGCTCAAGGGATGCGAGGTAACTGCGCTAATTACGCTTCCCTCATTCTGCCGGAGCATAGCATCGCATACTTCCCTGAGCACTGCCATCTAATAACCAGTTGCTCCGTGAAAAGCGAGGAATCAGAGTCTATTCATGCGCAGGGCTCTTCAGTTTGTATGATGCAACCTGCAGAAGACTGACTCCAGCTGAAGCGTTGTCATTTGTGCTCACAATACAAACAAAGAGCAAAGTCTCAGGAGCGTAGCTCTGCTTGCATGTCTGCAGCTATCCCTCTTTTCTAGTTTTTGTGAATTTGCACAAGCACAGCTCTTGTATTCATAAATTCAGGCTTTCAAAGAGCTTTTTAAAATTACAAAAGATGGATTATTCTTCTTTTTAGCACTTGTTTTGTCATTTTCTTCCTGTATTAATATTCAGTGCAGTATCTCAATTCTCCCCAGAAGGTTTAAAGGGAATTTAATCCTTGTTTTTGACTTTCTCAGATGGATTTTCTCCAAAAAATGATGGAACTGCTCAGTTATGGCTTCATGTGTTTTGTTCGGTACCCAGTTTTATGTCAAAAATGGGGTGGTGGGCTAAGAAGAGGGGTTGGCTTTTTTGTGGCAGTTTTACTTCCTTAATAGTGTATGTGCAGGTTCTGTAACAAGAAAGAGTTGACAGAGATCTTGACCTTTAACCACAAAATATGTGAATTTTTGCAAGATGTTGTGAATCTCCCTTGGCTACTGCTGTTATGAAGTCATAAAAAATCAGAAAAATAGCCAAAAAATCAAATTAGTTATCACTGTGTAGGGTTCTTGGTAAGGTTCTTCTCTTCCTGCTTTGCTTATTTAAGGTTGTACCAGGATGCAAATTTCTCTTTTTTTTAAGTTTTTACTGATTTTTGTCTTTTTTTCCATTCACAACAACACTGGAACAGCTCAGGCAAACAATAGTCTGTACAGTTGTCATGAACAGAACATATAAATGTGAAACTGACACAAAGCAATGGTACAATCCATAATTTTTCCTTCTTTAACCCTACAAGGTCGTCGTCCATAGTTTAACAATGTGTTCTTGAGAGTCAATGCCACAGTAGTATTTGAGAAACAGATGTGTGGAGCCCATATTTGCATGATTCATCCCTTTGTAGAGTGAAGCAAACAGGTCAGGTATCCAAGAGTAAGATAGTCCATGATAATCTTACGCCAGTTCGCTTTGGCAGGTGGTTTGTCACTTATCCATGACAGAAAGATGTTCTTCCTTGCAGCGTATGCAAGAATATCATTCAGTCTTTTGGCACAAGAAGCAACAATAACATCTTGAGATGGGTGGCCAAGAAGTAAGGAAACAAACACAATTTCACTGCAACATAAGCAAAGATATACCAATTTTTTTTTACATGTGCACAATATGTTTGAAATTTAGGGCAAAACCAGACACGATGCCTGTCGGCATTCATCGAGAGCTTAAATTTTAGTCATCGGTTAGAAGTTTGGGAATTCATTTTATGTTTTTCACTGAGAGAAATGTGCTGGCAGAGCAGGATTTTACATTGGAACAATCTAGCATGATTGCACACTAAATGAATGAGTTATTATTACAAACAGGAGTCAGCAGCCATCTTACCTAGGCCTGACATGATAATCAATAAATCAATTAACCGCACGATAAATAAAAATGTCCTCGGTAAGTTTGCCGGTCTCGATAAGTTGTCACGTGCACGTGTGTTTGTTTCCCTCCTCTCTCTCTACCAAAAAAGCTGGATGAGAAGATGGCTCACTCTGTGCAACTTTCTCAATAACTGGGTGCATTGGTTCTGTAGCGATTTAGGGGATTTATAGGGGAGTGACCCTCGCCCCATCCTTATTTGTGAATGACTGAGCATTTCAGGGAAGCTGCTTTTATACCCAATCATGGCACCCACCTGTTCTCAATTAGCCTGTTCACCTGTGGGATGTTCCAAATAAGTGTTTGATGAGCATTCCTCAACTTTCTCAGTCTTTTTTGCCACTTGTGCCAGCTTTTTTGAAACATGTTGCAGGCATCAAATTCCAAATGAGCTAATATTTGCAAAAAATAACAAAGTTTACCAGTTTGAATGTTAAGTATCTTGTCTTTGTAGTGTATTCAATTGAATATAAGTTGAAAGGGATTTTAAAATCATTGTATTCTGTTTTTATTTACAATTTATACAACATACCAACTTCACTGGTTTTGGGTATTGTAATTACATTAAAGAAACAATGATGTTTTTGACAATATTGGCAATAATATTGTTTATCTGCAATCATTTTTTGGCCAATTGTCGTCCAGCAAAATTTGTTATCGTGTCAGGCCTACCTGTAACACTAAATGAATGAGTTATTAATACAAACAGGAGTCATTTGCCATCTTACCTGTAACACTGTCATGAACAGGTGGGCTAAATGAAAGCAGCAGCCTGAGGGCAGAACTATCAGCGTGTCTCTGAAGTCTTCAGACTCCACTTTATCTTGTGCTGATGGTTTTAATGGTAGTAGTAATAAAGTGCAGCCTCTCACCGTGTGGGTATTAAAAACTCATTCATATTTTATAGCCCCTCACTTAGACCTCTCCTGCTCTTATCCCCGTACGTGTAATGGCTCTGAACAGGTGGACTGAAAACCACACAGACGCTCTGGCTTCCTGCTCAGGGTGGGGTTTCTCATTATACCACTGATGGCCACAGTGGCCCTGATGAAGACATGACAGAACATACAGAAAACAACAACAGCTTGTCTCTGTGCCTCTAATTTTTCCTGTCTGCTTAACTCTTGTAGTGTTTTCTTAACAGTTTTTGTGTTTCTTGGTTTGTTGTTTTTTATTTAGTCTGATTTTTTTTTAGTTGTCTTTATGTTGTCATAGTTTCTCATGAACTGATGTTTTTGATTGTTTTAGGTATTTTATGTTTTTTAATATGTTAGAGTTTTTCCCTAACTTGTGGTTGATTGTGGATTTGTTGTGTTTTCTGTCTTCATTCATTTCTCTTTTTTATTCCCCTCCCCATTTAGGTCATAGCCCATGTTGCTTTTGATTGATTTATTCATTTCTTTATATATCTTTTTGGGTAATTTGTAGTTTAGAGTTTCTTTTACACAAGGTTGTTACTCTTAGTTTGTGTTTTTATTGCTGCTGTGTGTGATTTGTTATTGTGTTTTCCCATGTTTCACGGTGTTCACTTTTTGTCATTGTTTTTGATTAGTTACCTCCGCCAAGGAGGTTATGTTTTTGGGAGAGTTTGTCCATCCGTCCGTCCGTGAACAAAATAACTCAAAACGTAATGAATGGATTTGGATGAAATTTTCAGGAAATGTTCAGCATGGGAAAAGGAAGAACTGATTCGATTTTGGTGTTGATCCGGATCAGCGTCTGGCCGCCATGGTGAAAAATGTGATTTCTGTGAATAACTACTGAACTAAAATAGATATCATTATGAATCCAGTTGCCAATGGTATGTTTTCATGGTCAAGGAATCTAAATATTTAGATGAAATAAAGCTAGGAGTAATATTTATGGTCAAAATGACAATATGGCTGAGGACTGTGGCGCTGGCGGAGGTCTGCGCTCTCCGAGTGCTTTTCTAGTTGTTTTTGTATTTACTTTAATTTTTTCTCATTGCTGTTGCATTTTTTTATATGTCCAACTGTCCTTTTTGTTGTTACTTCTTTATTTGTTCTTGTGGGTTATGATTAGTTGTTGAGTTTATATTTGTTTTATTTTTTCTCATTGTTTATTTTTCATCTCTTATGTATTGTCTCATTTGTTCTTTTTTCATTTGTTCTTGTGCTTTTGATTAATTGTTTTTGTGTTTCTTGGTTTGTTGTTTTTTATTTAGTCTGATTTTTTTTTAGTTGTCTTTATGTTGTCATAGTTTCTCATTAACTGATGTTTTTGATTGTTTTAGGTATTTTATGTTTTTTAATATGTTAGAGTTTTTCCCTAACTTGTGGTTGATTGTGGATTTGTTGTGATTTCTGTCTTCATTCATTTCTCTTTTTTATTCCCCTCCCCATTAAGGTCATAGCCCATGTTGCTTTTGATTGATTTATTCATTTCTTTATATATCTTTTTGGGTAATTTGTAGTTTAGAGTTTCTTTTACACAAGGTTGTTACTCTTAGTTTGTGTTTTTATTGCTGCTGTTCGTGATTTGTTATTGTGTTTTCCCATGTTTCACGGTGTTCACTTTTTGTCATTGTTTTTGATTAGTTACCTCCGCCAAGGAGGTTATGTTTTTGGGAGAGTTTGTCCATCCGTCCGTCCGTGAACAAAATAACTCAAAACGTAATGAATGGATTTGGATGAAATTTTCAGGAAATGTTCAGCATGGGAAAAGGAAGAACTGATTCGATTTTGGTGTTGATCCGGATCAGCGTCTGGCCGCCATGGTGAAAAATGTGATTTCTGTGAATAACTACTGAACTAAAATAGATATCATTATGAATCCAGTTGCCAATGGTATGTTTTCATGGTCAAGGAATCTAAATATTTAGATGAAATAAAGCTAGGAGTAATATTTATGGTCAAAATGACAATATGGCTGAGGACTGTGGCGCTGGCGGAGGTCTGCGCTCTCCGAGTGCTTTTCTAGTTGTTTTTGTATTTACTTTAATTTTTTCTCATTGCTGTTGCATTTTTTTATATGTCCAACTGTCCTTTTTGTTGTTACTTCTTTATTTGTTCTTGTGGGTTATGATTAGTTGTTGAGTTTATATTTGTTTTATTTTTTCTCATTGTTTATTTTTCATCTCTTATGTATTGTCTCATTTGTTCTTTTTTCATTTGTTCTTGTGCTTTTGATTAATTGTTTGGTTTTGTTTCGTGTTCGTTTTGCTTTTGTTGGTCTTTTTCTGTTGTACTGTCCTTTTTGTTCCTTTTTGTTTTGTTTTTTTGTGTTTGTTTTTGTATTTTGGAGTATATGTTGTTGCTTTTTGCATAGATACCCAAAGAAGTGTTTACATGTATCTTTTTTTAGTTGCACTCTTTCCATGAAATACCAAGCATAGTTGTATTTCTTAAAATTAAGACCCAACATCCAGGTTGAGAGTTGTTTTTCTGTGTGGCCCTGAAGATTCTTTTTGTGTAATGATTTTTAGGTGCTCCCAAAAATCCAAATGTCACCTTATTTACCCTCTCTCTTTCACTCTAACCTGTCTTTGTCCCCAGCATGAAATATCCAGCCAGCTCTGCATTTTAAGCTCCTAACACAGCAAAAAGCCTTTCTGTGTCGCTTCTGAAAAACATGACCACAAATGCTGCTGTTTTTTTCTCACCGGTGTGGCCCATGCGTGTGGCCCATGCGTGTGGCGCTCTGACTTAAAAAGTCTGATCGCTGCTGCTGTTTGAAATGCAGCGTGCTCCTCTCTGAAGTGCTTTGCATTGTGGTTGTTTCCCTCTCACTCGTCTTCAATTGGGCTGATTACTCTGATCGAACGCTCTACCTGGAAGTGCGATGTACTGATATGGTTTTTGTAAACCTTTGAGGAGTCTACCTGACTGAAGCCTGGCTTGACTGTCTGCTTCCATGGGGTTGATTTTGCTCAACATTTGTTTCAGTCTCTCCAGAGAGGCTTAATAAAGATGAGGAGGGGGTTTGAATGGAGCCTGCGGGATCGTGCAGAGCTCAAACTGCCCTTTTCCCCTCTGTGTACAGATGTGAAACACTGGCGCCGCGCTCTCTTGACCTCCCAAAACTGCACCACACTGTGAATTGACGTAAAAGTCTAACTTGTATGTCGAATTAATGTGAATATCTCGAGGAACAAGTGTCAGCGCTTTGCACGAATGCACCGTAAAAAGGCTTAAGTGGTCTGGCCGGGGCTAAAGTGAAGAGGCCCCAGAATCTAAATAAAATCAATGAGCAAAGAAGGAGGAGAACATCTTTATAAATATAAGTCTGACAGCAGATCTACTCTACTAAGCTACAGTTTCTTTTCTTAAAGAGATACGCCAACATTTTAGTTTGGTTTCCATGTCTTGCCTCACTCAAGAGACAAGCAGAGAGACACCATTCTTCCAACTGTGTGTGCAGTGACAAAAAGGAAATGAGCAGAACTCGCCTTTCGCTAATTAACTTAGCTCAAACACTGGGAGTCAATGGGAAGTGTTAGCCTGCATCTGCCTTCAGTCATAAGATAAACTCTTCAGCAACTCAAAACAGTCATGTGTTCAGGTTCTGACTTGCTTTTTTGCCCCCTAGCTTTAAGTTATCCTCTATTATTATATTTTTATCTTCTTCCCTTGTAAACGGAAGCTTTGTTTTGTTGGCTTACTTACAAGCACATCCAATGCTGGTTTACACATGCGTTTAGTTTCATATGTATTTCTTTCAAAAGTGCTAATCTTGGACTAAAAATAGTTAACATAATGTGGTAAAAAATCCAAGTCCCAACAAGCACACAGGACTGCTTGGAACTGCTGAAGAGTTTATCTTATGGCTGTAGACATAGCATGCTAACATTACTCACTGACTTCCAGTGTTTAACCTAAGCTATTTAGCGGTAGGCCAGCTCTGTCTGTCTCTTCCTTGTTATTGCACGCACAGTTGAAAGAATGGCAAAATACAAAAAAAAACATTTTCATATCTTTAATTAGAGATTTTGTACTCTTGACACACACATTTAAACAACAAAAACAACCCCCAAATTGCTGTAAATTAAAAAAATAAAGGACCAGGACTTTATTAAAGATTTCTAAACATTGCAAGATAAGGCTTTTTTTCACAAAGTTTCCACATTTTTGCTTTTCACTTGGCAAGTTTTTAACCATATTTTCATGACATTATGAGAGTATATAGGAATTACAAAAAGGAATTATTTAACTTGCCCAATAATGTCAGAAATGCTGTTGAAGGTATCTCCCCCAGAGCACCTCTGGTTTGTTATTTTATTGTCCGTTAGCTTACCTCAAGTCCCTCTAGTGTGGTTTGTATTTTCATTTTTTATATTTATCTCATGCTCCAGTGTGCTGACATATCATGTTGCTCCTGCTGCCTCACCGTTGATACCTCAGTTCATCCTTTCCTTCATGTTTCATCACTCTCTGCTGGCTCATTCCTCTTAATTGAAGCTCTTGACCCACTTGTTTACTTCCTGTTGGTCATCATTCGTGCCTTTGGTTTGTCAGAGTTATTTGTTGTGTGAATTTCTGTCCTTGAGTGGGCAAACCAACACTGAGTCAGCGACGACATAAACTGTACCGCTCAGCACCACACATCCAAGCTAATGCCCCCCCGACAGGCTGTGTATACTGTGGGGTCATGTTGTCGAGTGATATGATCCTCCTGAGGGGATTTAACAGGCTGTACATTAGCTCCACTTTACATCCATGACTGCCTGTGTGTATGCTGTACATTATTCAGGTGTACAAAGCTGCCGTTGTGGTTTATGTGTCAGTCAGACCTCCAGGAGTCCGCTATAGTCCACAGTAAGAGCCTATACATGACATGAGCGCTCTCGGTGGGGTGGAGTGTAGAGATTTTGCATCTGAAGGAGGAGGAGGATGAAGGGTGTTAGTGTGTCTAATCCAGAGGTAGGATCTAGAAAGCGGGGCAGGGAGGAGGCTGTGTTACCTGGATTAGCAGAACAGACAAATAGGGAGTAGGAGGAGGAGGAGGAGCCATGTCGGACACTGGAACAAATGTGCAGAGATTGAAAATGTGTGTGAACACTGCTGTTGATCCCGAGCCTTCAGCAACGGTTATTGGGAAGAGGGTGGTTTCAGCAGCAGATACTGTACCAGGACTTAACCTAGTGTGTCGGCTTTGGAGAACATCTCCAGTACAAGTGATGAAAACATTGAATATTTACCAGGGTCCTTGTCCTTGTCAGGATAAAGTTAGTTACCTCTGCCAAGGAGGTTATGTTATTGCCAGCGCCTGTTTGGTTGTTTTTTTTTGTTTGTTTGTTTCTCCGTTAGCAACATAACTCAAAAAGTTATGGATGGATACTGAAATTTTTTAGGAAATGTCTGGAATGGGAAAAAGAACAAATTATTAGAATTCAGTAGTGATCCAGATCACCGTCTGGATCCAGGAATTTTTTAAAGGATTCTTTAACATTGCGAGATAGGACCATTTTCAGTATTTGTGAACGATAAAAACAGAAAGCAAAGGTCTGCGCTCTCTGAGTGCTTTTCTAGTTACCTACTAAGATAATCAACCATTTGCTAATACAACTTTTTCCATTTTAAAAGTTGTGAAAACTTCTTATTGCTATCCCGTAGTAGATCAGTCTGTCCCAATTCTGCCCCTTAGCTCTTGCCTTACCCCTTACTCCTTGGTTTTGCACGTTCATGTAGTGAAGGGGTGTCCCAATTCTTTGAAGGGCCAAGGGCTACACAGTCCTTAAAATGAACACTGGGATCTCACTTGAAATATAGGGGTATGAGAATTTCCCGTAATACAACGCGCCTGCTGACACAAGGCAGAGTGGTGTCCGGAGGAAGTGCATAATTATAAGTCATTATTAAATCATCAGGTAAATGTTGTTCATGTTTTGAATTGTTGGTTGTATTTTACAGTTTCTCCTTATTATGAGCGAGCTTTCACAGCTACAGCTATTGTTGCATTTGCCTACGTCACAGCCTGTGAGCGGCTCTAAGTGATGACATAGTGGGAATCAAATGGCGTCCTGTTCTCAGCAGTGTGTTTTCACACCTTCCCCTTGGCTCTCAAAACAAAGGGCTAAGGGGTAGAGCTGGGATTCACATTTAACCTGGTGTGTCCTGCTTGAGAGCTTCCAACACAAGTGATGAAAAAACTGACTATTTTTCAGGGTCCTTATAATATTACTTACCTACTAAGATAATCAGTTCATTTGCTAATACAGCTTTTCTGGAATGTTGCAAACACTTTATATAGCACTCCTGTAGTGGATCAGCTCAGTTTATGTCTGAAGTTGGCCTGTGTGATCTGAGAAAACACGTGATGTGCAGCATGATTGTTTGGTGTTATGTTAAGAACTGTGACAATTTAGCAAAGATGAAGAGTGCATAAAACCTGTGACTCAGAGCAGAGGTTCTCAAATGGTGTGTCAGGGCTCAATGGTGTGCCTTAAGGCAAGTTTAAGTGGACATTGGGAATTTGTCCAACCAGAAATTACCTCTACCAAAAAAACTTTCTAGATGATCACATGAACAAACACAAAAAACTATGTACTCACCAAAGTTACCCACCCATGCTCTAAGGTGTAAACATGCTGAAAAACACACCTATGAGCATGTTTAGACCTGTTGTATGACAAAAAATGCCACGCAGCAACGAAAACAACACAATCCTCTTCTACAGTCCTTAAAACTGAAGCTAAAAGACCCTTAACCAGGGGTGGGCAACACAGTGATCAGGGGGCCACATTGTTAAAAATAGAACAGTAAGGTTGTGGCTTTTCGAAAACTTACCAGTTGTTTATATTCATTTAATGACCAGGTAAATTTTACTTGAACAAACACTTTTTAAAGCACTAAAGGGAATTTCAAAGAGATAATTACAGCTCCATTTTCCTGGAAATATTGCTTTTTTGATATATTCATTGTAGAATTTGTCATGTTTCCTTCACTTAAATGCATTTTTTGATATTTCAAAATGACTGGTGTGCCATATTGAGAGACTAGAACAACTGTATGTGTCCCCTGAGCCACCAGTTGCTCATCCCTGCCCTGAACAATCTTTGTACCTGGATGATTACAGATTTTTGACCACATATTTGAAACTATAAATCCTTTAAACTCGAGGACTATTTGGGCCTCTTGAAAACCCGCCACCCTGTGAGTGTGACTTAATTGTCTGTTGCAGCTGGGAGTTGATTGTCGCCTTTAACTCTTTTTCTTTCTCACCCTCCCCTCCCCTCTTCCTCCCTGTCAGATGATGAAGCATTCGTGGGACAGCTACAAGCGCTACGCCTGGGGTTCCAATGAGCTGCGGCCTGTCTCCAAGCAAGGCCACTCCAGTAATCTATTTGGTGAGTGAGCGACCGCAGGAGTGCACGCACACACACAAACACACGGGATTGATCTCTCGTCCCCTCCACCAGCGGCCCTGGCCTTTTAGATTAGCAGCCAAATTGGCCGTCAGTGGGAGTCATCCATCTACAGCTGCCTCTAAATGTCAACTTTATCATATATTTATATTCTGTTTGTGCTGCTGCGGGCCCGCTGCTGCCCGAGTGTTAATGAGCGCGTTGACGTGGGCCATCTTACTCTGCCCGCGTGTCTGCTGCTTTCTTTCTCTGTCTAACATTTATTTTGTGAAATCACTCGGCGAGCAGTTGTTTGGCTGCAGGGCTTTGTTAATAAACAACAGACACATGCGCTGACGAGCACTTTGTTTGGACTTCGCCTATCAGGACCAGTGAGTGATCCTCAGTTTGTGGGGCTGCAACACCCTCCAATACTCATGGAAGAGATTTAGGGGCCTCAGTCATGCAACATTAACTGACTGCAACAGCCAAACATGATGAACCTTCTGTGACTTCTACGCCCATAGCTGTCTTACATAGCCTGGTGTGTTCGACTGTTTCATTATGAATTGAGTGTCTGTTAAAAGTGGGAATTTGATTTAGTTTGAATTCAAAAGGAACACAGTTATTTATGTAGAGGATCACATGCAGCTCTTTGCCCCTCCTCTTTGGAAACAGTCTAATTTTGTATAAAATTCTTTCAAATTCATAATCTTAACAGTTCTGAATTTATGTATTATTCATGTATTTACTTTTTTATGATAAATGAATCAATTATTTCATTTATTATTATTTATTTCTTATCATTTAATATTATTCCCAATAATACTATGCTTTTTTATTATTTAATTTATTTAGTTGTTCATATAATTAATTATAATTCATTCTAATTAAAAATATAATTTTTATTTATTTATTTATTTATTTGTTTTAATATGCAAGTTGTTTTTACTTTTTAAAATCTTTATATCTTGTCTTCTTTTTTTACTTGTTGACTAGCATTCGGTGCTCCTTGGAACCTTACTTTCACTGAAGGATTCTTCCCAAATCTGTTAGACCGGGTTGGGCAACTCGCGGCCTTGTGGCCACAACCACGGAAAAACAAACTGCAAATATAAAAAAAACATTAACAACGTAATAATGATATTTATATATTTTTATACACTTTTAATCCTTAAAGGAACACTACACCCAAACAACGATTTGGCCTCATTTTCTACTCACCCTCATGCTGAGCAACACTCTGGAGCACTTTTTTGATGTCTCAAATGCAGCTGGGGGTCCGGGGGGATTTTCGCTGTCAACAAACGTCCATCTAACAGGGGACAATGGAGCCCGAAAGAAAAAGGTCCATAAAAGTCCACAAAAACGTGCCTATTTTCCTTCATACTGCTCGTCTGCGCTGTAATCCAAGTGTCCTGAGCGGTAACGCCCATAATTAATTCAAACGAGGTCATTTAGTACATTTTCGAGCCTAAACAGTGCTTATATCGCATTTTCCACAGTGCACGCTTCACGCCGCCTCCCTGCGCTATGTAATCCGTCTGGATTGGTCTGCCGCGGCTTACGTAGTGCTGGGAGCGCGCGTAAACGTACCGTGGACTGGTAAATTATTCCATTATAGGGTGCTATGTGCTGTTTTTCTGTAGTGCTGAAAGAAATAAGTCCATTTTTATCTGTATTGGCATTGAAAAAAATCATTTTAAAACATTGGCGTATTAGATATCGGCCAAAACCCAATATTGTGCATCCCTAAACCTTTTCAAGCTTCATATTTGCTATTTTTATGTATTTATTTTCCAGTATGTAACAGATTGGCCCATCAGGCGGTGAAAACCTTTTTCTGTGGCCCGCGCGGTAATCAAAGTTGCCCACCCCTGAATTAGACCGTCTGCTTTATTATGTGAACTCTGAGTGTTTGTATACATAATGAACCCCAATCTATTCAGGCTGATTAGATTAATAAGAGCAGGAATTGAATGTAATTCACGAGGACCCGTCTCTCTCTATCTCGTGACCTAATTAAATCCTCAATCAGAATATTTGTTTGGACGCCCTCTGCTGCAGATGACTGTGCGTTAGTGTGCTGTGAATGTGACAGCTGAGCGCGGCACTGCTGAAGCTCTCGCCCTGATAAGATGGCATTCATGTGTGAAGGAGTGGCTGTGCCTCCACTGCTGATAAGACTCCTCTCTTGACACCAAAATGCACCCTCACACTTGATCTCTTGTGAAGTTCCTCGCAGCCTTGTTGTCTGCTTTTTGGGTTTATAATGATGCCCTCTTATGTCGAGATCCGGCTTTGTGTTGGTGGAGCCAGCAGCAGAATAACCGTTCGACTGACACTCTAACAACAATATACTTCAATTATTCTAACGTTAAATGCTGCCAAAAATAATGTGAAAAATAAGTAGGAGAATAAAAGCAGAGTTAAATGAAGTATGAATTGATTTGTTAAGCTTGAGTGCAGTTAAAGCCTTAAAATTCTTGAGGCTTGTATCTAAGTGCACAGCTGCAGCTTCCTTTTGGCTCCTTTATGCTCGACTGTTCAGGTAATTATCCGTCCTTTAGGCTGCTAAACGCTCTTTCCAACTGCATTCTGTGCAAAGCATAGAACACGCAGGAGGTTTTTGTGAGCATAGTTTTAAATAAAGTTAATTTTTACAGTTCAGTGTCTTTTAAGAACTGATGCTAAAGCTGACGGGAAAGGGAAGGAGGCAGCCATTTGCATTAGGGCAGGGGATGTCTTGTCTTATTTCTATTGGTTTAATTTGATCACCTCTTCTGAGAGGTTATGTTTTTGCTGGCATTTGTTAGATTCTGGATGGGCCAACCTGAAAAGGTTTGACCAGATGTTGTGGAAACTTTGAAGAAACATTGTTTGTAGCATAAGTAAGAAGTGTTGCGGTTTTGGTAGTGATCTGAACCCAGATGTGGCTCCAGAAATTTTAAAGGACTTTTTAACATTGTGATATAAGGCAGTTTTCCATGTTTTTGCTAGTAAGTTCTCAACATATTTCCATGACATTTTCAAGAATGTTGACCGTGGTATAAGGACCTTGAGATTTGATTTTGGTGGTGATCAAAATGCAGATGCAGGGGGTGCTGGTTTGGCGGAGTGGTTAGCAACCAGGCACCCCATGTACATGCTTCTGCCGGTCCAGGTTCGAATCCCGCCTGTGACCAGTTTGCAGTGTCTTCCTCTACTCTCTCTCCCCCTTTCACAAGCCTATCCACTGTCTCTCTCCTATCAATAAAGGCACAAAATGCCCAAAAAAATACATTTAAAAAAATAATTTGCAGATTCAATATTTTTTATGTTGTTTACACTTAAGATAAATGCAGTTTTCACAAGTTTTGTAGTATCCCAAAAAGTTCTTGACAGATTTTCGGGACATTTTCAGGTAATATTGGTCATGATACAAGGAAACAGTGAATAGATTTTGGTGGCGATCCATTTTCAGGAAATATTAGTCACGATACAAGGAAGACATGATTAGATATTTGTTGTGGCATCTGAACCCAGATGTGGCTCCAGAAAGTGTTTAAAGGATTTCTTAACATTGTGATATAAGGCAGTTGTCCATGTTTCCGCTAATAAGTTCTCCGCATATTTCCATGACATTTTCAGGAATGTTGGCCATGGCATAAGGAACTTGAGATTTGATTTTGGTGGTGATCAAAATGCAGATGCAGATTCAATATTTTTTATGTTGTTTACACATAAGATAAATGCAATTTTCACAAGTTTTGTTGTATCCCAAAAAGTTCTTGACAGATTTTCGGGACATTTTCAGGTAATATTGGTCATGATACAAGGAAACAGTGAATAGATTTTGGTGGTGATCCATTTTCAGGAAATATTAGTCACGATACAAGGAAGACGCGATTAGATTGTGGTTGTGATCTGAACCCGGATGTGGCACAAGAAATTTGTAAAGGATTTCTTAACATTGTGATAAAAGGCAGTTTTTCATGTTTCCACTAAAAAGTTCTCAGCATATTTCCATGACATTTTCAGGAATGTTGGCCATGGTATAAGGACCTTGAGATTTCATTTTGGTGGTGATCCAAATACAGATGCAGATTCAATATTTTTTCCATTTAATGGCTCACTGCTTGTTGACAGTATCACACTGTCTCACCTGAGCTTTTGTTGTGTTTATTTTGCCCAGATGACCTCCAGGCCTCCGATCTGCTCTGATTGCTCTCTTAAACTTGTGACTGTCTTGTCGCTTCGTAACAGCCTTCCTTAATGCAGTTTGACTTCTGAATCTTGAGCATTAAAAAAGAAAGATTAGAATTTATAATGCAGAGTTATTTTTGAACCTCAACCCTCCCGAGGTGTTTCTGGATTTTACATCTTCACTGAAACCGAGTTTGTGTTCCAGCTGTCAGGGTCTGCTAATTTCTAGGGTTTCTACTCAAATGTTTGTGTAGCACTATCTTAAAATGACACAAAGTGACAGGATGACAGCACTTTGAAAACATATGCAGAGTGTGAGGAAGAAGCTCGGAGCTGCAAATTTCAGGCAGGCTTGTTTTATTTCATTTCATTTGGACTCTGGGATGATTCTCCTGATGTTAGCCTCCCTTTGTCTGTCAGGATGTAGCTCTATCTGAGGGAATTTATCAAGCTCTCAAAGGACTGTCATGCAAATTTAGACATTCAGACATTTTCGGGGATATTTGTGAAGATAATAATGTAACAAATGACAAGATGAATTATTCATTTAACAGACCAGAGCTGGGGGATATTGACCAAAAATCTTTTTTTTCTTTTTCTCCTTTTTTTTCAGGGCGAATTTGCAATAAGGGATATTTTAAGACATCAATTAGGGCTGGGAGATTTGATCTAAAACTAAAATATCTGTTTTTCCCCCCACAAAACTCAATTAATTATTTTAACTGATTTTTCCCTCCAAAAAAAAAATACAAAAACTTTCCAAGTGACACAAAAATTAGATGAATCACGTTTTCCCCTCATGTTATCAAAATATGTTCCAAAATTAAAAACACTTTCTCTCTTATAGGTAAAATGCAGGCTGTAATTATGTCATAAATTGTTGATGATGTAGTTCAAATGAAGGAAGGCCTGTCTACATACACACAGAAGAATGAGTTATTTCAATATTATAACATGGTATCATCTGATTATTATTTACCCTCATTCAAGAAACAAATTATAGCCTAAACGTGCTTGTGCAAAACCTGACGAGACCGACCATCTTGAAAACTTAAATCTCAGTAATTATATTTTCAAACATTGTAACAACTTATGATTGGAATAAGGAGGCCTGTCACGATAATCAATAAATCAATTAACCACACAATAAATAAAAACGTCCTCAATAAGTTTTCCGTCCTTGATAAGTTGACACGTGCATGTATGTTTGTTTTCCTCCACTCTCTCTACCAAACAGGCTGAATGAGAAGATGGCTCACTCCGTACATCTTTCTTAACACCTGGGTGCGTTGGTTATTTAGCGGATTTAGCGGAGAGATCCAAGTGAGCTGCAAGTGAGCGTTGTGTGGAGTAACAAGGAAACAAACACTAATATGAATGATGGCATGAAAGCAACGGTTCCTAATAGAGCTGCAGCTATCGATTATTTTTGTAATCGATTACTCTATCAAATTTTTTTGTCGATTAATCGAGTAATCGGATAACGGCTACATTGCGCCCAATGCTATTTTTTTTTAACATTGAATCACTACACATTATTATTATTAATAACACACAAAGCAGAAAAGCCAGGTCACTTAAATTAACAACTTACTTTTATTATTTAAACAATCTGAGCATAAATGGGATCTCAAAATCAAAATCTATACTTTGATTTTTACTCTGGGCCATATCTTGCTTTTTTAAGTATTTTTTTTTAAGTTTGGTTATTTTTATTTTATTTGTATACATGCCTGTTTCTTTTTGCTATATTATTGCCTTTCCTACTGTACCATATTGATGATCTTATTTTGTTTACTTTATTTCTAGGACCAAATAATATCATACTTACATACTAAGATAATTTAACTAGCTAATGTTCATTTCTATAACATATGAAAACATTCCCTACACCTGCTTCCTCTACTCACTGTCAGTGTTTCCTCTTCTACTCTCTGCAATCAAATTAAATGTAAACTTACTGGATGTACAAAGTACCGTATGTGAACAAAATACACATGATTCTGGTCAAGTAGCCTCCGCATTGATTTACGTTCTGAACCAGCCTTTACACGGAGCCATAATCAAAGTAGGTTATTTACTAGCCCATATCTCAGTTATTGGTCACATTAGCTGCTTCTGCTGATGTATTGCAAGTGTCACCCTGCAGTGTCGCTCTGACGACGCACAGACCGGACGTTTACTGTTGCAGCAGTGCCAACGTGCTATCACGCTAAGCTACATGCTAAGCTAACTCCGTTTGACATCAGACACACTGCACTGTGTTTTCTTTTCGTCCCTTCTTGCAGTGACCACACACTTTGGAAACTCTCTGCAATTTCCAATGCGGACTCTCCCCTTTCTGTCCCTCTCTTTTCTCTTCCTTCATGATTTTACAAGTCACAAGCAGCGGAGGTAGCAGGCGCCACAGAAATTACCGTCCGTGTCAAACACCGTGCGCTGTACAGTAGTCCAGATATATATTTTACATGTATAATTATATATTAAACGAGGCTTCGAGGCACAAAATTTGCTTCAAGGATATTTTGTAATCGAATACTCGCGATTATTCGAGGAATCGTTTCAGCTCTAGTTCCTAACCCCGCTGCCTCAGCCTCAGTGCGGGAATATGTTGGTTTTAAACAGACTGAACACAGTGTGAGCTCATGAACACCCACGAGCCGATATGTTGCATTTGTTTGAGAGTAGTGGCGACCAAGAGCCTTTGTCCTGACAGTCAGCACTTACTGAGGCGTTTGATCGACAAAGTAAATCTAAATAAAACAGCGCAATATGGTTAGTAAATAAAAAATAAATAATATAAATTAGTTTATTGATCTTTATTTACATGCAATTTTTCCAAAAAGAGAGTAAATTTCATTTTCATTGGGTTTATTTTTTTTGTTTGTTTAATTTATTACATCGTTTGTTTAAATTTATTTTATTTAAAAGATGTTGTCTTTCTAGTTACAGCTAAATACTTTTAAGAAGTTAAAGTTTATTTGCTTTTGATACAGTTTACACACTTTGTTGTGACATATATTATAATTATATTAATGAAAAAATAATTTTTGTTTTTTTGATATTGGCAATAATATCGTTTATCGGCAATATTTTTTTTGGCAATTATCGTCCAGGAGAATTTGTTATCTTGACAGGCCTAGGAATAAGTTTAGCGAAAAGTCTAGATTTTTGCATTTTTAAATCATCTGCAGAAAATGATTAAAATCAATTGATTTAACTGATAAATTGCCTCGCCCTAGCTTCAATATGTATTCTTCTACAGATATAAGAAATGGCTGTCACGAACACAAGATGGTATGTTGTTTATCTGGTATAGCAAATCAGCTTTTATCCTGATGTTAGTGCAAATTTCAACACAGACTTCAACACTGCATTCAGACTTTTAAAAAAGGGATGCAGCTGATGAGCTTTGACCTTGAGCTACAGATGATTATATCAGTGACCACAGGCTTTAATTTGGATTAGCCGAAAGTATATTTTTAAGAAATATCAGATATGATCAATACAACAGTACCAGAGTTATTAAATTGAATAGAATTTGACTAAGTAATGGATGCTAGTAAAGCCTGTTTGATCCCCACAACAATGCAAGTCCAAAACACCTCTATCAGTCAAATCTAAGACATATTTTGGATAAAAAATGGCTGAGTAATCACTTTTCATTGTCTTAACTACACAAGAAAGTTTTCAATTGTGAGAACGGTGTCAGAGAAATAGAGTTTGGCGAAGAACAAACAGATCCGCACACCAAAGAAGCTCCCTTGGAAGGATTTTATTTGGCATCAAGTGACATCTTGTTGGCTCGAGATGTCACTTGTTGCTAAATAAAGTCTTTCCAAGGGAGCTTCTTTGGTGTGTGGATCTGTTTGTTCCTTTTCATATGAGTTTTTCTGGATCCAGAAGCTATCAGGGGATGTGCATGTCTCTTCTGATGTTTCTCTTAAAGAGTTTGAGTTTCAGACTCAAAAAAACAACTTTTTCTATGATCATTAGTACAAACTTGTCCAAATGTTGCCAAAAAAGTGTGCAAGAGTTTACCACTTGGTATCAGACAGATGTCAATATTGTTAAATGTTGATTATGTAGCTTCTTAAATAAACTGACAACATGATAAGTGTAAATAAAGACAAAAACAGTTGTTCATAAGCATGAAACAGCAATCTTTGGTCATTTGGTCTGATATGTACCGTCTTTTTCCTCTTGATAATGATTAATATAATCTATCCAAGTATAATCTGTCCACACTGTATGGTTTTACCTTCCTCCTTAATCTAATTAACCCTTTAACTTCCAGCTCAACCGCTTGGTAGACCAAACTTGGAGTAACTGTGTCTTACTCATAAATGCTTCAAACTTCTTGAACCTGATTAGGCCATCTATTTTGTGGGGTTGAGTATAAGAAAAAAGCATTTTCTTATCAAAGAGGGGGATTCCACAGATAGGTAAACGTAGTGTTATAAAAAAAATCGGTCCAAAGAAGAAAAATGGCTTAAATGACTTGAATATGACATCCAAAAAGTTATAAACATTTCCAAACTTAACTTTTTCCCTTTTACGATGAAAACACTTCTTCGACTCTGAACTTCCACTTCAATCATTTGGCAGAGGTAAATGGTTTGTAAATATTTATTACATTAAAAAATGTTGCATTAATGCCCTAACATGTCAAAAAATACATTTTCCTAGCTATTTTTATGAGGAAGTTAAATGGTTAAAAAGATTGTATGCTCCCAAGCCTCCATAGCAAACCAATGCAGTTAAACTCCAAATTAGTGTCTTAATTGTAGAAAACAAGCAAATAATCCAAAAAGTCTGTTCTATTATGGAGTTCTGAGGGTTTACAAGCTTTTTTTAATGGTTTCCCTTTTTTTCTTTAATGAGGAAATTCAATCAGCTTTGTGTAAGTTCAGCTTGTGTTTCATTTCTAGAGTTTGTCATATGTAAATGTGGGAGGAAAGAGCCGTGCAGCTGTTTGAATACTGAATGTAAGATTAGATTCTGTGCAAGTATTTCTCTCGCTGTTCGTTCATTATGCCTGTTTCATAGAAGTGAAGATGTTTTATTCGGTTGCTCCTGCAGGCCCTCTCCCATCAATCAATCAATCAGTCAATCAGTCGATCAATAAATCAAATAATCTTTGCTTGTTCAGTACCACAACATAACAAATCTCCATATCTTAACAGAAGAGCATGTTAATCCCACACTCTTCTTCTTCTAAGTATTTTTACCGATTTTTAATTTTGTTTATTTATAGAAATCTAAAGAAATGACAGGACAGCTCGTGCCTCCGGCTCCTGTCACAGCTGTTTGCAGCTCCTATGGAGCACTGTGTGATGATAATATTAGCCTGACCTGGAATATTACGCAGTGAATCAACGCCACATACCTGAGGCTATTCCCCTGATTCACAGAGAGCCAGACCGCGGGTTCAGTAGCAGACATTTGAAATTCAAATCTAAGCTGAAGGAGGTTCAGCTTGTGCTTTCAAAAACATGATAAAAACTTCATTATTTTCCTCTACTCCTGCTCTGCCAGATTCATGCCTGTGTTTCACAACTAATGGCCTGCAGCTCTTACCTCTAATTTTCATGTTGTATTTTTCTTCAACACCTCAAGCATGAGAATCTTTTTTCAGCAGCATGAAGGGACTGAAGCCTCGTTCGTATGTGTTTATCAAACTGTAATGCTGACGGTGAACAGCCCAGAGACAGAACAGAAGGAAGAGCTGATTCCCCATTTACTCTGCTGTCAGTTCCATAACATTGGTAAGACACAAGACAAGATAATCGGCCCTAGGTTTGGCACAGACTCCAACTTTCAACCAAAGTCAGCAAAGGCCTGATTATCCTAGAGTCCTAAATATTATGTTTCTTGATTATCCTGTGGTGTGAGGTGTGTTAAGAATCATTTTATCACTTCAGAAGAGAATCAGGGATGTAAAATCCTGAGTATAAAACTTGTTTATTATCTAAAATCAGAAATCCTGACATGTGTGGAGTGCACTGGTGACAGCTAAGTGTGTCACATGGGGTAAAGCCAATCAGGGAGCAAGCGGGCTGGAGCAGGAAGCAAACATGACCATGACAGAGAGAGCATAAAGCTAGACAGGCATCAGAAAGGGAGAACCAAAACTCAAGCATCTTCCCAGCGTAACCTGTGAATTAGAAATAACAAACTGATAAGTTGAGGAGCTAGAGCTGAATTTTCTCTCCCATGGGCAGATAAGCACTCCTGCTTTCTTTTCTATGTAAACGCATCATGTTGAAGATCAATGACTTTTGTTCTTTCTTCATAAACTTGAAGAAATGACTTTGTCTGTTCAGCCACAAACTTCAGTTTTAAACTGTGGGAATAACGGAGCTGTAATATCATTAATAACATTCATCACAGATCATTTGATCAAACATTTGGGACTTTAGCTTTGTGTGCTGCAGCTGGCTCCATGTGTGAACATCAGGATTTTTGACAAAATAAACTAAAACCCAAATTAGAAAAATGTAGCTGTTTAGTTCAAATTGAAGTAATGCACACGAAAAAATAATTACATCCTTGGGCTGGGTATCGATTCAGATTTTCTGGATCGATTCGATTCGATGTTACCAGGTCTCAAATCGATTCGATTCATGATTCAATAAGATATTTATTCAGGCTGGGATATCTCAGTTAAAATAATGCTGTAAACATAAAAAGTGACTTTTGACCTGGTGCATTATTAAAATTAATGAACCCAAAGCAGTTACATTAATCTTATATGAATGATATACATTAATGCTCATTCTGCATATTACTTGTTTTCTGTCCAACTCCTCTTTTCCTTCGTGCTTGTAAAATCCGTCCATACGTCAGCCTTTAAACTCGCCGGTGGTGCCCATAAAGTGCTACTTGCTTCTGCCGTGTTTGTTTGATTACTTGCAGTAACATCTCATGAGATTTTGTTCAGTGCTAAACGCTGATCACAGGTTGATACCACAGGCTGCTTCTCTGCACGTCCAATGAAGAAAAAACTACCCAAGTTAAAAGATCGATCTTTGGATTTTATGGATCGGTTATGAACCATTTAAAGGGAAATTAATTAGAATCTATTAAATTGATTTTTTAAACCCAGCCCTATTACACCCACGTTTGTCTTTCAAAAAACGCCAAGAAAAGAAAAATCATGTATTCTCAGTATCACTCAGAGCTGATATGAAGGCAGCACATTTTGTTCCTTCACTTTGAATGCGAGGTTGAGCTCGTCCTCTCTGTGGTCGTCCCCTGAAGGAGAAAACCACTGTGGTGTCAGACGCCAGCTGTGCTCTCAGCTGTTTGCTTCTCAAGACTTTGGTTGCATTTTTGGACCAATTCAGGGAGATTTTAATGCACTGTAATGTGTGCTGTATTTCTTGGAACATACATTTTCCAACAAATCTTCAGCTGCTGAAGACTTCAAGAGCCTCCAGCCAAATATTCTCCAAACACACCATAAATCATTTCAAGTTTTACCCTGTGTAGCTCTAGATTTGTGCTTTTTCTCAGACAATTCTTTTTTACTTCTTTTGAATTGTATATTTTCCCTTAAAATTTCAATTTTTTTTTCAGTGAGAAATATTCAAAAGTATGTCAAGTCAGTCAGTATGTCTCTTATCTACAGCTAAGGTCTGAGAACAAAGTAGCAGCACAAAAGACAAATCTAGACTCTTTTCTTTTCCTTTAACTCATTATAATGATGTTACTGTTGTTGCAGATTATGTCTTTGCACAGGCATGCACACGGTAAATAAGATCTTCTCCAGGGTGGGAATTTCCCAACCAAACATCTTCCTTAAACTCTGGCAGGCTGCTTTTCTTTACTTGTAGCTATCACATCAAACAGAAAAAAACGACTGTGTTTGAGAACCAAATCATTTTAAGAGCAGGAACATGATGAAGACGATACTGTGTCCTCCTTTGTCTCTTTGACAAAGTTCAGTTTCCATGTGAAGAACTCCTCTTTTGTCTGCCGCTAATGTCCTGTTAGCTCTTGTGCTCTCCAGATGATAAGTCTTGTCTTTGAATGAAGCCAAAGGGAATATAAAGCTCTTGTGAGTATCTCACAAACTGTTCAGAAGGTCAAGATGCCAATGAAATATCTCTTGATGTGACGCTCATTGAATCTTGCGTCGAGGCACTGATGGGATTTTCTTCTGTTCCAAAATATACGCTGAAGCCAAAGTCATGGCTGAGATTTTCTGTGTGAAGAGCTTCAGTGATGCTGTAGATACTTAAATGGAATACTGCAAAATAACAACATTTAAGGCCCTATAAAATAGGGATATCTTATTGACCCGATATCAGCAATAAAACAGTCCATTAATATTATTTTTTTATTTATTTACTTTATTTGTAGAATCTGCTTATGTTTAAATTAACCACAGTGGTTATTTTGCGATTTCAAAACGTATGTTTTTGTTTTTACTGGATTTCTCGAGGTTACTTTTCAGGGTCTTCTAATTTATTTTTCATTTATTTTATTTTATTTAATTGTACCATATTCTTATGTTTAAAGGAGACATATCATGCTGATGCATGATTTAATACTTACATATAATATAATACATTTGAAAACAAGACCTTACACCCCCTTAATTTTCAAAAAATGAGATATTGTATTTTTTCTGATATCCTAGAACGAGATTTGATGCCTCTGAAAATAGGTCATTGCGAGATGTCCGCGAGATTTCAAACGTCGTGACGACACGAGGTGCCTTCTTTTTATTGGAGTAATCTGATAAAACAGCTCCTCCTCTGTGATGTCCGTTAGCCACAAAACCGTCACCGAGGAACACATCCACCAGCAGGGGTTTATAGTTCCCTAGCTCACACTCACTCGTTACCTGCTCTGGCCTGTAGGGGGACTCAATACGCGGTCGATGCTTTGAGCCTGCTGGAAAATACAGTAGAAGAAGAAGGACAGGCTGGCTCTACCCCCGATAGAACTGACCAATCAGAGCACAAAGGGCTGTGACGTTGCGAGGTAACTTTAGGTCATCCTCAGATCCGAGCATTTCAACGAGACCTTGTTAACGGCCTAAAATGAGGATTTTGAGAACGCTATTGTGGGGCAATGAAGGAACTAAATTACTTGTACTGAGGGCAGAAATGCTTTACAGGCATCCTAGTTTGGCATAGTGAAAAGGAGAAACAAGCATGATATGTCTCCTTTAAGGTCAAATTTATTGAACCAATTGGTTAATAATAAATGGGTCAGTTTTTGTCATACCTACTTTTGCTGACTCTTGTTCTCTGTTTGTGTAATCTCACCTGATCAAGCCTTTTCTTACAGTCCATACTGCAAAATAAATAATAAATGTATGTATGATTCCTGCTGATATCATATCAGATCTATATCTGTATCGGCCAAAACTCAACGCTGCAATACCAGTATTGTATCAGAGGTGAAAAGTTGTATTGGGACAACCCTGACTATAAAATCTGTTATTTTTTCCAGAATTCTGTTTTTTCAGTTTTAATGTTTTAAGAATTCAGTTTTAGTATTTTATGCAAATTCAATCCAAAGACACTATATGAATTAATAAAATATAATCGGTCAATCTTCATCAATCTTCATCTATCTTTACATGTCCTGTCAACAGTATGCTCACAAGAGTTGCAGAACAGTTGATCACCTGACACGTAATAATCATTGCAAAACTGCTCTGCCCTGTACTTTGGAGCAAGCCGGGAGTTTCGTAGCTTGTTCGCCAACTTAGCCGGTGTCTCAGGCGGACGCTTCAACATGTTTGGATTGTTAATGAAGAGAGGAGGAGGGGAGAATGCATGTGCGTGTTGTCCCCCACCTCAGTGACCCCCTCAGACATTTTTCCCAAGTGATTAGTTCCTTTTTATTCTGTCCAATTCTGTGATTCAGTCTGCAATTCAGTGATCACAGATTTTATTGGGCGCTAAACTTTAAAACACAAAGTAATGTACACTGATAAACTATACCAACCCTAAAGTTCAGGTTAAGACTCAGCTTTAATGTCATATTGTTAATCTGAGTGTTGACTGCATTCTAGAAACAGATGTGATCAATGCTGCGATGCAAAAGAGAAAAGACTGAGACCTGCACCATCATTATCAAGTTCAGCTGTCTCCTCCGGTCACAACCTGCTGTTTCATTTCTTATTCTACTACGTGGACACCTTTAGCATGGCTGTTATGTCAACACGCCCCTTTTACTGGGGATCCTGTCCTTGTCATGGGCGCTCTGGGTCTGGTCCACCTATTTCTTGTTGACCTTGCTGAACTCAGTGGGAGTTGTCCAACTTTAAGACAGATTAATCCCTTTTCCCTGTGGGGGCCTCCCTAAAACAGGATTTTAATGCATTTTTGTGTATACTTACATAGAACTTGCTCTATGCATTAACATAATCATAGAGCATCAGTCCAAATCAAGTCAACATTTTTCTCTGTTACAAAGTTTATCAGAAAGAAAAAGGTGTACGAAGTGAGACGGATCAGCCCTCAGAGTCTGGTTCATCTGAGGTCATCACAGAAGAGACGTCGTGTTTGCCGTGAGTCAGAGATCAGTGTTGTGGAGACTATCAGCTGCTTACAGCTGCAGCCAAGACCAGAGAGACAAAAACAAGGCGATAAGGCTGCCACAGGGTGCCTTCTCTTATTGCTTTTTAAATTACTTCATTTCCCCATCTGGGTGATTAGTTTAAGGCCCTGAAAACCTGCCTTATCAGTCCGTGTACGATTAACAACAGTGAACTCCGGCGTGAGCACAAAGTTTTCCAACAAAAATGTTGGTTGCCATATATTTCCAGTTGGAGTTGGCATATTTGTAGGCAACTTCTGCATGATAACTTCCCGGCCCTAGTGTTTGCATCAGACACACAAACTCAGAGTTGCATCCTTTTCTGGGGATGGAAATCAAAAACCGATTCCAGTTGAAAATCGTTTACAGCTCCATAAAAGAATCGATATCATGAGTCTTTTTGCTAATCACTTCCCTTATCAATTCCTTCCACTGACAGGGTTCAGAAGCGTCAGAATTGTGGCTTAATTTTTTACAAAATGCCCCTACTGCACAACCTTAAGTGAGTGGAAACACAACTAGTAGAAGCAATTATCTATGCTGTGACGTCAGGGCTCCAGAATGCAACCGTTTTGGGTGCACATGCACCCAAAATTTGTGAGAGTGCACCTAGCATTTTTTCTTGGGCACACTGGTGCACCAAGAAAAAATGTTAGAGCACTCTTACAAATTTAAGTTGACAAAAGAGGCAGAGGTAGCGGAAAAATCCACCAGAAACGGACAAGACACAGTTTTGTAAATATTAACTTTAGTGTGTGAAGTCTTAAGGTGCGTTCACACCGGACGCCTGTACTACCTCGGCGATCAGTCTCCATTCAAAGTCAATGTACAGCCGCGATGGGGCGGGGCTAACCCTCCCGCGATGTGACAGCCGGCGACAAGACGACCACTTCAATCGTCGCGCGATGTCAAAGTTAAAAAACAGTTGATCTATTCAGGCGATGTTGTGTGTGGCTGTGTGGCATCAATCAGCGGTGTGTGTACGTGTGACGGTGGCGTTATTCACCCGGACTACAGGGCGGATGACTTCCTTCTAGGCGGAACTAATCTCAGTGAGGACATTTGCAGACGGACCGCGGTAAACTCACAAATAATGCTGCTGCATCATCAGCCGCAGAGTTTTGTGTCTGATAAGTGAGTGAAAAGGACACAGCTGGAATAATGTCCGTTTATACATCCTATTATGTGATATATGATATGATCGTGGTAAAACTCGAGCGGACGTGACGTCACCGGCCGACGCCAACGGCGACCAAACAGGTATTTATGGACGCGCGACGCTACATCTGTGGGCGACGCGACTTTGGTAGCTGGGTCGCTTGCGGTGTGAACGCACCTTTAGGTTCAAATTTATTGGAGAAAAAGACCATCCAGTTAAATGTTATGTTGTTGGTTGTTAAAATCTGTATATTTATTTCATTTTCAGTTCAGTATAGCAACTTAAACATTAGCAAAGTAAACATCAGTAAAGCACCTTTTTTTTGTAAATGTTTTAATTTGCTTTAAGTTTTAGTTCGAATTTGTAAATTGCATTTGTGAAGCACTTTAAATGCTCTGATTTTCTTTTAATATATAATTTTGCTTCAAATTCGAACAAGTATTTCTTAACATCTTATTCTTGTTTAGAAATCATTGACATTTTATAAAAGTTATGGAGAGTGATAAATGTGACCTTATGGCGTTAAAGGTGAAC